>CM074500.1:22762463-23503742 GCA_037389245.1 Oryzias sinensis
TGTCAGTGACACATAGATCTGAGTATCATCTGCATAGTTGTGATAAGATATGTTATTACTGCGTATTAACTGCCCTAGTGGCAGCATGTAGAGGTTGAACAGAAGGGGTCCCAGGATCGATCCCTGGGGCACACCACAATTCAAGCCCATGTAGTCTGAGACACAACTCCCAATTTCAACAAAATATTTCCTGTCTTCTAGATAAGACTTGAGCCAACTTAGGGCAGATCCAGAGATGCCAACCCAGTCTTGGAGTCTGTGCAAAAGGATCCCATGATCAACAGTATCAAAGGCAGCGCTCAGGTCTAGCAGGATTAAGACAGAGACTTTTCCATCATCAGTGTTCAGGCGGATGTCATTGGTTACCTTGATAAGAGCAGTTTCTGTGCTATGATGGGGTCTAAAACCTGACTGGAAAACATCAAACGAATTGTTTAATAAGAGAAAGTCAGTGAGCTGTTGGTAGACAACTTTTTCAAGGACTTTTCCTAAAAATGGCAGATTAGAGATAGGTCTGTAATTATTCAGTACAGCGGGATCAAGACCGCTCTTTTTCAGGAGGGGTTTAATGACTGCAGTTTTTAAGGCCTCTGGAAATATTCCAGATTGAAGAGACATGTTAACTATTTGAGTAATTGATGGCAACACACTGTTCAAGACAGACTTTAGAAATCTAGTGGGTAACACATCAAGGCAGCATGTAGACAAGCTCAGACGGGTAATGGTCTCTTGGACAGTTTGGTCACTGACAGGTATAAAGTGAGTCAGCTTAGAGTGAGTAGGTGGCTGTTCGATAGTTATATGTGTTGTGGAGTTGATGGCTTTTTTAATGCCCTGAACCTTGTCATTGAAAAATACAGCAAACTCATTACATTTAGGTGTACAAACCAATTCTATTGGTAGCTGGGTTGGAGGGTTAGTTAATCTGTTAACTGTTGTGAACAGGATACGAGAGTTGCTGCTGCAACTTCCAATTATTTCAGAGAAGTACCTTTCCCTTGTTCTGCATAAGATCTGGTTGTAAGCGTACAACTCCGCCTTATATATTCCATAATGAACCTGGAGTTTTGACTTGCGCCACTTTCGCTCGGCTCTGCGGCACTGTTGTTTCTGTGCCTTGACTCGATCATCATTCCTCCAGGGAGCTTTCTGTCTATGTTTTCTCAATTGAACTTTCATAGGGGCAATGGCATCCAGAACATTCAAGATGCTAGAAGTAACAGAATTCAGCATTTCATCAACATTGGCACCAGAGACGTTTTCAGGGTTTATCATTTCTACAAACTGTGCCCTAGTGTTCTCATTTATTTGTCTCCTTTGGACAACTGCAGGGCCAGGCGGTGGTTTGGGAGCAACAGACAGGTCAAAGAATACACAGAAATGATCAGAGAGGGCGACATTAACCACACTGACATTGTAAATAGTAACCCCCCTTGTGATGAGCAGGTCCAGAGTGTGCCCTCTGCTGTGGGTGGGGCAACTCACATGCTGAATTAGACCAAAGGTTTCAAGGACAGCATTGAGCTCTTTTGCATTTCTGTCATTGACATTATCAACATGAACATTAAAATCACCTGTAATGACTAGACCATCAAAGTCTGTGCACACAACTGAGAGCATTTCAGTGAAATCATCAATAAAACTTTGGCTGTGTTGAGGAGGTTTGTACATGACTATGCAGAGTAAGGGAGGAGTTTGTTTTAGCTCAATCTTAAAGGACACATACTCAAATGATGAAAACACACCAAATGATAGTCTGCGGGTTGCAATATTATCTCTAAACAGTGCAGAAACGCCTCCACCCTTTCCCTCCATTGGTGGGAACTACCACAAGGCCACTGAGTCAGAGTCTTTCTCTTTGTTGAGCTGCAGTTCTGTGTCTTATTCACTTCGCCATGGCGACAATGGACGTCTGGTACCTCCATGCTTACCGACTGCCATGAGTCCTGTTTACGTTTGCATTTTCTGTGTCTCACCTCCGCACTGCAACTGTGTTCAGTGTTTCTGGGTGTTCACTAATGCAGGTTCTCTGGGACCCTCCACACCCCCATCTATTGTCTGCACCACCATGCTAGTGTCGCCACCTTAAAACACAGTAGCACAACTTTCCGCCTCAGTGAAAACAAGCCTTTGGGTGAACGCACAAACTGGTATCGATAAGCAGTCAGCTCTGCCATCCCAGATTTCTGTTGGTATAAAGAGACATTTCTTCTCTTTAACATCCCTCATCTGTCTGTGTGACCAACGGCTCTTTAGGTATTAAAGCATGTAACACGATTACTGGGTTTAAAGACCTAAAATGCTCTTATTATTTCTCTTCAGATGCTGGGATCAACACGTTTTCATCCCCATTTTAGTGCACCGTTTCTTCTTGAATCATCTTTCAAACCACAGCGTGACTCACCAGGACCTGAAACTGCTCTGTTTGTAATTCAGCAGCAACAGCCTGTTACAGAGAAGTAAACTGCACGCAGATGTTTACATGTGCAGCAATGACGTGGAGCAGACTATCACACCCAGCCGCATCCTGCAGTGACCTTATTCTGGTCAAGGCACAAATGTGGACAAAACAAACGGATAAAAAGACTTTGTCGTAAACTAGTGAGCACCGTGAAACAACAACAGGCACAACTGTTGACATGGATTTGCACTGACGGACAGATGAGGAGACAGAAGAAGAGGAAGGAGACGCCGGAAAAGGACAGAGAAGTGGAAAAGTCAGAACATGTGCTGCCGTCAGTCTGTCTTTTAATCCCTCTGGATTTTTTCTGCCTTCCTTTCCCACGTTCTCAGTGTTAATTGATAAACGCGTGTGATGGTGGTGTGGGGGGGGGACCCCATGACTAATCGTTCTGCTGCTGCTGTGCTGCTGCTGTGTGTGTGTGTGTGTGTGTGTGTGTGTGTGTGTGTGTGTGTGTGTGTGTGTGTCTTTGCAGGTCACTGAAGTATACAGGCCCCACCAGCCTGGCACTTCTAAGAAACTGGCAGCTTCACCAGTCTGCTGCGTTTTTACGCCAGCACTTAGATGCTGGATTTTCCCCCCTGAACAGAACCACTCAAACTTTAAGCACCCAGCCAAAATCCAGTTTGTTCCATGACTCAGTGAGCCCCATATGCCTTGACTATTTAAAAACCAGCATGAAATAAGTGTTTTCTTCTATGCACTTGTGCTAAAAAAAGAGAGATTGGAAACGCATCAAAAAAACTTTCTGTTTTTCTCACTTTCTTCGGTTAATAAGAAAAATATGAGGAAATCATGTTTAGTTAAACAGATTTTTTTTTTAAGGGAAAGCTAGTGTACTTGTTTTTGGATACATTTAGTCTGGGACAGAGGAGATTTTAGGGTACAATGCACCTAAGAAATGTGCATATTTGAGAGTTGGATAAGAACAATGCAGTAAATGAAGAATTGAGTGAAAAACAAGGGATTTAAGCACGTGTGACTAAAGGAAATTTGTGAAACTGGTTGACAAATACAAATTTTTAAATTCAGTTTAACCACATTGTTCATATCTTTTTCTTTATTCGTCTAAAGTAAAATACAATTAGGCCTAGTTGTTAGGGAACAGATTTTTTTTTGTGGTCCATGTGGTGCCCAAAAAAAAAGGGAGTTAACCTTTTTCCGTCACTAGTGTTGAATTTCCATTGAGGAATCAAAATCCTTCTGCATTTGCCTTTAGAACCGGCAACCTTTTGGTCAAAATATGTTTTGCACCTAGCTACAGCCTCCTGACTTCGACATGTCTACTGGCATGTGCTGTGGCGGCTACCGGACAGGGGTATCTGATACGCTTTCTAGCTCCAGAGGGAGCTATTGAGAATCTGATATGTGATGCCACAATGAGAGCGTAGGCGGGAGTTTAGCACAGCACCTTTGAAACAGGGGCAAAAAATGTGTGAAGAGTTAGAAACAAAGACTGTTGGCTCATTAAAGGAGAAATATGACAGAAAATTACATTCCTTTTTTAAAGGAACACATTTCCTGTTTAATGCTTTTCTTCACAGCTGTTTGTAGTTTTAGTTGCTGTTTTGGTCACAAAAATCTCCACAGGGTGGTGTTGACACATAGACACAAAAGAAATAATCAACCTTTTTTCTGTTATGTTTTTGAAGCTTATCCTGACTTCTCTCGGATTGGAACTCACGCTGTTAAACATGGACTGAAGAAAATGCAGGATGGTGCCTAACAGGCTTCTGTGAAATATTGCTTCCATACCCATGAAACTAAACTTCAGACTGGAAAGAGGCTTCATCTGATACCTGCTCAACCTTTACCTACTTTGATCTACGAGTTGGTATTTTCAAGCAGAAATTCTATTTCCTCCACAATTAATTGCTGGCACTTGTTTGATGCACAACTATCCCCATCACACGGTCACAGCACTCTTGAAACACTTGTGTTAATACTTCAACTCAGTTCTTGGGTTATTCATGTTGGGATTCATTTTTGGGTTACTTATCAGAATGTTTTGGTTTGTAGTGGTTTCATTTTAACTCAATTTATGTTTTTTTTCTTAACATAACCCAACATAAAGCTATAGTCCCTTAAATTAACCTGTTGTTTGTCGTTAGTGTGCGGAAGAACTTAACTGCACTCATTTGTAAAACAACAGAGATAAATGTGTTAAATCTTTGATAAAAAGTAAAAAATTCAAATCTTTTGCTTGTGTTTTCAGAGAATTTCTCTGTTTACTGATCAGATTGCCAATGTTGGGCAAATTACTTTTAAAGAGTAAATGATTACTTTACTTTAGTTACTGCATTAAATTATAATCAAATTACTTTACTCTTTCTCTTTTTAAAACGTAATTTACTACTCGTTATTTTACTTTTTCTCCTCATGTATAAATGCTCAAAGGAATAAAGCAAACACAAATCCACAATACAAAAACATAGAGGCTCCATATGGGCATTCAGTTTCTTTTAGCACCACCTCATTAATTTTAACAAATGAGCAAGAGAAAATGTTTATTGTATCGTACATAGTGTGTAGACAGGTTGCTCCTTGACACTAAAGCAGTGGAAAGCAGTTCATCTGCAGGACAAAACTCACACTAAACTGAAATGTTTCTGCCCTTTTGTTTGACAAATTTAAAATAATTTGAACATCTCCGCCCCTACGTATTCGTCCACATCCATTTCCGCTCTCTGCATCTTACTTTATCTCTGCACTGGCATTCGTGTGCATGCATGCATGCATCAGTAACTCTGTTTGTTCTTTATTAGTATCTGTTTTGTTTCATTTACCCAAGAGACAGAGCCAACTGTTTACACAAATTAATTTGTTTGATTATTCACCGATGGTTTTACTGTCCCAAAATGTGAGTAATGAAGCAGTGAGGATTTCTGCAGTCCAGTAATTGTAATTTGATTACCCAAATTTGAACTGTAATTTGTTACGTTACTCCGTTACTGACAAGAGTAATTAAATATCAGGCATTTGTTACTTTGTAATTTATTACCCCCAACACTGCAGATTGGGAGTGGGTTGAGCATCTATAAGGTAAAAGATAAGTTTGGTGCATTTATGATTTATTCTTTTGAACTCCAGTAAAATCCAGCAAGAAACATTTTTTTCCAGCTGTATTTTTTCTGCCCCCTCAAAGGTTGACTGACATTCCCCACAGATTCCCAAAGATGAACCAAAAGCTGAAAAGATGTAACTTGTCTTCAGGCATAACCTTATTAAACTGCGGTCAACATTTGCTCGATCTCCGGCCCTTTAAGAGTGGACCAATCACGTGTGACGGTCACAAACACACCCCTCTCAATCCTGCTCCTTATGCTCTCACACTCAGAAATGCTGCCCCCTTAGTCACACTCTCAACCTCAAGCACCCACACATACTCGTCACACGCACAGACGCCCCCACACGCCAGCCATTGCACTGAGTCACTCATATAGTATCTGCTGACTCACTAGCAGGAAATAAGAAGGCAGGCTGGATCAAACCCGCTGGTTTAGCAATAAAAGTTAAGAGAGTCTGCAAATGTTGTTTTTCTTCTCTCTGGATCTCGGGCTTCAGCTTTTTCAATTTAGTTTGAAGGATAAGAGCCTCCTGGGAAAAAGAAAAACACATAAGGAGGAATCTAAAGCTTTAAACGTCCAATCGCATAAAAAGAACTTTTTAAGTTTGTTTTGATTTCATATTTTCTGCACTGGGTTATAAGGCGCACGCTAAAATATATGTTCCACAAAGAAAAAGGTAACAGAAGAAGAGTTTTATGTCTGAATTGAACAGTGCTGCAATTTTGCCATCAAACATCCCGGGTTCCCTCCCATCATTGTCAGGGTCAGTCTTGTTGCCAGGTGGCTGTTCAGCTTTCGTGAAACCTCAGTTAAAGCAGACACCTTAGCTCAGTCCATTCACATATGGTGGCCTAACTCGCCCGGCGCTGCCTCCCAGTCTTAGTAAAGGTGTGTCCGCCGTCTGTCATCCATCGCTCCCACGCCGACTGTTTTTTGCTCAACAATCCCTTGTTCAAGTTGGTCTTCAAGCTGTGAAACTCGATTTCCTCTTCTTAATTTAGTGCAGGCCATTTATTTGCTTCCTCAACTTCCAAACCATAAATTCATTGAAGCGAAATTCTTTTGCAGCTGCTCTTTTCCCATTTACAACTGTGTAACTGATAGCCTGTAGTTTGAATTCTGCCTCATAAACCTATCTCTTCACTGGTACCCTTTTTAGGGGTCCTTAAACAAACAAACATTGTTTTTCAGAATACTTGTAATATACCTACTGGTGGAGTGGGGGAGGTAGGAGTTCGAACTATACTTATTAGGTAATGTTCTATACTTGTTTTATCAGACTATTTTTGCCTATTTTTATAATTGGTTTATCACAAAGTTGTGCAACTTTTACAGATTTTAGAACTTAGCGAGTCACACCAGATTACCAGGCACACTGCTAATCTTTGTGAACATTTAAGACTCTTGGGCGTGCCTTATAGCGTGAAAAATACTGAAAAAACATAACCTGTCTGTATGAGAACAAAAGAGCTGTAATGATGAGATTTCTTTTAGCACCGATGCTTGAACCACTGAAGAACCAACCATGTTAAAATACAAGAAAAAAAGCACAAAAAAAGTAGGTTGGACGAGCCAAAAAAAAAAAAAAACATTAAAGTTTCACTGTAATCAATGGTTTTGCCTTTTTCAGTTGGAACTCTGTTGGTTTCACATATCTACAGCATTTCTCAACTGTCAGGGTTGAAAGTGAAGCTCAAAGGAGTTGAACCGGCAGTAAAGAGCCTGGTCCAGGGCTGCCTTACACTTAATTGCTGCAATCATAATAAAAGGCCACTAAATCTCCACTATTAGCCAGTTAAGGACAGGAAACAGAGCCCAGCTTCTCCCCTCTGCGGTCCGTACCTGCGGCCATGTGTGCACATAAACACACACACTCTGAGGAATGCACACTTATTTACACCCTGACTGTTTGGGTTGGATTAGCAGGGGCTATTTTTAGGCCGCCATGTGCTTTTTAAAATCCTGCATCGTAAATAGAGGCACTGCTCGTAACTCACAGGGAAATTAAGATTTCTGGTCCTGGACAGTTTGAAGAGTGCCAGAGAGCTGCGGCCCCCAGTAACGAGCCTCTCCCTGGGGGGTTGGACTCTGGATGCAATCTCATTGAAAAATATAAAGCTGCTGGAGGCCACCAGAGAGTGGCTGCCATCTTTGGGCTTATTCTGTTTGCCCTGTCATTCCTACACTTAAAGAGGGAATTCCCCCGCTATGTGGCGTCTGGCTCTGAATGGCCCCAGTTTTGGATGGAAGCGCAGAGTGGAGGTTGTGCGAGTGTGTGCGTGTTACCATGGGGGCACCCTGTGAAAGGTTCTTTTGTAAGGCTCCTGCTGTTTGACAGTGAGACTATCCTCCCAGGACTCATCTTCAGCCTTGCCACACCCATCCAGCCTTTCATATGGTAAGACATCCTAATGGCTTTAACACTAACCTTCAGAACTCCGGAGCAACAAATAGACTACCTCTTGGCAACTCACAGGCCAGCCCAGCTTGTCCTCCTACTCCTCCCTTAGTAACCAACCACTGCCCGGCAACGGCTTCCGCCCCACTGATCCTACCCTGGCAACTGCTTTTGGCTCTCAATCAGTTCAGGTTCATTTCTGACTCGCTTGCTGGAGGGGCTGTGAGGTGGGAGTAGAGAAAGATGTACTCATAGGGTGTGCCATTGAAAAACCAAGCCCCTGCATCCTTTCCTGTGCACAAATAGATGCTTCACTAGTGCAAAGCTTTTTCACAGAAAAACCCAAATTGGATGTATAAAGTTTACCAAAAAAGTGACTCAGACACATTTTTATCATGTGGTTTAAACTGAATAAAATATGAAACACAGAAAAAGTTAGGTTAAATTACTTTGATTTTAGAAGCTTCTACTTGTCTTTTGATCTTTTTAGTCAATGTAATGTTTGCAAAAATGGATACATTTTGTGTTTGGTACCAATCAGAAAAACACTTTTTAAATTTCTTTTTTTTTTGTTGATTCAGAATAAGCCAAAAAAGTTATGCAATCCCAGATCTTGTTGTCTTCAACGTGATCTACAGCAAAGATGCGTGTCTGTGCACACTCAAATGCAGATTGAATATTGGGAATGAGGTGTTTTTGTCAGCTGGGGGGCGCACACAAACACACACTGGGTTTGGCTAAATTGATGCTGGCCTCTCCAGTGCTGGATTTGCATTTGAATCCAATTGTGAGTGGCTGGATTTATGCCTCTGTGACTGGTGCCCAACAGTGCTTTTTTTTCAGACTTTCTCCCTCTATTCTCTTTCTCATCTTCCCCAACTGTGATGGTCTCCTTATTGGTCCCCGATTCTCCTCACCTTTGTTCCTCACAGATTCTCTCCTCTTTATCTCTTGTTTGCCTCGGCAGGACCCATATTTCATGCGATTGTCCCCCTCCAAAGGAGTGAGGAGGGAAGTCTCTGGGTGTCCCTCATATTTCTATGGCTGTAGCACATACTGTGCATTAGAAATGCTGATCCATGTCTAGCAGTAAATTAAAGCTTTGCAAAAACAAAAGAAAACTGGTCCAAAAACGAAATTAGCAACTAAACCATGTGCTTCTTACAGGTCCCTGCTCACACATAGTGCTATATATTTTGCAAGAAAACAGATAAAATGATTTCTGCAGTGAGGACTTTCCACAGCTGTAAAGTATCCTCATAAAAGTCACTGCGGTGCTCCGACATTTAATAATGTCTTACATTTATGCAAACATACTTTTTAAGATTATATTTTACTGTCCCACCTGAACGAATCAAATTCAAGTCTGCAAACCCACTTAAGCAGGATTTACTACTGCCTGACTGAGCTCCAAGTCAGACAATGCCCTGACAAAGATGTGGAGCATTCAGTGAAACATTCCAACAACAACAACTATCCAATGTCTATTCCCTGGTGCTTCTCTTTTTGCACGAGATTGGGTCAAACAGTTTGAGAGGCTCTATGTGGGTTGTAGGGTTTTTCCTTTTGTTGGCCAATAAAGTGCAGAGTTTCATGAGATGCAAGGACAGATAAGTACCAGCTATAACTCACTGGGCAGCCAGTCTGCCAATTGGAGTCATCAAATGCATGTAGAATAAGTGCATGTCGAATCAAATGCATGTCGTATAAAACATGCCCCGTTTCTGAATAAAGACTTCATGAAAGCTTTTTGCTTATAGTCAACCGAAGGGAAGACCCTAATAAATTAAGCTTTTGTTTTGTTTTTTTACCAAAGTACCTTTTTTTTAAATTTCATCATTAAATTTTACCAGGAAGTCCCTTGAGATAAAATCTCTTTTTTCGAGAAAGACCTGGCCAACAAGACATTGGCACACGAACAAATAAACATAAATTTCTGAGCGCTATTCCATGAGAGAGGAGCAGCAGAGAAAAAGATAGTTTTCCCAAGCTCTGTGTGGATTCTGGGAAGGATATGGAGAAGTCGATGTGAGGAGTTCTATCCACTGTTAGCAGGAGACATGAAGACGGCATTTTTTAAAGTGATTTTATTGTGTTGTACTTTGGAATCTGTACAGTGTCCTTGAGTGTTTTGAAAGGTGATTTTAAAATAAAATGCTATATTATTATCAAAGTAGTTTGCCAAGAATGGCCTTGTAGAAGAAATATAGCCAGTCTTTGTCATCTGAGGTTGAGTGAGAGCCATGAAAGCAGAGAGTACAGTTCACAGCGATAGGTCCTATACGTAGAGTTGGTGATGAAGCGGAGGGCACTTTGGTAAATGAGTCCAGGCGGTGGAGAGCAGAAGAGGCAGCATTTGTGCACAGAATATCCTCATAATCTAGAACTGGAAGGACTGTGCTCTGAACAAGTCTTTTTCTTACAGCAGTGTTCGACAGGGGATGTTTCTGAAATAAAAGCCTTTTGGTTTTTCAGCAGTTGATCAGTGTGAGATATAAAGGACAGTTGATCATCGATCCACACAATAAACTATTTATAAGAGATTTTTTCAATTACCACTCCTTCCAGAGTTGGAATACCCGCCTGTAATACATTTTGTGAACAGGCTCTGGAGATGGTAACAATTTGATCTTTTTTGCATTAAGGACATACTTTAGCTGATGAAGAGAAAAATGAAACTAATGGAAAGCACACTGGAGCTCATTCACAACATGATTCGTGGAAGAAGCAGTTGTGTAGATGAAAGTATCATCTGCATGTGGATTTAACTTAACATTTGGCAATTGACTACCCAAGTTGTTTATGAAATATAGTGAAAAGCACAGGGGCCAAATTGACCCTTGCGGAACTCCTCTGCTGATGTTCAAGAAGTCTGATTTCATACCTTCATCAAACATGCATTGGGTTCTCTCTGAGAGATAGACCCTAAACCATTCAATGGGAGAATTACCCACACCAACCTAGTCTGTGTAGAAGTAACTGATGATCAACAGAATCAAAGGCCTTACAGACACTGCAGCTGCTATCGTACTGTGGCCTGCCCTGAAACCTGTTTGACTTTCACATAGTAGACAGTTTGATGTTAGGAAATGTTTTAGTTGAGAATAACCATTAGATTCAAGAATGTTTGCAAGGACTAATAATTTTGAAATGGGCCTGTAGTTATTTAAATATAATTGCTCTCCACCTTTCAGGAGAGGGAGAACATAGACTGCCATCTAAAGTTTGGGAATTCTGTTTGTTTTAAAGCTCAAATTGAACATTTGAGCTGGGCATTGGGTTCAGCTATAAAATCTGCAGCAAGCCTTAGGAGATGGGGATCCAAGTCACCCGGACAAGGAGGTTTTAAGGGGTCAACTGCTTTCACGGCCTTTTTCCTCCATTCATTCATCTTCTAAACCCGTTTGTCTCTTTCGGGGTCACGAGGCCTATCCTGGCCATTCGGCAGGTGACATCATGGACAAGTCGCCAGAGGGCCTTTTTAATTTAATTTTCGTTTCAATTTAGCTGCAGATGTTACAGAATAAGATGAAGAAAAGCATTTGAATGAAAGGATGTGAGCTGAGATGGTAAGTTGGAAACTAAGCCGGTGGATCTAAACTGTTCATTGAATTGCTTTGCGATTTCTTCTTTCTGCTGTATTACAACAGAATCAACTATGATCCTTTCTGGCAGAGTTGATTTGGTCTTGGGCCCAGATGGTGATTTGATTGCTTCCAGAATTTAACGGGGTTGCTAAGATTTTCAGGGATAGATTTTAAGTAAAATTGGGATTTTGCTTTCCTAGTCAGAGTGGTGCATTTGTTTCTTAAAGTTCTAAAAGTAATCCATTCAGAATTGGAATTATATAACCTTGCTTTAGTCAAGGCAGCATTTCTTTCCCTGAAAATACTCATGAGATCAACTGAGATCCAAGGATTATCCCTCCCAGAAATCCTAAATGTTTTCACAGGGGCATGTTTGTTGCAAATTGAAAGAAAAGACTTTTGAAAGTATTCCCAAGCACATTGGACATCTTGAAAAAGTTGGTGCAACATACAGTATATCAGTGTTTTAAAGATGTTGGAAAAATGCTAGGGACTTAAAATACTTAAAATGTCTTTTAAATATGTAATAAGGTTCGGATTTAGGCAGTTTTTCATCTCTCACAACAGCAATAGAGTGATCATTGAGATCATTGAAAATAAAACTGCTGCAGAACTGAAATTATAAAGCTTATTAATAAGTACTAGATCCAACAAAGTGGATTTCTTTGAACCATTGTTTACCAATAAAAAAATCACGCCAAGGATAACGTTGAAACCCCTTCTCCTACTGTAAATTGGTAGACAGTAAACCAACGAAAAGTGCATACTGCCACCGCCTGTACTGGCTGAATAAAGCAGTGAAATACTGGATTGTTTGAGTTAACATGATTACTGACCAGGGGGGAGTTGGACTTGAAACAAATTGCCACACCCGGCACAATTGCCTAGTTTGAGCAGCCCTTTTTGGGAGCATTCATGATGACAGGGTTGATTTGCACAAGGGTTCAAATCTGGAGAAAAGTTCCAAAATGTAAAAGTTCAGTTGAACTCTGGTTCAGTTCAAACACATGAACCTGGTCTCTTTGATGACTTATACTTACATAGCGCTTTTGCCTAAGGAAACTTGGACACATGTGGGAGGGCAAGAGTGGGAACTGGACCTTTGGAGGAGACCGCTCTACCTTTACACCATATGGGCGACTTCCTAACTAACTACCAGAGAAAAAGTAACTTTGTTCAGTCAGTTTCTTTTTTTAAATCCACCAAAAAACCAAAAATTCCCAGAGCCTCACTTTACATTAAGTATCAATGAAAAGCCTCTGTAGATACCAAAAAGAGTAAATTCAGTCGTACGCAGTGCTTGGAAGATATCTGGGTTTAGAAATGTCTTTTATGGAGTACAAATTTGCATTGCTAGCAGTCAGTAGGATATAAGGTTGGAGCCTCTGACCTCACCCTATTTCCTTCCTTGGGTTCCCTCCTGTTTTTGGTCCGGTGAAAATCACTTCTGCAGAAAAAAACAACTCACAGTGTGAATCAGAACACATATAACTCTTTAAGAAGTTAAAAAATATATATCTAGCAGGCAAACATGGTGTACTAAGAGGGCTTAGTACTAAGCATGTCTCTAGGCGCATTTCTCTGTCAGAGCCCAAAAGGGTCTGTAGATAATAAAAAAAACCCACAAAAGTTAAAAAGAAAGTGTGGTAAATTCCAGATAGAGACCTTCATGACATTGATTTCTGTTAAAGTGGTCCATCTTTGAATGATTGCATCGAGAGCTACATATTCAATCATCATTCTCAGAACGATGCAGCAGAAGGTTTTGGATTCAGCGATGAAGTGTAAAGTTTCTTCTTGTTCTTCTCCTTCCCTCAGTCCACATTCGCTCATGGATTTACTTTCTCTTTTGGTTCTTCTAGTCAGCTATAATTCTGTTAGTTTCAGAATTTAGTCACAAGTATCCTCTTACTGACCAGAGCTTTAGCTCCAGTGTTTCGACTACCGTAACTCTTCAACTGTTTACTCAATTACCGGTAACGTAATTCCAGTGGATTGTGAAGCAGATTAAAGCAAACATGGGCTGAAATGCAACACATTACGAATGTAAAGTGCTGCATTTCAGCGCAAAGCCAATATAAAAAAGGCGCTTTTCTCCACGTCAGAATCAGCTGATTTACGCTGTTCATGTTTACAGTGAAAGAGTTACAACACTTTTTTAGGTGTCGCCAGTGACATCTCTAGCATTAAAGGGTTAATACATTTTTTCATCATCATCCTGACCCTAGGTCATTCCGTAGCTCAACTGCTGTTTCTGACATGATGGAGCTTTTGTCACAGCTGCTGGTTCAAACTCACACGTAGAGGCTTGATTTGGTGCCATGGCCAAACGTGTCGCACATGCTGCCGAGTCTGTTGTTGGAAATGTCACTGAATTTCCTGGACTCCTAACAGCCAACGTAGTTAAACACACCACTTCAGCTGGCTTTAGATGTGACCAAGCCCTCTACCACTTGATACTGGAGGTCATGTTAAAATAAAAGTGACTGGATCCGTTTACATGGAGCCATAACCTTTCAAGTCAAATGCTCCAACTTTTGTGGATTTCATGAATTTTGTCAGACATTACTCAATGTTTTAATTCATTCATCTTCTGCTGTTTCATCCCTTTCGGGGTCACGGGCTGCTGGAGCCTATCCCGGCCCCTTGTGGGCGAAGGAAGGGTACAAGGCGAAGGAAGGGTGGACAGTTCGCCAGTCTGTCGCAGTCAATGTTTACAATTCATGGTAAATTAAAACTAACATTATTTCTACCATGTCAATCATCCATTATTTCTTTACTGATGTTTGGTTAATTAACGTAATTGATAAAAAAGAGACCTTTTTTAGATGTTGGTAGAAAGCATCTTCTTTAGCACTGAGTACAGCCACCCAATGAGACGTGAACACTTGGATTATTCAGTGACTGCTGTGTTGAATAAACCTCTTTGAGTTTGGTTAGAAGTATAACAACAGAGAGAAAGTTAAAAAGATAATAAACTAAATTTAGCTCAGAATGGCCTGAAACCTGAACGAGCGCACATTCCTTCCCAAGCTAAGCCATCAACTGGACTGATAAATTTGCCCCCCTCAGCACCTCTGACTGATTGACAGGGAACTCTGTAGCATGAATATTCATAACCACAGTCCAACCAAGCTTTCTCACAAGCAGAAATAAAGTAAACTTTGCCAGGGGAGAAAAGATCGCTGCTGGCTGCTCACTTCATGTGGAAATGCGGGGATTCTATTCAGCTCCAAGCATTTCAGAATAGAAAAGAAAAGGGGAGGGTGGCGGGTCATGGGTGGTGGATGGGTGGTGGTGCCTTGAGAGAACGTGGGCGAGATTTAAGGATTTACTTGGCTCGGGTTTTTGTCTGTGGTTCCATCAAGGAGTGAACATGCTCATATTTTATTCAAGCTAATTAAAAATTACAAAGAAAACTAAAATATAAACTTATCAATGACTGAGAAAAACAGAATGAACTATGTCTGGGTTTTATGTTGTCGACATGATAACACAGACAAGCGCTGTCAAAAAGAGTCAGGTGATTGATGAGTTGAAGTAATGGGTTGCTTCAGCTGGTTGAGTTGACAGCTGAAACCCTGGGAATGGGTGGCACTGGGGAGTGAGGGGGCATCAGTGGTGGGGGGGGCTGATGAAGAGTTGACAGAGGCCTCTTAGCAGTAAAGGACCACTGTGTGTAATCGCTTTTAATTGGAATGTATGGGAGACGAGGCTCTCGGAGGGGATCAGTTGGCCTTAAACCAGCTTAATTATATGGGATCATGTTGTGTCGATAAAGCTGCTGCAGGGCTGAGCCCAAATGAAGGGGAAAAGGAGAGGGAGAGGACTGATATGCTTTCTATTAGGAAAAGTCTTTCTAATGTTCCCATGGGCATTCACACTATGCCTGTTGGGTAGGATTACAGACACTTTCATATTGTGGAGAGTCTCCAATTTTCAGCCCAATCCTCATCTTCTGGATTTTTCTATCAAAAAGTGTTTCAATGGATGTTTATGGTGTTGCAATGACAGTCCATTTCTAGAAGATTGTGTTGGACTTCATAAAGTTTCTGCATCACTACAGCTAGTTGTGTGACCAATAAAGCCTTTGGGTCATGCCCTGTAGAATTTTACAGAGATCCTATAATTTATCTTCCATTTAATCTCCCATGCGTCTGCAATAATATCTATGAAAGGATTATGAACATATGTCTGAGCAAAGTTTACAATATCCTTCATTTTCCTCCAGTGGCCTTCACTGTTGCAGCTGCTGATGCTGAACATTATTTGATGACAGCTCTAAAATAACATTATGGTCATAAGATTATTACTGTCCTCATGAAGAACAGTAATAATCAAGGGCATTTTTTTGTTTTTTCAATGTAAGTCACATGTAAGTCACATGCTCACTAGACATTTCTGTTGAAACACCTTTTTTAACGTTTACAAATACAGTAAACCCTTGTTTTCCGCAGGGGTTACGTTACAAAAACAACCCGTGATAGGCAAAATCCGTGAAGTAGAAACCTTTAAAAGAAAGAACAGACCATTTTACAGGCTCAAGCATTTGTTTCACAAATAAAAGTACTTTAGAAACGTTTTTTTCAACAAATATCTTCTGTACTGTACTGTCAAATAATAATTTTAATCAGCGATGTGAACAGAAGGCTTCAAATTGCAGAGATTAGCCCCGCCCACCGCGACCCGAGTAATTGGATTAAACAGGAGAAAATTTAAAATGATTATGAAAAATACAAAGTACAGTGGGACAAATAGTGACTCAGGTGTATTTCCCTGCTCTTCAGACTGAGCTGCTGCATCCTGACTCTGCTCTGCAGTGTTTTCTCCTTTTGAAGCCCGCGGTGCAGGTGTGTTTGTTCGGGAGAAGAACATAGTGATTGGCAGTTGTTGTCGCTCTTTTTTCTCTGGGTTTTAGAGAAACTCGAAATTTGCAAGAGAATTTGCACGTACGTAATGTTAATTTGGCGAGCTGTTTTACATACATGTACATATTAAACTGCAACCTTATTGACGCACAGGTGGAGAAGAAGCGGAGTGACTTTTTAGCCAATCAGAATGCAGAACACAATGCACGATGCAAATCCGTGAAGTAGCGAAACCGTGAAAAGTAAACCTCGTTATAGCGAGGGATCACTGTAAACCAAAATTAAATCAGTCTAACAAGTGTAAAAAATTGTTTTTAATATTTTGGGGTTAGAAGAACCTGATAATCCATTATGCTACAGCTCAGAAATGTGTGTTCATCATTTTTTATGGTTGTTATATATATTTACCTTTAGATCTAGCATTTGGCTGTGACATTATAATGTATATGTAACATTTGTTATGTTTTTACATTTATATTTAAAATTTAAAAACACAGTTTAGCTGCAATAGACTCAAACAGCCTCTGATGAAAACACAGCAAAAGAGACATAAGCTTAAACAGATACATTTGTGATTTAATTCTTTATCAGACGAGCTTCTTTATTTAGCAGTCTGCAGAAGTGTTGGTCTCCCATAGCTCAGGAGAGGTCAGAGTTCATGACTCAACAGACTTTAGGACTAAAATGGATCAGTGAGAGCTCACAGAGAAAGACAGTAAATCTGGATCATTTTCCTGCATACGCTGTATTTAAGATCCCGAAAAGGCATCTGAAATGTGGAAAGCTTTTTAAAACAAGATATTTGCTTAAAAAAGAAAAAAAAAACATCACAATGAGTTTTTTTTTATTATTTGCAATTGCCTGACTAAGACATCCAACCTGAGGCAAACCATTAGGAACTAAAATTACATGGGAGTTTTTGATGACAGTTAAAATGTTTTTTTTTTTTTTAAAGAACATTAGATGAAAGGGCAAAGAGGGAGTCTGCAGAAAAAATGCAAGTAGAGTACTTTTGTTTCTTACATTAGTTTATTTTTATTTGAGGGTAGTTCTGTTGTGACATGAATCTGTGAGAGGAGGTCTGTCTGTTCAGAGGGGAAAGCTTATCTGCAACAGGGGACAGATATGTGTTGTGATTGTAAACATTGGTCGATGATTCTAAATTTGGCTAAAACCTTACTGAAAGGCATAAATGCAGTCAATGATGTTTTTTTATTATGACTATACATTTTTCCGGTCACTGTGAGTACGACATTGAGAGGATGTTCTGAAACCATTTTAGCATTTCTCTTGACACATGAGTTTTTCCAGTTTAGCCAGTTTTGAAACTTCCCATCGAATTGGCCTTAACACTTGTGCTATCTTAGATGACCCCACCCTTACATTGATGTGTTCTCCCTACCATGACAAAGGTGGATAAAGATGGAAAGATTTCATGTAATCCATGGACACCAGTGAGGATCACAAATCATTGAAGAAAAAAGGTTCAGAGCACTGTCTAGTGGGTCTAGATGACCCAACTCCCAATGTTAAAGTGCCTAGGATAGCACAAGGGTTACATGACAGTTAAGTGAATTTAAAAGGGGAACGATGGTGGTAGATACTGTGCTTAAAGAGAATCTCAAGTGTTAGTTTGGGCAGGGCTTTGGCCAGTCTTCTAAAGAAAAACCAACAAGATGGACAGAAAGGTAACACAAAAGAAAATCCACTAATTTCAAGCAACTGGTTAAAAATAATTTCCTACTTCCTATAGTTGCATTAACAGCAGAGAAGTCCCTTAAATCACAGCCTGTTTCCTTCAGGAGTTTTTGGTAATTTTTTTAATTTTTGTTTCCATATTTTTCTAGCTTTCTGGTGTCACATTTCTTTTATAAACTTGCCAACTTTAGACAATGACCCTCCAACACCGGAGATGTCACCAACATAAACCTAAATAACACACGTTCTTTATACCGTAACTCTTCGACTGTTAACGCGATCAAAGTGAATCAGTTGATTCTGATGCGGAGAAAAGCAGTATTTAAAGCTGCTCTTCTGTGACAGAATCAGCTGATAGGCTGTGCAGAGTGCTCTCGACTCAGTGAGAAGTCTCTGGTTTGAATCCCGGCTGGGACCTGTGTGGAATTTGCATGTTCTCTCGGTGCATGTGTGGATTTTCTCCAGGCACTCTGACTTCCTCCCACAGTCCAAAACATTTGGTTGATTGGTGACTCTAAAGTGTCCCTCGGTGTGCATGTTTGTGGGTGTGTGGGCCTGCCCAGGCGACCTGTCCAGGGTGTACCCCGCCCTTACCCAACATTACCGGGACCCAGAAAGGGTTGAGAAAAAAGGATGGATGATTGAAGAATCCGCTGATTTTCATTGATTGTGTAAGCGCTTCACTACTGTTAAGTATTCGCTGTAAACCCGAACAGTACAATAAGATCAAATGTTTTATAATCATAGAACTCAAAAGTAGCAACCTAGTCAAGTCAGCTTAAAACCTATAAGCCGATTCAACTTCGACTTGTTATTGTCACGGTGGTGGGGTGGCTCGAGAGCCGGATGGACCCAGATGCAGAGGCGGAGGACTCAGTTCAGGGACTAGAGGTTTTAATGCAAAAAAAAAAACAAAAAGCGCTGCAGAGCAGGATGACAGAACATAAACAAAACTCACTGTGGCATGGCGTGGCGTGAAACATGGGACATGGCAAAAACATGAACACCAGACAGGAATAACTAATGGACCAACACAGGAGGAAGGCAGAGACAAGACTTAAATACAGACAGGGCAGACAAGACACAGGTGGACACAATCAGGGCTGATGGGGACCAAAGGAAGTAAAACTCAAGAAAACAGACAAGACAGGAGACTTTCAAAATAAAACAGGAAACAGAACAAGACAGAAAGCAAAAACCAATACAAAAGAAACTCAAACCATGACAGTTATATCTTTATTGGATTGAAACAAACTAACCTTCAACTAAACCTGGTCCAGACCAGGTTATGTTCAGAGCATGAGTTGCTATGGCAACTTGACCTACCCTGAAACATACCTCCTTTTTTGGAACCAAAAGCTGAGGTCATCTGCCTCCTTAGCCTCAAACTTACCGTGATAACTAGCATAACCTGCTTTCTGGAGTACCCCCCAGGTGTATAAGAGATAAATTATTATGTTTCTATCAAATATTTTGCATCTATTTTGCATTTGAACCATAAACATCACCTTCCGTTAGCCTCCCATTTCTTTTGTTTGTTTTAAGTGGCTTCAAACTGGTTGTGAGGGATAATCTATGTCCAGATCCACAGGGATCCATCGGATATGGTGATGCTGTTGTGAGTGCGACTGTACTCAGAAAAAACAATTAAGACCAACGTTCAGAAACTTGTGATGGTTGAAGATCTGCTCAATGGAAACATGATAAACATGCAGAAAGTGCCACACACGAGAACCTAAAGCCGTATGGGCCGCTATCCTCAAGCATGTAGGATTGTTACCTCTCCAAAGCTGATCTTTGAAACCCCAGAAAAGTCAGACAGACTTTGATTTTTTCATACAATCTAGTCACAATTTGTAAAAACAATAATAAAGCACAAATGACATCATGCTTCAAATCAATCATTGCAACATTAAGGTTTGATCAAGTCTAGGATCTAAATTGAGACATGTACATCACAGAACAGATTAACACGTTGAAATACTAAAGCGGCCACAGAGTGTAAGCAGTTTCATGTCTTTCACTGATTCCTTGACTGTAAGAACACTGAAACAGCTGCTAAACATCAGCATCCACATCTCTCTGTTGGAAACCACCAAATTTGCTCATAAATGCTGGAGAAAAGCCTCATAAAGTCAAAATCAAAGATGATCTGTTTCACAGACAACTGAGTCTAAGCTCACGAGTGTGAAAAAGACACTGATTTGTGCCGCTGCGTGGCGTTCACTCCACATGAAAGCGGATTGTTGCATCACATACAAAACAAATCACTTTGCTTACATAAAGCAGCTTGTTAGGAGTAAAGCGTCTCTAGTAGATAAAAGCTCAGGCTTTGTGTTTGGATGATCATGCATGCAAACGCACACAGTGGGGAGCTGTCAGGTTCAGCTTTGACAGTGACTGCATGACTGGATTAAAGGAATGTAATGAAACAGGACCTGGTCCTCCTCCTTTTTTTCTTTCATAGAACTTTTCTTTGCTCTCTCCTTATTTTGGCTGTAAAGTTATCCATACTACAGTTTTTCCCCCGACTCCCAGACCCCGGCTCCACACATACACAGTCTTGCTGAGCTATGGGCTCCTCGTTTTCACGATGCTGGCGGTTTCCTGTTCACCCCATCGTTGCTTACTATTGTTGGTTCACGGTCGATATGGCGACAAAGCTGGCGCTATAGCGGCTCGGCGACTGCGGCCACAGCTATTTTCCAGATGGAGCAGGCATTCTGGGTCAAAAAAGAATGGGGTAAAGTGGTCGAAGGGGTCTGGCATCTTAATCACTCCACCGCCCCCAACCCATAACGATGCTTTGCGGCAGGGTGACCCGGTTCTGCCTTCCATCGTCTCAGGATCGACGCCGGGCCACAGCAAGACACAGCAAGCACTTTCCCACAGACCCGGAGCTTCCAGGCCCATTATTACCATTTAATATCCTATAATATAACCCCCCTTTGCCCACCACTTGTCTCCAAAACAACCTCCACGTGGGGGATATGTGAAGGAGTGGGCTGCCCGCACTGCAGAAGAAGTCAGGATACCCAATACCCCTCTCTTTTATTTGGATCTAACCAGTGCATAGCAGCACAACAGCCCCCATCATTACACACAGGCCACTAAGTAGGGGCTACTGCAAACTGGATAAACAAGCATCAGTGAGGATTGAGCAAGAGGATGAGGAAATCAGAAACCCTGTCAGTTTTATTTATTTGGGGGGAAAAGGTTCCGGTGTGCTGTTTGCCTTTATAAATCAATATTGTGACATGGTGGTTTGGTGGCGTGACTTTGTTCTGGGCTTGACTGGACTGAATGCCACACTGGAGCTTGGTGAGTGCAGAAGCTCTTTTTGCCGCGACTCCAATTACTGTTTCATTTCAAAACTAGGATGGAGGCCGCAAACAGGCATAAAATGTAAATGTCTCTGGAAAATAAAATCATGTTATTCTAATGCAAAGTTGAACAATGGAATGTCAAAACCCAAACTAAGAAAAACAAATGTTACATGTTAGAACGTATTAACCCTTGTTAATTGGCAGTTGGGTCATCTAGACCCACTAGACAGAGCGCTGAACCTTTTTTCTTCAATGATTTGTGATCTTCAATGGTGTCCATGGATTACATGAAATCTTTCCACCTTTATCCACCTTTGTCATGGTAGGGAGAACACGTCAATGTAAGGGTGGGGTCATCTAAGATAGCACAAGGGTTAAAATGGATTCCCACCAAATGCATTTTGAGCACCAGGGGCATCAAGTTTGAATTTTAAGTCAATCCACAAACACGTTCAGAGTTCAAATATCTGAACTTTGGGGAAGATTTTGTGTCATGTTACCCAATCAATGACTCAGCTTTGGCCTGAGACTTTTTGATTAGGGATTAGCGGATGGAGTCCAAAACAAATATGGAGGAGCAGCTGATTGTTCTCCTGAACTTTATGACATTTTTCAAGACGCCAGTACTGCAGTAGACGGTGATCCCCATCGTACTGGGAAAGCCTCTGTCTCATGAACATGCAGATGTGTTTACCACAATGTTGTAGGGCTTTTTAAAATGAATAAAGCTGATCTCTAGACATCAGCTCTGTCTTCGTGCATTGACTAAACGAGATATACACACATACAGTGAATGCAGCTCTACAAAAAAACCTTTGATGGCAGCTCCTCCCATGGAGGCA
Source organism: Oryzias sinensis (assembly GCA_037389245.1). Taxonomy (NCBI): domain Eukaryota; kingdom Metazoa; phylum Chordata; class Actinopteri; order Beloniformes; family Adrianichthyidae; genus Oryzias; species Oryzias sinensis. The sequence continues at coordinate 22,784,712 of CM074500.1, forward strand.
TCAAGTTTGTGAAAACATTTTCTGGACAAGTGTCACATTCAACAAGCATCGAAAGAAAAGTAGCAGACATGCAAATCACGTGTTGTCCGGCATCATAGAGCAACCTGACTAAAAACTTTGCTGTTTATTTTGACTTTATTTAGAAAAACACAAAAAAATCTTGGTAACCTCAAATGTTACCATTTTCCTGCAGGGTGACGATTATTGATGGAAATCAATCATGGTAATAGGTGTACAGGTGCTCAATGCAAAGTATTCTCAGGAACACTCAAACAGGAGTTATTACTGTTGCTGCTATAGAATCATGTTTTTTTTAGATCAATACTTTATTCAAAATATTCTCCTTATTCACTATATTGTTTGCATGTACTCTCATGCACCCAACCTGGAATCACAGAAGCAAATCTTACAGATTGCAGTGATGCAAAGCTGCAATAAAATCTCATTTACTGCAGTACCTGTGATGGTGTACATTCACTTCCTCGCAGAAGACCTTCCATGCTGCCTTTTTGGATGATGAGTAAACACAGACACAAGCATCCTTTGTGATGCAAATTCATCCTTAAAGAAAGCTGATGGAAAAAGTGATTGCAGAATTTACATAAGGAACCAGGCTTCCATGGTGGAAATCTATCACAGGTAAGTGAGTTTCTCTGATGACCTTTGCTGGTTACAGAACCCAACTAAACAGCACTAAATATAGAAAAGGTCACTTGTGTGCACATAAAAAATCATTGAGATATCAACCACAAAATACCAAAAAAGTGTTTTTTATTCCAGCTCAGTTTAGAATCTGAGCTACCAATTGGTGTTTCTCTATTATAAATTATATTCAAGAACAATTCTTCACCTATGTAGGAAGAATATTTTCTGGTAGAAAAAATGAAACCACTTTAGCCTGATGAGGTTTGATTTCCACAGGCATCTATGATTTTGCTTCCACTTTGTCCTTGTTCTGTTGCAGTCATTTCCTCCTTTTTAGCTTGGTGCTGTCCCAGTCTTTGTCATCAACTAGCCTCTTGTCTGTCGAACATTCTTCTCTTTGCTTAGCATTGACACAGTATCATTGTGTTTAAAATATTTGTTTCCTTAAAAAGCACTCTTGTACTCTGCTTCTTGCACACATCTTAACTTTTATTCATTTATTTGTTTGTTTCCTTGTTTCTATTTGCCACTCTGCCTCTGCATTACAATTTTCTGATTGCTGGTTTGTCTCTATTGGAGCATCAAAGTTGTTGCTCCTATACAAGAATGTGTGGTCCTGGAAAGGACAAAGCGAGACTACAGGATGGATGGATGCTTTGCCTCACTGCTCCTTTTACTAGACACACATTTAACACCTCCAATACTGCCATTAGCTGTTATTTTTTCTCAAAAAGATAGAATTTGCTTAATGTTTAGGAAAAATCCATGGCAGAGTTGTGGGTGGAACTGTTGGTGTGGAGCAACCCGGCCTCAACTCCCATCATCCTCTTCCTTACAACCTCTCACAACTCCAAGCTACCATTAGCTGTGGAACAAAAAAGACGAGCAACGTTGGAGGCATTCCTCCGTACTGTTTTGACTCAGATACCACCTAAGAATAGAAAAAGAAAGACTTACTGGATCCATTTGTCTATGAGTGAATGCTTAAGAATGGAGCAGAGCGTGAGTGTGTGGGAAAATTCATTTTCCCGTCCGCTGCTGATTCACAACAAGTTGAAGAAAGAAATACTATGGAATGTAATTTTGATTTTCATTTTGTTTGTCTATGTCCTCCATCATCAGAAAAATGCTACAATAACATGTTAAAAACCAAAATAACACAATTTCCATCGAATTGGGACTTTGAAGGATGTAGACATTCTTCTAAAAGAGGCCCAGGCCACTGTAAAATACTAGGAAAAATGTTGGTAGTTTGGAACTTGATTGGAGGTCAGGGGAAAAAAAACATGGGTTGAATTTGAACGCTAAATGCAATAAATATTTCAAGAAAAGATTCTATGTAATCAATAATCAAAGTCATTCTTCCGTAATTGTTTCCACATACATTCCTTCGTTTGCGGTGAGCGCTCTACCTCCTTGTGTGTACGTGTGCCTGTGCACACACTGAAGGGATTCAGAGGGAGCTTTGGAGGCGTATTGGGTATCGAAGGGCGAGGAGCTCCTCTGAAGAGCTTAATTCACAGAGGCAGGATACTGATAAGAAGCAGAGCAGAGCCGCCATGAATCCACCCTCTGTTCTGTCTCTTCTCTCCTCTCCCCTGCTCTGCCCATCACGCTCCCTCCTTTCTTTCATGCTCCCTGTGAGAAAGTTGTGGAGATAGGGAGGGGAGGTGAACCCTGCAGGCTCTCCAACTTTAATTAGCAGGATTAGAATTAATAAGCAGAAATAGGGAAAAAGCTGCAGCGAGAGAAACCTGACAAACACCTGCAGCTGCGTTGTATTTTGATCTTAATCTCAGTCACGATAACAATGCTCAAAGTATGGGATTCGTTTGCTGGTTGTTCATTCTGATGTTGGTTCATATGATCCTCTATTTTAATAAACATTTAATGCTTAGTGAACTTACTTTGTGCAACATAAAATTACATATCAAGAGTAGTTTTCCAGTAAACACAGAGCTTCCTCAATATATTTCCTATTTATTTGTCATTGTGATTAAGAGGCACCTCTATAAAGTGCAATGAGCTGAATCATCACAGAGAGGGGTCCTGAGCAAAAAGACCAAAGGGGACTCCAGATGACATGAGCTCAACAGACCTACCATGACCTCTGAATATATATATATATATATATTAGCATAACATAGTTGTCTTAAGGCAGGTAAAAAGGTAAAAACAACAAGGCAGGTAAAAACAACAGAATCGCATAGATTTTGCGAACAAACAAAGAGAAAGGCAAAGAGCTCATAAATCATACAACAGCAAAGAATAGACAAGACCACAAAACTTGAAAGTTTTCATGAAAGGCAGCTCGGAATAAGTATATCGTTAGTATTAGTATTAGTATTGGTATTTCTCTATCTAAAATACTAATATACTTGGATAGAAATAATACTATATAATGATAATAATAATATAGTATGTTGTTTTTCTTTCGGCTTTTCCCATCAGGGGTCGCCACAGCGAACGAGTCGCATGGTAAACTTGGCAACGCTTTTTACGCCGGATGCCCTTCCTGACGCAACCCTCTCAAAGCAACCGGGCTTGGGACCGGCACAGAAGTAGAGAAGGGAACAGGGAGCAGCCCTGATTTAAACCCTGGTTTCACGGACGGAAGGCACCGCAAACCAGCACGAGCTAAACCGGCTCCCTAATAATAATATAGTATAATAATACTAAAATACTAATTAATATACAGTTTCCAAATTAAGAAATAAATAAAATACAACTTTGTTTAACGTGATTCCAAAAGACCAACATGTTTAAAATGAATTGTAAGTGTAGATCCAATCCTATGGGTTTGTTGCTCTAGTTTTATGGAAACTTAAAGCAAGTTAGAATACTGAGGGTCAACCTCAAACTGTCTGAGATTAACGATCAAAACATTGACCGTTTTAAAAGAACTGGACTTAGTGACCTCTCCCTTGGCGTTCCAAACAGGAAGTACCCACTGGTTCCAAGAAGCCAAAACCCCATAGAAATAAACAGCAATTATTTAGTCATTCTATTTGTCAGAATAACCATTCTTGACCTGATTTATACCATGTTCTTGAAAATCCTATTTTTGTGATATTTTTTATTTATTGCAAGTTTTTCAAGTTATAAACTGATCCGTTATATCCCTCAGTAAAAGAACGTGGTCTCACGTCAAACGTTTGAAACATTTAATCGATAGACTTATTCCGAGCTGCCTTTCAAGGGGTAGGAATGTGGTCTTCCAACAAGCTCACTCCTGATTGGAGAGAGTGTTTGCCATAGAAATGATGACCAAGACCGACTCAGACCAATCACTACTTACCATTATTGTCTGGTTTAGGCTTGATGGCGTCCACATCGTGAAAAAAATGGCGACGGAATAAGTTTCATTCCATTGGAGCTCAACATAAGTCATTTTCTGTGGGGGATGTCAAACTCACTCGATCCAGTTCTCATGTCCAGTCACTGGATCAGATTGGTTAACCATGCCAAGAATGGCTTGGAGAGGTTGGCCAGGCCATGTGACTTCTGTATAAAACTCACACACACAAACCATGGTGCAAACACGTGAAACATTCTTCTTCTTTCCTTTTATTGTGTATTAGTTAAGCAAGAAAAAGAGTGTGCACTGCCACCTAATATCAGGGGTGAGCAAAATGAGGTTATGACTTAGACAAGGGGTTCCACTGTGGCATGGTTCAGTACAAATTGACTGTTGTGTGACCCTAAAGACCCTTAAGCCAGACTTGGACATGCCCAAGGGAAAGGAAACAGGTCTACAAGGAGCTTTTTTCTTTGGACATGGTTATCTTTTAAAGTAAATGTACCTTATCTTTAAGAAATTATTACATCCAATCTCCTTCATTAAATTAAAATGACTGCTTAAACGTCACCTGAAACTTTAGCTTACACCGCTTACATGCTTCACTGTAGCACTGATTTGTTCCTGTAGTTCACTTGTTTTTTAGAGTAGCTCTGGAATTTGGCGCATACTATACTTAAAACCTGTGGATTCTGTGGAACCTTTGCTATTTAATAACAACGATTAAAGCATTCACAGTGGAAAAAAACATTGAATCTTTTATTTTTGTGCTCACTTCCATGGTCATAATTGCACAAGGAAGAATTTTGAATCTCCATTAGGAGTTTTACTACTGCTGTTACTTGGTTTTGCAGCATCTGTTGCATTACTTTGTCTTGAATACTTAACTGACAATATTTTGTCATCTGAAGTTTCCATGGCAACAAGTGGGATTGTCGTCCCAGTTCTTAAGTCATAGTGATGGTTGGGGCCAAATCTTGGTTTGGCTTTAAAAAGGGCCAGAGTGACTGTGCTGTCTCTTTTTTGGAGTGTGTGTGCATGTGTGTGTCTGACAGAGAGTGATGTTGTCATTGTCGTGTATGTTGGACTCTACCCGCACCTGCACTGAAGGTTTTCTCTGGGCTTGACAAGACTAGAGAATTTTCACAGCATGCATGCATGCTAAATGCCAAAACACATGCACCAAGCATCTTGGTCCCATTGAGTTTTGGTCATTTAAGAAGCTGGAATCCCCTGAAGCCTGCAGTGATGAGGTCGAGCTCAGTCAAATGGAAGGTCACAGCTGCTAAAACACACAGCAAACAAACTTAGTTGTGTTTGTTTTTGAGGAAAGCCTCTTTTACCCAAAGTCAAATAAACGTCTTTGGGTCTTCACAGCCCCCTCACAGAGACACTTAAACAGCCCATAGCCTCTCTTGGCACATTTCTGCCCTATGCTGAGGCAATCCCAGGCTTGGACTGAGTCAGTTCTGCTTGGCCTCTTTCCTTACGTAAGCTCAATGCTGCTCACAAAACCCCCACCACTGGCCTGACCTTCATCCCCTCATTGGTTTGATCCACATATGCATGACTAAACTTGGTGCTAGATGACTGACAGGCGTGATGGAATGATAATATATATGCTTTTTGTGTGTCTGGTTGACTAGAGAGTCGTTTTGTTCCTTATTTGTTTCTTTGAGGGCCAAGGCCAAACACCAGTTGTTTATTTAGAACAATTTGGTGAAATAACAGGTCTTTTTTTGGCTGACATGCTGGTTGACTGAACATCTATCAGGTTGGCTGGTTTATTTGAAATTTAGATTCCTGAGGGATTTTTTTTGTACGGCTTCAAAAAGCAGACAGTAAACTTCAGTCAATGTAAAAAAAAACATATTGGAATTGCAAGAGGTTATTCAGGTTTCTGTTTATCCCAAAATATTTTAATATATTAGTGAATTAGTGGTTTGATAGACAGGTGTTAAAGTTTGTCAGTGCTCTTCCCAGCGGATCCACCTGTTAGCTTTGGAAGATTTGGTGTAAATATGACTTTGCAATGTATTGTGGTCCGTATCTCATCTTGACCAATACATATAATTTTTTTTGCCAAAAATCAGCAAGAGGGCCTGGTTGCTGACAACAAGATGGCACCCACACGTCATTAGCCAGAACCGGGAGTCCTTGACCAGAACCAAAAGTTCACCTTCGTCGAAAAAGACTGATTTGACTAATTTACCTGACGACCCCAACAGTTACAATTTTTTTACCCTATAAAAGAAAAGCTTTTACTAGAGTTACAGTTTCTTATTTCGACCCTATAATTTGGCAGAATATGTGGTAAATATTTGTCAGTGAAGATTCAGAGGATCGGGACTCACATGTATTGAATGTTTCTTGGAATCCACATCTGTGACAGAATGTTACACCTGTTTTCTCCATTATTCCTGCAATCTGAGTAGTTCCACCTTGAGGGTGTAAATTAATGCAATACCAAACACATTTAAACGTATAAAATCCTGAAAATAAGGAGTGTGAAATATGACTCAGTATCAAAAGTACCTATGCTGTCAATGTTTTCAAAAAAAAATCCTTGTAGTGGAAACCAAGCTGTGCAGAAGCTAACTCTACAGCTTTCAGCTTCCATGTTTGCTTCTCCAGAACAACTTTTTCTTCTTCTATCACCTCGTTTGTTGCTATTTTACTAGCCAATAGGTGCGGCTCTGGTTCTGATCTGACTGTTTTGCCCTCTTTTTGACTTCTTATGTGCCATTTTCAATTTCCAAATTACATTTTTTAAATGTTCACTGTTACCTGTCTCCTGGAGCGTTTCCTTGAAAAAAATGTACATTTTCTCTTTATGGGTTCACCGAGCGGTCTTTTAGATTTCCTATTTCCACCTGTGTGCCCCATACAGGTTTGTCCATTTTTTTCCCGCAGGAAGCCCATATTCACCCATAAGGGCAGTTGGGACTAAGGTCTTATTTGTGCATGCAGATCACCTTAAAGTTCCAGTCTGTTCACACTAGAAAGACAAAAGGAGAAACAGCCATCCTGAAAACTTGTGTTGAATTCCTGGTCTTAGTGCATTAGAACGTGAAGTGTAGCTGCTTCTCCATGTTCCGCCTGCTGATGCAGACAGCTTTGCATTGTTGACTTTTATTTTAGCATTTTGGAGAGGGAATGGTTAGGAAATGTTTTTTCTGCCATGTAAAGCCAATGAAGTTGTATTTTTATGCATAAATGCTACTCTACAAATAATTGATTACTACTAGCATCATTACCAATAGGAGCCTAAATAAACTAAATGTGGGTTGTTAGGACTAGCAAAACCATGTTTATTATAGAACAGAGTTGATGATGAAGTGTTTCAGCTAAAATGGGGGGCAACAACTAAACTTGGATTGTAACCAGCTGCCCGACTGATTACTTGACAGAATGACACCTCCTCCCTGAGCCTCATTAGTGCCAAGCCTCTGTTTCCCACACAGAGACATGGATGCTGTTTTCCTGGGAAGAGAGTGTCTCTGTGTGGAAACACTGTGTGTCTTGTCTGTCATTGAAGAACAGATGTCCACTGGATTACATCACACTGACCGTACCCTGATCCCCCTCTCGTCTCTTATCGCTGACCACTGACCCTCCACCCCCACCCCAACCCCGCTGACTCGCTCTGAACCTTCAGCACCCCTTCACATCCACCCAATCACAGCCTCTCCACATTCTCTTACTGAGACTGTGAGTTCTAATTTATGACTCACATTGCTTTCCCACCGCTTTTCCCCCCGTGGCTTCATCTTCCATCTCAGTTCGCTCATCTCATCTTCATTAACAAATCGTGATGCAGCGGTATCCGTGTTGATAGGAATACAAAGATTTAGGTAGAGATTGAGATCCTGAATTCCTTCACATCAGCACAGAAATATCAGCGAGAAAATCTTCAGCACAAGAAAAGTCCAAAATTAAAAGCCGTATTTCAGTTTTACTACAGGTCCAGAGTGGTATGGGGCACCTCTTGAGCCATTTATCAAAATGCTTCCATCCCTCCTGTTTCTCAATCCTAAGCCAGAATCCATGAGGCTCCAGCTACAAAAGCTTTACCCCAATGATGAGTTTAACCTTCCTCATCCCTTCATCTATGATTTGGAGGTCCCTGGGGGAGTGGGAGAAATTTGAGCACGTCCCGGGAGAATTTGGATTAAAAAAAAATTGTGAGAAAGAGACCAAGACCTTTCCCGATGGTCACAAAGCTGGAAGGTCATCTGGTAACATCTTGCTCTGTTTGTTGTTATGTAGTGAGGTGATGTCATGATTAAGTGTCAAGAAGCTGAAACGAATGCTTCCAGAATCCCCTTGGGTTTCCCTTTGTGGGCTGAAAAATATGGCAAAGCTAAAGATCTAACACTTAAAACCAAACAGTGTTCCTCTCCCTGCTGTGCATGACTAAGGACGGATGAAAATACATGCAGAACGCACTTAAGCATGTGTATCAGGCAACGATTTGAGCAGACCTCTATGTTTTCCTGCAGCCACAGTGTTCCTTCTTGTCCTGTGGTTTCTGTTCTTTCTTGAATGAAAAGAGTTGTCATTTTGCAATATGAACACTCCCACCACCACTGCACTGATCAAAGATGGATGACACATTTCTCAAAAGACCTTCTCATGACATGTACATGCTTTTCTATTGAGCTATAGAATCTGTGATGATGGATATTAGCCTAGAAATGAGGCTTTTCCCATGACTCGCTGTGTCAAATATGCTCCAGCATACAATGAGTGATTAATTGGTGTTAAACCAGCATTGACTCATTTTGACATATTGTATCGGATGCCTGAAGGGTCATGGTAGTCTGCAAAGGACAGAACACCCTAAAGTTGGTTGGATGTTTGGCTCATAGACCCTCGTTCTCTCTCTTCCTTGTTGACCCCGGGGCACTTTCGACCTTTCAGTCTCCTCTTTTCTCCCTATTTTCACCCTCACATTTTAACACAATACGGTCATGTCCAGCTGATGAATCGGCGGCTCTGTCTGCAGCGTGAATGGGTGGGAGCAACACTGAGTGAATAGAATACCGAGGAGGAAAAGAGCAGTTTATGTTCGGAGTCGCTGCGGCGATGGAATAAATGAACATTATGGACTTGTGCAGATGGAAGACAGAGGAGGTCAGGGGGAGTTAGGCAGAAAGATGAAGAAAAATAACTAGGCTGAACCCCTCAGGCACTTCTGAGAGAAGGTCAAAGGTCGATGTGCTTGGGTGAGATTCATATCCGAAACCTTGTTGGCCCTTAAACTCTGAATCCCGGTTGTGGCCTTTATTGCTCCAGACACTTTCTTTCATAACTCTTTGCATTCCCCACTCTTTTTCTATTTCTTTCAAAAAGCGCCACTCAACCCTGAAGTAAGTCACTTTAGTGTTTATCATTTTGTTTAATTTTTCTAGAAAGGCTAAGCTATTAAGAAGTGCACTCCTGTAAAAATGTGTGCTCGCTTAGAGTGTGAGCCTCTCCATCTGCAGAAGTTTTTTATTGCCAATGTGACCAGGGTCCTGCAGACACAGGGCCCATGTCTACACTGAGCCAGCCAGGCGGAACACAGAAGTAAACTGGTAGCTGTGACTGGGGGACGGGGAATAAACTTTATAGCTGACACACAGGGGGTCTTTTGAATTACAGCTGGACTTTTCAGAAATGTCTGTGTTTCATTAAGCATCCTTTAGCAGCTCTGGTCTGGAAAAAGCAATATAACATAAAGAAAGGTCAACTAAAAGTATGAAATTCTTTTTAGGAAATGTAAATTCTTCAAATGATGAATTTTAAAATAAATGAAATGGCTTAAGATTATTTTTTACTGAAAGTTAGACAAATGCGAAAGGCTCAAATATTGTGTAAATTATACAGTACTTTTTGGAGTTTTTGGAACCTACATTGTGTTATCAATTTATGGTAAATGTAGACTTATATGGCGCTTTACTCACTTTTTACAAAGTGCTTTACAATTACAGTCCCACTCACCTATTCATACACACTGATGGCAGCTTTCCTGCTGAACACAGGCAACAACCTATAACCACCAAGAGAAATGTGGAGTTCAGTGTCTTGTTTAAGGAAACTTCGGCACATGGGTTGACAGTTAGGGGAACTGAACCTGCGATCCTCTGATCAAAGGTCAACCGCTCTACCTCTGTAATGAGGTACCATCGTACCTTATAGTTGAAAGTTATGTGAGGGAGAGAACACATTTGAACGGGTTGTAATTGAAAAACGTCAGTGGATGGAAATGGACCTGCTTGTGTGGGGGTGCTATTTCTCAAAATGACTACCAACCAAAAACAAAAGGCTGAAGAAAACCCAACATTTACTCCGTCTTTGTGCTTCTTTGGATTCCATTGTGAAAGGTAGTGGTGAAGGACCCACGGGACCCAAATGACCAAAGACTGTCAAGCCCAAATGAGGTATAAGAACAGAGAATCCACGAATAACCATTCTTTAACAATAACTAGAATCTACCAAGCCAAGCCTGGTGTGTCTATAAAAGAGCTCAAACAGAAACTAATCACTCGAGAGGAAACTGAGTAGCAGAAAACATATCAAACATAAGTAAAATGTAGAACTGCGATGTGGTATGCTGGATAGCCCATCTGCATTCTCACTACATAATCCACATTAGGGCTTAGTTGTTTGATCCAAATCCTAACCTGACTTTCTTGTTGGACTTTCCAAGAAGACAAGCTTTTCAGCAGAGCAGTCAAGGAGCAAAGTGTTCTGATCCGCAAACACCTCTTAACTTTTGAAGCTGATTATTGACTGCAGTTGGAACTGGATCTTTGCATGACAGCTCTTTCTGGACTGATCAACTAACAAAACAATAAATACTCACAAGGAGCAAAAATCCTACATAAATCAATGTCACTTTCTTTCTTCTTTGAATTGCAAATTCACAACATTTCACTTTTTCTGTAAGGGGAGTTTTTCTATAAAGCTTGAATACTACAAATCCCATAATGCTTTACTAGTACGTTGGTGCGCAGTCGGAACCGGCAAGTGCTTCTTTTTTCTGTTGACAGTCATTGGCAGCCATGTTCTAGTCACATCGTGTAAATTCATTTCACCCTCCACAAAAATGGCCAAACGAAAGATGGACAACAGGAGCTTTCAAGACAGGCCTGCTAAAATACTAGGTCTTCCTCAGCTCAGAGCCTGACCCAGGACATTAATGAACTTGCATCTAAGTAAAGATGCCAGGTATCTGGCTTAGACCAATGTGCAGAGTAAATCAGAGTGTCGCAAACTGAGCATGAATATCTGTTTCTTATGCACTTTTACTACTACAAGGCATGGTCTGTTTGTAGTTGAAATGTTGGATTTTTACATTATTTTTGATTCTTTAGTTGTTGGCTTTGAAGAAGATTTGCTTTAAAAAAAACTTGAATGGATACTGTATTTCTTTATTTATTTAAACAAGTCAAGAATACCACTGATGTGTCTTTTATTTCAAATTTAATTTCTTACGTGTTTGTGATATCAAGCTTTGGTTGTTCCAGATTCTGTGTTTAAGCAACTCTAAAGTTTGTTTCCATATGAAAAGGTTAAACATTACATATCAGTTGCAGTTTATTTTTCAATAAATATTGAGTTTAGCCTGTGGCTTTACTTCACTAATTTTGGCTCACTGTGAATGTGAGTTTTACACCCCTGTTGAGGGTAAGGTTGGTTGAAACAAAATCAGGTTGGTGAGTTTTCGGTGATGGAAAAACAGGAACAGGAAGCCAAACGTTACACAACATCTACCGTAACAAGTGTTTAATCAAACCATTCCTTCATTGTCTGCTGTTTGGTCCCTTTTGGGGTCATGGGGCTGCTGGAGCCTATCCTGGCCACTTGTGGGCGAAGGCAGGGGACACCACAGTTTGCCAGTCTGTTGCAAGGCCATAATCTCACACCCATACACACTCACAGCTAGGGACAATTTAGAGTAGCCAATTGACCTATAAAGCATGTTTTTGGACGGTGGGAGGAGGCCAGTTTCCCTGGAGAAAATCCACGCATGCACAGGGAGAACATGCAAACTCCACACAGAAATGTCCCCCATTGATGTTCTGTTTCGGGTCCCCCAGCTGGGACTTGAACCAGGGGCCTTCTAGCTTTGAGACAAGAGTGTTAACCACTGCGCCACCTTGCAGCCCAATGCGCTATTCAGCTGTTGTTTTGAGTCAGATACCAGCCCAAAGACGTACCTGGATCTATATGTCTATAAGTTGATGCATCAGAATGGAGCGGAGCAGGGAGCTTGTGGCCCGCAGACTTTAGTATGTACTTAACAACTACAAGCTTTTTCAAACGGCTTTTTTTGTCTGCTCCTGATTCACCGCGATGTGATTAAGAAATACAATGAATTAATTTTCCTTATACAGTATATGTCCTCCATCATGAGAAAAATGCCACACAAAGACATCGTATGCTATATTCTATTGCGTCAGGATGAGCAGATAAAAATACAGCTTTCTGAAAGGAGCAGAAGGAGTTAAAAGCTCTGAAGTGCCGTCGTGACCTGGACCTCAGGGTCCAGGGTAAGGTCAAAGAGTTGCAGCGGTGTCTGGTTATAACCCAGCTAGACAGACAGCTGCTGTCTGCCAGTTTGCCCTCTGTCATCAGGTCTGAAGATGTACCAGTACTGTGTGACTACAGAGCACCAACCACGTGGTAGTATGCAAGTAGATGGACCATCTCATCCAGATAATAGGGCTCAATAAGTTAAAATGAACATTTCATTAAAAAATTGCTTAATACTTGGTGTCCTGAAATCACGTACTTCTTGGAGAGACTCACAATGATATGGCTTTATGTACCAATATTGGAATGTCTGGAAGCACCAGTTATTTGCCGCACATGCCCAGTCTATCTTTAACATGGGACATAAGAGAGGACCAAAAGGTCATATGATGTGTGATCTAAATGTGATACCGTGGCACTATAACCTCCTGACAGATCTCAGACCCAAACATGAACTCAAACATCATTCTGAATCATTCTTTGTAGAGAAGGTCACAAACCTTAATTTTCTTAATGACATTATGATGAAACATATGATTTTAGTAAATTAAGTTTCATGAGCAAGGTTATTGGTTGAGATAACGCTGGGCTGAGTCTGCATGGGAGTCACCGATGATTTAGGATTGATGAGTTCAGGGCTTTTGGGATTGAGGGATCAACCTTTTGCTTTTAGAAAACACTCAGCCTTGCCTAATCTCCATGTTGCTTCTCTCCTTCACCACAACTCCATCCTTGTGCTTTAGCTGGGGTGCGGGGACAATTTTGGGGGGTCAGGGGCCAAAGGTTCAGGGCAGGTCCTCAAGCTGGACAATAACCAAAGTGCCACCTGGAATGAATCAGCAGCCAGCTCAGGCAATTCCCTGTGACCAACGTTGTTCCCAAAGCCAAATAAACAAAATTGGAGGAACTGTGGGTATATCTTGGAGATCCACACACTTGTACACAAACCTTTTCAAAATGTCTTTCTAGTGACTGTCTAAAATCAGAAAGCACACTGAACGTTGCTCAAGAGTCCCCGCCAACTCACCCTCCGGCTCTAAAAGCCCATGTGTGCGATTAAAAGTTAGAAGCGAGGAAGGTGAAAGGTCAGGTAAGAGCAAGCGTGTCATGGAGGGTTACGACTGAGGTGTGTGTTTGCCAAGACTAGGGGGAGGGTGTTTACTGAAGGGCGAGCTTTGTTTTTGAACTCATATTTCATAGAGCAGACCTCTTGTTTGTTGGTTTAAATCGACTCCATGTGCAGATATGACAGAGATGGAGTCAGAGCTTCCAATTGTCTTCTGTACATTTTTACATGCATACATATGTATGAATGTGTATTCATTCTCACCATCACAAGTTACCAGTCACTCCAAATTAGCAAACTATAATCTGTCAAATCTTGTGAATATTCACTGGAATTGCAGTTTATAATCAGGGATATTTCACAGATTTAAAGGTCACTCCTGTATAAATCATGTTGAATGTGCTCAAGTTTCTAAATAACTTTCCAAACAATAAAAAAATGCACACCATAATTCAACACAGTTATGACTATTCCCCAAAAGTAAATATTGTACACAAGTAACACAATGGAAATCGGTTGTGTTTACATGGTTACTCAAAAACATGTCAATTTTTAAGGGAGATGGCCAATCAGTGGCTTACGGTTGGAATGTCAACCCTGGGACTGGAAAAATTGAGGATTTTTTTCAATGGTGAAATCAAAAAGTAAAAAAATGGAAATAAAATCTCTATTTAGCGTTTGCATCAAGAGTAGAGCAGTTTTACAGGCTGCACGATGTTGCAGTGTTTTGCACTCTCACCTTACAGTGAAAGGCCCTGGTTTGAATCCCAGCTGGAACTTTTCTGGGTGAAGTTTGCCTGTTCTCCATATGCATGTGTAGGGTTTCTCCAGGCAAATCAGCTTCCTCCCACACTTTAAAAGCATGACTTATAGTTTAATTGGTGATTCTAAATTGTCCCTAGCTGTGAAGGTGATCGTGTGGCCCTGCAACAGACTGGTAACCTGTTCAGGGTGTACCCCACCTTTGCCCATCAGTAGCTGGGTTGACACCAGCAACCCAAAAGGGATCCTGCATGTTATGAAGCTAGCCTTTACAAAATTGGACTTCACCTACTGTCTATCTCTTCAACAATCATTTGGAAATAATCCTCAGATAATCCTCAAATATCTAAAGAGGCCGTTAAGAGCCTGCTTGTGAGCTCCCTGGACATCAAATTTTAAGCTGTAACTTACTCTTACAGCTTTGTACTTTATTGTGAAAAGCTGTCTTCCTGTCAGTGAGGTTTTCTTGTATTATTACCACAGTTTTATTTGTCTCTTGCGGCCAAAGATCTAGAGAGTTAACACATGATAAGGGGCTGCTTGGCTTCGGGTGGGTGGATGGTAATAGTTGGGAATCTGCTGTGGCTGTTTGGAGGATGATGGTCAGAGGTTTCGGCGGCCCACCTCGCCTCCTTTTTCCCAGCATTCAGCCACCCTGTCATTAGGTCGACATTCAGGTCCTGTTTACCCCCCAATTGGCCGTGTTAATAACAGTTTTAATAAGCGGGTCCCATGTAATATTTCATTGCTGTTTGGTTCTCTGTGTCATACCGAGAAGCCAGAGATGGAAAAACAGTTTCACCGCCGCGCGGATGGAATGAACGAGTGAACTGTGTACATGTGGTGTATCTGTGTTTTTGTGTTTGACAGACTGACCGTGATATAAATCCTGCTTCGCATTTCAGTTTACATTATTTTTGTTATGTGTCCTTTTAACTTAGTGTGCATGCATAACCTTCAAGCACCTCCTGACCTGAACTCAACCCTACTGGTTTATGTTTTAACCTGTTTTCATGTGTTTCTGCAATCCCTGCATTCTCTTACTGTGCGTTGATCTTTTACTGTGTGTATCATGTTGAATTGGGCTCCCTTTGTTTTACACAGAGGCAGAACGCAGGCTGAGCAGCTGTTTGGTCTGTCCAAACACCAGCTTGTACTCTGCTGCTCGTACGTGCTCAGAGACGGTCACTGTTGTTGCGCCGCCGCATCCCAGAAAGGTCAGACTCAGACAGCCGCTGATCTCAAAGATCTGACAGCACCATCAGAACAGATGTGGAAGCAATGATCCCATTTCTGAATATGTTCTTCTGACTCAGACAGTCATTGAATCAAAATGAAAACATGTGCAGAGATGACTACTTTTGTGAGCTCATGCTTGTTTTGGTTTGGAGGATTTTATGGAAAGTCAAAACTCATCCAAGTATCACTGAACCAGTCTTTGTGCTGGGTGACACAGTTCAACAGTGGGTACAAACTTCCAGGACAACACAAGAATCACAAAACATCTTTAAGATATGGAAGTCTTTCTCTTCCATCAGATTCTGATTTTTTTAAACATCTGAATTGTCTTTGTGAATATTTTTTTGAACCCTTGATTTTTTAAACAGAAAATGTTTATGCACCTAAATATTATTTTCTGTCATAAATATTTCAGTTCAATTAATTTCGAGACTCAATATTTTGATGGCCCAGAAATTCGATGGGTAAAACTTTGTTTCTAACGTCTCACTAGAATCAATCTAAGAACACATGGATATCCAGCCAATCAAATCATTACACAGATGTGACGTTAGCGTACCTTCTATTGGAGCCCAAGATGGCAGCAAACCCACGCGGGTGTTCATCGGTTAGTAATCATTTCGGTACTAACCCCCTAAAAATTCATTTATAACGCTTGTTAATGCGTTAACAAAGCTTGTTAAGGAATCTTAATATAAAGTGTTACCATAATTTCTTTATATCTCCCCATTATCTTCTCACTGCCATAATTTCTTCTTCTTTCTCTTTTGGCTTTTTCCCATCAGGGGTCGCCACAGCGAAACAACCTCTCTTTCGAGAAGGAGTCGCATGGTAAACTTGGCAATGTTTTATGCCGGATGCCCTTTCTAACGCAACCCTCTCAATTTATCCGGGCTTGGGACCGGCACAGAAGCAGAGAAGGGAATAGGGAGCAGCCCGGATTCAAACCCTGGTTTAACGGCGCAGCAAACCAGCACGAGCTAAACCGGCTCCCCCACTGCCATTATTTAATAGGGCAAAATAAATATCTATGCTGAACATCACGATGGGTTAAATACGGCATCAGTTCAGAGAGAAAGTTCACCTCTTCCCGCTTGTCAAGATAATGAAGTAAAAGGTTGTTTTAAAGAAGCCAGCGCAGTGATATGGAACAGTCATGCTATGTGAGTGGAACTTCTTTTTTAGGCGTGCGGTTATCCTGTGAGTTACCCCTTTTTAATGCACACCCAGCAGCCAATCAGAACTGAGTATTCACCCGGACCATGGTATAACTGTTGCTAATGCTAACTGAAACTCATGTATGCGCAAAAGGAAGCTGATTGAGACTTGAACTGTTTTGACATGATTAGCCATTCCAGTTTTCGGTGATAACATGACAGAAGAAGATCTGACCCAGCCTTGATGATTCTGTGATACATACAGTAATTTCATGGGATAAATCTTGCTCAAATATACTAGACTTGTTATTCTGACGAGGAAGTAGAGGTGAAGTTTTTCCAATCGAATATTTTTACATTGAATTTCTGGGACATTGAAATGTTGAGTCTTGAAATTAAAAACACTAAGATATTTAAGGTTGAAAATAATATTTTGGGGCTTAAAAATTTCTATTTGAAAACCAAGGGTGCAAAAAGAAAATCTGAATGGATTCATAGGTTAAAATTTCAGAATCTGATGGAACAGAAAAACTTTTCTAGATTAAGAAGTTCTAGTTTATGATAGACTTTAAACATAACATCCTGATAGTTTTACTGTCATTTCCAAAAGCTTTGTTAATATAATAAAGATCTGTGGAACTAAAGTCTTCCCTTCAGTTCACCAATATGGGCTGTGTTGACATCACATCCAAATACATAAATACTATTTTGGTTTGTCTTTTGCAACTATACTATAGTAACCTCTGCTATTCTTTTTTTTTTTTTTGGGCTGACTCTGTGGGAATTAGTGTCAGTCTTGGTCTGTAAATAATTAAAAAGGTCAAATATTCATGTTTGAACAAGAATGTAGCTCACACTATGTACTCATGTTCATCCCAAACGTTTTTCTTCGCCAAACTCACCCAATGTTTAAGAAACTTTTCGAATGTGCTAGGAACGGTCACACTGGTGGATGTGACAGATTTTCTGGAATTTTTGTTTTTGTTTTGCTTTAGCTTCTTCATTCAGGCTTCTTCATCATCTTCGCTCACTACAGTCAACTTCATGTCCTTTTTAATCAAATCCATTAATTTTCTCTTCAGTTTTCCACTTGGCCTCCTCACTAACAAATCTGTACGTCCCAAAACATCTACCTGTATAAGTTGTATCCCCTGCTGTTAAGAGATTTTCTTGTAATAGACCAAGAATTTTCTAAGCACCAACTGAAGTGATTATAAAGGCAGAAAGGAAAAATCTTTAGCGTACGAACAAGCAGCAAAACACTTGGTTGAAAACCGGATTTTCAGCTGGGTGAAAACTAATTCTAGACCCAAAGCTGTGTAAGATAAAGGGTTGGTGGGGGAACTGAGGATTGGAATCTAGTAAGTTTGCTTTCAACCCACATCACAAAGGGACCTTGAGCAGGTCTCCAGTGTAAGCTGTAGATGAAGGCCCGTGGAGTGTCAGCCCAGCGGCGGCTGGAGACCACAGAGGATGATCTCTTTCATTCCCTGCCAGCTGAGAGATTGTTTCCAACTGGACCAACATTCAAAAGTGAAAAAAAAAAATACAGACAAACAGACACTCAAAAAAAAAACAGAGATGGCAGCATTAATAAACATCATACAGGCCTATCAGAGATGTACTTAATTGCCACGCAAGTTTTAACAGTACTGCTGGTTCAACTAGTTCAAATAGTGAGCAGGAGCAGATTTTGGATCTTTTTTTAAATCAAACTTTAGAGAATTGGAAAGTTGTTTGAGGAGCATGATCAAGTAAACAAGCAAGACTGGCTTTCTTGATTCAGGATCACCTCTTTAGTTAGGTAAAAGATGAATAAGCACAGGCAACCTTCTGCTAGAGGAAAAGAATTCCCTAATACATTAGTCTTCTTTCAGACAGGCTGCTCTCTGAGGGTTTTTTTCTGTGGAGGTTTAGGTAAAGACATCCCTGCCCATCCGGACACATTGTGACCACGTGGCCATATCTACACTGACATCACTGACTTAACAACACTCAGCCACAGGACTAGCAGATAACGTGCAGAAATAACTTAAACTATTATTTAGTACTCACATCAACAACAACACCTAGTCTTCATTTTGCCATCTGTGTGATATTAAGTGACTCTGCCCCTCCTTCACTCCTCAAAACACCTCCATCCTGTCCTCGGTCTCATCACCACAGCAATTCTACTGCCTTCTCCACAAATCCCTCATCAAGTTTCAACTCATCACTCATCACTGTTGACAAACTTGTTGTATCAACTTGTCACCTGTCTGGGGGGTATTCCAGTAAGCATGTTTAAACTAGCCTGACTAGCCTGAACTCTGGCGGAAATCCGCCTGAACATGCTTACTCTGGGTATGTCGGTTCCAAAAGACCGGATAAGAGTTGGCGTAATTACGCTCGACTTGGTAACCCTGGGTTAATGGGCGTGCACAGCAGGTACATAAAGACATTCTCAATAGATCGCCGATTTCTGGAGTCACCATGGAAACGCGTGGTGAAAAAAAAAAGAAAACGCTGTACTTCAGTGAGACGGAGTCTGAGGTTTTAATGACCGCGTATGAAGATTACACGACCATCAAAAAAGTAACACGGCTGCATCATCAAAAGAAAGAGTTTCTGCGTGTAGAAAAAGAGCAGACAAAGTAAACGTCTATAAAACTCAATAATTGTTCACTTCATACAACGCAAATTTACATATTTATTTAACTAAATGTCACATTACTCCAATTCAATTAATCTTTTTTTCATCTTAATTAATAATATTTCTTGAACTCTGAAATGTCTAAGTTTGAGCCGGCAGATAGTCTCATTTTTATAACAAAAAAAGACGGGGGGAGAAATGCAGGGAGTGCAAAATCTCAATCGGGAATTTGCCGTCACTGTCATTACAGTAGTTGTTTGTAGGGGTGCTATATAAACTCATCATCCTCTCCTTCACTCTCACTCATGGTGCAGAGACGTAAGCTCAGTAGGGCAAAATAACTCGGCGAAACATGGCAAAACACAGTAAAACAGATAAAAAAATAAACACATTTGGTCTAAAACCCACACTTAAACCCAAATCCGTCCAGACAGGCAAAGGGAATGATATCCCACAATCCTTTGCGGTGCCGATCTAACAGCAGCACCAAAGTTACACCTTCTTAATTGAATTACTTTGATTGAAAGTAAAATAACCGTCTGAAAACTACGTGTAATTTTTAAACTGACTTACAAAAAAAGATTTATCTTAACTGAAACAAATAATTAAGTTAGATCAAAATAAAAAAAAAAAATATTTTTCCAACATCCATATATGGTCTTATACGACGGAGTTTTAGGGCCACGGTGAGGAAAAGAAATTCTGGCCAACATGACGAGATTAAAGTCGTCATGTCAACTTTAATCTCGTCATGACGAGAAAAAACTCGACACAAAAAAAATGGCGAGAAAAAACTCGACACAAAGTTTCGAGAAAAAACTTGTCGTGTCGAGATAAAAGTCGAAATAAAGTTTCGAGATTAAAGTCGCAATGTTGCGCAAAAGCAGTGAAGCCGAGTCTTTCAGGAGTATTCAATGTTATGGCTAATGTTAGTGAGCTAGTGGTTTATTTAAGAGTTTACGACAGAGTTTTATAGCCACAAAAAAAAATTTTATTAGGAGATAAAAACTCGTAAATTTACGGGAAAAAAATTCATAGATTAACAAGGAGAAAACACCGAAGTTGTCTGTTTATCGGAGCCTAGCTTGAAGATGAAATATGTGGAGCCTTTTGTGAAGCTTTATTTCCGGATTATAGGTTTAAAACAAAGAGATTCTGAACCTTTTGGCGACTCAAAATCAGATTATTGTCAGTGGAGCCGTCTTTCCGGGGTTCGGTGTCAGTAAAGCGGAGTTTCATATGTAAAATAAGGAGCTCAGCCTCAGAGAAACGTTTGTGTGTAGAGGATCCCTGCAGCCTTTATTCTCCTTTTCATTCACATAACCTGAAGTTCATCTGTCACATTACGTCATGAACCTGTCATCCGATCACCAATGCGGAAGTAAACAGTGTTACATACGCCCACTGCTGCAGACGAAGCCTCCCGTCTGATCATTAAAAACAAAGATGAATGAAAATAGTCTGTTATATTAGCATTACAACGTTGAAAAAGGCAAAAAGTGCTGCTCCTCAGATGGAAGCGTCACACAGACGTAGAGATCTTGTGTTTGGTGGAGGAAGAAAGGATTCAAGTGGACAGCTGCAGGGACACCCGATGGCTTCATCGGGCTGCAGTGATCCTGCAAACCAACCATCAATAAATAAAACTTTAATGAATCGTAAATCAATCAAATGAGCCTCCAGACATTTGGAACATTATCAATAAACATTCAGCTCACCTGTTCAACTAAGTTTAGTCGGTCTGCTCTGCTGCTGCACGGTGTTCACCTGCTGCTCTGCATGACGCTCACTTCAACAATAATCTCGTAAATTTACGAGTTTTTTTCTCTCGCGCGCAAAATTGCGACTTTAATCTCGAAACTTTATTTCGACTTTTATCTCGACAAGACGAGTTTTTTCTCGAAACTTTGTGTCGAGTTTTTTCTCGTCATGACGAGATTAAAGTCGACATGACGACTTTAATCTCGTCACGTTGGCCAGAATTTTTTTTCCTCACCGTGGCCCTAAAACTCCGTCGTAGTCTTATCACCCTCTCACTGTGGAAAAAGTATTATCTGAGCTTCTTCATTCACTAAATCATCTTCAAATGGACACTCCATGCTGCTTCACCTCTCTGTAAACAAACTAAGCTTCAACTAAACCTGCTCCAGACCAGGTTATGTTCAGAGCATGAGTTGCTATGGCAACTTGACCTACCCTGAAACATACCTCCATTTCTGGAACCGAAAGCTGAGGTTATCAACTTCCTTAGCCTCAAACTTACCGTGAGAGCTAGCATAACCTGCTTTCTGGAATACCCCCCTGCTTTAGCTCATCACTTTTAGACACATCATGTATGTAAAACACAGCCACCAAATTTTTAGTCTGGTTTGATTTTTTTCATGTTTCTCACCTTCTCTTCCTGATGCCCAAGGAATAAAATGGTGGCCAAGGTCTTCACTTCCTGTATAAAAGTTGGGCATAGGAAGTGGAAAGGATTTGGACTTCTTTTCCTTTTGGTTGTAATGATTTGAGTTGTTTTCTTTATTATTGTCTTTGTTTACAGGACTTTAACTGTGTGATTTCCAAGACATTTCTATCTTTTGTTGTATAATTTCTTTATTGTTTGGTTAAATTCCTTCCTGGGTGTGGTCAGCTAATTAACTGGAGCCCATGAAAGGGAAGGAGCTTCAGTGTGAACGGAGGATGAGTGTGGGTGAGCTGCGAATAAAAAAAAAGACTTTAAGTCAAGTACCAGAATCTAATTATCTATGTTTGTTTTTTTTAGTTACAGTTCAGCTTACTACAAACCAGTTCAAAAATATAATTTAAATCTCAGCCAGGAGAACCCAGCTACATATTTTTTTGTGAAAAATCTACAAGTGCAGTAAAGTATAAGGATGGTCATCACTGCCTCTTCACAGCAGGAGGGTCCTAGTTTGATTCACAGCTGAAACCTGTCTGTAGTTTACACCTTCTTCTCTGTCATTTTGTTGATTTTTCTAGACACTCTGGTCTATTGCAGAAGTCCAAAACATGTTTCATAGGAGTTAACACAAATATGAACGATTTCCTCTGCATGTTGACCCAGACTATCCTATTTTTCAACCGCACACTACTGCATAAAGGACACTGGAGATAACAGTCTGACAGAGAATAAAACGCAG
The DNA here is from genome assembly GCA_037389245.1 of Oryzias sinensis. Taxonomy (NCBI): domain Eukaryota; kingdom Metazoa; phylum Chordata; class Actinopteri; order Beloniformes; family Adrianichthyidae; genus Oryzias; species Oryzias sinensis. The sequence continues at coordinate 22,807,180 of CM074500.1, forward strand.
CTAGAGGGACAAACTGTGAAGTGACGGGATCACCTGCAGTGGTGTGTAGCAAATGAAGCTGAAGGAACCAGCTCTTGTTTGTGCTGTACAGGTGAGGTAAGTGTTTTAGCCGAGCGTTTCTCAGTGAAAGGTTCATCTTCTGCAGGGACGTGACGGAACAGAGGCCTGAAGCGTGAGCACTTCAGATTAACCACACCATTACACTCTCAGCCATTAATCAGTGCCTGACTCAGACACACTCCCCCGCACGCACACACGCAACTCTCTGCTACCTCTTCACTTCTTCTGATACTCAGATGATGCAGGAACATTTTGCAAAGCACCCATTATGCAACACAACATCAGCAGCCAGGTATTCATCATCAACAGCGAGTGTTCTCCAGATTTATTTCCAACCAGCAGACAAGAGTGATACTTTCAATCCGCCTTGTGGTATGTGCAGTGTTTTCCATTCTCCGTGTGCTGCAGATTAGCCTCTTTCTTCTCTGTTGTGCTGCCATAACACTGGCTCATTAATCACTCTCTTACAATACTCTTTCTTGCGCTTCCACTGTACCCCCCCTCCCCCCTCCTCCATGGGTGCTAGCTATTCCAGGGGCGTGAACCGTTGCTGCTGCTAAACCACAGATCTATCCGGCCGGTCGACAGCAGGGATAAGTGGGTCAACAGAAACCACACTGAAACCACCTGAGAGCATTCAAGACCACCTTGTAGTCCTGTCCTTCCATGCTTTGGTTAACAGAGGAAAAAAACAGGACTTACTTTTGATTTATGTCTTAAATTCCATTTGGATTGCTTTCAGTTGGAGTGGAAAGCTTTGAAATAAGTGTGAAAGAAAACATACAAAGTAAAGTAAAAAAAAAAATAAAAAACAGATAAAACTGTTTGACAATGTGTCATTTAAAAATATGATATATAAAAGTCCACCAAATGTTTATCCTATGAGTATGTGTCAGATCATGCATTGTTGAAACTGTCCAGAGCAGTACTGGCACTTAAAAAATCTACAATTTGTTTCTCATACTTTGTGTAGATCCATTTCTGCAAGAATAACGGTGTAACTCTTTAGTGCTTTGGTGATATAATTGTAGTTCCCTACCCTGTTATATTCAAGCATCAAGGATTCTTTATTGTCATTTCACCACAGGCGGAAATGGAATTTGTGACTCTGATCTCCATGGAGTGATTTTTGTGCCTTTATTCCAAACACAACTCTCACAGTTTTGAGCGAAACACTTTGAACATTTTGTGTGCTCAAAAGGTTGTTTTGCACTTGAAACAGAAAAATGAAATTGAAACTCAAAGATTCACAATATAGCCAAAAGTATTGGTTCACCTGCCTTGACTCACATATGAACCAATTCCTAACCCATAGAGTTCAGTTTGTTGTGGGTGTGGCAGGGTATGCTGCCATCACAACGTTCCACTTTCATGACGTCACTTAAGGTGGCCGCACAAGCCTCAAGTCAACTGCAAAACGCACCTGCACTCTTCTTGTGATGCAACCTCTCCTTTCTACAATGCTCTACGGCTGAAGTGTCCAATTCCAGCCAACCTACCTTAACAACTAAACATACCTGGGGGTATTCCAGAAAGCATGTTTAAACTACCCTGACTTTAACCCTAAATTCTGGCTGAAATCAGCCTGAACTTGCTTAGTCTGGGTATGTCGGTTCCAAAAGACCGGATATGAGTTGGCGTAATTACGCTCGACTTGGTAACCCTGGGTTAATGCGCGTGCACAGCAAGTACATAAACACATTCTCAATAGATCGCCGATTTCCGGAATCACCATGGAAACGTGTGGAGAAAAAAAGAGTGCGCTATACTTCAGTGAGACGGAGTCAGAGATTGAAATGACGGTGTATGAAGATTATACGCTCATCAAAAAGTAATACGGCTGCATCATCAGCAAAAAAAATGTTTCTGCTTGGAGAAAACGAAAAAGAACAGACAAAGTAAACGCAAGAGTTTCTATCTGATTTCCATTTTCATTGTGACGCACAGAAATATATATATATATATATATATATATATATATATATATATATATATATATATATATATTATATATATATATACAAAATTAATTACTTCAAGTGTAACATAATTTAAAATAATATTTTTTTACAACTCTAATTTATATTTATCTTACTAAATGTCATATTACTCCAATTCCATTAAAAGTTTTCCCATCTTAATTTGTGCTTCTTAAACTCTCCTATGTGTCTTATTTTGAACCTGCAGATATATGTTTTTATAACAACACGCATATAAGTATAATATTTCTCTGACTTTAGCATTTTTATTCACTAGCCTCATCATCCTCTCCCTCCGTCTCATTCATGGTGTAGAAAAAATTAAACATAACAGGACAAACTAACGCGACAAAATACAGTAAAACAGCTAAACAACTAAACACATTTGGTCAAAAACCCAAACAGACCCAAATCCGTCCAGACAGGCAAGGAATGGTATCCACAATCGCGCAGCCAATTGCCGATCTAATGCTGGCAGCATCAAAGTTACACCTGTAGTTAAATTAATTTGAGATGAAAGTAAAATAAGCGTCTGATAACTCACGTGTTATTTTGCAAGCTGACAATTAAAAAATGATTGAAAATCTTAACTGAAGCAAATAATTAAGTTATATCAATGTAAAAAAGTTTATTTTTCCAACAGCCATTTGTGGTCTTATCACCCTCCCATGGTGGAAAAAGTATTATCTGGGCTTCTTCATCCACTAAATCATCTTCAAATGGACACGCCATGCTGCTTCACCTCTCTGAAAACAAACTAACCTTCAACTAAACCTGCTCCAGACCAGGTTATGTTTGGAAACATGAGTTGCGCTATAGAACTAAGCATACCCTGAAACATATCTCCTTTTTAGGAACTGAAAGCTGAGGTTATCAGCTCCTTAGCCTCAAACTGACCGTGGCAAGCAACATAACCTGCTTTCTGGAATACCCCCTGACCCAGGTAATCAGCAGCGGGTAGGGCAGGATTTCTGGAAAACCAGCAGGAGGCCCCTGTTCAATGGGCTTGGACAACCCAAAATCCCACAGCACCATGTACCGGTCAGCCGCCGGTATGGATGCATGTGACTAAGGCACAAACTGCAACCATGTTAGAGACAACAATTTTGAAAAGTAGGGATTTTTAAGGAATTAAAGATTCTTGAATAAAGATGTGTCATCCGAGATGTCTTATCAGCATTAAGAGAAAAAGATCATTACTGTGAAAATAAAAATCAAGCTTCGGATTTTCATGTGAAGGACTTCAGCCAATTTTAATTGAACCCATCCATTAAAGAGGACTCAGAGAAAGAAAACTGTCATGGTTTGAGTTTCTTTTTGTAATCAGTTTTGCTTTCTGTCCTGTTCTGTCATGGTTAAGTTCTGTTTCCTGTTTATTTGAAATGTTTCCTGTCTTGTCATGTTCTTAGGTTTTACTTCCTTGTCCCTATCTGTCCTGATCGTGTTCACCTGTGTCTTGTCTGCCCTGTCTGTGCTGAGGTCCATTAACGTCTCATGCGCGTCACTGTGTCTTTAAGGTCTCTTTGTCCCTGAAAGCTCCTTCATGTGCCATGTCTCATGCTTTGCCACAGTAAGTTTAGTTCTAGTTTTGTTATCCTGCTCCTGCAAGCGCTTTTGTTGTAGTAAACCCCTTGCCCTTGAACAGAGTGTGCCTCATACTCTGCATTTGGGATTCAAGCTCTCAAGCCCCCCTTTTATGACAAAAGCATGGTGTCCATCAAGCTAAGATAAATTGTGTGCTTTTATGAGAATCAGGTGTTTGATGAACAGGCTACCTTATAACTCTGTGATCATAAGTTTTGTCTAACTTTACATCACTTTTCAATTCATAAATTAATTTGGCTTATTACTGTTAAAAAAATAATTTGCAGCATAAATTAAAAAATGTGTCCGCTAGAGAAATGTTTATGTTGTCGAATCAGTTTTCTTTACACAAACATTACTATTGTTGGACGTAAAAAAGTGAGATGAACGAAGAATAAGAGACAATCATTACTTGGACGGCTACTTGTGCTAGTCTTTAAAGTCCTCAGAAATTGGAGAACAAAAGCGTAGTCCACCAAGAGACTCAAGGCGGCTAAACAACTTCCAGCTAATTTGTAGCAGTTTTAAATGCACAAGTCTCACTCAGAAGTGTCGATGCATTGAGTATTCACGTTAAAACGTTTTTGTACGTTTAAAAGCTGGTGTGGGAAATGTCAGCAGACCCATTACACGACAACTGGGTATTTGCAATCGAGCTTTGGAAATGCAATCACCAAAAAATTCTGGTCTACATATAAAGCCTCAGTCACATCTGTCCTTACACTTTTAGGTGTTTGCGGGTGATAAATGGACAAATATGTACGGTGCATGCATGTTTGCCCCATGGACTTTAATGATTGTTGACAATCTGGTAAGCCTGTAAGGCAAAAATGTTCAAATGTCCGGTTGTAGTGAAAACACAAGTGCTGCGCCCACCAGAAACCATCTGACACCATCCCTGCATGTTCTTACAAATATTTTACGACACACCCACCGCATGACAATCACGTTCACTTTCATGAGGTGGTGGAGGCCTCAAGGCAAAACCACACCTCGCCCCTCTTAAATGCACCCTCCTCTCTTCAACCTTCTCCAGGCCCGAACAACCCAAAAACCCATAGGACCCATACAGTGGTTGACCAGTATGGTGCAGGTGAATAAGCCTTTAAGTACATTATTGGAAATATATTTGGAGATGTGAGTAAAGCCTAGTGACCACACTTTTAAGATTTGATACGATACTGATTACTTTTTGCAGATATTTTACATACCTAGGATTAGTGCCAATTACTAATAATTTTCTAAATGGTGTGTATTTTTTCCTCCAACCATATTATTTACTATTATATCTTTCATGACACTTAAAAACTGTCAGATAAGAACTTTAATATCTCGTTTTAAAAGTTCCTTCTACAATCATCTACAAGAGTGCTGTGTTTCCATTATTACCGCTAGTAGTCATGTATTGGCTGGTTCAATATGCTGTAGGCAGGGGGTGTGGACTAATTTATAAACCAAAAATATCTAGAAATGATACATCCTTTTTGTTTTCTAATTTGCATAAATAATTAATACTTTAATAGGTAATTAAAAACCAAACTTACAGTTATCTATATTTCCAATACCTTGGTACTGTGAATTTTTAAACCTCCAGCTACATTTTTTGCACTTTATTTATAAAAAACTACAAAATACATCAGATTAACATGGATGCATGCTCCCACTTTTTTGGAAGAAATCTTCAGGTTTTAATCTAAATTCTTTTATTATGTGATTGCTTTTATCAGATAAAGGACATTTTTTTGTGCTGTTCATGGTCATTTGAAATATCTGGTTATTCAGACATTTGTTCATCATGTACACCGGCTTAAAAAGGATTCAAACTAGAATGTCTTTTAAATTCACATCACCATCCAACCAACTGAGTTCAATCTGTCATGAGGCACCAACTTAAAACCAGAGCAGCATGAGACCAACCTACAGAGCAAGATTCCACTTGATGCCTTTGTTTCCAGCTATTGGCCCAAGAATGCATACTTACGTTCTTCAGAATTTAACTTCCAAAAATATCCCTCGGCCTCTTGTGCTTTGGCCTCCCTAATCTGCTCAACACACCCTTTTCTGAGCCAATGGGGAATTATTTTCCTGGCTTACCTTTGTTTTTAGTTGACCCTCCCCATCAAAACACCCCAGCCTCCCGCCCATCACCCCCTTTCTGTCCACTGGTATATGGCCCATCATTAATGTGCTGCACAGCCTAGAGTGACCCCCCAAAAAGCCAGCCCAATGCTGGGAAAGGGAGGGCCCTTCACTTCTCATTAAAAGCCAATAGATAACTCCAGCAACTCCCCCTCCCACCCTCCCCGCTGCTCACTCACTCGTTTCACTAATCGCATGCGCTCATTAGCATTGCAGCCCTGTTTGGACCTTGCCATGCATTATGGGGTCAGGCAGGGGATCGGACGCCCCTCTCTATTGGACAGAGCTGGCATTCAGAGATGCAAAATCCAGTATGGTCCCGCTCTCATCCAAGCTTCAACAAAGTTTGATCCAGTGGCGGTGCCAAGTCTGAGCGAGAGCTGTGCCAGTCTGCAAACCCCCCCACCCCACGCTGCCTCAGAGGCTGATAAGACCGAGGCTGTCTGGACCCGCGCACTTTGCTTAAGTCACAAGGCTCTCAGCTGAGTCACCCTCAGCCGCCAGCCTGCCACCCAGACTGTACCGGACTCAGTCTGACACTTAAGAACGGCCACACAGCTTTCTGCACTCTGCTTTTAGAAGGTTTAGCTGAACTCATGATGATCAGCACAGGATGAAGCATGGGAAAAATTTCCCATGAGTGCTGGCACATGTGGCTACAGATAGACACACTGCTGGAACTCCAACAAGCTTCAAAGACACACAGCTGCAGAAAAGACGCTAGTACCCAGCAAAGTGTTAAGAAAGTGAAACAAAAATCATGAGAAAAGGCTGTCTCTGTAAAATGACTCACTGTACAGCCTTTGTTCAAAAAACACATTAAAGATCTGGAACTAATATGAATCCCTTAAAAAGCCTGAGATTTAAAATGGCAAAAAAATAAACGTTTTTTTGTAGAGTTGTTCATCCATGTATCCATTTATCCATTGATTCTTCCATCTTTTTTGCAAGTTTTGCTGGATTTAAATACGTTTTTCCCCAAGCTAAAAAGGTCACGAATAATTTGTTTGAAAACAGAAATCTTGAGTGAGTCAGAAATCTTTGAGCGCAGATCTTTAGTTCAGAGTTCAACCCAGAGTTTCTTTAGAAGCCTTAAAACCATCTGACTGCCTGCAAATCATGTGTGAATCATCTGATGCCTTCACTGTTTCCCTTTCGTGAGCACTCAACAATTAAGTCAATGTCAGTGTCACTGCTGCAAATAGCATTGAAGCAGAAATGTGCCTGAAGTTCCCATTTATAAATAGCCCCTCAGCTTTAATTGATTTGGGGCAAATTTTCCCCCACAGCACTGATCTGTGGTGTTAAAGCTGTGAAGTGTGAACATGTTAGCTCTCTGTTTACACATCAAACAAGCAGGAGGCAGCGTTGTCATTTATTTGGTGTTAGACTTCCAGTGTGATTCTGAAAAGAAACCTCAATCTTGATGATCTAGCAGATACAATTCAATAATCTGTTAAGAGAGGAGATAGTAAGTGCTGTGAGGAGCCATATTTGATTAGATTTTTACACAGTTTATGTTTTGAAAATTCAAAAAAGATCAACAACTGTTTTTATCCCCAGCCCGGATAAAATATAGGGTGTTAGGAAGTGCATCTGGCATAAAGATCTCTGCCAAACCACCTGTGCGAATCAGTGAAAGCTGATTAACTCCTGAAAGGATATGCAGAGAGGTGAACAAACATCAACTATTGATTTATCTGACAGACCAACTCGTGATAAATTTGCACCACAAAGCCAGTTGTTGTATTAATTATTAAGGTTGATGTTTCTCTGGCTAAATTAACAGTAAAATAGTAGCAGTTGGATTATCAGATAGGTGCTTATCGTACTTGACAAAGAACTGCAGATTAAAGTCTCAGTCCCACAGATTATGTTATGACTCGGGTCAGAGAATGGCACAGACTAAAAGCGATGTCACTTTGGATAATCATCTAAGTACTCCAGAGGTGAGCAGCCACAATTACTTGTGGTTATATTTTTCCTTCATGCTCCAGCCCAGAAGTGACACAGTAACCATGATGACAGTGAACCTGTTTTTCAGCTTTGTTTTCTAAAGAGTGTTCGAAATTTTCAGAAAACTCTATCTAATTTACCAGGTACTTTTCTGCAACAAGACTAGAACCACTCGGTCACCCCTCACGAAAGGGTCTTAGTGTTGGGTACAAAGGTTTTCCAGAGTATACATCATCCAACTGTGGCACTTTCTGAGTATTTCATATTGTTCAAAGGTACAAATTGTCCCATAAAATTGAGATATTTGCAAAATCTTAAAAGTTGGTCAAACATGATGAACTCGCTCATCTAAAAATGACCTTTAGTGGCTGTGACCGCTGGGTCTGGGGTTTAAGAGATAGCATTTAAAGCTGGAGTGTTCAGTTCACATTACATTTTCCTCAGACAGCCTGTTTTTTGGTAGTCTTACTTCCAAGTGAACCCTGGATTGAGTGTTCCTGCTAATTGAAAATAGGGATACACTGATTGCATACAAGCTTCTCAGTCCCCACCTAAGACAGGTTTTGTCCTCACCTTCATACAATAACTGGAGGCATTTGGACCCCAAAGCCTCTTAAATGCCATCGTAGTTCAGCAGGCTTGTTCTCCGCACCCCCATGCTTGTGCGGCCCCCCCCCCCCCCTCCCCAATCTAACATGAGTCCTCAGCCTCAGCTGTGACACACCAGTCATTCGTATCGAGGCTCTCTGCCCTGCATCTTTTCTCTTCAGGTGTCACGGCAACCCATTGTCTGCAGCCAAACAAGCCTCCAAAACCACCCACTCTCCCACCCTCCAGCCCGGAGCTGACATGGCTGACCTTGGTGTCAACCCCCGCACCTCACCCCTAGACCTCCAGCTCCTATTTTACTCTGACCGCTGCATCACGGGACACAGATGTAGCAGTTAGAGTTTGTGTGAATGCCCAACATTAAGGGAAGTACTTTTACTTTTATCCGAGTATCTGCAAGGGAATGATTCAGAGTTTGATTACTCCGTTGACCCTTTGTGTTTGTGGTGGTGTGTGTGTGTGTGTGTATGGGGGGGGGGTCACATCCCCAATCAGTGATGCAAAACAGAGCCATTGTGAGGGTGGCAGAGAGGGAGGGAAGGGGTTCTGATTAATGCAACAGGGTGTTTGTTTGAGAGATGAAAGGGGAGAAAAAGGGTGAGGGTGGGGGAGCTGGTGTGGAAAGGGAGAGACAGAAGAATCAGGGCATGAGAAGGTTCTCGCTGCATTCAAGAGTCTGTTCAGTGTCCGGCGGAGGAGTTTAGGAGCAGAAATATTTCACAGCTGACAGGGCTGTGTGTACGTGTGCACATAAAGAGGTCAGGGGCGTGTGGACGAGGAGCGGCTGCTGAAGTGTAGCAGGAGTGCGTTTGCTGGCGGGGGGAGCTTTGGAAACCTGTTACGTAACCTCCACTCTGGGAAAAAGGAAAGTCGGTAGGAGAAGAGTGAAGGAATGTCATGAGCTCAGCGGCTCGTCACGGTGGAGTATTGGTGGAAAAGGTTCGGGTCAAACTTCACTTACTATCCAACTGTAAAAGGGCCCAAACAATGTTGAAGTTGTTTGCAGTCTACAACCAGGTATGATGATCAAGAGGTACAGCGGTCGGCCCATGATTGGATGATCGCAAGTTCAGTTTCCACCTTGCCCACCTATGTGTCGAAGTGTCTTTGGGCAAGACACTGAACCCCACATTGTTCCTGGTGGTTACAGGTTGGCACCAGTGTTCAGCAGCAGAGCAGCCATCAGTGTGTGAATATGTGTGTGCATACGTGAATAAGAAGTGAGAAGCACTTTGGGCCTTCTAAGGAGGGAGTAAAGCATTATATAGTGTAACCTTTGTGCTATCCTAGGGGGTCAAGATGACCATTGACGTGTTCTCCCTACCATGACAAAGGTGGATAAAGGTGGAAAGATTTCATGTAATCCATGGACACCAGTGAAGATCACAAATCATTGAAGAATAAAGTTCAGTGCACTGTCTAGTGGGGTCTAGATGACCCAACTCCCAATGTTAAAGTGCCTAGGATAGCACAAGGCATATACCATTTAACATTTTTGATGCATCATTGTGGTTGTTTCCTTCTATGTTAGCAACTTAGTGGTAAACATCTAAGGTAAGAAAAGCTCCAGTTTGATTGTTGTGTTGGACCCTGAATGGAGCTGTCAAGAACTGACAAGCCAACAGTGATACCCTCCAGGAACAGCAGAAGTGCAAACTCAGGTGTAGAACAAGTTCAGACACACTGTTGGACTTTAAACCTTTTGTCACAACTGCCCTTCAGGGTGGTTGCAGGCTGTCTGTGGGCGTAAAATGGGCAAATCTGTACGTTACACACAGGTGGCCGGCAGGAAATATCAATAAAGTTGATAACTTGGTTAGACCATTTTTTCTATGGGCATACTGCGGGTGACAGGTCGTAATGAACACATACAACACACAATGGTAAATAAAAGGCAAGTCATATGTAATTTTCATTTGAACCCTGAACCCTACACACTGTGTAAAGGGCCAGTTAGTGCTTTTCACGTGATAAGTGCAAGGTCCCTGCGAGAAAGTCTTATAGGCACATACATATCACCTGCACACCCTGTGCGTGCAGCATTTGTACACGGTCATTAAGGAGCCAGTACGCACACCTTACCACTGATAACAGTGTAGCATAAGGATAGCATCACTCATACGTTATAAGTGCATGCAACTTACATCAACCAGACGATTATTTCACAAGCTGCTCCTCTCTAGGACCCTCCATGTTCAGACGATCTAAAAACCTAGCTTTACTGATGGTTGACCGCCTGCCTGGATAGGTCAACCCCCCATTCGGTGTGATTAAGGCCTATGTCGGCCAAAAAGGGGATTCCTGTAAATCATTAGATACTTCGAAAAAAGCACTGATTGTGCTCAGGATGGAGTTCTGTACCTAACCAATGGGGATTGGTCTTGGCTGCATCATGGATGTGTGGTGCAAGATGCCAGAATGACCCCTGACTTTGACTTTTTCTATCATTTCTAAAGGAATAGACATCCCAGTCTTTTTTTTGTAGGTTTATCTCAAACTGACTCTGAGTTCAGGACAGAGCCAGTAAAGAACACACCACTGGATTAAGTGCCGTTGCATGTTAGGAAAGGTCATAACACAAACGAGCTCAAGCTTAACGTCATTTTCAACACTGACATTTGCATTACACAGTGACCCACAAAGCATAACTGTAGCCACGTATGCAAATATCAATACATGCAACCAGGCGGTAAGAAAAAATAAATACTAAAATAACCAAATTTTCATTTTTGAAAACCAAATTGTTTTCAGCATGTTTTGATTAAATTGTATATAAATCACCCTCTTTGTGTAAATATACAGTGACATATCACCAGGCTGAACTTGAGCTGCAGCTGACTTCAAGTCCTTAAACTCATCACTGCAGGCGTAAAACTCATATCTGCTCTGTAAATACAACATGACTGCATTACAAAAGCAAACCCAATCTCAGCCTGGGCCTCATAAACTGTCAGCACACACATGAGATTTTGTAAGGCCCACATGCTGGAGCGTGATACACGTTTGGCCTTCAGTTTTACTAATCCTGCCCAGAGCAAATCTTTCAGATGTGTTTCATTTGCTCTGATTGAGGCCTTGTGTGTGCCATGGTGTTACTCATTTATGATGTAAATGTGTAAAGTTGCTATGAATAAATGAGTCAAACTCCAGGGATCGAAGTGCGGTCTGACTTTTGGCTACAGTTTGACCACAGGTTATTGCCTGATTCAAAACGCAGTTTTGTGTTGAAAAACGGCGCTTGGGTGGCGTCAAATTGTTGAGGGATGTGTAATGTAATGTCTCATCCCCCAAGGTTGAGCGAGCAGAGCACAGTAATAATGAAACCAGATGATGTCATTATGGTTTTATTATATAAAGCCTTATTTTTATCTCTTTTGAATTTCAATCCTTTCTTTGTGTGAAATCCTCCGGCGTTTTAGCACCAAACTGAAAGTTGTTTTTGTCACGAAGACGAATATCCGCTCTCACGCAGCGGATTTGAACATATGCTAAGCCAAAACTCTTTTTCTTTTTTTGGGCCTTGATGTTTTTTTGATGACCCCCCCCAAAAAAAAATTGATGCTGGAGCTTGTCCACTTTGTGCATCAGACCCCTGCTGAACCGAACAAGCAGCAAGCAGGTCCACCACACTGAGACCATGATTAAAAAGTAGATTTTGTAACCAAATTCTCTCACAGTAACTTAAAAACGAGTAACTGAATTTATTTCAAGCAATGAAGAAAAAAAATCACTTGTGTTTTTGCTTTCACATAGATACTAAATAAAGGTAAGTTTGGAGCAGAAAGTGGTTATGTGCATCAATGAGCATCCATGGGTTATAGTGCCGTAAAAATGTAAACTGTAAAGTTTTTAAATGTTTGACCTGAAATGAACTCATCTTCGCAGAATAAACAATGACGTCTAAGGCTGATGAAACAGCATCTAAGTTAAATTCAGGTCTGAACCCAGTCTAGTTTAGTTTAGTCTAGTTTGGACTTGCTAATATGTTTGGATCTGCAGAAAGTTTGCTGTGATCAACTAGTGGTCAAGATTTTAGGGGTTCTGAAGCCGCAAAGCACCTGAACACCATCACACTACCACCCCCGTGTTTGACTACTAAGATTTTTGTTTTCAGAAATAATTTGACTTCAGATGTAATGGGAAACAGAACTTTCCACTTCTTTTTATTCGATGATCCAGCCATTTTTGATAAATGTCAGATTGTTTTTCCTTGCTCTTTGTATTGGACACATTTTTGTCCTGTTTCTTTTTGTCTGTTAAATATTGAACATTGACCTGAACTCTCACTCCGATCATCTTTTGATCTGTTTTCAAAGCTTACCCAGTAGCTTTTTAATTATGATCATGTTGTTTTTATACAAAATCAAAGAACCTATGTTGGACATGGTTTTTGTAGAGCAGCAGGAGTTCATTAGAAATTCACCTCTGAATTGTGGGCGGGACCATCGGCTCAGAGTAAGCCTGTCCCCACTTCCCATCATTCTGCTGTTTACGTGTTAAACTGCTAGCTTACAGCCCCTCACATCCCCAAACTAACATTAGGGATCCAACAAAAATGGCGAGCAACATTACAGCTTTGAGCCAGCAGCTCAGACAAAGAAAATGATAGCGTACAATACATGGATCTATTTGTCTACAAGTGGATGCACCCAAACTGCAGGGAGCTTGTGGACTACAAACTCCCTGCATACAAGTTTTTTCAAACAGCATTTTTCCTCTGCCACTAATTTAAATACATGAAATTTTAATTGTAATTTTCTTTCTAAATGTCCTCCCTCATCAAAGGAAAATGTTACAAGAACATGTTAAAAAGAAAATTTTCATCGGTGTGGGTCTTCATGACCTTTACATTTTTTTTGCATGTTGTCCAGATTCTTATAAGACTTTCTGAATTAGTTCCTGCTCTGTTGCAGGAGTCACTCCATCACTCCTCTGAAGGTTCCCCAATGTTCCAAGTTGTCTCCATTTGTGGATAATTTGGGGTTCTCTGAAGTCCCAGCCTCATGTATTTCACTTGTCTTTGTCTGGTTTTGAGTTTCGTTCATTGGCACTGTGATATATTTCTTCTTGGGACACTTAACTTTTCTTGTAATGAATTTTAAACATGTTCATGGTTGAATCAGTCAACGTCCTCCTTTTCCGAATTTAAAAGCTCAAACTAAACTACTTTATTCTCCACTCACTTTCATTACTGCTTTGACATTCCTGCCCATGAGCAGGAATGAAATGAGTTTGTCTTCAGAAAGTTGTGTCTTCATCAAAAAAGCACTTTGTTGATTTTTTTTAACTTCTAACAAAAGTTCCAGATCAGTAAAAAAAAGAAGTGAGGATGAAAGGAGTAAACAGTCAGGCACGTATAAAAAAAAAGTAAAATGAAAAGAAAGTTTTTACATTTTTGGTTCTTCTCTTTGAAGAACATTTCTTCTTAAAAAGAAGAATATTTTAGAAAGAGCTGGAGAGGCTCAGCCTGCCTTCATAAAAGAACCATAAGAGATGAGGAGGAGCTGCTCCTCTTTGGAGCCATCAGTGTAACAAGGGGGAGGGAAGACAGGCTTGTTGTGAGTGTTTTTTGGAAGGGGACTTTATCGGCCTCAGAGCTGTGCTCCGCGGCCCATAATTAATGATCCCTGATGGAGGTGGGGCCGGACAATAGGAGCCTTTCAGCGGGACTGTGGGGCCCCATCCAGGACCGGTCCAGGCCCGTCCTGCAGACACATTGTTGCCCGCTGTAATTTCTGCCAGTTGGGATGAGAGTAGAACTTCAGCAGCACAGCCTGGGACAGAGACACCGTGGCCTAGGAGCCCATGTCCATGTGCCTGTGTGTGTGTGTGTGTGTGTGTGTGTGTGTGTGTGTGTGTGTGTGTGTGTGTGTGTATGGCTGCTTGCTTGTGTCTTTGTTTGATTTGATCAAAGTGCCCAAAAAGCCTCTCACTACAGTACACCAGAACTATATATTCATACTCTAAGGCAACCAAAGACTTTTAATTACTCCGAAATGTCACTTTATACTTTGCTTCTTTTTAGAAAAAAAAAACACATGTAAATAAGGACAAACAACTTTAACAACACAAAAAATTCCATTTGTTTCAAAACTTTTATTGCATTTAGGAAAGAGTCAAATCTGTCCCCATGAATAATTTCTTATTTTAGGTGACTTACAGTCATGTTGTTGTAGCAGTGACCACTAGGGGGCATTGTTCCTCTAATTTAAGAGCAGCTCCAGCTCTCTTCATCCAGCCCCATGAGCCAGATGGCTCTCTGCTCTGTCAGTGAAGGCGAAACCTGCTGTCATGGTCTGGCAAAAAAGCATCCGACTCTTTGTTGTCTATATCAACCTATCTGGCTCAGTCCAGTTATATAACAGTTCTCTGTTCCATCTTTACAAAAAAACAACTGGATGACATTTTTCAAATTTGTTATACTGTTGCTATGCAAAAAAACATGCAAATGTTTGTCTCCTGGTTTTTGTGCATGAGTTTACATTTAATCATCAGCAGGGATGTCCATGCATGCCTCTAGAGTGTGTCACAGCCTGGGTGACCTGTTCTCACACCGCCTGCTCTGCTGTCTGCGGTCAAAATGCAAAGAAAGAGTACGAACTGCAGCACTCATCATGTTGGTTGCTGCAACCTAGCAACTTTATAGAAATGCAACACCGTTTAAAGTGACAATACAACGCTGTGTCTTTAAGTTTAACTTGAATTGTTTTGTTTTAACTCTAAATTATCTCTGTGTGTGGCCCTGCAACAAACTGCTGACCTAGTCAGGGTGAACCCCGCCTTCACCTGACAGTAACTGGGATAGGCTCCTGCAACCCCAGCGGGGTTCCAGTGGGTTTGATAAATGGATGTGTGTGTCTTTGTTATTTTTTAAGACAACTTTATGTGCATGAAGAGCCAACTGTAGAAAATCCCACTGGATAAAACGGTCATGTTGGATCAACATTTCATGTTGACGCCTCGTTCTTTGTTTGAATGGATGTTATCTAACACAGTCTGACTGTTACAGTATGTCCTGTCCGTGCTCCAAAACCACTCTGCATCATACCGTATTACGACATTCAGTGTGTGTGTCATGCCAACCGCAGGTGGGAAAAGATGGCATCACATGTCAGCACTTCAAACAAATAATAGTGTGTTTTAGCGTATTAGTGTCCTCTGGATTCCCGCTTCAGGGTTGCATCTTGGGACGTTTGGAAGTGTTTGATGAGCTCTGTGCTTGAGCTACAGTGAAAAGGTCCAGGAACGCTGAATTCTGAGCTTGTTCAGAAAGTCACACATCTTTATTCGGTTAATCGTCCAACCCCCTATATTACTGTGCTGGGTATGTGGGGTGCTGGAGCCAACTGGTGTACTGTTTGGGCAAAGGCGGGCTTCACCCTGGACAGGTCACCAGTCTGTTGCAGGGCAACACAGAGGCAAACAATCACACACACTTAAATTCACACCATAGGGAGCCTTACCCTTAGCAGAAAGTTGTCTATTTACGTGTACAGCAATCATACTTAGTCTATACTAAAGGTGAGGCAGTGAGCTAAAAGTTTACTTTTTACATATATAGAGGTATATAGTACCTCTTTATTATTAACTTAAACTGCTCAGAGTTAGTCTAAAGAAGTATTCGGTTAGGACACTTTCCTAACATACAAGGTCTATAGTATACTTGCTATACTTCTACTCAAGTATACCTAAAAAAATTGATAAACTTTAGGTGTACTACCTTTTGCTAAGGATAGTTATATTGATTTCCATATCTTTGTTTTTTCGAAGAAATTTTAACAAAGTAAAGGGTCTCAGCTGCAACTTTCCAGTAGAATTGCACCGGAGCTGAGATTTGTTTCTTTTTTTCTGTCTGAAACGGCCTGCTTTTTGCTGATGAGGGTTCAGAACCTTTATGAAATATAACAAAAAGGAAGAAGAACTTCCTGGAATTTAGTTACTGCCAGAGGAGAATCAGTGACAATAAAGTTATCCCTACAAAGCTTGAAGGCGATCCACCATCTCAGTCCAAAACCTGGACCCACCTTTGTCTCTGCAGCTCTGAAGGATTTCTTATATTTCTAAGAGTATCTTGACTTCTTTTCTTTTTTCCTTTAAATTATTACTTCGTCCAGCAAAATTGTTAAAAACTAAGTTCGATGAACCAAAAACAAAAACCAACATGGAAGACACAATTATAATAAGTATAACTAAAAAGAAATGACCAAAAGCAGAAAAAGAATGACGACATGAAAGAATAGCCAGAACCTAAACACTGACGGAAAGACAAGTAAACATGAGGAAGTTTGTTAAATGCAAATTTAAAAAAGAGGAAAGAACAGAAAGGGGACATAGCCTAAAAATAAATAATGGGAAACAGAAGAAAGTGCTAAAAATAGGCATAATATTTGTGTTTTGATTCATTTGACCACATATGTACATTATTTACTATGCAAACACTCCTTAATGTGACCCCAAGAAAGTCTTGGTATTATGGTTTCTGAAGTCCTGAACAACCGTGTAACAAGTGAGAGCTGAGCAGAAAAGGAGCATCTAGTCTGTCCAAGCAGGAATGGGTCAATCGTCATTACATGTAACCTGAAGCTGTATTACGCAAAAAGGACAGCATATGTCCAGTCCAAGCTCAGCTCAGATCACCAGAGAGACAAGGGACACGCGTGCTGCAGCCGGATGAGCCACGGCTTGCTCGTCTGCATGAGAAGACGATGAGAGCTTCCTGTTATCCAGATGTTATCTGAGGCCAGGGAAACTTTTCACTTCATTCCAAACTCAAACTCTTCTTTTGGTATGATGTCACAGATGGAGCCGTTCAACAATAATCCAATTTCCTGCCAGTTTCAGCCGTTTCTGTCAGATCCAGAGAGGTTAGGAAGCCACGCATCACATGTTCATCTGTTTTATTTTATGATGTCATTTCCATGTTGTCTTATGAGAAATAAACTTATACACTTTATCGAAAAACCAAAAACTCAGGTTTCCTTTTTTGAGGCATCTTTTAATCACGAATAATATATAATGAAGAAATAATGTATAGTAGATTGTATCCCACAAGCACAACCCATCCTGGCCACCACCCTTTGGCCTGCCCTCACTGGCTGCTACAGCCCCTCGCCCTCCCTTTTTGGCGCCTGCCACCCTGATCACAGTGCTGCAGGTGAACAATTCATGGAAGAAGAAAAAAACTTTCAAAATAGTGGCTTTTCTGATAGTTTTATCTCCATAGCAACCATTTCATTTTTCAGTTGCCCGGGGGTGACGTGCAGGTCTATGTGAGTTTTAGAAGAAGTCGCAAAAGTAAACAATTTGTTTGGCAACAGATGTTTTTTGTTGACACGCCCACATCCCTAATATGTTCATATTGTCTCATTTCAGTTTGAGCCAAGATTCAAGTACAGTAATACATTTTCAAAATGTTTCATTTAAAAATATATAAGCTATAGATGAATGCCACTTTTGTAAGCTGGCCATGCGAACGCGCTCAAAATCTGCTAACTTTAAAAAAAAACTTTAATTCCAAGTAGTTTCCAGTTGTGCTTAAGGAGTTTGGAGGCAAAAAAATCCTTAATAGTTGACATTTTTAGCCTTTTTTTTATTCAATTTGGTGGCCTCTTACAAAGGTCAACAAAACTTTAGTTGTGGTTGTAGCCTTAAACTGCCAATGTGTGTAAATTTTGTGAGGATCAAATTATTTTCCTCTTCAATTTGTGCAAAAACGTGACAATCGCCAAATTTCTCACCAAGTCGTAGGTCCTGCAGCCATCTCATTATAATTTTTAAACTTCTTTTGGATATCCTGACACGTGTTTTGGTCTTTTTAGTTGAGCTTAAAATATTGCTTGAGTCTCAAAGGAGAATTTGGTGTCATTCATTCATTTTATTTTTGGTTTTGGTTTCGTCATTGTGATGTCATCACTAGTACCAAACTTCGTTTGCACTGGGTACTATAGGTCCATGCAAATTTTGGTGAGTTTTTGAGTATTTAGAGGGGGGGAATTTTGCACTCAAAGGCGCTTTAAGAGAGCGGGATAGTGAAAATAAAAAAATACTTTCAGTCCAGGTCTGCTGCAGAATAGAATAATACGTAATATTCATTCATATTTTTTTCATTCATTTTCTATACTGCTTGTCCCTTTCGGGGTCACGCGGTTGCTGGAGCCTATCCTGGTCACTTGTGGGCGGAGGCAGGGGATGCCCTGGACAGGTTGCCAGTCTGTCGCAGGGTAGAATATCTACAATCACACATCCATTCACTCTCACAGTCATACCTATGGACAATTTAGAGTAACCAATCAACCTATGAATCATGTTAATGGATGGTGGGAGGAAACTGGAGATCCTGGAGAGAACCAATGCATACATGGGGAGAACATGCAAACTCCACACAGCAAGGTCCCCCATTGATGTTGTTTTTCTTGTCCCCCAGCCAGGACTTGAACCGGGAGCCTTCTTGCTGTGAGGCAAGAGCGCTAACCACTGCACCACCCTGCAGCCCCTTAATACATAATATACATAAAAAACATTTCTAAACAGAATTTTATCAGATTGTGTTGCATTTTCCTTTTTGTTGTTGAATCGTCTGCAGAAAACTTTTTAAAGTAGGTCTGGAAAGTCACACCCTGCCATCACCAATAAATTTGGGCGCTGCAGCTGGGAATTACCAAAACTGTCAGGGGGAACAAGGTGGGACCTGGCGCCCCTTAATCTGCACTGTGGAAGCCCTAATCCCATTACGGTGTGGGGGAGCAGGAGCCCCAGGACGCTCTAGCTCAGTGCCCACAGCCTGGCGTCAAAGCTCACTGTCGCTCTTTGAAGTGGGAGTTGACCTGAAGGGACCCTGAAGCCATTCCCCCTCAAGCGTTGCAGCAGCAGTGGCATTCACAGAAATGCAGTTCAGGTAGAAGAAGAGTAAAAAATGCACATCCCTGCACACATGCCTTAGATTCTGACCGTGCAAAAAGTGTCCCAGCGTGGGACATGCATTTTTAGTGTTTTAGTGTCTTATAAATGGAATCATTTTATTGTATCATCACAGCTTTTTTTGAAAGTCATTGTAACATTAATTTTCAGCTGTTGTAAAGCTGTTTATATTTCCATTGGAAGGATTTATTCCTACAAAAGTACTGGGCTGTTTTTATAGGAAATAATAGTCCCAGCACATCCTGTCACCAGCCCATTGTATTATTGTGTTTCTGTTTCCACTTTGATTCAGCCTGCACCAGAGCTACCACTTGAATTTCCTGCTCTGGGAAGCTGCACTGACTTTAACACTTTTTTTTTTTTTTTATGGAAGGTGACACATTAGCCTTTTTAATATGTACATGCATTAAACGCCTCTTATCTGCCAGGAAAGTCGAAGGTGTTCCACCAACCTAGAATGCGGTGAAAGGCCACACAAGTCTGGAGTTTCATGTTCTTCTCCAGCTGCTGTGACACGGAGTGTTTCATATTTGAAATTCTTGGATAGAAGCAACTACCTGGAGGTGTGTTGGCATGCATCGGCCTGTCAGTCTGTAATGCACTTTGTAGTCATACTGCATGTGTGAATACACGCCTGCCTTCTAATATAACCTTACTGTGTGTGTGCCAGCAAACAGGCCTGTTTACATGAGTCTGCTGGCTGAACTGTCAAAGTGGGGGGAGGCAGAAGGACAAGTTTCAACTCATCTGTGTGAGTGTGTGACTGAAGGCCCGTGGCTGCAGCCTCAGCTGCCTGTGATGAGTTGTTGAGACTAGTGTTCTTCTGTTTGGAGTGTGCGATTGTATCATGTCATTTCGAGGTCAAACAGAGGAGCAGCAGCAAAACTCAGGCTCAACCTCTTTTCCCCACATGCATCAGCTTCCACATAAGAAAGGCACGAGTCCCTGCATTTGCATGCATTTATGTTGCTAAATGTATCTCGGTCTCGGGTTACGGAGGGCTGGCTGTGCCGTACTCTAAGTTTAGCATGCTGTGTTTGTGTGCTGTCTGTGTTTGCAGTCACACATGTTCATGCTAGACTGTTTTTTTCTGTGCAGAGCTCACAGCATTTGTTCTGAGGTGAGTCTAATTTGTGGTGAAGCTGTTTCGGACCAGACGAGGTCATATTCTGTGTTTTCATACACACGTGAGCTTTTATTTATGAGTCGTTTGCTAGTCCTAATTTATCCGCCAAGTAGATCAGATTTGTCTATTAAGACTCTCATTCATCTAGGTGGATTCCATCATAGTAGTAGGTTTAAAGGTTGTCATCTGGACTTGGTTTTTAAAGTTGAAGACGTTTCTCCTCTCCAAAAGGCTTTGTCAATTCTGAAATAGCTGGTAAAATGAGCACATATTTACCAGCTCCAGATGACAACCTTTAAACCTACTACTACAAGTAGATCAGAGTTTCCAGACTATGCACAGGTGAAACTTTTCTGACCCAGACAAACAGGGAAGTTCTCAGCAGGCCTTTTTTCTGTGAATGGTGTTTTTTTCTCCCAAGTGTCTGTCCGTGCACTCTTTCTCAGGCTCACGCACGCTCATGCAGCATGTGTTCGCTCCTAATTGTCTGTCCTGTCCACCCACATTAGTGGTCCGTTTCCTTCACAAGCCTGATGTTTGTGGAGGGCCCCCACCAGGACAAGCTCTGCAAAAAAAAAAAAAAGAGGGTAAGGATGTAGGGGGACGGCAAAGAAGAGTGAACAGCGATGGTGTGTATGGATCTAAAAGTGTGTGTATGGGTGTGGGGTTGGTGGGGTGGGGTCCTGCCATGGTGCCTGGCCCCTAATGGGATCAGAGGCGAGCAGCGGCATAAGGGGACAAGGTCAAACTGAGGTGCTGCCAACTCCGGTTAACTGCAAGCGGACTCGGCTTGATGAGGACAGGTGTTCTCTCACGCCATCGCTCCCACTTTCCAGTTACCCTACTTTCTGAGCCCGACCCCCCACCCCCACAATGTCCTACTCATCTGTCTTTCATTATTCTCTCCTCCTCTACTCATAAATGCTCCTTCTGTCTCTTATCATGACGCAGCATCAATGAGTAAGACCTTTCAGATTGTTGTCCCCCTACCCCCCCAGCAAATTTGTGTGCTTTATTCATGTAAATTTAGGGCCACAGCTGCAGAGTTGCAGAGCTTGACTCATTTAATTTCACACTTTTCAAACGTGAAGTGATATCAGCATTGATGTCATGTATAATAATTTCTTTCTACTCTAAGGTTACTATCATCCTGAGGAGTACAATGGATTTTGTTTGATTGGGGGGGAAATGTTCAAAAAAATGTCATACCTTCATATAGTTTTCTGTCAGACTCTAGATCATAGGGGGAGAAGAAAAAACTAAATCTACGTTCACACCGCCCTCGACAATTTATGTTCAAGTGACCACTTTCTGTGAAAAGTCCATGTGAATGCGTTTATATGTGGGTTTTGAGCCTCCGAGTTCAAAACTCTCGTGTTCTCACCCCACAACGACCTACTTTGGGCTCTGCATTCTTGCATCCATCGAATGCGCGTTGCAAATCTGGTCGAGCTTTGACCAATCAGGGAGTGGGCTTTGGCAATGATGTATAGATGGAGTCCCTTTTAATATTGGGATGTGCCCATCATTTGAAAACCCACTTCTTGAGTGCGTATCACATGCCCAGTGTGAACGTAGCTTAATCATGTTTACCTTCTAGAAGTTCTCAAACTTTTTTGCATTTCTTTGGATTGGTCTGGGCAATCCTCTTATAGGTCATGTGCATTCACACCAAAGAAACTCGCACATGAGTTCATTTGCAAGGAATCCAAGGAGAACCTCATATGCTTTGACTGCTTGCTAACACTGATGGACGTACGCATCTGAAGATGCATCTTTATTGTGGCAGTTTACTTTCCCCATGTCAGAAATCAGGGTAATGAGGGTGGTTGTGCAACACGGATTCCCTGCATAGATCTTTGTTTGAGCATGCTAGTCAGTGCAGGCATGCAGCCCGTGTCAGGCTGCTAATGGGTGCCAATGCCTGCTGATGCTTACGGCTCCTTCGTGTTTCAGCACACTGCATTGACATCACCACCCTTATTGACGTTATGCTAATCGTCTCATTTTGAGCCTGCGCAAAACACTCGCCGAACAGGAAGACGGCGCAGCACGTTTCTGGTTGCAGCATCGTCAGCTGCACAGACATGTGTAGAAACACGTGAGCCAGAGGCAGAGAGGGACAGGCAAAGTGTTTGTACGTCAAAACGGAAGCTACCGTGGTGAGACAAACAGCTCTTATCTGCGGTTGTAAGCACACTGACGAGCGGGTTGAGAAACCACAGGCTAGGCTGCGTAACACAGCGGCAGGTACACAGGCTGAGTGTGCTGATGTGAAGGAGATGAGAAGCTGTGATTACCACACTGGATGCCTTATACACAGACTTATATTTTGTATCTGCACAGACTTTGTATGAAACCGTGAAAGCATCACACCCTTTTCACGCAAAACATCTCAAGATGAAAAATTGATTTTCAGTGTCATTCTTTAAATGGAGTGCATGGTGTGTAAAAGATTCTGTAGCACTCTATATGAGCAGTAAAGCGTCCAGCAGCAAAAGTCCTTGAGAAGTATTAAATATTATTTTAACCAATCGCATACGTTGGCACAAAAGACGTCAATACAGACTGTCTAGATTTCAACCAGAATCCTTCCTGTAGGAAACAAGCAGCCTGCCTCTGCACTTTTTTTTATAATACTGGCAACTAGGCAACTGTGTTGCTTGTTTTCCTGTTAAGGACCAAAGCAGGGTTTAGTACTGACATGCTTTGTTGTTCATGCTGGCACCAGCAGGGGCTTGACACAGGACTGAGCAGCTGCTCTGTCATACCGTTAATGGAGGAAACCTGCAAAGAATTGTCAAACTTAAAGCATCCATTGGATTGGTGGCAGATCTGTATAGAGAACCAGACAAAAATAAGTTCCAAAGAAACCATGTCTGTAAACTTTGTACTGTGGTTTGCAACCCAACTTTCATACTTATTGGAAGTAGTTTGAAAGTGAGCATGTTTAGTTTAGTTTACTTTAGTTTAGTCTGCTCTCTGTTGTGGTTTTAGATCAATGTCCTTACTATTTGCTGTTCTCCAAATGATCCATACACATTTATCCAATAACACAATGAGGCACTTTCATAGAACCAGAAGATATCCACTGATGACCTCCTACCTTTTGCCAGGTTCAGAACTGGCCTGAGCTTTAGCACTGACCAAAGAAGCTCACTGTGATCTGTTGTAACCCTTGTTCTATCCTAGGCACTTTAACGTTGGGAGTTGGGTCATCTAGACCCACTAGACAGTGCGCTGAACCTTTTCTCTTCAATGATTTGTGATCTTCACGGGTGTCCATGGATTACATGAAATCTTTCCACCTTTATCCACCTTTGTCATGGTAGGGAGAACACGTCAAAGTAAGGGTGGGGTCATTTTGACCCCATAAGATAGCACAAGGGTTAAAGCATGAACAGATATAGATAAATTGTGATTTATTTGTCATTGTCACTGGTACAATTAAATGTAAAATGTTCAGCTAGTGCATCCTTTTTTTATATATTAATTTAGTGTGAGAACATTTTTGACTGAAAATAAACATAAAGTGCACCATTTGGTCATTGAAAACAAGGAATAATAACTATTTATTTTGCAGCTACATAAAAAGGGCTTTCATCATTAAAAACAAGTGCGATGGTTTGATGTTTTAATCCCAGGGTTCACAGACATTGTGTCCTTTACTTTTAATTGTAGGAAACCTGTACGAAAGGTCTGCCAAATAACTTCAGGTGAATATAAAATGTCAGTTTGCTTGCAAGTGAACCCTGGTGTGATTTAGTGACAGTGGAAGAACAAGAATGAATAGATTATTCATTATTATTATTAGATTATTAGAAGCCCAGGTCGAAGTTGTTAAAAGTGTAATTGGTAAACGTGATTTGGAAGGATGTGGAGATTCATTTTTTTCATTTTTTACAAAAGTTAAAATCAAAAAAAGCGAGTAGACTACCTGGGATTCTGTTGCAGAAACATGCAAATGTTTTGGGTTAGGACAATTCTGCTTACAAATGAGCAGCTTTTATAACTACATCTCTTGAAGGTCAGCGTAAAAGGAACAACCCTGTAGGGATGTTTTTTTTTTTCTTCAAAAATTAATTTGTGGGCTATTCTGGTCTGAAATTGCTCATAATTAAGAGCATAGATTTGCTGCAATCATGTCCCTCTTTGGATGGAAAATGTATTGTATATTTTTGTTCAGTGCCAGATGAGTGGAGCTTAGTTACACATGAATATTGGTGGAAATCCCACTTACTTTACTGCAACACAGTTGGCAATTGCATAATCTCTTTTGGTCATACCCTGCCCTTCCCATCACTGCTGTGTTTTGCAGAGGGGGCAGAGAGCCTCTGGATTGGTTTTTGAGGTGCACACAAGTTTCTCTTTCATCTGTTTTCCCACACAGATCCAGTAAGCTCACCCACCCTGCTCAGCTGCAAATGCAAATGAAAGAGTGTTTTCCATTCACAAACACATCATAACAGCACAAGCCAATGACGCAGAACAGTGACATTCACCAATCCTCAGGCCGGAAATAAAAACATCTGCTTCCAGTCTCATGGTGCGCAAACCTTTGCTCTACCTTTGCAAACAGACTACCTGAGCTCAGAGTGTTTTTGTGCAGAGGGTTTTCTTTTAAATGTGGTATTCTATCTACACGATCTCTCTGTTTGTTCTTTTTACTTTGTTTCCTGCCCACATCTCATGTGAGGCATGGAGCTGGTTTGCAGCAAGTGCAGCGTTGGTGTAGCTCTCACAAATGAAGGATGTCTGCCATGAGCAAACACTGATGCTCTTGCATGCACGTGTGTGTGAGATGTGGTTTGAGCCATGCAGCATCACAGAGGTTTCCAGTCACTCTGCTCAGCTACCCGACTTACCAACACATGTAGGAACTTGGTGTTCTCATCTTATCATAAACCCTTTTCATCTCTTTCAGTTTCCTCGTCTTGTTTTCCTTCTTTCCACTTGAAAAAGTTGTGATATGTATTCAGATTTCCAATAAGAAACAAAACAACATGTAGCTCCGCCTCAATGATGTGTTTTGGAAATCGGTTCTTCCATCGTGGTAAAAATATGGGGCAAAACCACAAAACTTTTTTTCCTTTTTTTTGTTTGTTTGTAAATTTTTGATTTCCAACAGTACATAGAAAACAATAAAAACACCAAAAGAAAACAACACTTTTTACATGGATTATAAGTTAAAATAAATGACTTTAACACATATTTTGAATATATTTTCATCATAAGTGTAAACACATTAGTTTTAGATTAGTCTGACTTATTTAATACATGTTTGTTAAGCAAGAAACCTTTTCATGATTTCAGTTTTCTGTTTCTATTTCCCCTCATGTTTCCACACTACCTGTGCACACAGGGCTGCTTGCAGCACAGCAAACGCCGCCGCCGCCGCCACCGCTACTGCAAATCCAAGCAATCTTACTGATGCAAAAGTGCACAGGTGTCACGCGAGGGTGATGTTAGCAGGAGAGCAAATGACTTACAGCCTTCCTGTCTTTGTATTTTTTTATTTTTTTATTCACAGAAATACACTATGTCAGGGTGCATGGAGGAGTTTCTACCATGTCTCCCACACTGACTCCTTCGTTTACAGTAAGTCATTATTTAAAACAGCCCTATGACTCACTCATTAGTAGGAAACCATTAGGTCTTTACTTCTGAGATGAAACAAGTAAAAAAACGTGTCTGTTTCCAACGGAGTAAATGTTCAATGTATCTTTATTACCAGTAAAACCAAAAACTACAATTTTACATAAAATTGTTGGGTGATCCTCATTTACGCGAAGAGACAAAAGAGGAGATGCAACATTTCACCCAAGTCTTTGTTGAGTCACAGTTTATGAAAATGAGTGTAAATATTCAAACGTTTTGTGTTTTTGAAGTGACACCAAAACTGTGATTGATAACATCACTGGGTCTGAATGCTGTTTAGAGGCGGTAGATTTTATGTGTCATACCGGTAAAAAGGAAATTTAAATTTTTTTCCAAATTCAGGCAGACATTTAATCTTTGAATGTTAACCTTTTTTTGCCTTCACAATATGACACAGTTGATGTGTTTAATGAAATGTATTCATAAAGGATTCTTGAATTAAACTGAAGTAAATTCAACTGGCAGAGGAGGAGTTCACCAGTCTTGAAAACAAACTATACAAGCCATATTAATAAAAGCATAAATAAATAATTGAATGAATATTTTTGATGAACTAGTCACACAAAGGAGTTGGGCAGTCTGATGTCAATGGTCATAAATAACCTGCGGTAGTGCTTGTTCATACAAGAGTCTGTTGCTGAAGGAACTTCTCAGTCCCTTCTCCTTCGGCTGCAGTGGGTGAGAGCTGCTTACCATGATGCATCTGAGTGTAACCCTTGTTCTATCCTAGGCACTTTAACGTTGGGAGTGGGGTCATCTAGACCCACTAGACAGTGCTCTGAACCTTTTTTCTTCAATGATTTGTGATCTTCACTGGTGTCCATGGATTACATGAAATCTTTCCACCTTTGTCATGGTAGGGAGAACACGTCAATGTAAGGGTGGGGTCATCTAAGATAGCACAAGGGTTAATCAACATCCTCCTCTCTCCCAACTCCTCAAGAGTCCAGCGTGCAGCCCATGCAGGACAGAGCTGACCTTCCTGACCTTCTTGTCCCGGTTGCTGCTGCTCGCAGAGGTCTGCGCACTAAGGAACTCAGTCTCCTCAGGCGATGGAGGCAACCTGGACCAGTTTTTAGATATGTGCTTGCCATTCAAGCTGATCAGACACATTTTACAAAATAATGCAGATTAAGTTTGTTGGCAGATAAGCTTTACAATCTTCTCATCAGGCTATAATATTTAGCACACCAGCACAAAGGAATTTGCTGATAACCCTGCTAAACTTAAAAAGCAGCTCTTTAGAACTGTCAGTTTGTCTTAGTTAGTCCAAAAACTAACTAAGTTAGTAATTAGTATTTGAGCTATGCAAGTAGGCCTCAAGGCAAGCCTGATCATAACTGCTCCACATACAAAGACTGGACTGATAAATAAGCCTAAAGGCGATTATTTACACCCCTACTCAGAGCAAATGTAAAAAAAAAACTTTGGTTAGGGTTTATACTTATATGCTATGCTTATTTCCCATGTTCTGGTAAAATGTGAAAAAAATTCTAATTTTCTGGCCATCCCATAATTGTAAAACTTTTTTTGAACATCCCTGAAACTTCTGTTTTGGTTTCATTGGTCGATTTTGAAATATTTCTTTAGAGCCTCATGAGAAGATTTTGATGGTTTCTCCTCTTGTGATGTCATCATGTTAATAATAACGTAAACTCCAGCTCAAAACCTCCTTTCTGTTTCCTGCTTTAACATCCAAGACAGTTGTTTTTAGGATTATTTTATAGAAGTCAGTCGCTGCATTTAGAATGGACAAAATTAATCAAATGAACACCTGATTGGAACAAAAATGTGTCATGTAAATAGGCCGATCGGAATGCTGTGCCCCGATCAGACTCGTTCGGATCCAAATTTCTTTCTGATCGAGATAGGAGGGTTATGTCGATTGTTGATGCGATCGTGATGCATGTAAACAGTTTATCACTACTGCTCTGGTTTTACGTCATGCGTAGACGGTGCGGCGCTCCAGAGAAAGCTTTGGAGCTCAAACAAAACCGAGCGGCTGCTTTGCGCTTCCAAACCCTGTCTCTGATCAGTGCAACCAGACTCATAGCTTTATGTTTGCGGCCAGGGGAGGGTGCTTTGCGTGAGCGAGCTGCAGAACGCAGGAAAACTGTCTCGCGGTAGAACTATTTCCCCACGCAGATAAGCGGCTCTGCGATGGTGTGTGAGCTGGCGGCTTTTGAATGGAGAAATGCCGCTCAGTCCTTAGAAACCATGTAAACAATCACGTAGAAATAAAGGCTACATAGTTACGTGCAGCCAAGATGCAGCATTTCCCGCATGGATTTTATGTTCATCCAAGGCTAAATGTTGTTAGCACGTATTAGCCTACTCATAAACCTTCTTCCGGCTCCATTCCGCCACAAAAAAAGCACTGATCACACGGATTAAAATTAAAATTATGAGCTAACAGGTGCTTCATAATTATCATTACAATAATAAAAGCACATTTAGAAGATCATCTTGCTCTGTGTAGCAGCTGTTTGTTACAACAAAACTCAATATTTCTTTCTTCTATGGTCGTTCCCGGTATTTTAGAGAGCTCTTTGCATGTCCAAATGATTTATTCTGACCAAAAGTATGGGGAATGTAAACATTTGTTATAATCGGGAAAGATTTTTCTGGGCCCATGAACACAGTTCAATTCTATTCACATGTAATCGCGGCTGTTGTGTTACAAGCTTTTTTGTTCCCTTTTGATTGACAAGTGACCAATGAATAGTGACCAATGGACAATCCCAGCCTGCTAATCCCCATTTTGAAGGTCACATTTGGCCAAAATGGCCACATCTGTAAGAACCTTGTGTTAACTATCACTTCATCTTTGTTCTTATACTGGTATGTGGAGATCAGCCACAGAAAATGTAGTCATTATTTATCCCATGCAGCTGAAGAAAACACAACATGTGTACAAATGCCCCCGCATTTCTCAAGTGCCGGGGCTCCATCACACAACAAGAGAATAAGACTTTTTTCACAAGTTTGTGTTCTTAGTGGTTATATGGATTTTCTTTTTAGTTCTATGTTGAAAATCGTTGTTTTCTGTTCTGTTTATGTTAATTTCTGTTGTTACTGTTTTGGTGGTTTCAGTTCAGTGCGTCTGCAATGCCTATTTTGTCAGTTATGGCTTGGTTTCATGTTTAATCGCTATTTTGCTATCATTGAATTTCTTTTCTGCTCAGCCCTGCTCTCAGGTTTTTCTGGTCTACATTAACAACACCTGCTTATTATTCTGTCCTAATCTACATGTATTTCATTCACCTCGTTTCAGTTGCTTTTCTATCAAAATATTATTTACTTTCTGTTCTTTGACCAAGTCTATGTCCATCTTTGGTTTACGTGATATCCTCCTGTCCATTTTAAGATTTTTTGGTCACTCAGCATCTTCAGCCTGTGATCTTGTTGTTATCTGCCATCTTGGCTTTTACTGCATTTACCATATTTTACCCACTTCAAAGCAGGTTGAAAGTCCTGAAGTTTTTTCAGTGTCAGTGCGCCTTATTATCCGGAGCACCTTACATATTCAAGAATGACCTGAACGCGGGTTCTTGAATGTGCTTTCAGCATATGTAGCTCAGACTCTACTGTCACTACCCGATACTGGCACAAACCAATAGTTGGAAGATGCTAGGTAGTACAAATATTGCAAATCTCGGTCTCGGCTTTTTCTTTCACAGCTCTATTCCGATATATGAAAGACTTGGTGCCATATAATTCCAGACGGCCTCAAATAGCAATTATTAATGTCATGGTACCCCGGGAGTCCTCTCCCCCATCCCTTCGTTTCCCACTCCTCCTACTGATTGGACCCAGCTGCTGGCACTTCCATCATCAACTCTGCACTCTATCAGATGGCCGGTTTCCAGTATTCATCGCCTGTTCGTTGCCAACTATGTACAAACTTCATCAACCAAACTCCTGCCTGGGTCCAACCTCCGCCACGTTCTCTCCAATCATCTCCACCCCAAGCCCTCCAGCCACGCCAACACTACTAATGCCCACACTCCACCAACGCTCCGCCAGATCTCCGCGACCACGTCTCAAGAACTCCACTACAATGAGAGGGTTACTTACCTTTCGGTCATCGGCTCCTCTTCCCAGACTCCCTCGGAACCCCATTCAGCTCCAGGAACAATAAAATCCTTTATCGCCAACAGACTTCGAGCGTGATCTTTCCGGGTTTCAGCGTCTGGGCCTGTTCTTGTTATTGTCAGTCATGACAATTAATTTCTCCGCCATGATCAAATTTTAAACAACAGCCACTCCGTCAATTAAAAATGACGCAATGTATACGTTACTTCAAAATCCGAGTCCCTGGTTAGTCAAAGTTCAACCTGGTTTAACTTTCAACGCACATTCGATGGCCATACGATTGTACATAGTGCCTAAAGACGGACTTCAAAACTTGTGCAGCTACGCGTGAATGCGAGTTATTATAGTGAAAGCCCAAAACGCACGTTTACGTGGACTTTTCAATGGCCAGAACGAACAAAGCATAAGAGAAACTCAACAACCTGTCTAAGAGGCCATGAAAGAAGCAAAACAAGATATAACAAACTTCAGGTCTAACTTGACTCAGCTAAGGTCAGAGTTTAAAAGATCACTCAATAGACCTGACAGACATAAAATAGGTGAGCAAAAAAAACTAAATTACAGGACTGTTGGCTAAGTATTCCCCTGACAGCGTAGCACCAGTTTAACATGTCTGGAATGTTAAAAACAACAGCAGACAATCCAGTTCTGAATATAGAGAAATCACCAAGATGAGGGGTCTAATCATATTCTTTATGAAACCTGATTGGGTTGAAATTTAATCAACTTAAACAGTTGTTCATTTTGTAAAAAGTGGCAAAGCAGAATGAAACAAAACATCCCCACAGAAATATGAAAGAATCATTGTCAGCTATGCAAAGGGCTGATAACAGCTGTTGTTGCCAGGGGAGCCAGAAGGAGTTATTTAGGTTAGGGGGTCAATCCTTTTTTTACCCATGACAAGGCAGTTTTTGAAAGCTTTTTGGACTGTTTTTACTTTGTAAGCCATAGTATAGCATTGTGTGTGTATTAAAGTTCTTTTTGTGTGCTAAACATAATTTTCTTTTTGGTCATTTTAACCATTTATGGCATTTAAAAAATGTTGTTTTGTGGCTGGTTTCTCAAATACCTACACTTCTATTAACCCTTTATTTAAACCCACAATGAACCTCTGAATACACCAAGGCCTTTTGAGGGACATTTTTTTCTTCAGGCTCCCAAACAAATAGGATAGGTAGGAAAAAAGAGCAGAGGGGGGAGTGTACAAAAAAGAGAAGTGACAATATTGAAGAGGTGAATGTGGGGTCCCGAGCCTGAAGAAGGAAGAGGTTTCCTCGCCTTTCCTCCCTCAACACAACTGGGTCTCTTCAGCCCACCTTTGATATGCAGCGGTGGGCTGAGATGCTGTCAAGTGCACCACCAGGAAGGGGGGGGGGGGTCTGTGTGGACAAGTTGGAGTTTGGAAGGGTTTGGGTAAAAGGGGGGTTAGGCGTGGAAAAGCAAAGTTGATGGGCTGCGGAAGTGAAGATGAAAAGAGACACAGCTGGACTGATGGCAATGAGGAGAGCCCCCATCTATTCACACGTACCTCCTCTGCAACACACACACATGCAGGTTCACACGTGGACGCACCCACACACAGTGAAAGTTTCCTTTTTTCTAAGTATAACACATTCCAGGAACTTCACACTTACAAGAGCACCTGCACATACATACACACACACAGTGCTCCCCGCTGTTGTTGTCAGTCAGTGGTCCTGTAAAAGACCCTCTGTTCAGACTTTACCCTTCATTCTCCTCTAATGGTCAGGTGCTTTTCTTTCCCACAGAGATCGCTCAGTGGTCTGCTGCTGGCTGTCTCAGTGAAGTGCAATGTGAGTGTGTGTGTGTGTGTGTGTGCATGCGTGAGTGTAGATGAATCACTGCAAAGCTTGTAACTTTTTGTAACATTCAAATAAGTTTGAATGACTCAGACCGGCAGGCTTGAGTCATCACCTTCAGGCCGCAGTTCAAGTTTTTTAGACAAACTCTGAAATTATGAGATTTGTCTTTGGTGAAAAAGAGTCATATTAAAAAACAAAAAAGAAAAAGGAACAAACAAGAGATGCTTATCTTTGCATTTAGAAAAAATGTAAACCTCATAAAAAGTGGGGGAAATGACGGGGAATCACTGGCTCACATGCAAACCTATGTGCGAAGGTTTAAACTTAAATGTAAAATTTAAATTCAAAATTGATACAAAAGCAGATTTGCTGACATGTATGATGTCAAAAACATAAATAAAAATTCGGAAAATGGTTCGTTTTTGACCTACAGTTTTGCTTCCAGTTTTAGGGTAGATCTCCAAATCTCTTGATGTCTTCTAAGAATCACAGATGTTATATTCCAGGGGTGGCGAATTGGCCAATAAGCATGCGGCTCTTTGCGTCTCATCATATTTTCTATATACTGTGCCTCATTTTATACTTTTTTCCTCTTAAACCACACTCGGATCCATCAGAGGGTTTTAAAAATAAATAATAATAAAAGTAATTTGGCAGTGTGTGTGTTTTGATTCTGCTCCCGACACATAAGTGACCGCCAATCATTTGCGCGGGTTACGCCCAATGCCGGAAAAAATAACTAAACATTTGATGTGCGTGCAGACTGTTACCCTCATGGTCAAAATGGTAAAATTCAGAGTATGAAGATAAACACAGGACGTTTCTGGAAGAATGGGAAAATTATTACTTTTTTACTGAACAGAATGGCGTCACTATGTTTATCATTATGAGCTTTTGGAAGCAGTAACATTGGTCATGACAGAAAAGAACAAAATGTATCCCGAGGAAAATTAAAAACTATTCCTGATCTGACACAAATTGTCTCCTTTATTAACAAGTTTTTCAAAGTGCACATTCAAAACGGCCATCATATCATCCCACTTTCCTTCTTTGTGGAGCTCATAGCAGAAGGCTGCAGTCAAAATGACTAAAGCGCAGAACGTGACGCTGCTTGCTGGACGGAAACTACTTTGTGGTTTGAGGACCTGCGGCAGAAATGACCGCAGATCACTTTTCTCATGAATCCTTTAATGTAGAGACTGACTGCCTGAGATCCCCGCTAGTCACTGATGAGGCAGCGAGCGAACTGGAGATAATTGAGCTGAAATCTCTTTGAAAGAAGGCCCTGTTATAATTTGGAGAATGGAGAAATACCCGCGTGTAAAAGAGCTGCTCTTAATCTGCTGTCGATGTTCTCCTGTCTGCCAGTCCCTGTTTATACCTTGAAACACCTGAAATATAGACATCGGTCAGTTCTGACCGACACTCATGTACAGGAGCTGATCAGAGAGGCTACAACTGAATATAAACCTGATCTGCAGAGGATTACTAGAAACAAGAGAAATCCCACTGAGATCATCATCCAATCACTGCAGCAAGGTAAGAAATTCTGAGATGTAGTTTGGAAAGCACACCTGACTGAGCACGCGTGTAAATACTTTACTATTCAATCAATTATCAGTTTTTCATGAAAAAAGTCAATCATTACTTTAAAAAAAGTCATAAAAGTATTTTTTTACTGGAGGTTAAAATAAAATTGATGTTACACACATCTGAAATGTAATGTATTTAATGTGTTTATTGTGAATATGAATTACTCAGACATCAGAAGGATGCTCTGTCCAAATATTTGTGTATTTTTAAGAAAATTAAAAGAGGAAAGTTGAGATACAAATACCAGTTAAATACTTTAGGATGAATAGTGAAATATTCAGTTTTTATCATCATAAATCAGATTTCAGAGGAGTCAGTGCCTCACCAGACATCAACCTCACCGCTCGTCACTGAGTAGTTGTGTGTGTCAGAGAGAGGTAGAGAAAAGAGAGAGAGTGTGCGTGCGTGTGGAGGGGGTATCTGACCTCTAGGGTAGTCTCTGTGTTAACTCTGGCTAAGCTGCATTTAATGTGTGTATTGAGGATGGACACTTTCCTTGAAATAAACACAAGTACAATACTTGCTGCTGTGTTTTAGGGAGAAGAGTGTTTTATGGAAAATGATACGGCATTAGCCAAACAGATACCGTAATCTGCTTCCCACCTGTCTTACAAGCTCCTGTTGTCCATCTTTCGTTTGGCCACTTTGTGGAGGGTGAAATGAATTTGTCCGATGTGACTGGAGCATAGCTGTCAATGACTGTCACCTGAAAAAGGGGCACTTGCCGGTTTTGTCTGCGCACCAACATACTAGCAAAGCATTGTGGGATTTGTAGTATTAGCTGTATATACTGCGAGCCAACTCTGATGAACATTTGATATGATCTCGCGGGGCAATTATAATTAGACTGCGGGCCAAATTTGTATATACACGTGCGTTAGACAGCCGGTTGCTGAATGTTATATTTATTACTTTGGTGTGGGAAAATTGTCACAATTGTCCTTATTTGGAGTAAAGCTAGCAGTAAAGGGGCTACACTGACTGCTAAATTGAAAGCAGCAAGCTAGCAAAGTTAACAAAAAACAAACGTAGGCCTGTTTGGAACATTTTTTATCGTGTTAAATGTGGTCTTGAGACTTACATCTCACCTAACGCAACAAAGACCAGTGTAAATTGAGGTAAGTGAGCCTTTTTAAAGAAAAGGTCCTAGGATTTGGTAACCCCTGGTTAAAGTGTAGTTTAGTGATCACCCTTAAGAGAACTTTGAGGAAGCAATTACATTTAATGATTCACTCTTTAGTTTGTTATGGTACCTCTTTACAACCATCATCCTCTCAAAGGACAATGCATAGAGAAACCATAAGAAGTAAACAAAGAATAATTTAAGTGTGGTTCAATACAATTTAATTAAGGCCAAATGGTTGAAGTTGTAGTTTAAAAACAGCATCTGTTCTTCTGTACATCTGTTTTTTTGACGGAGATGAAAGCGCGAGACAAAATGGCAGTGATGACATGTCAATCTATGAGAGATAAATGGGCAGAGTGAGGACAGTTTGTCAGCTGTGCAAGTCTTAAGCATCATACCTAAATGTGTTTTGCTGAACTTCCATCAAGCGTGATGTAGAACCTTTCTTCAGGACAGACTTAGTCTGAATAAATTGTAAAGAGTTGTGAACTACTTTCCAGACAAGGCTGGTCAGATGGTGGATTTTTGTCCAAACTGGCACATGAACTCTACCAGGTGCTCCGTGGTCAGGGCCAAACAGCACTCTTAGGCTTAGCCACCTTTCATACCCTTTAATAGGTGGCTGCATGAAAGCCTGCTGGCACCAACAACAGCTTTTGGCGGGCAGCAAGCTTGGACCAACAGAATCTCCTATAAAAGTAAGAGAAAGGATGGAGAGTTATAAAATGGAAAGCTGACATCGTAAAACACAGCTCCAACAAGGACACAGAAGGAAAGCTGAGAATCCCCACAACAAGCTACCCACACACACGTACACACCCGCTCACCCTTCAGCCTGCCAGCCCCCAACATTTACATTAGAAGAGGAGGCACACAGTGGGACTGTGGAGGAATAGAGGAACAGGGAGGAGAGGTCGGACACGCTATTGGAGGGTTGTAAACAGTGTAAGACAGTATCTCCATGGAAGCCCACGCACAACTCCGAGGCATTCTCCCCCCCACTAGCCTCGCATCCATCCAGCCGTCAGCCCCCCAAGTCTTTCCAAAGCCAAGTACCCTGACTGCCAGGCCCCAAATCGGCCCCTTCGCCTTGCCTGCTGGCCTGGGCGTCCAAGACAGCAGATGTGCACAGAGCAGTGGCCTTGGATGACTGGATCCCCTGGGCTTTACAGAAGGCGAGGGAGGAGGAAAGATGATGAGAGTGGCCTTGACAGAGGGATTGTGTGATCCGGCTCCTGCTTTTGTGGACAGCCTTTATTTACAGTACATGTCACAGCGTGGGTTCCCTCGTGTGTGTGTGTGTGTGTGTGTGTGTGTGTGTGTGTGTGTGTGTGTGTGCACGTTAGTGGCTATAATGTCAGAGGAAACAGATCAATGCTGCTTCTGCTTACATCACTGATTATTTCTGCTGAACTCCACACTCAGGTGACTAAGAACAGTAAAGTCTCAAGCTACATTTACAAAGCCCTTGGCAACGCACCTTCAAGATGACCACTTTTAATGAAAAGTCAATGATCATGGAAGAGAAATAAATAATTGTGGTTTGTGCCAGGCTGGAATTATATGACACCAAGGCTTTCGTATATCGAAATAGAGTTGTGAAAGAAAAAGCCTGGAGCGAGATTCATGAGATTTGCACTACTTTGATATTTCACACTTAGACTTATCCAACTGTAGGTTGCAGACGTGTGCTAGTAAACAGTAGAAAAAGATTAAGAAGAAGCCACTCCCTGCTTGTTCAATGTGAACACTGTGAACACAGACACGCTTTTGTTGAATGCGCATCACTTGCCGGAGTAAAAGAAGACTTAGGTTTTCAGCATTTAGAAAAAGAAAAAACAACTTGAACCTCCTCCAACATTTGGTGGCTCAGAAGTTAGGGAGACCAAACCAACCATTATATTTTTCTCAAGAACAGTTCAAGAAATGTTGCTCATAACTCTGGAAGAATGAAAGTAGATTTTATTTTCTTTTAAATGTTTTTCCACTCTCATTTTTACGTGCAGAAAAGTTTGAGCGTTTAGTGGTCTCCTCAACATGGATGACTTTTGTCTGTTACTGACTCTTTTTGACAGTCGGTTGAATCAATATTGTCTGTCATCATTGGAAAGGTTTTGGTGAATTCCAACTGGAAACCACTAACTGCACTAATCTTTTCTGCTGTCCCACAAATTTCCCATGTTCCAACAAATATGGCACAGCTTAAAATAAGGTTGGGATTACAAATACATAAGAATTGTTGGTCAGAGGCAGTGTTGCAAAACATCAATGTTCTGATTTCTGGTGCTTAACTATATTTTAGTGAAAGAAACCTGTAACTGTCAGGGACCAGTGATGAAGGCCCCAAAACAGTTTATTTAAAAAATGTATTTTAACATGACAAAACCTGTTGAGAAGCAAAACAGATGACCTGACAATGAAGAACTGACAACCAGACGCTACCAGACACAAGTATCATTAACACAAATCAAGACTGAGCAAGAGCTGGCAGCCTAGACCTGGTGAAACAGAATATGACCGGAACCCAAGAGAACAACTAAAAAGCCAAACTAATGTGCTCAACCCTCAATGTATCTTAAAATCCCAGGGACAATTGCAGGTTAAGATTTTTTCGAATTCAGATGACAGAGATCTCAGAGGGATGAGAGGTTAAAAGCCACGTGTCCAACAACGTTACTTTTGCATCAACATTCCCCACACTTTTGACATGTTTTTACAGTAACATGAGCCCAGGATGGTGGGACGAGCTGAGCAATCAGACATGTATTTTTTAAAGGTATGTTAGGACTTATATTGAAATATTAAAGAAGCTTGTGTCAGGTTGAGTTACTTTTCCATGATTTCTGACTTTAAGACATTATTATAAAGTTATATTCTCGTCAGAAACAGAACACAAAACACACAGAAAAAAAAGGTCAAGAACAGGTCAATTATGACCGATGTTTAAATTAGACAATGTTATTTTCAATGTTTGACTCTTTGCACCAGGAGATGCTTGCTTGTTTTGGAAAATTGTCCAAGTTGATTCATGTAACAATAAATGTAAGCCGTCCCACAGAACTGTCCCAAACTTCCTTGGTTATTCTCCCAAATATGGTTATGTTCAACACTTTTATTCAGCTAACAGGGATGTGTTAGCCTAATCAACACAAACCTTAGCTGGTTTCATTTCTAACCCTCTGATTGTACTGAATCCAACTCCATATTCATTCTCAATCAACTGACGTAGCTGGCTCCTTGCTGTTTGTATGGAAAGGATGGGTATACCCTGGACAGGCTTTACTGAAGTAACATAGGGTGTTCCCAAGGTTCTTTGTTCTGGGTCCTTTACTTTTTATTTTATATCTACTACAGCTAAGTAATATTTTAATTTTAAAATAAAATGTCACCCCAATTCTATGCAGATGACACTCAGCTCTAGTAGCAAAACTAGTAAAATGAATTTCTTCATGTTGGCTCCTAATTTATTATTTCCAAAATTCATAGCTCTTCCTTAACAATTGATTACTCCACTGCCTCTCCTCCTCATGGGTTAAGAGTCTCTGTATCATTTTTGCCTCTACACTTTCTTTTATCTCACACATTAGTAATATTGCTCAAATGGTATTTTCCACCCACGTAATATTAATCCATATTCAACAGTTTCTCAAAGCATTAGTCACTTCCTGTATTGACTAGAGTAACTTTCTTTTTTTTCCCTCCCACGTAAGTCCTTCCTTTTAGCTTTAGCTGGTTCAGAAATCTAGAAATAATATAGAAAAACCCAAACCCCCTTCATCCTTTTAAAGCAGCTACCATGGCTGCCAGTCCATCTCAGAATTAAGTTCAAAATTCTCCTCACTCAAAATGTTAAAAATGTGGCCCCTCCCAGTCTGTCTGGTCTTCTCTGTTCTTCTTCATTCTTCATTCGTGACCCTTGTGCTATCCTAGGCACTTTACCATTGGGAGTTGGGTCATCTAGACCCACTAGACAGTGCTCTGAACCTTTTTTCTTCAATGATTTGGGATCTTCACTGGTGTCCATGGATTACATGGAATCTTTCCACCTTTATCCACCTTTTCATAGTAGGAATAACACGTCAAAGTAAGGTGGGGTCATCTAAGATAGCACAAGGGTTAATTTCTCAAGATAATCCTCAAGTTATCTCTTCATTTGCTCATCTTGAGAGCATTTAGCAGATCTGCTCCTTACCTCATTAACCTCATTTGGTCCACTCTACCGAAGGATCTCCCCACCATAAACTCCAGACCAGTGTTCAGATCAAGGCTTAAACTTAACAATTTGGGTTAGATTTCAACACCTAAAATGGAAAATGCACCTTAAGGCCTTGTCACACAGCCATTACGTACATTTTGCGGATAAAAATCGGTCATACGTGGAAATGTGTGGAAGAAGTGTGAGAAGTTGAGGTCTTTGCATAAAATTTTCACAGATGTATCACAAATAAACCACATTAAAACCACGGAAGAAGTACATAAAACTTGCAAAGACCAGGTAAATCAACGTAAAAATCAAATCTTTGATCAATTATGTACATGCTTCATAGGTTAATTGGTTACTGTAAATTGTCCATAGGTGTGAATGTTTTGTGGATGGGATGGGTGTTATTTGTGGCCCTGCGACAGACTGGCGATGTGTCCACGGTGTCCCCTGCCTCCGCCCACGAGTGTCCGGGATAGACTTTGGCAGCCCAGTGACCCCGAAAGGGACAAAAAAGGCATAGAAGATGAATGAATGAAAATTAAAAATGTCCAGAGGTTCAATGAAAGCAGATCAAGTTGTTCAATTTATGAATGGATCTATTGAGAAGAACCTTGACAAAACAGGTTTAAAGAAAAGGTTTTTTAAAACGTTGTTATTTAATGAAGGAAAATCATCCATAGACATCAAAATTAAACAGAAACAATAATTTAAAGACCCATTCTGATGAAAACTGTGTTTTTAGTGCTTTGTAGGCAAAAACTTTTTTTTATGGTATAATCAGAATTAGCATAATTATAATACCACAGAGAACACCTTTCTAATAAATCAAAAGATGATCTGAGTGGGTCTCTAATAATATATTTTTCTAAATTTTTAAGGAAGAAACTCAGGAAGGACAAATATAGAATTCAGCCTTGGTTTGTGTCAAATGCTCCTCCTTAAACCAGTGGCTCAGTGACATGGCAGCTATACTTTGAAACTTAAAATGAGAATTCCTACATGGAGGTTTGACAGAAAAGATTTTAATTCTTTTTTCCCCCTTTTTAGAAGAAGTCCAAGTGAAATCAA
The DNA here is from genome assembly GCA_037389245.1 of Oryzias sinensis. Classification (NCBI taxonomy): domain Eukaryota; kingdom Metazoa; phylum Chordata; class Actinopteri; order Beloniformes; family Adrianichthyidae; genus Oryzias; species Oryzias sinensis. Next base: position 22,847,117 of record CM074500.1, read on the forward strand.
AGGCCACCAGTGTGGTAAAATCCCAGGCCTGTCCCGTTCCTGTTATTTCTTATCTATATTAATCTCATCAGACAGAAAGGAACCTGGCATGGTATTGTTGGGAGATGGGTGGATTCCCGTTTAAACAGAATCCCATTCAGCAGCTCTGCATAAAGCCTTTTTTATTTGGTGCTCTGTTCGTTAGTCCTCTCACCTCCTGCATTCACTCCAGGAGAGAGCCAGGGAAGCAGTTGAAAGATACACAGGACAGAAGTGGAAGGGTAGAGCTGGAAAAAAGCAGGCCTCAGGGCTTTCTGTGCACAAAAGACAGAGTGAGCCTGAGGGAGGGCGGCGGAAGATAAAGCAGGAACGAGTTTACCGAGCTGGAGCAGGCAGTGGATGCCAGGCGCTCAGGAATTCATGGGCGATTTGCGGCCGGTTTCCAATAAAAAGGAGCTGAAGTAGAAAAGAGGCTGGACCAGGCTGGGAGGCAAGCAACAGATTGCAGATGCCTCCATTGGAGAGGACTCCTTGTGAAAAATGGGTCCTCCTCTCAGAGTCCAGAGCCACCCTTTAGAGAAAAGAGCCCTTCTCTACTGTAAAGGAGCGCTGGGGACATTGTGGGGGCTTGTCAATGGCTCTCGCCGGGGCAGTGGGAGAATACAAGGAGGCCCAGTGTTCAGCACAGCAACTACTTCTAAAGAGGCCAGAACCGTAATAGGGGCCCCAGGGGCTCTACAGGGATCTTAGAGAGCCCAGTTTCAATGGAGACCAAGTCTTTTTAACTGGTACATTGTGCGACACTCTCAGCCTCTGTCCTGGAGATGGAAGAGGGGGAAATTCCTCTGCAGATCAAACAGAATGTCTTCATTTCAAATGAATGACAATTTTAAGGACAAGGAGAGGCGTGGCGTCGATAATGTACAGAAGGAAGGGGACCTGTGTGTGTGCATCTGCATGATTTGTGTGTGTTAGTGTCAGCTTATGTTAGTGAATACAGCAGTCTTCTCAGGTGAACCAATCACAGCCTGTAGAAGCAGCTGTCAATCACTACAGCAGCCCGCTGTGACCAGAACGGCCCCCCAGCAGTGCTCCACAGACTGTGTGCGTCCACGTGTGTGTGCACGTACACGTTCTGCATGACTGTTTTCGCTGAGGTCAGTCATGAGTTGTTTCCACCACATCTTGCCACAAAAAACCTTATTAGACAGAACATTTGATCCAGAACGGGGGTCGAACACTCATGCTACCGAAGCAGTCAAACAAGAAGAGCTGGCTGCTCCGGAGTCGCCACAACTCAGAAAAGATAAACTTACGACAGTCACCATGACTGCTGAGCAATGCTGCTGAAAATGTGGCCGAAAAACAAAAGTGTCGTCCAATGAAGCGCCTGCAGGTTTTCCCCCAACCTCACCCGGTGGTGTGAACACACAGCGGTCACTCAGGCTTTTTTTTTTCTGTTTGCCCTCCTCATGCTCGCTGTGGCAAATTGAATGCAGCACAATAATTTTAGCTCTACGTGTTATTTTTAAAAGCTCTGCTCATTTTTCTGTATTTGTTCCAAGCATGTACCATCTGTAGTTTCCTTTAGATATCCTATAAGGTTTAAATCGAACATGTTAGAAAGTAGCTTCATGGAAAACTGCACCTAAAACACCTTCAAGTTGACCAGATGAAGCAATCAAATGAAATCAAACCACCTCTTCAGGACAATAACTGTTTCTGAATGACATCCTCAGACAACGTATACTGGAAAATAAACGCCTTTTTCTTCTTTATGATCTATTTGAAAAGACTCAACTTCTACAGAACTCAACATAAGAGGTCATCCGGGGCCTTCAGGTTCAACAGGATGGAACCAAAAAATGTCTTGAATGTTAATCACACTATTTTTTTATTCTTTAGAAAAATGAATTTGCGTTTTGTCTGCAGAAATTCTCACAGAAGACTTCATGCTCTAAAAAGTTTAAAACTTCTCTTTATGTTTTGACCAAAGAAAGCTGAATAACTTTAAATGTTGTTTTCAATAGTGATTTAAACTTTAAAGTTAAGATAACTTGTCATGGCCTAAGTCCCATACGGGGTTGACCCCTTCAGGTGCTGCAGGATTTTGGGTTGTCCGGCCCGTGGAGGGTCATTGACAGCATGCAGCCGTGATTTTGAATCTTTGTGTTGTCTACATGACCTCACCCTTACATTCACGTGTTCTCCCTACCATGACAAAGGGCGTGACTGGTTGTGGAAAGATTTCATGTAATCTATGGACACCAGTGAAGATCACAAATCATTGAAGAAAAAAGCTTCAGAGCACTGTCTAGTGGGTCTAGATGACCCAACTCCCAATGATAAAGTGCCTAGGATAGCACAAGTGCACCTGAACGCTGATGTGTTCTGCAGTTTCTGAAACATATTGCCACCTTGGCGACGCTACATGAAAATGGAACGACTGTTGCTGTGCGACTTTGACGACAGATCGATGCTGTTTGGTCCCCTGACTACTAATTTCACCAAAGAAATTAACATTAACCTTTTGATTTACAACTTTGACCGCTGCAGTTTGCCACTTTTTTTCGCCTGCAGGTAGCCACATTGGGAGAGTTGTATAATGCCTAACATAGCTGACTCAAACATTCCAAAGACCAAAATCAACAAAAACAAATTTAACTAAAATCCCAAAATATTAAATATTTTTGATGCAACAATTCAAAACCAAGACTGTCTTAAACAGCTACGCAGAAATGCAAGACTAAAAAAAGACAGTGATTGAGCCAAACATGTGTGCAAACTTTCTCTGTGACGGTATTTATTTACTATAATACGTATCTTCTAATATAATATTTCACAGTTTCCACAATATTGCAAGGGAATACTAAGCCCTCCTAAATTAAAATGTGATAGTTGAGAGGTAGAGCGGCCAGCCTCTGATTAGAAAGCTGCAGGCTCAGTTCCCATCATGCCTGCTTGTGTGAGATGGCGCCAGCAACACCTACAATTCACACTTTGACATACCATAACTCCTCGACCATATGTCATCAACCTGAATCAGCTGATTCTAATGTAGAGAAAAGCGGCTTTGCACTGATATGCAACAAATTACTGACAAAAAGTGTTGTATAACGATGCAAAGCCACTTTCTCTGTGACAATCAGCTGATTTCATTGATTCCAACATTTTTAACAGGCGCGCATAGTGCAAGGCCGGTTATGAGGTCGTTTAAGAGTTACGGTATCATAGAATGTAAACACTGGAGCAAAGCCTGCGTAAGCAGCGGGTGGAGGCGTCCTTGGGCAAGACACTGAATCCTACATTGCTTTTTGTAGCCAAGTTAGTACCTTACATATCCCAGCAGTCCTGCTGCCATTGGTGTGTGACAAGTCTGTTTTCTGGGATGAGTAGGAATCTACTGCACTTGGGGGCTTGAGTGGAAAAGCTTTATAAGTATACATCGTAAATAAACCTTTTCAGCATTTCACCTCAGGGATCGCCAGAGTGAATCAGCTTCCACACTTAGTTTCAGCAGAGATTTTTACGCCAGATGCCCTTCCTGACACAACTATCCGGTGTACACCAACTATACACCATTTAGCAAAAAAGAGAAAAGGATACCTAAATGTGATACTCATTTTGAGGCTGTAACAATAAAAAGATAGTTTATCCCTTAACGCCTTCAATTCTTAACTGGTAATAATGCAAAGAAAAAGAAGAGAACTTTAGGGCAGCCATGATTTTCTGTTCCTGAGCGGAAAGCTGCATCGCAGAATTCCCCATCTCAGCAGACGCGCCTGTACCTCCGTGAGTTTGTGTGTATTATCTGTGCGGCCAACACAGATACAGTGCAACTCTTCTGACTGCCAGGTTCCTTCAATTGTTAGGCAGGAAGACTATTTTGACCTGAGATAAAAGAAGACACGGAGGACAGAAACAGAGGGAGGACGGGTGGAGGAGGACAAAGTGATGGTCCCTCAGCCCACGTGGAGAGTGGAGCAAAGGTGAGGGCCACAGAACAACAGAGAACGTCAGAGCAATAACAAGATGCAGGAGTTCATGGTGAATCAGGCCTGTGGTTGGTAGGCTGTGCTCAGCTGCTCCACTAAGACTCCAGTCCCCACCATGATGACACCTGCTTACCATCAACTACGCCTGCATCGACTCGAACTGAAAGATTAACCATAAACTGATGTAATCTCAACTAAACCAACAGAAATGTGACCTCATGTTTGTGTATTTATGATTATTGTTCTATAGAAAACTCCTGCAAGACTTTCTATGATTCTAAGCTGTCCCATTAGTTATAAAATCTATTTAGGTTGTTTTAAGACTGAAATGATCTAAAATTCCTATTTTGATACAAAAACAAATGTAAAGTCTGCAGAAAGAACCTGGGTAATTTTAATGGTAATATAGTGGTAATGTATACAAAAAAAGCTGTCCAAACCTAAATGAAAAAGTAATTTCCTCTCATTCCACTCAAATGCTATACTTTTTAGAGCAATACATGTATGGATTATTATCACTAGGTTACCACTAGCTCCTCTGGAGGGTTTTTCTGAGTGACTGACTGAAGTCACTAAACCTCAACCAGGTCAGATTTAAGTTAAGCTATATTTTTACAATCAAACGTTAATGCATATCTGCTTTCTGAAAAAAACGTTTCTTTAAAAACTTTATATTCAAGGCAAGTTTTCCACAGACTTGAACGATTGAAAGTTTGATGCATGAATCTGAATTTATTCCCTACCTAACAGCTTCTTCCTAACCCCACAGTTGCCCTTCAAAGCAGATAGACGTTACTACCACTCCATGACATGAAACTGGTCATCTTTGTTAAAATACATAAAAACATCAGTTTAAAAACTTTGATAGGTCATCCTAAAACATAAAATCATTACTTACATGTGAATGTAAACTTCTGTGCTTCAGAGCACACCAGCGTGAAGAAATGTGTTTCTCCTCTTGCCCTACCAGGCAGAGGGATACCCAGCCCTAAGTCGCAATGGCTTACCCTTATATAACAAGTTCGGACGCCACTAACGCTCCAAATGACCCTACAATTGGAGCAGTAGAGTGGAGCCAAAGGAATAGGTAAGCAATTCGGCTTCAGCTATAAAGAACATATAAGGGTAAGTTAGGGGGAAGTGTGTGAGACGCAGGCTCATCGGATACATTTTTGATTCTTTCAACTCTCCATGAGATCTGTGCAGGGAGCCTGCTACGGTTCAAGCACTGCTTGCGCTGAGCCTGGCTGTTAAAAATTAGGATATATATATATATATATATATATATATATATATATATATATATATATATATATATATATATATATATATATATATATATACACATATAAAGTGTTGTGGGTGATGCTACGACTGAATCGCCCGTATATCATAAGTACGTGTATCTTACATGATGTATGCAAAGAGTTCAAGATACACTTTCCACACGCACAATCATGGCCCCAAGACAACCGAAAAGCCTGAAGCACTCATACTGGGTCACATGCACCTGTATGAGTGCTTCTGGCATTTTTTTATCTTAAATGTTTATGTTACTGTCTGCAGTCCTGCATGTCATTTTAACCAGGTTTTATGTTATGGAACTAGTTTTCAAACCACTCGCAAATCTTTTTTGCTGACTGACATTTTGGTTTACTCCTCTAAATAAGCAGCTGCTATTCTAAGGCACTCACAGCTACTACAGGCTCTTTGATCACTGCTCTGCCATAGGCAGAAGGTCAGTTGTAATCATTGTCACTTTAGCAACGTATTTGTCCTGAAATCGTGGAATGTTCCACACAACCTTGGCTCATAAATATGACACATTTTTCCTAAAAATGATTTGGAAAAGCAAGCGCTTGTTTTGACACGCTCCAATCTAACCTCAATAAGATACAATGCTTGCACAAAGAAGAAGGCTACTTCTGTCTCTATACAAAAACAAAGCTTTTGCTTTCATTAGTCCAGCTTTAAGTTTGCACACCAGTTTGTGTTACAGGCAGATCATGAGGGGAAAAAAATGACGTGGCACTTCTTTGTTTTTTGGTTTTTCTTACCTTATCTTTCTGCAAAAGTCTTTTTTTATCTGAGCCATTTTATGAAAGCTATGTTACAGGAAAAAGCTTTTTCTTAAAACCACTCGAAAGTCCATTTTTCCTCTGAACACGTTTTATTTTTAAAGAACAAGGACCTTGTGCACAAATGTTAAGTTTGTAGCACAAAAAAGACAAGAGGCTGTACCGGCTGACAGTAAATTCAGTGTTGGGCTAGCACATACCAAAACACATCCTCTCACACATTTCTGTGTACAAAGGATGACCACACCTACAAGATATGATCTTGTGATTCACACAGTACAATAGTCGCTGTGGTCTATTTGTTCAGGGCTTTATGCTTGATACTCAGTCCTTTGAAACATTGTAACACCAGGCTACTGTTGTTTCCCATCAACAAAAGTGACCGAAAGCCAGGAGATTCTCAGTGTGCATGAACCGCGGGTCCTGCTCACCCTGGGTGGAGTATCAGCTGGGTGGAGTCAACAGCAGCACAACAAACCTATTGTTCCTGAAGCTGCAAATCAGAGATACTTACAGGCAACTTGTGATTATCTGAACTCTTTGTCAGAATTAGGTAAACCCTCAACCAGCAGGTTTCCTGTACATGGAGTAGAAATAAACACTGAATGAGTCATGTTTGTATGTCTGTTTTCTATGTCAGGGTACGAGCACTGACAAATCCACTCAACGGCTGCTGATTTTGGTATTTATGACGACTGATAATGTATGATAATGACATATTATAACTTGTGTATAGATTTGGAAAATATGATGAATTATTGTCTTATATCCCTAATTAAAATGATCCAAATTTGAGTTGACTCAGTTTTTCAGTATGACTGACATAGGAGGTCATTCTCGATAACTCAACATTTTCTTCCTAAGAACATTCTGAACTTTTGTTTTTAGAAAGCAGTATGCTAGAGTTGGTTGTCTCAGTATTTACTCTGTAACATTTTTAGACCTCACTCAGAGTGTGTCACATGTGTTTGCAAAAGACACTGTAAATATAATCTTGTGTGTAAAAAAAGTACAGTGCTGAAGTAAGCGTTTTTTTAGGACTTTTCTTGAATTACTTTAGTCTAAAGAACAAAAATAACGTTAGTAAAGTGAAGCATGACCCACCCTCCTTAAATGTTTTTTAGAACACAATTTTTGGCTATCTTTTTACAAAGACTTTGTTTTCATGATGAAAAATGGGATGATTTAAAAATACATGTAAATAAATTTCTGCACATGAAAAATTATTCAAACAATGCATTGTAGTCTGTATTCCCCAATCTAGTGAGCATTGATGCACACTGGTTTATCATAGAGACTTCAGGGAATTTTCTGAGGCACAAGGTTTTGGAATTGTAGATTCGGGCAACAGTGCAAAATGGCAAACGTGCTAGATAGTGCATTAAGTAGCCTTAACCGTTGACACTTTTCTGTCAATTTACAAATGTGCATCGACCCTGTGTGTTTCTGTTATTGACTATAAATGTGAACTGGACTGAATGACTCCTACCCCCTTGTGTTCCTAACAGAAAGTACCTGCTGGTTCCAAGAAACCAAAATCCCAAAGACTTCTATACAGAAACAAAACTGTCATTATATTTGTCAGAATAACCGTTCTTGCTCTGCTTTTTTTTTCCTTTTCTTGATAATCCTGCTTATTTTTCAAGATTTTTTTATTTAGTGCAAGTTTTTCAAGTTATAAACTGACCAATCAGATGCCTCAATAAAAGTATGTGGTCTTACGCTTGAAGTATTTGATTGACAGATTCTGAGCCCTCTATCAAGTGGGAGGGGCGTGGACTTCCAACAAGCTCACACTTGATAGATGAAATTAGTTGCCCTATAAATGATAACTGACTGATTCGGACCAATCACTAATCACCGCTTACTGACATTGACTCTTCAACCTGGCAGGCATCCAAATCACAAAAAATTGGCGACAAAAATTGGCTTCATTCGGTTGGAACGGGTAGAAAGCTATTTTGTTTAGGTGACGTCACTCTCACTTAGTCCAGTTCTCTAGTTAATGGTTGTTGAGTATAAAAAGTGCAGTCAGTCCCACTTCATTGTCATGAGGTTATTTTACACCCTCAAGAGTGTGAAGAGACCAGGTAAAATGACGGTGGGGCGTCACCAGAAACTGCTGGTATTAGACTTGATCACATGCCAGTAAAACAAACAGGATTTGTTCATAAAATATATGAGCTTTCTAAACAAACACAATATTGATGGTGGTGTAAAAATATATAGGATTAAGAGCAGATAACCTTAAAACAGAAGACTTTTTACAGCTGTTTACACTAAGCAATTCTGCAAACTATTAACTGAGAAATGGTACTTTCCCAAATAACAGGGACTTTCAGCCTTTGAGGAGAGTAAACTCAATCAAAGCCACAGTAAAAGGGGAATGAAAAAGAAAGTGTTGGCAAATGCTTATTTATTTCCATCAAACAGGTCAATATATGTTCTTCCAGAGGCCCTTCTGGCCCAGACACACTGTGGCCAGGTTGAATGTCAAAGTATATTTTTTGACATATTGATATATTTCTATTTTTGAGTCAAGGCTTTTCAAAAGGATTCATCAAATGTAAGCTTTAGACTTTTTAGATGTCAATAAAACAGTAAAACTGCAGTTTGCAGCCAAGATTCTGTGCTGGTGAAACTCCCTGACACTTGCTAGTAACTGTGTCACGTCTCAGTGGCAAACAAAGCAAGTCACAAGGCTGCTGTGCTCAGTCAGAATTAGTCACTCAGGTGAAATGAGTCATGTCAGAAAACGATGATGGGGAACAAAAAGAGATTATCTTTGACCGGGAAACGGGTTTCTCAGTGAGTATAGAGTCACAGCCCACACCTGTGAGCTCACCGGGACAGTCTACCTGTTGGGCTCACTATGTGGGTCACGTCTGTCATCTCTTAATCCTCAGTGAGGCCGAGCTGTTTGAACAGCAAGCAGTTTCTCACCAACACACTTACATAAGAACTGAATGGAGGCCAAGCAAAGAGAAACAGCAAAAGAGACAGACTGGCACAGAAAAACAGGGAAATTGGTTCAAACCTGTCTGGACAAATTCTTCTCTTTTCTATGAACATATTTTATTATTGGTGAAATGATGCATGTTTGCGTTTGTCTGTTAATGAACAAATGTTTGACTGTTGGACAGAACAATAACAGGTTCCACAATATAAACCCAAGATTTGTAAGACTTATGCCTTGGTCAAGTCCATACTAACGGGGGTGACCCGTAAGGTGCCCACTATCCACTACTGATGCAAACGATGCATCTGCTTTAACTCCTGCCTGCATTTCTTTACCTTTTGTGTCATTTGCAGTTCATTTTTGATCAATGGGGCAGCAAAAAATTACACTCTAGCCAACAATAGACGTGAATTCAGGATCAGTAGTTTACTAAATCCAGAATTTGTCTAACAGAGTCCAAGCGAAACTTTATAAAGACCATCTAATCCAGGAGCCATTAAATGTTCGAAGCCAAACAATTGCAGTTGAAACTTTTCAAAATCATCACATGCAGCGAACAATTAATTTTACTTTACATGCGATAAAAAATTATGTTTAACTGCACAACAAAAGCTGAATCTTAAGAGAGTAAAAAGTCCCCTTATTCAAGAAAAAAATGTCTCATTTTCTGTTTTTGATGGTATCAAGAAAGTTTGTTACCATCAAAATAATCTTAGTTTGAGAAAACATGTCCTTTTTCTTGGTACGACCATTGTTCTAATCTTATTGGCAGATTATTTTACTTACTTAAAAAACATCTACCAATTTTTGACTTATTTATAAGGAGTCTGAGTTATGTTTGAGGTATTTTATTTATTTAAAAAACAAGTCTTAAATGAAGTGGATATGAGCATCAACCTTAGAAAGGACTTAAGGTTTAGCTTGATCAATTTCTCTCTGGAAGGGTTTTGGCATCAGTTTCCAGGTTGGGTGAGCTGTTGAAACCACACTCTTTCATATTGACTCAGTTTTTTGGTAATATGTGAGCTGGAGACTGTTGTGACTTATAGTGAGGCTAAGCCTCGTGCTATCCTAGGCACTTTAACGTTGGGAGTTGGGTCATCTAGACCCACTAGACAGTGCGCTGAACCTTTTTTCTTCAATGATTTGTGATCTTCACTGGTGTCCATGGATTACAGGAAATCTTTCCACCTTTATCCACCTTTGTCATGGTAGGGAGAACACAGTGTAAGGATGGGATCATCTAAGATAGCACAAGGGTTAAAGTGTGATTTCTGTTTTGTTTTGTTATTTTCTGTTTCAGGTTTAGTTTTTTGTGGCAAAATTCAAAGACCCAGATCCTCTCTTTTCCAGGATATCCATGGAGACTTTAGGGATTCTGTCTGGCCAAGAGATGCTTTCTATTCCTTTCCTCAAGTCCCGCTTGCAGCTTAAGGTCTTTTTCCAGTCAGTCATATGACCTGAAAGGGTTCCCTATACAAGCCAACCAGACATTTTGACTGTGGTGAAAAGCTAGCTCTTCTCAGCGATTACCTTGAAAACTGAGCTTTAAAGATTTGAGTTTGATAGGGACAACTTGTGACTTGTTCGAAACACATAGTTGGGATATATTTTGTAAAGTTTATCACATTGACTTTGCATGATACAATGTTTTATGGATTTTGAAAAAAAATACTGTCAGAAACATATAACTTTCTGACATTTCTGGGCCTGAAACTTCCTCTTTTTTATGTTTGTTTTAGAGACAGCAAAAATTGAAATGCAATTTAGCAAGGGACTGTACATTACAACTGTAAAGGTTTTTCTTTTTCATGCTATTAGTGATCCATATGTGCATAAGTTGTTGTTTGTTTTTGTTTAATTGATTGAAGGGTGGACCCAAACAGCCTTGATAAAATTATTTCTTCTTTGTCCCTTCTGATTGTCCACCTAATCGACTTAGTTGAATCCCCCTTTCCCCATTATCAGCAGGTTCGATACCTAGAAAAGAGCTGAATAAGATTTCTGGGCAGAGACCCAAGGCACCAAGGTGCAGTTAAAAAAAATCCCTCCAATCTTAAGATCTTGCACCACTATACACACTCTGTGTCCCCCTGCACACAAAAAGACACACATGGAAATGACATCACTGTGTGCAGAAGCCTGATAAGGCCATTAGTAAACAAAAGCAGAAACCTGTTGCGTAAGAAAACCAAGAGGCACCAAGTGATTGACTGAGAGAACCATGCATGTGCAGTAATGCATACACACACACATTCAATGCAAGCTCAAAGTAGTTAATGATTACGGGGGTAATCTGATAGGCTTTGCTCTTGCACCTGTCACATCAAGGATAGACTGCCTCCCGCCTGCTCCCCACAAACCCTCATTGTTGTCATAGACATGCAACAGTGGCCCAAAACAGTTTGTGTGTTATGAGTGTGGAGGGGGGAGTGTTGTGGTAGTTATTCAGTTTGAACCTGTTCAAACTCTGTAACAGTTTCACTGACTACATGAAATAAGGTAAATAGGAACATGGGGCAGTTTGACCACATACCACAGAAGCAGCAAATCATTAGGGTATAATAAATTCCTCAATGTAAAGAAGAAAGAGTATGTATTTAAGTGTATTGTGGTTTAACCTTAAATCTTCAGTCACACGGAATGGTAAATATTCTAATACCTTTAACCTTTTATTTACAACAGAAGCAGCACATGCTATGATTTTTTACTTTGACAGGAAATTACTCACTTCTCCAAAGGCATCATTTGTTCCAACAACTTGTTCATGGCTGCACATTTTCAGAGAGACTGGGGTTTGGTGATGCCATTTTCTGGCAGTGGGGGCTAACTCAGAGGTAGCAGTAAAAACGCTTCACATCATCCAACAGAAGCTAAAAGTAGATTAAGTAAACTGCTATCCATTGCTTTTAGAGTCAAATTTTCGTAATTGAAGGAAGTCCTAAAATCAGCCACCATTATAGCTTAATGGTGACGGGTATGAACAGGATCCCTTTTGTGGTAAAAATGTCAGAAATGAATCAAAATTGTATAAACCTTTGAACGAAATTTCCGTTTAAAAAAGGGAATTAGAAACTTTTCTTGTTTAACAAAACCCACTTTTTTGGGTATTTTTCAAACAGAAAAAAACGTTGTACATAGTGGAACTTGTTTGCTCTGAAAAAGTTTCAGAGTGAACCTGAGTTGCACGTCCACTTGATTACAGAGCTAAATAAAGTGAGTGTTGCCTGTGTACAGACTAAAACATTGTTAGAGTGCCTGAGAACTCCCAAAACAATAGCAGTGAGACAAGAATGGCACCCTGGGGAATACCACATGTCATGATGAGTCACTCAGACCTTTGGCTGTGCCAGTTTACCTCTTTGGACCTTCCATTACATTTAATGTAACAGCAGTTGTAGTATCTTAACTCACTCTTAACTCAAATTAAAGGGCTATGAAGAATCCCTACAAATGAAACTGTGTGAGGAATGATATTAAGGGCTCAAAGTAAAGAGTAGGGGTCAGGCTGGGTGAAATGAAAATCAGCCGCATCATCAAAAGCCCTCTCTGATCATCATTTGATCCATTGCCAAACTGTTCCTAGTGGTCTTTTAACTGTGATTATGCCGTTTTTAGCCAAAATGAAAAGACATTTTCAAGGACATCATTTCTGCAGAGCAGCAGGAATCAATGGGAAATTCACCCTTATGAGTTGTGGGTGGTACTGTTCATGCATAGCAACCCCGCCCCCACTAACCATCACTCTTAACTCAGCTGTCTATTTACGGGCGCTCCAACTAGCTCATAGCCCCTCACACCCACAACCTAAACTTAGTGGTGCAACAAAAATGGTGATCAATATTGGAGCTATCCAGCCATACAGTTTAGAGCCAAATGTCACCTCAGACGAGGAAACATATTTTTTATGCCACAAATACTCTATTTTTTGAACGACTTTTTTTTATTTGCTCCTGATTCATAACGATTTCTAAAATGCTATTTCAAGCTTAATTTTCTTTATACATGTCCTTCATCATCTGAAAAATGCCACAAGAACATTTTAAAAACATTGTTTTCATTGGAGTGGATCTTAATTGATTCAAAAAACAAATCAGTTTGGACAAAACTAACGATCCAGACACATGGATGCTACACAAGTTTGTGACAGCGCATATTTAACTTCTTAAGACCCAAACTCTTGTTTGTTTACTTATTTTAATTCTCCTTTATAGGACCCCAGTTAAGCAGAATCAGCTACTGTGGTGATATAACCCACACATGCGGACGCCAGGTCTTAAGAGGTTAAACCTGTTGCAGGTTGATGCAAGCAGAAATGATGAACAACTATGTTGCACACAATAACTAGAGGATATAATTAAATTTGAATCTTCAAACAGCCCTAAAACACTGAACAAGGTTAGACTTGTCCACTCCAGTCATTAGTCAGGCCAACACGTTACTTTCCATAAATGAATCACGGTTCAGCGTGTGATGGTGAGTCTCTGTAGGCACTCGTAAAAAAAACACCACTTTGAAAGTCCAGTGCGTGGAAATGACACAGTTTCAAGTGTTTGGATCAGAGGCTGTCCTTCTCATTCCTGTTATCAGGCCAACTTAATAACCGAAGTGCTTTCTCTGGAGCTACTTATCCTTTATGGAGACATACCTGCTGCTGCTGGTATGTCATCTCCATGACAGTGCTCTAGGTCTCTACTTAGCTAGGGCCTGGTGACACGGAGCATCCAACAGCGTTTTCAGGAAAACTATGAAAATTGAAGCCACTATGTGGTTTGATATTTTTAATGTGCGCCGTTTAGTTCAAGCACTCAATATAATTGTCACACAGAAGCGAGAAACAGTAATCTCGCTGTCAAGAGAGTCTGATTCAAACTGGACCCAACGGACTTTCAACAAAGCTAGTGGGTTAAAGTTCATGTCTGATATACAATAACCTCAAAGAAAAATATGTCTGCGATTGGAGTTTGACCGCCCAGTAATGGCTACAGGGGTTAATTATAGGGGTGGAGCTTGAGCTTGCTTTAAAAAAAAACGGGTGTTGTGACTCATTTGACTGACACCTGGCTGCTGCTGTCATTCCAGGCATAGCAGAGACGGCAGAGAGCCCACAGCCTGTAGTGTTTTTCCAAGCTGCGTGGTGAAATAAAAAAACAGAAAGGCAAAGGAGTCGCAGAGGTGGATCTGTCGATGCGAAAGTCAGAGTTTTGAGAAGGAAGCCCATTTAGAGGGTGATCAGGCAAGTCATGGAGGTTATCTCCAGTGACCTGCCAACACTTACAGTCAAGCCTGTGGGAAGCCTTCGGCCCGTTTTTAACCGTTGGGTTGGAATTTGACTTGATAAGAATCTGCTCAATTGGTTTGAACATGGATACATTAAGGCCACTCTGTTTATTCCTACTCAACATAAAGTTTAGTAGGAGAAACTGAAACTCCTCTTCTTCATCTGTCACAGGGATTTCTTCTATTTCCTAGTAGTAGTTTCTGACATAAGGTCTAAAGAGCATCCCCTGTGTCTTATTGGCCTTACACACATGATCAACCTCAGGTTTAAGAGACACTCAAGAGTGTCATCCTATATCAAACACTCCTAGGTTCAACAATGACTTCTGCAACTCCCCAAAGAATAAGATGACCACAGAGATTCCCATCTGTCTTTTTTATTGACTGTAAAGATTGATAAAGCTGAATCTGAAGGAAATTTGAAAAAACAAGTTCATGCTCTATATAACCCACAAAGAATGAATCAGAATTGTTTTAACTTGTAAAAAATAAAATAAATCTTCCATCAGCAAAGGTTGTTTTGACAGCTTATAATCACAGAGCCTAGTAAATGGAGCATTAAACAATGTTTTTATTGATATGTATGGCTGCATAAATGCTACAGTCACAGAAATGTGAATTCCCGAAAAGCCTGGGAAGCTACCGGTTTGTGGAAATGTTGCGTAATGAAGACAACATGTCTAAGCATTGATTTTTTTCCAATTTAATTACAGATAAAAAACCGTCACAACATGCACTTTTGAAATGATAATTCATATTAATAACCAAAGTAAATATGGTGTTCAAACCTGCCTGAACTGGTGAGAGAAAAAATAATTCCCACCCTTTCTTAATCCTTAATAAAGCTAAAAAATAGTTTTTTTTTTAAAGTTCTGTTACGTTTCTTTTTCCACTCCGAGGCCAGATTACTGGATATGTTGAATCAAACAACCTATTTAGTAGAAGTTTCCTGACACAGTGGCTCTGTCCCGCCCCAGCAGCACCTGGGATCATGGTGCTGCTGGAGCCTATCACATCTGTGTTTGGGTGAAGCTGGATACCGCAGACCCACATAACCGGTTCATCACAGGGCAACATGCAGGGTACTCTCTGATTCTGGGTTCATCCAGGGTCAGAAATCGACCCGGGGAGAACATGCAAACTCCACAAAGAAAGATCGATCCCAGCTGGGACTTGAATCATGACCTTCTTGCTGTGATAATGTTAACCACCAAGTACAAAGACCAGTCATAAACATAAAATTACATTTAGTTTGATTGAACGCCTTTTTTCAAAAACTTAAAATCATTTTACTTATGGTGGTATGAAAAACCAACAAAAAAACTTTCCACTGTCAGCTGCTGTGTGGAGTGTGTAATACATGGTTGGCACTAAACACAACTCAGCCATCAGAGGCGTCCAGTTTCAATGTTAAGTCAATCGACAGATGTGATCAGAGGTCCTGCAGCGCGATTTGAGTGTTGAGCGTGGCCTCGGCAGTCAGGCTGTCAGAGTTCAATAATCTGAACTTTGGCAAAGAAGACGCGTCAACGAATCAGGGACTCAGCTTTGGCCTGTGATGTCCTGATGACATGATCAATGGGTGGAGAATCTCATTCTTCTCGACCTTTAAGATATTTTTCTTATTTGCATAAAAGCAATAAATACGTTCTCTACTTAATTTTCTCCCCCCCTCCTTGGACTAATGCGGGTCAGCATCACAGAGAGACCAAAGTGCCACTGAAAGTGGTGCTTCCGTCTACTGCTCCATCTGCTGCAGGAGCTACAGTAGATGGAGCAGACGGATAGAAACAACGTGAGAACAGGCTGGTCTGGATGCTCAAAGTGTCTTTTCCCCCTGCAGTTTAATATATGGCATTTTTATTAATCATGTCAAAGGTTTTACCGTACTGTACTTTCCATACAATCTGTAGTTCGAGCCTGCAGATCATGTTAAAAAAGAACAACAGTTTTTCTGACAGTGATCGTGTTTGTTTCCCAGGCGAGTGCAATGAGTATGAGAAATGCAGGTCAGGTGAGTCATCCTCTCTGCCCTGACGGTGCTGCCTGTTTTGTCACACTTGAATGGAAAAATACACTGGCCTCCTGTGTGTGTGTGTGTGTGTGTGTGTGTGTGTGTGTGTGTGCGCACACGCGTGAGTGTGTGTGTACGTGTGCATCCAGGTTGCGTGTACAAGACAAGACACACACACGTTTGGCTGATTTGTGCGCTTTTTGAACTGCCCTGACAACATTACACAAAGTTGTGCTGAAAGGCCCAAGGACATTCAGGAGTGTGCATGGCGGCACGCACACACAATCACACACACACACAAACATTTTTATTTCCTCTCAGCTTTCTTACTGATATCAATATACTGTTAGCAGAACAAGAAACTTTCTTGTGCGTAAACAGCTTCGTTCTCCAAGTATGTCACTGCATGCACACAAACACATGGACACACACACACACTCACTAATGCTGAGTTGCCAGTGCTAAAAAAAGACAGGAGCATTTAAACCGTCCTTGAAAATGAGTAGATCATCAATGACACACACTCGTCTACACACTCAGCTTGTCTGCAGATCACTCTGCACCCATTCAGTGTAGAAATCTCTCCTTTGTCTTCCGGCCGCTGTCCTAAATGCACGGAGATTAAATGGAATACAAACAGCATCACTTCATCTTCACACCTCAAACTTAACAGTTACAAATTCAGCCTCGACCTTAACATCAATTAACACATTACCCACATGGACCCCCAAACTTTGCATTCTTTGGGGTCAGGCTTTGGTCTCTGCTCAAACTGTTGGTCACAGTTAGACTGATGTTCATACCAGTGAAGTAACAACATGTGTGTGTCCATCTGTTTTCTCCACTGTGAGGCCATTTGCTGCATCCAGGGCAGAGGAGCACTTTCACTGGTCCCACTGCTGTTTGTTTAGGTGCTCCGCTTTGCGGTCACGCTCATGCTGTACCCTGATAACGCATTTAATCAGGAGCCAGAGGAGTGTGTTCTTCTCATCTTCTCCCCCTTTCTGCTCGTCTCTGTGCTGTCATGGCCTTTACTGGTTCCACTGATGGAGTTAAAGGTTGAGGTCATCACAGACCTTAGAGACATTCAAAAATGCACAATATAAACTTTGGTTGAGTCAGAACTGAGGCACTCATACTCACTGCTTTGATAACTTTTATTGACCCATATTTGTACCATATTTCTTGCACTAGAGAGCACACCATAAATAAATGGTCTGTTTTAAAATTTAAGGTGCACCAAACTATGAGGTGCACGAAGTGAGACAAAAGAGGTAAGTCTGTCATTCAGTCAGACTGTATTAACTGCGTTCACAGTGATTCTTGAAGTTGATTGTATCACGCTGCACAATAGCGTATTCACAATACCTGTAACTCCCAAGCTTGATTGCAACATATGAAAAAACAAAATGATACTGCTAAAACAAAAGGTTACTGTTCCTAGGCTAGTAACAAATTAAAAAATAAGCATTTCGACACAGCTACATGTTAGCCACGTTAGCAAACTCGCAACTTGTCTACTTGTTTGCAACAAAAACAGACCAACATTTTGATAGAGCGCTGTGTACCTCTCAAAATTGCTTCAACATCACAACCAGAATTAATCCATATTTTAAAGCGCTCCGGATTATTAGAGATACTGTTGTTGTCTGAAAAAAAAATCAAGGCTTTTAAGTGTACCTTATAGTGAAGAAAATACGTCAGATGACGCACATCAAGGACACTCAGGACAGGTTTGAAAGCCATGATATCCTTTAAGAAGGTCAAAGGTCATAAGAATAACACGATAGATTTTGTGTTTTTTCCATTTGTCACACATAGCAAGTTTATTTAGCACAGATAAAAATACTGTTTGAAATTTATGGAGTAAAATTGTTTTGAAAAATGTTGCCATGGTGACATTGTTTAATAGGTGGAGCCATCAACCAACGTTTGCTAAATATTTTATTCATCACTGAGTTGAATGACAAATATATGTGTGTGCACACAGGTGTGTGTGTGTGGACGTGTGTGCTGTCATTCTAGTTTCCAGCAAACTGTAAATCATTTGCAAGTATGAGGGGCCAATCTTCAATCCAGATGGCCTTCCAGACTACCGGGCTGCCCTCTAAAGAGAAGCGGTCTCTGGACGGAGCCATCTCCTTCTCTGTCCACAGACCAAGAAAAGAAGCAGAACAGATACCATGGATCCCCTTCTCACCTATCAACAAGCTCTTTGTGATGTGCTGCACCAGCAGGCGCTGCCGCACATGAATCTATGAGGCAACTACAGCACTTGTGGGTTACATTAGCCAGTTGAATGGGTTCAGGTCTCTTACAAGGGGGTGGGGGGGCACGGTCTTTGTATGCGTCAGTGTTCAAGTGTTTCTATTCACAGACAGTCTTTGGCCACAGTTCCTCTATGCTGCCATGAGAAGGAGGGAGGGAGCAAGAACTTCATAAATGTAGAAAAGTTGGTAAGGAATACTCCAGAAGTGGGTGGAAAAGCAGACATAAAAACAGAAGCATCGACACTAGATTTAAATTATCTTAGATAGAAGTCAGATGTGTCTTAATCGGTTTCTCAATGTCTGTCAGCGCCATTTGTTTTTTCCTCTCTTTCCATGCTACCACTACTTTGTGGTCTTCAGGACTTTCATTTTGTTTTAAAAACACCAGGACTTCCAGAGAGTCCATAAAACAAAAGAAATCAGAACCTGCAGGGGTGATGTTTTTCCACATTTGCTCGTGACCGGATCTGCTACTTCCTGAAACATGGTCCACCCTCTTTTTGCACACACGCATTGTCTGTCAGACTAATGCTGTGGTCAGATCTACACGTTTTCTGTCGGTTAGTGTTTTTGTTCTTCCCTGCCGTTCGACATGTCAGGTGGAAACCGTTTTGTCACGTACAGTGATCTTCAGCAACACAAAGACATGGGTGTGGGGGGCAAAGGCCAGCAAATATTCAGCTTCACAGAACCCTTCATAACTCATCCATCCACCCATCAATTTTCTGAATCCCCTTTGAGATCACGGGGTTGCCGTGATTTTCTCAGCTACTGAAGGCAGGGTACACCCTGGACAAGTTGCTAGACTGTTCCAAGGCCTCCCATGCACTGACATTTACACTTAGGGGCAAATTAGAGATCCCAATTAACATGATGCTACGTTCACACCGGGCTCCGAAATGTTAGTGACTGCTTCCAACGAAAAGTCTATGTTAACGCACGTATGTGCATGTCTGGGTTCCGCAAAACTCTAGCGTCACTACCCTACGTTCCTAAGTCTGTTTTTGGTCTCTATGCAAAACACGCAGCAAGTGAATGCGCGCTGAAAGTTAAACCAGTTGAACTTTGACCAATCAGGGACTCAGATTTGATAGTGATGTATAGGTTGTGTCCTTTTTAAAACGTGGTACCAACAAAAGTGATCATGGTGGAGAAATTAATATTTGCGGTTTGTGCCCAGTTTGAATTACACAACACCAAGTCTGTCATGTATTGGAATAGAAAATGTGAAAGAAAAAGCTTGGAGTAAGGCTTTTTCTTGCACCCCTTTAACATTTGACACCAGCCTCTTCCAACTGTGAATACCTGCTCTAGTATCTAGTGACAGTCCAGTGTAAACACTGTATGTTGCAGTGTGTTCAAATAGGTACCTTCAGCGCATTTTTGAACGCGCCATAAATACCTGGAGTGGACATACGTTTAAGCATGTTTTTGGGCTGTGGGAGGAAACCAGAAGGCTGGAGTAATATGCAAACTCTGCAAAGAGAAGAGCCGGGATTCGAACCAAGGCCTTCTCGTGAGGTGACAGCGCTAACCACTGTGGCTACGTGCAGCCGTCTTGATAACTTAGTCTCCACTAAATGTCTCGTTTACAACAGATATAATTGGCTTGTGATTAAGTTATGGCACAGAACTTTCTCAGTTAGGGTGAAAGGATTTTCCCCAAGATGAGTTTGCATAATCTTCCAGTGGCATCTGGCCAACATTTCAGGGAGCTAACACTTCTACACTTCTAGGAATGTCAAATTTGCTATAATGCCTTCAATGAGCCAGAGTTCTATCACAATTCCTACACTTTATCATATCATATATCGTAAACACTTAATGTATATCCGAGTAACCACCTTTTAATTTTTTAAGTTAGACTGACTTGCAGGGGTCCCCAAATCCCGGCCTCGAGTGTCCTGTATATTTTCCGACCAACCTACCATTGAAGCTCCTTATTGGCTAAACACACCTGATCCAAATATTTAGCAGCAGATAAGGCAGGGTTTCTGGATTTCTTTTGTCCCTGTTTCTTCATAATTTGTTGCCAAAAACCTTCTGCCAATTTTTTAAATTGTATTAACTGATTAGAGGGAATACACTGAGGAAATACAGATATCACAACATATTATGATCCACTGGAGCACTTTGAACTCACCAAGGGGAGGAGAAACCCAGGACAATATTTACAGGGGGGTAAACTGGTGAGGAGTTTCAGCATGACTGCAAATGAAGGAGGGGATGGAGACAATAGAGGGCCAAAAAGGTTAGTTTTAGACTGAGAGTGAAGGAGCATGACAAAAACAACATGAAACATCAGGGAATAAAATGAACAAGTCAGCCTGTGGGTCGCATTACAATATCATCCTGTATATTGGCGCAACATCACAACACTCCTAGGCACCACAATTTAACTCCAATTCAGGTCCAAAAACATTGAGGCGTATACCTGTCACTTGGAGTTAAACTGTGAAGAGGTGAAGATTGTATATTTAACCAGAGAGCCAAGGGAGGAGCCAGCAGTGACGTCTGTGCCCTGACCTGCCTCAGCCTCCCCCTGCAGGACTGAGGAACAACACCAACCTGTCAGCACCTTCAGCCGTCCACAACGCGACCAGGACACTTCTGTCAGCGCCACACAAGCTCACACACACTCTGCTACACACCGAAGCAACACACTGGTTCCACTGAGAGGCACTGACAGCCCTCCTTCCACACACATACAGCACATGCACAAACATGGCTGACATCACTTAGGTTCACTTCTGTTCATGTAATCAGGGGGAAGTCTTTCAAATTTCACCAGCCCACCCGTTCATTTGTACTCGAATTGTTTGGGACTGAAAATGCTGAGGCGCATCTCTACCAGGAGGCACTGATTTGCCAAAAATAACTCCCAAGTTAACATCACAGCTGATTTTGCACTAAGGCCAGATGATTTTTTGCCAAAGTCTGGCTAAAATTTACCTACACTATTCAAAGAACACTTTTACAAACGCCTATCAAATGGCAAT
Source organism: Oryzias sinensis (assembly GCA_037389245.1). Taxonomy (NCBI): domain Eukaryota; kingdom Metazoa; phylum Chordata; class Actinopteri; order Beloniformes; family Adrianichthyidae; genus Oryzias; species Oryzias sinensis. Next base: position 22,868,691 of record CM074500.1, read on the forward strand.
TTGGGAACTTGAAATGGTCAAATCCCCTCTTTGTCTATAGTCAGTCACAACTGGGTGTCCAGCACACTACAAAAATGATCTAACATTTTTTACTGTCTCTCAGTCCTGCATGGAAGCTAAAGTTCAGACCAGGATATGATCTGGCTGATTCAAATTTGTCCAAAAATGTCCAAACTTTCTCCTTTTCATTTGGTTTGCTTTGCTTTTATTATGCTCTTTAGAGAAAGAACTAAATCACCTGGACCGTGCTATCAGGTTTTAACAAGGGATCATTTAAGACAATTTTGCCCAAACCAAGCCATGACCAGAAAAAAGGTCTATAAAAAACCTATATCCTGGTTTTCTGGACATGGCATTTTCGCATATTTTTTCATTCTTATTCAAGTATTTATTTGGATGGGTAATCTTTTTTCTTACTCTAGTATTTTAGAGTAAAGCTGTTCTTACTTCAGTGCAATATTTGAATACTTTTTCTGCCTCTGCTTTACAATACAGTGCAGTTGTAATTTTTTGTCTTCAGCGGGTCAGCAGTCCATAACAGGGTCAACACATCCTGTCTGGGACAAACAACCGTGGTTGTCCTCTCTGCACTCCATCCTTTCTTCATTCATGATTTCCACTCAGGTCTACATATTAACGGCTGTGTGCTCCGTGCCCTGCCGTGGCTTCAGCCTCCAGATGGTGATGAATATTGGACCGAGTGGTGGGGCTGCGTCATGGAGCCTGACTGGATGGGGGAAATCAGGTAAAGCTGCCTTTTGTGACCTCGATTTCTACCTCTTTTCAGGTTTCCTCACAGTTCAGGCCTTCAGACCTTAATAATATGAATCAGACAGCAGTTTTCACAGCATGTAACGTTTTTATAAACTTTCCTTCATGTTTTCTGTGCCACACATTTTCTTGGGTGTATATCTAAAGTTTCCAGCATCATGATAACATTTAAAAATGCGTACCTGTGACATAACAATGGTATCTGTGACATAACAATGGGATTCATTGCATTTTGACATTAATGTGCAGTTTCTCTGGATTACCTTTGTGTACTGTGGACCTCAACGGTTGCTTTTAGCAACACCAGTTGAGATCTTGTCTAGTGTCTTATCAGTACAACCTGCACTGGCTTGATCCATGTGTCTGCTCAAAGAGTATAATAATGTCATAAAAGGAAGCTGACTTTGCGAACACTTAAGGTTATATTTTAACCCAAACTGCAGCCCCTTGATTTGTGCTTTGAAAGAATTGAGCCGCTTGTACGTGCATGGGACTGGATGTTGAAATGCTGAGCAAGGACATCTATTACTGTGTAACCTCCTTCTATTTATGGACGAAATTCTAAAGCGGGCTCTTGATTAACCAGCAAAAGCAAACCCAGATTAGCAATTTCCTATTGCAAGTGCATGCTGGAAAAAATAATGGACAACACTATTCCTGAAATAGAGCTGTTGAGGGTTCACACACCACCATCAGCAACATCTGAAAAGATTCCTCACAACTCCAATTACACCTGAGTTTGCATGAGAGTTGGTGATGGTTGACTATGTGGTTAAAGGTTTTATCAGTTACTAAAAGACTAGTTCTATTGGTAAAATGAGCCCAAAAAGGACTTTTGCCAAGGTTAAAATGTACAAACAAAAGGAATGCCTCAGTCATAACTGTCCTTATGTGTGGAAAAAATCAGCAAACCATTACCCAAGTGACGCATGGAGCTTCTGCAGGAGCACATCCGATACTAAGCCACAACAATCGGCATGGCGTCAGGCTAACTCCTGCAGCTGGTCAACACAAGGCTGAAGCCAACTGTGGTCCAAACATAAAACGTTGCTGATTTCTGGTAAATGTGTAAAAAAGTTTGCACTCTTGCATTTTATGTCTTTTATTTTGGTTGGTCCACAGCAGTCCAGGACTGCTGTGGACCAGATTGTTTTTGCAATCTTCTTTCCTACTCCACCTTTGAGTGAAAATTTTGCCCCCATCACATACTCACACATACACATACCAAAATATGCACGCACCTAGTACCCAGTCAAAATGAATTTTCGACATATATGAACAACCCCCTGACAAAAACAAACGATGACATCACAGCACATGTCCACATGAAGATGGGATCCCCAGGAATGAGAGATGATGTATCAGGACTGTTAAAGAAGAATTAGCTTATGTAACCCTACAACTACATGTTTAAACAGTCCAGCAGACGGGCTTCATCCAGATGGAACTGGGGGACGACTGGGGGCGAGGTACATGACCAGGTACAGGAGGAGGAGCAGAGATGAGCCAACTAGAATCTGGAATCACCCCAGGGGTATTCCAGAAAGCAGGTTATGTGAGTTACCACAGTATGTTTGAGGTTAAGGAAGCAGATAACCTCAGCTTTCGGTTCCAAAAACAGAGGTATGTTTCAGGGTATGCTTAGTTCCCATAGCAACTCATGCTCTGAACATAACCTGGTCTGGAGCAGGTTTAGTTGAAGGTTAGTTTGTTTACAGAGATGTGAAGCAGCATGGCGTGTCCATTTGAAGATGATTAAGTGGATGAAGAAGCTCAGAGAATACACCATGGGAGGGGGATAAGACCACGTATGGATGTTGGAAAAATAATCTTTTTTACATTGATCTAACCTAATTATTTTCTTTAGTTAAGATAAATAATTTAAACGAGTTCAGTCAACTTAAAAATAACACGTAGTTATCAGACATTTATTTTACTTTCATTCAAATTAATTCAATTAAGTAGGTGTAAATTTGTTGCTGCTCTTAGATCGGCACCGCAAGGGATTGTGGGATACCATTTCCTTTGTCTGTCTGGACGGATTTGGGTTTAAGTTTGGGTTTTTGACCAAATGTGTTTAGTTGTTTAGCTGCTTTACTGTGTTTTGCCGAGTTAGTTTGTCCTGTTATGTTTAATTCTTTCTGCACCATGAGTGAGAGGGAGGGAGATGATGATGATATTATTAAACACCATTAGTACTGATTGAAGTGACAAGAACTTAAGTTACAGTCATGATAATTGAATACATGTTCTATAATCTATATACATAAATATCTGCAGTCTCAAACTTAGACATGTGAGAGTTCAAGAAGTACGATAGATTAAGATGGAAAAACATTTAATTGAATTGGAGAAATATGGCATTTGAGTTGTATAAACAACTATTGAGTTAGATAGACATAAGAAAATAGGTTGAATAAATTTAACTCAATTACTTGTTACCAATTAAAGTAACTCATTTAAGTTGGATAAGTTGTGTGTGTGTGTGTGTGTGTATATACATATATATATATATATATATATATATATATATATTTCAGTCAGACAACTCTTGCAGTAAGAAATATTTATTTGACATACTTAATTTTCCACATACTTTAAGTTGGCATTCACATCTTTTCGTTTGGCATAAGGCTCCGTTCAATTCCATGAGAAATTTCCATAAAACTTTCGGGTAACAAAACCCCCCTTTACAGAGCCCACAGGTGGAAGCCGGGAAGGAGGGTGGGGCGAAGAATGAGCGCTGAAGGTAAGAAAGAGAATGAACAACTGCGCACCTGGGCTTAAATAGGACGCTGTGCAGGTGAGTTAATTGACTGAACCGCCCTAGGGTATTTACCTGTAAAACACTGCAGCGAATATCTGCCCGAAATACGATAAATCGTCATATAGAAACTCTTGCGTTTACTTTGTCCGCTATTTTTCTCCAAGCAGAAACTCTTTCTTTTGCTGATGATGCAGCCATATTACTTTTTTGATGGGTCTTCATACGCCGTCATTAAAATCTCCGACTCCGTCTCACTCAAGTATAGCGCTGACTTTTTTTCTCCATGTTTTTCCATGGTGACTCTGGAAATCGGCGATCCATTGAGAATGTCTTCATGTACTTACTTGTACACACCTTGGAATGGGCCGCCCTGGATTATGAAACTATGTTCCCTCTGTAAAGAAATATGTATAATGGATGTAATGAAAATTATAATTATTCCCAAAACTTCAGTGCAGTAGGTAAGTTAAGAGAGCAATATGTTAAATATTCTCTGAATTACTAGCTAGCCTAGGAATAAGTCTGTCTAAAGAGGAATGTTTTAAGTCTGACTTTAAATGTAGAAACTGTCTAACATGAGCTGGGAGCTTATTCTGTAAGACAGAGGCTTGGTTGCTAAAGGCTCTACCTACAGCAGGAGAAAACTTTTTTGTTTTTATAAATAAATTGGGCCAAAATCTCTTTTGGGACTCAAAAGCATTATTTAAAAATCTACTAACGAAACCAAAACAGACGTGCCAGGGATATCCAAAGAAAGTTTTGAAGCCAGTTGTGTCAAGGTGTCACATTTAGCAATTTTCCAATATTTTCACAATGGAAAAGAAATGTTTTTTTGTGATTTTCATGAAATTTCACACACATGCCACCAGGTTAAGTCTACAAATAACGTTTTGTTGACCTTTGACCTCAGGGAAAGAACACCATCTAGAATTTAAAAAGAAAAGATCACCTTTTGTATCAGCTACAAATTTAAGCTGTAGTTCATTGCTAACTCCTTGCAATAGCAAGCTTTCCCATTTTTCTGATATGAATTGCTGGGAAAATGTATTGATGAAAGTTATGGTCATTGATTTACAGAGATCAAGGAGTAGTAAATTACTCCTCAGTGTGAGCAGATGATATTTGCCAGATAAAGGCTTTTTTCAGCTGACCTATATTATGGACTGAGCTCAGAGGGTGACAATTATGAAGACTTTTTGTTGTATGTTATTAATGAATAGTCCTCAGTGTTTAGTTTACACCATTAAATGAAGTCCAGCTGTAGATCTCAGTTTGGTGTGTTCCGTAGAGCACCGAGTTCCTCAAGCAGCAACAAGAAAAGCTGAGTAATCTGCCCTGGAAGAACACAAAAGACGCTTTTGCAAACCTTCATCATTTGTTAACCACCAGACATGCCCAGTTACACATTCACAAACAATTAAGAATGAGCAAAGGTTTTCCGATACACAATCTTGAAGCGTTTTATTGAAGGCAGAAAGCCTCCTTGTCCGAAGGCAGAGCTCATAAAGTGAGTCAGAGATGACAGGGAGGCCTGAGACGAGAGAGCAATCACATCGATGTGGATAAAGTTTCCATAAACAAGTCACAGATTAAGTATGCAGCAGCAGATTTCAAAAAGATGTCATATTAGGCACAAACAGACAGGTAGATGTGCAGATAGACAGCTGCTCACCATATTAAACAGCATTAGCCGGAGCATTGTCTCATAACCTTTTACACCCCAGGCCAGAGATGTTCCTCATGCAGCATTATGGGTTATGACTGGTACGGCTTTATTGCAGCCCTCCAGGCCACTGTGTCTGAAATGGGCATGAACAGACAGAGGCACAGAAACAGGAAATATGTATCAAGACGTGGATGACGTCTGCACATATGTTTGTACTCACAGAAATCAGAAAGAGTAGACACTCAAACGCATTTTCCTTGACTTCAGCTGAGATCATTTATTGACTCTAGTTAAACATAATCAGTGGAGAGCTAATGAAGCAAGTTTTGTCCTCATTTCAGGAAAGGAACTTCCTTTTTTTTATAATCGTTCTTAGAATTTTCAGACTTTGTTCACCAGGTTTAAACATAAACAGAGGAAACCTTGAGGATCTTTTTGATCCCTGGCGGCATGAGCACAGGCTGTATGGAAGGTTTTTGAAAGAAAAAGAGAAGCAGTGAGACGATCGGATGAGAGGGCGTACCAGAGCACATGTCTGTCGCCATGGAGACCAATAAAGTGGATTTGGTTTTTTTGACAGCATCAGTGGATGCACGCAGTGTTCAGCTGTAAAGTTCTACCATCCATTGCAATTCACTTGGTTCTGTTTTTGCAATCACCTGATTTTGGTTATTGTCTGTGTTTTCTTGTTTACTTCCTGGTTCCTTGGGAGCACTTCCTGGGTCATCCAGTGGACCAATCCATTCATCAGGTTTGATTTGACAGGCCTGTTTTCAATTGAAAATGTTTTTTATTGGTTTTTTGCTTAGATATTGCTGTTAATTGGGTATTTTTTATGTTACAGGTAACATACATTTGAAAATGTGACAAATCATCTTAATAACAATTGGATTCATAGCATAATTTGTGGTTGCTGATACAATTCATGGTTGATATTGATCCAGTTTCAACGATCCAATTGGATGATGGAAATCTTTGGCCAAAACTTCAACCAGTGTGACTCAAGAGGTAAATACCTGGGTACCAGGGGCAGAGCTACAAGGTGGCAGGGGGTGGCAGCTGGCAACCCAGCAAAGCTTTACCCCCGCCGCCACTTTTTTTGAGCCAACATTGTCCAAGACCCCTTGTTCAAACTCAAACTGGTTTCTCTTTTCGTCTCACTACCACGAAGGAATAGAGCATGTATGATTAAGATTTTTAAAGATATTTGATGATTTGGCGTGACTGCAGGCTACGTTGTAAATGCGGTGCCGCATCTATACTACGTTCAATATTCGCACATATTTTCTTTAGCAACTGCTTTTCCACAGAGTATTAATAGCTGTTTTTAGAAATATTGTGGTGGGATCAATGTGGTTTCTGTTCAGTATTCTTTAGATCTGATCTAAAAATGCACGAGGCTTTATTCTATGGAAAGCAGCACGTGGTCCGCGGCGCAGCACGGCGCTCCACCTGAGGACAGTGAGGACATGGTGACTAAGAAAATGATGAAGAATCCACTCCTGGACCAGGTAATTACAAAATCATGTTGTGCAGAGTTTTTGCTCATTTGTGATCTTTATGAATATAACCTGTAAACACACTGAATACCTCTACCTCTTGAAGCTCATCAAGAGAATGCCAAGAGCGTGAGAAGCAGTAATCAAAGCAAAAGGTGACTACTATGAAGAACCTACAATATGACATATTTTCAGTTGTTTCACACTTTTTTGTTAGGTATATAATTCCACATGTGTTAATTCATAGTTTTGATTCCTTCAGTGTGACTTTACAATGTTCATAGTCATGAAAATAAAGAAAACTCTTTGAAAAAGGTGTGTCCAAACTTTTGGTCTGTACCGTATGAAAACAGACCTATTTTCATGATGGGGGATCTTTGTAAGGCTGCTTTCCTGTCAAAATGTTCCGTATTGATTTCTTTTTGTCATGTTTCTTAAAGAAAAAATATTAAAAAAGAGAACAATTACTTTTTATTGTGAGTAGTGGTTTCTTCCTCTGACAGATTAAGTTGTAAAACTCACTTCCTACTTTATATACTTTTCTCAAACAGACATGAACATTTTTACACTTTTCTCTTTTATCTAAATAAGTCCAGTTTTATAGAATGGAAACAAAAGTCTGATTGCCAGCAAAGATCTATATAAATGTGGCAAAGTGAACGCTTTCCGTACAGGAGACAAGGCACGGAGGAGATTGACAGGGTCTACTGCAAATCAGAATGCAGAACACAGAATGCTATTAAAAAAAAAAGTAAGCTAAGTTTCACTGAAAAAATTGGTGAAATAGCATGGCTGCCAATGGTTAACTGTATTGAAGCGAAGGAACACAGTATTTGCTAGTAAAGTTGCTGCAGTTAAGTGTTAAAGTTCATTTGAACCCACAGAGGTGGTAAATGATGTACATGCTGCTCTTTATGAGTTGCAAAGACAAAATGTGAATCTCAGAAAAGTCTGAAATTGTCTTGTGTGCTATGAGGAGGTGCAGGTGTTTATAAATATGTGAGGGCAGAGGCCGAGCTGGATGAGCCGGTTTCCTTCTTGCTTCCTTTCAGGGCAGGACTTGTTTCAGGCGGTAAGCAGCTGTTGGAGCTGCATGGTTCTCTTTAGGCTGGGTTTCAAGGCCTTCTCACAGAGCCAGGATCGCTCTGGTGTCGTTCTTGAGCACGGAAGGCCTGGCCAGCCTGCAGTGATTAGCCAATGAGCTGAGAGCCGTGTTGTTTTGCTGTAAACAAGACACGTGACAGAGAACGATGTTATGTCAGAGACCGGTTCTGTCAGTCCTGTAAATAAGCAAAACGAAGAATGAGCTCATTGGGATCATGATCCTGAAAACAAGGTGGTGCATCTCTTCATAATACAGGTTCAGGTTTCGCGTGAATCCAGGCTGACATGCCAATAAAGAAGCTGACTCCTAAAAAAAACACACAGAAATTCTCCGATATGACACAAAAAATATGTCAAACAAATATAAGTGTGATAACTGTCAGCATAGCGGGCGCTTTCACTCCAACACTATCAGTGTGAAAACGAACTGACACCTTACAGGACCTGCTATTGAGCCAAAGGAAAATAGTAGTGAAGCCAAGTTAGCTTAACCTCTTCAGACACGGCGTCCACCTGCATGGACATCACATGTTGGGTTGTTTTACCCGATAGTTCAATCTGTAAATACATCAGAACAGGATTATCTTAAATATTAGTTCAGGTCTTACGAGGTAAAGGTGTAAAGTGCATCAACCAGCAATCCGGATTATAGCAGGACCTGTCATGTCAAATGAACTAGTGTGATTATGAACAATGAGTACAGAAGGTTCAAACATGTGACATCATTTGTTTCATGTAAAAGCGCTAAAATATGTCCAGTGTGTTCTTTGCTTTCACCCAAAGGTCGCCTGAAGGGCCTCTTCAAACCCCTATAAACCTAATCCAGGCAAAGAAAGTGGGAAGAAAACAGTTATTAAAGGCTATAGAAACAAAACAAAGCCAGGTCCTTAAAGGTCCATTCTGATTATCTTTTGATTTATGGTTAAAGTTCCCAATGGTCTTATAATCATGATTAGGACGTTTCTAGACAAAAAAAAAAGAGAAAAACTTTCATTTTCATTAGGTTTTAGGCTATGTCCAAATTCCCACCCTACTCCCTAACAACTAAAAAACTATATAGTGCGGGACTATATAGTGCCCTGGAATCAAAAAGCAATTCGGACACAATGCTCACTACTTTTTTTTTTTTAAAACAGCAAATATGGCATCATCGATTTCACGAAGTAAAAATCTCATTGACATGAGTGTTTTGCAACGATCAGTTATGAATCCACTGTGCTCTCAAGATGAACACTGATATGTCATTTTAAAAAATACATTTAAATTCATTTTCTTTGAAAGAATTGTTCAAACGCAATGCATTATGGTCTATATTTGCCAATCTAGAGAGCATTGATGCACACTGGTTTTTCTAAGGGAATTCTGGAATTTTTTTAGGGCACTAGATTTGGGAATTGTAAATTCGGACAGCACTACAAAATGGCGAACGCACTATGCAGTGCACTTTGTGAGTAGTGAAGGAATTCGGTCACAGCCTTAGTTTCTGCAGAGCAGCAAGAGTTCATTAGAAATTCACCTTTGAGTTGTCAGCAAAACTGTTAGCAAGCGGCTAAGCCCACCACCACTTCCCGTCATCCATCTGTTTACACTCTCTCCTGTCCGCATACAGCCCCTCACACTGCCTACCTAAAATTAACGGCCAAACAAAAATGAATGGCGAACAATGTGGGAACTATCCAGCCTGTACAGTTTTGAGCCAGATATTATCTCAGACTAGGAAAACAAAATACTTACATGGATCTAGTCGTCTGCAAGTGAATGAATCAGAATGCAGTAGAGTAGGGAGCTCGTGTTGTGCTGATTACAGCTTCAACGTCACAGCCACATGTTTTGTTCAAATGCAATTTTTGTCTGCGCCTGATTCACAACGATTTGAATAAAGAAATACTCAGTAATTTGATTTTAAATGATCATTTTCTTAAGATATGTCCTCCATCATCTGAAAAAGGTCATAAGACCATGTTAAAAACACAATTTTTTATCAGAGTGGGTCTGTAACCCTTGTGCTATCTTAGATGACCCCCCCCCCCCCTTGCATTGACGTGTTCTCCCTACCATGACAAAGGTGGATAAAGGTGGAAAGATTTCATGTAATCCATGGACACCATTGAAGATCACAAATCATTGAAGAAAAAAGGTTCAGAGCACTGTCTAGTGGGTCTAGATGACCCCACTCTCAATGTTAAAGTGCCTAGGATAGCACATGGGTCATGATGTCATATTTGATGGACGGACGGACGGACGGATGGATGGATCTTAAAGGAAAAGGGGAGACAGTGCATTGATTTCTTACTTTCCTCCTCTCATCAGGTGAGTCAGATGAGATCAAGGCCACCATGCAGCGAGCTGCAGTAATCTAATCAAGAGATAATAAAAGCACGATTACCACTTTAATCATAAAGCCATAAAGGCTGTCACCCCTGCACAAGTCTCCACTAAAAACAACAGAATCTTTTTTCTGTCTACTCAAAGTACTTGCTTCTTGGCAGAAGTGTGGCACAGATGACAAAGGCTTTGGTCAAATCCATTTAAAAGATCTTACTTTACAGGTAAAAAGAAACTTTTTACCTCAACACCAACAAAGCAGCAAGGAGCTGAAAAAACAACCACTTTAATGAGGGAAAAGTCCAAATGTAGTATCACAGATGTTGGAGGAGCAACAAAACCCCTTTGGAAACTTTGATTAGCAAAGCACTAACGGAAGACTTCAACACCGTTGGCAGCTCCTGGACGTCCATTGTCAGAGCAGGACTGCTTGATGGAGTGGGAGCAGGATTACATGAGAAAACGCCTCTGGCTTTCTTGGCGCCTGATCTCTGTCCCTGATTGCAATGAAGTAGTTCTTGATCTGCACAGATCTGGTGCCAGATGCATGTCACTCAGCGTCTTCATAAATTCCTGCACACATTCCTGCACATGCCTGCAGATCGTAAACTGCCAAGCACAGTTCCAGCCAAGACACCTCTTTGTGTTTTTCCTGCTGATTCATGCAGCTCATTTCTTCCCTTCTGACTCAAATCAAGGATTCCTTGAATCATCTACCTGAACTGAACGCACACCGGATCACAAATGAATGAAACCGGGTTACTGAAACAGCTTCTGAAACTCACGTTGATGGATGTTAGAGTTTTCCTTTCAGTTTGAAGACGTTTCTTCTTATAATTCGAATCTTGTTTTTGAAAATAATGTGGACTCTGGAGGGTTTTCAGTCAAGCGTACATGTTTGGATGCTCTAAAGAAATTCTATTTGTCGTATTCTTGAGTTTGAAAATCCCATCAGTTCTGCTCAACAGTTGATGTAAGGTGATGACTGAAAGCTTTTATGGAGGATTTTCAATGGTTTTTACGATTTTTTTATGGAGTCATTTCTATATTGGAGCAACTAGACTTTAAATAGGCTTTAAAGGGAAGGTAAAAGACAGACTTTCAGATTAAATCAATTTTATTCTCTATTTGCTCTTTCATTCCCTTCAACCCAACTGTGAGCAATACCTGCTAAGGAGCAGATAACCCAGGATGGGTATTATATTTTAGGAACCCACTGGTTGTTTTGGGTTTTTGACTCAGAGATGTTTCAGGAAGTGGTCCTCTTCACAATGCTGGAACTAAATTTTGTTCGTAGATTTCTCTTTCTCTTGCTAAATATTCCTTCTTTTTGGTGGTAGAGCTGTGTTGTGTTCTGGGTGGACAGCCCTGGGAATGCTTCTTAAAAGTAACCTGGTATCTACTGTATAGAGACACACCAGACCACATGCATTGTCTGCAACAGACAACCTTCATGATGAGGTTCAGTCTCCAGTCTGCAGCTACGGCAGTGTGTGTCAAAGTGCACTGCCTGTCTAGGCAAACGTACGTATATGCGTGTTTTGGGCTTTTGCGTTCAAAACTCTCACGGAAATACGCATCTATTGAACCTGTGTTCAACCACCCAAGACAAGTCTGTGACTTGTCTTGGGTGGTTGAACACTTGGGTGGTTGGATGGCATCTGTTCTAATTCACAGAGGTGCCAACCGTTTGAAAATTGATAATATAGGAGAATTTCATAATCACGGTTTGTGCCTTGACGGAACTGTACAAGACCAAATCGTTGATTTCTCAGAAAAGAGCTGTGACAGAAAAAGCTTGGAGGTAGAATCACGATAGTTCCACCGCTTCCACATTTTGCACCAAGCCTCTTCCAACTGTGGGCTGTAGTATCAGGTAGCGAAAGGTCCAGTGTGAACGTCATGTGCTAAATGCACGTAACATGCCCGGTGTGAACGTAGCATTACAGTAGAAAAAAAAGATCTAAAGATGTGTGTTGACATTGTAAACTTCCATCCATTCATTATCAAAACCCACTGAATCCCTTATGGGGGTCATTGGGTTCCTGGAGCCAACTCAGCTATTGTTGGGCAAAGGTGGAGTACACCCTGAATGGGTCACCAGTCTGTTGCAGGGCCACACCACCACACACCTAGGAACAACTTGGAGTCACCAATTAACCTATGAAGCACTTCTTTGACTATGGGAGAAAGCCTAATGCTCTGTGAAAACCCACACATGCACAAGGACAGCATGCAAACTCCACACAGAAAGGATCAGGCAGGGAATTGGGACCAGGACCTTGTCACGTTGAGGTGAGAGTGCTAACCACTGCCCCACCATGCAATACTCATTTTAAACTTTAGACTACTATTTTTTAATTGTGAGAAACACGGTTTACAAATTAAATCGATGCATTCTGTCTTTGTCCAAGCTCTTTTCAAATCAGGTTCCCTGTTGTTTGCCTCAGAAAAAGCTGAAGTGTTCAGCAGGAGAGGTGGCTCTGATATCACTGAAGGTTGCAATGATGACAGCGGGTGCGGCCTGCACAGACAGGAGAGAAAAAGATGTTTTCTCCGGACTTGAGCGCGCGTGTGTGTGTTCGAGTAAATCACGTGGCAGTGATCTGGTCAAACGATGGTCAAGAACTGAGATTACCTTCTGAGGTAAAGTCTTTTTTCAGCACAGACTATGTTTAAAGAGTAAACCACATGTGCTCAGGCCTCACAGTGAGCTTTGGCAGTAAAACGGGCCAAAAGCCTGTAAAGAAAAGAAAAAGTGAAAGAAAAATACCTGAATAAAACCTTTCTTCTCCTCAGAGCAAGTTACTAAATCGGACAACGCTTGACAAAACTGTCCTGCTTTGCTTGACTCCACCCAACTGGTTTCCACACGCAGTTAAGCAAACAGAACACTTAGTAAATACTGCCTGACCCACTTCCACACTCCGATGCCGCGCACGTGACAAAGTCCTGCTGGTTCGCCTGAAACACAGCGTTCCCGCCAGAATCCATCTGACCGGTTGCTGCAAAATCCATGCAGCTCTTGAGAGAACAAAAGCTTTTAGACCATAGAGCGGTGATGCTGTTGTGTGGCTTTGGGTGCTCACAGCGAGATCAAGTAATTAGTCAGCTGTGGGACTGAGTCTCTGTGGTCACCCGACCTTGATTGTCCTACTCGGTATCTCTCAGCCATTCATGCAGCCCTCAGCCATATATATATATATATATATATATATATATATATATATATATATATATAAATGTTTGTGTGTGTATGTGTTTCTGTGCATATGTATGTGGAAATGCACACTCAGTGAACTCAGTCACCCCACTCATGTCACTCACTCAGACTGTGATTACCCCCCACACTGAACAGCTACAGAAAAACTTCAAATCCTGTTCTGCGGGCAAACAGTTTTGAAAAGTTGAAGTGTTGTCTTCCAAATACTGAAACTGTAGATTAGAGTTTACGTAAAGGAGGGTTTTAATGTGGACGTCTGCCAGTTCATTCTAATCTAGTCCCAAATGATGTATTGCTGAGTCCGTCAGCTATCCACTTACTCTCAAGCATGTTGATGGAACAGATGACAGGTCTCGTAAACACAGCACCAAGGCTGGAGTGCTCTGTCATTTGGTGAAATCCAAACCATTGTTGCTGCTCCACAGCCTTGCTTCAAAACACATAATCCAACTAGTTTATGTCAGTCGGCCTCTTTTAATCAGCCACTTTTGGGACGGAGAACCATCCAAGGGTCCGACCAAACCTGATGAAACTTTTATGGATTTCCTTGCTCCAATCATTTCAAAGTAGATCAATCTGTCATGGCAAATGTTTCAAATATTAAATGCTTGAAGAAAAAATAGTGTTTACTTTGTTCTTTACTTGTGCTGTCTGTATTCATATACATTCAGACTTGAGGTGAACAAGTGGCACGTGTTGTGCATGTGGTAAATGTATCATGACATATTTGTAAGGTTAATGTAAGTTGCACCCACTATGATTTACAGTTAATGCTGTCTTACGCTACACTCTAGTCCTTAACGAGCTGCGAGAACTGGCTCCTTACTGACTATGTGCAAAAGCTGCATGCATGGGGTGTGCAGGTGATACCTAAGATGTCGGATGTCCACACAAACGTTTCTCTAAATGTCTTATTTTCTATTTAATAACAGTCAGACTGCAAAGCAAGGAACATGCACTTTTTATTCAAGCAGCACAAAAGGTTTCTTTGTACACTAGACCAGGTCTGGGGGAGTTTGAAAAAATGAAAAGTCTGCACGACATGCCTGTGTCTCACCTATTTCTCCCTTAACTACCTTTGACCCTTGTGCTATCCTAGGTACTTTAACATTGAGAGTAAGGTCTTATAGACCCCACTAGACAGTGCGCTGGAATGAAATGAAATCCTCTCCACCTTTATCCACATTTGTCATGGTAGGGATAACACATCAATGGTCATCTTGACCCCATAGGATAACACAAGGGTTAAATGCTTTAGAAGAGTTTGCTATGATCTGTCACCTACAGCATGCCCATAGAAAAACCTGTGTGGGCTAAGTGAGTGGTCTACGATCTTCAAACGTTGTGTAGGCCTTGTACAAGGCATTAGCCTGCTGTATGTCCACCATATAGGAAAAGTCTTTCTATTGGCTTCAAGACTGATGGAGATCCACGTCTTTCGATATGCAACTGTGGAGCCACACTCATCAGCAGAGATGATTAGGAAGTCAACCATCCCGCCAAGAGCGCAGTCTGAAGGAAAGGTCTTCTTCAGTTTTCCTCTGAAAGGGACATACTCCTGCAGTTTTGCTCTTGCATCAGCCTGATGGAATGCCTACCACAACAATTCAATAGGCCCAAGGCATCAGCAAGGACATGTCTGTGGAGTAAAAATACATTCGGTTCAACAGTTTGAGTCTGAGGAAACTCAGATTTTGAAAATACTTATCTTTTCACAGTTTTGCTCCGAAAAACCTATGACTGTAAAATCTCAAACACACTATGAAAGATGTATGTTTCACAGGTATCAACTAAATTATACATTGTTACATTATAATTGCATCCGGGGACTGCAAACTTTAGTCAAATATCACACATGTTTAAAGTCCCACAATAATCATCTCTTCCTGTATTGCAAAAGCGTTCCCAATGGACTTTTAAATATGATTATGTAGTTTTTAGTCAAAATCTCTTTTTCAAAAATTTTCATCATCTGCAACTCACAATGGTTTGGATAATGAAAATACTAAAAAATGCCATTTTGAGCCTAATTTTCCTGATATATGGCCTCCATCATCAGAAAAAGGTCACAAGAACACGTAAAAAAAACACCAAAAAACGCAATTTTTATCAGAGTGGGTCTGTCTTTGCTACATTGCTTTGAGTGCAGTGGGTTACATTGAAGTAAGGGCAACATTTCATCTGGGGTTATGGAAGAAAAGGATGTTAAATCTGTTGACATTATCTTAGATGGATCATCTGTTTTGCCCGTAGCTCTCCCAGAGGAAAGCAAAAATATCCTAACACCAATTAGGAGCACTTTGCTGTGTCAGCTTACACTCAGTTCAAGTTCAAGCATGTTCGTTTTTAAAATATACACAAAATTAGACACACACGTACAGTCACTTATACAAACATGTCTATTTCCAGTCACTCGGGTCGTCAAGAAGCTGATGGGTTACATTAGCAGCTAGCAGCTGTCATGGTTAAAAACACAGAGTCTGCAACGCCCGCATAGCTAAACACAAGCATGAAGGAATCCAGACAACCATCCGCTGACCTCCCAGACCCCTGACATACATGCACAAACACAGCAGGCCTCTTTCACACCTGCTCAAGTAACTGTCTCTGTCACCTCGCCGACCCCAAACCTGCCGCAGGCTTGGCTGCGCCGCCGCTGCGCTGGGGGATGAGCATATTTACAATGAGTCTGCCAGTTTTAAAGCCCCGTTGTTCAGCTGATATATAGACTGATACTGACAGATGTGTTCAGTCATCTGGAGAAGATTTGGGGGAATTTGGTCACATTTTGGGGGCAAACTTTATTGGTAAACATTTATTTTACTTGTTGGTAAAAAAGTAGTACACTTGAAGTTTATTTTATTAAGTACACTTGACTGTAAGTAAAAGTATAAGTATAGGTATAGCAAGTCGACTCTAGATTATGTAGTGTAGCTGTCAACTACTTCTTGGATACTTTTTGCATATAAAAAGTAAACTTCAAGTACACTGCCTCACTTTTAGTATGGACTAAGTATATTTGAAGTACACCTAAACAGACTACTTTTTACTGAGGGTAAATTAGCTAAACTGATTGAAACACATTCCCCTCCCAAATTTGACATAAACAAGAAAGTGTTGCGTGTCGAGGTTGAGTCAAAGCAAGACTTCCTTTCGGGCTGTTCCATAGTGTATCTGGCCATCTGGGTCACAACTTCCCGCCACATGAGTGGACCTTCCCCACTGCAGTTAGCCTGCTGAGCAGAAGCCTAATTCCCCAAACCCTCAGTTTTTTTAGGAGCTGAATCTGACACCAAGTCAGCTCCTGGTACAGTGAGATACCAGGAGCCACAAGGAGATAAAAAAAAACACCCACTCCCATGAAAATTGTTTTATTGGTGTTTTTAACATGTTGTTGTGGCAATTTTTTATGATGGAAGACACATATTGAGAAAATGAAAAGTTCCGCCACAACTCAAGAGGTGAATTTCTGTAGAACTCCTCCCACTCTGCAGAAACTATATCCCAGAAAATGACAGGTTTTTATTTTTTTGACTAAAAATAACAATTATAATTAAAAGAGCACTTTTACAATGGATCTAAAGATGAATGGAGTGGAACTTACATTTAGCTTTTGAAATCGTTTGCTAAGGGTTGCGATCGCAAAGTTTAACAAAACTGGATCTATAAAAAAGTAGATAGCTCAATAGTTTTTCCTTGAACTGAGCAAAAATGGTCTGTTTGCCTCCATTTTTGCTGGAGCGATGGTGGAAGAGGCTGAGGCATGCCCATGTACACCGCCAGAGGAAAACCACAAAATGCAAACACTCATTCGCACTGTTTCATACACAAACACACAACCCAAACCAGCAAAGAAATGCTCAAAAATCACACATCCGGAAAAGCCCCGCTGGCATATTAAAAATAGGAGTTGTCCTGCTGGCAGTCTGGTAATCCACCCCTGAAAGGTTCACAGCTTTTTAACTGTGTGTAATGTAACCTTTTTGAAAAGGGGACCAAACTGATGTACAGTATGTCTCAGTGAAGAGCCAATGGCCTCTTTTCTTTTTACATGGGACAATTCTTTCTCAGAGTGTAATAAAAGAATGGGAAAAAAGATAGAGAGTGGGAAATATGACCTAGACAGAACACGGCACTGCAAAGCCATGTGTTCACCTGACTGATGATGTCCTGATAAAGACTGAATGGATGTGGTGTTGTTTTCATGGAGCAGTTGAATACACAGTGACGTGAGCAGGCTGTGAGAGAGGCCGACTGTGCGGAGCAGCATGTGATGCGCGGACACAGACCTATTTCTCATTAGAGTGCAGCAAAAACAGCAGCCTGCTTGAATAATTGGATGACTCACAATCAGACTTTTCTACAGTCCCTCAGCTGACCTTCATCACGTCCGTGTGCAGAAAGGGCTGAGTTTCTCGTTAGGAAAAAAAAAAAAAACCTGCTCCTAAGTTAAGCCGTTAGTAAAAGGTAAGCAAAGCAGCTGCAGGAAAAGCTCAAAGAAAGGACATTTCATTTGCTTTGCAACCAGACAAAGACCACTTACAAGCCCTACTTATCAAACTCCAGGAAAACCATTGTGCTTCCTCTTTGTTTTTCCATTTAGTTTGCAGAAACACACCAATATCAAGCTAGCGTTTTTTATTTTTAGTCAATGACTTATTTTGAAATGTTCTATTTTGGAGCATTCACCCAGACAGATAAGAGCCAGGTTTATTTTGTATGAAGAGACGTTAGAGTATCCCGCAGTTAACACTTATTTTGACCTGTCACCGCCAGCTGCATTATAAAGACATGTATCTAAAAGAGCGGATTCACTCATTATGATTCTTGTTTCTTTTTTTTAATCTCTTTTAGGATCAGTTTGAATACACATTTGTCAAAGAAACTGCACATGAGAGAGATTGGATCTTCCATGGATTGTACTCTTGCGTCCTTCAAGAGCAGAATCTATCTTTATGCGTTTATTTTTTAAGTTTTGATCCCTACAGACTGTTTTCTAAATTATAGAGATTTTAGGTTGAGATGAGCTGACTTTTTTGCATGATGTCACACCTAAACAGGGTCATGCTACGGTCACATAAGCCATGTGATGCATGTTCAAGAACGCGCTCATGAATCTTTTTCTTTCACAGCTCGACTCTGATACATGAAAGAATTGGTGTCATAGAATTCCGGCCGGGCCCAAACCACAATTATTAATTTCTCCTCCATGATCAATTTCAAACAGTTGGCACTTCTATGAATTAAAGGGGACGCCATCCATACGTCACTGTCAAATCAGAGTCCCAGATTGGTCAAAGTTCAGCTGGTTTAACTTTCACTGCGTACTCAGTGGACACGTTTTGTACGTAGAACCCGAAAACAGACTGCACCAGCTACGCCAGATTTTTGAAGGCAGAAGCTCAAAACGTGCCGTTACTTAGACTTTTCTTTGAAAGTGGTCGCTTGAGCATGTGTTGCAGAGGGTGGTGTGAACTAAGCTGTCAGCTAAAGACTTACCTTCTTAAAATGGCTTTAATTTTCAGTTGTTGGTGGTATCTTGTTTTCTTTTTCCTATTTTATTTAATTTTTATCTGCTTTTTGTGTTTTCTATTGCCTTATGTTGTTTTTTTTTTCATTTTTTATCTTAATTTGCTCAATTTTCCTTTTTATTTCTTTCTGTTGTAAAAACACTTGTGATTATTTATGACAAAAACAGATTTTGGAAATCCTAAATGTTTTATTGCTACACATGACTTAACACACATAATGACTCTTTCATGACGTACTGCACTTTTCTGTTCCATGCTGATGCAGATTTGTAGTCTGGCCAATAGAGGAACACTAGTTTCAGGGTGTCAATTGCTTCACAACCCTGAACCATTTCAAAACAATTTGATTCATTTTGGTTCAGTGGTTCAGAAAGTTTTGGTTTCTCCATCCCTAAAACTGATGCAGGAATTTTACGTTCAGCCTTTTCTAGTATTAAATTTAGAATTCATGTTTCCATTAATTGTGGCAACTTATAAAAGCAGCAGACCACACGTTTAGCCTGAGTGCAGCAACTTTGTGTGACTTTCTTATCAAGTATGTTAAAAGTTTAAAAGTATACAGGTGCGTGCGTAAGCCACTGAACCTTCAGAAACTATAGTGGGCCTTTTACTGCTCCTTTGGTGGGAATTTTTTATGTGATCTGTTTATGAACGCCTCATTCTAAGCAGAAACCAAACCCCCGGCTGATGAAAGCATCAGGAGCTGAAACGGCCTGAAGCCCCCAGCCATGCTGTGGGCTCTTCCTCAGGGTCACACTTGTGAGCATGCAAACAGCCATGCACCTTCTGTGCACAGTCAGGCCCTAAAACACACACCTCCACAGCCAGACAGAGCAGAGACAGGACGTGTGTTTGACGCGACTGACAGATGTTGCTGCCTGCTTGCAGCTGTTCCCCACTGGCCTCTTCAGGTAAGATAATGACACACACACCGGTTTGCACACACTAATTTGCACACTCGGGGGCCAAACTGTAGCATCACCAACACATGACTCACCAGATTTATGTTCTCCTGAGCCGCACTCACAAAAACATGAGCATTGAGGCCTGGGAGTGAGCGTGGATGTTTACCATTCACAGGAATGTAGTTAGAGTGAAGTCAAAGGCAGCCTTCAGTGGTCAGCAGAGCTCCAAGTGTGCAGCTTTACTGGATGGACCATAGACTTCCCTGTGTGCTCTTGGGACCAGAAATTTAAACGCTCGAACCTGAAGTCTCACTGTTTCCCACTGGATTGAGAGGAAATGTTGATAATACTTGTGTTTGTACCCATAAACCATCAAAATGTAGTTCCTGCTCTATAACAAACTCTTGTCCTGTGCAGGAAACCTGATCTGAGCCTCACAATTCCTTTTCCTCTGCTTTCTTGGATCAGGACTTGCTGTTTCCAGGTCACCTGATTGCTCTGTGTACATTTCAGCGTGTGTGCAGTTTCTGTTTGCAGATTAAAGGTTTCTGGCAGCACTGAGTCAATACAGTGCAGCGTGTGTTGAAGTGGGTGAGCTGAGCGGGACTGCATGGCCTTTGGTCTCACTGAGGCTGACAAGAGAGCAGCAGCGTGACCACCGGCGCTTCTTATCGTGTTTCAAACGAGAACACACGCAGTTCCTCTAAAGGAGAATCTGGGTCAGAGCAGCCGCAGGTAGAAGATCGAGGCTTCTCTAAAAGCAGGTGATGAGGTTACAGGCTCCCATGGTAACAAGGGGACGTCTTTTCACGTTAAGCTCTGTGGTGACCTCCCTTTGCCAGTCAGCATTGTTTTTTCTTTGAATATCCTCATTTTCCTCATTTAAGTTTCTCTTTAGGCTTGAGACAAGAAGGGAAATTGAGGATATTTTAAATATGAACATTTGTAATGGTTTTTAATGTATTTGCATGAGTTGTAGGGACTCCGGCTCAGGTCGTATTGAACATTTCTGACACAGATTTCACAATAGAAATAGACCAATCAGTTTGGAGACCAAACCGGAGTCTGGATCCAGAAACTTATCAGAGAAAAACATCAAACAGAGAACATGCTCGTGTCTGATTTGCAGAACTTCCCCAAATCTTAAAGATCTTCACAGGAGCTTATTTTTTTCACGTAAAATTGTAGAGCTTTGCTTCTTCTGTGCAGAAACAAATCAAACATTCAACCTACTGACTCTTCAACCTCTTGATTTCAGTTGAGTCCGAACGTATCAGAAATTTCAGGAAACTTGAAGGGCTGTTGACCCATGAAACTGAGCTTTACTGGACTGAGGACTAAAGGTTTCATTAGAACATGTTTCTAGAGCAGTGTGTCCTAACCCTGGTCCTCAGGGAACACTGTCCTGCATTTGATTTCAATCTTAGCCGGATTTAACACACCTGTCCTAGGCGTGTGTCATTATCAGGCTGCTAGAGCTTGATCATGAGATGAATTAAGTGTTTATAAGCCGGGCCACGTGGAAAACATGAAGAACAGTGTGCCCCAAGGGCCAGGTTTGATTTTTTTTTTCTTTGCGAGAAACAAAACCTGCTCATTTTGAGGGGAGGTTACCGAAACCAAGCCAGAGGAAGACGAAAACCATCTTTTTTCTGACCGTGATTATCAGCATGTCCAACTCCTCCTTTCTCCGTGACGGTTCACCAGAACCAACTTCCACCTTCTTCTTCATCCACAAGGTTTTTTTTTTTCAGTTCTAGTTGAAGTGCATGTTCATTTTTTCGGCTCTCAGTCATGTAGTCCAGGGTTCAGGTGAGCTTTCACACTTGACGAAACAAAGGTAACTTTCTGAGAAAGCAGTTCTGGTGAGGGTGGAACCATTGACTGTATAGAAGAACTGGACTGAGTGACCCCCCCCCCCCCCCCCCTCCTCCAAACAGGAAGTACCCGCTGGTTCCAAGAAGCCAAAATCCCATAGACTTTTATAGAGAAATAAGCAGCTAATAGTCAGTCATTCTATTGGTCAGAATAACTATTCTTGCTCTGATACCTTTTTATAACATGTTCTTGATAATCGTCATATTTTCATGATTTCTTCCTGTTGTCCAAGTTATTTAAGTTATAAACTGAACAATCAGAGGCCTCAATAAAATGATGTTGTCTCGCGTGCCACATTTGAAACATTCAATTGACAGATTCCCTCAAGACCGCTTTCAAGTAGTAGGGGTGTGGTCTTCCTGACAGGTGAGAATGATTACCAGAAACGTCGACTTAGACCAATCACTGCTGACTTTGTCTGGCTCCAACATGGCGACGTCTGTATTGTAAAAAATTGGCGACTGAATTTACTTCATTTTGTGAACCACTTTGGGTGCATGGGTGATGTCACACTCCAGTTCTCATGCACAATCAATCAATGGGAGCAACCAAAAGAAAAAAGAGAATGTAAGCATGAGTGCTTGAAAGTCTTGTCACACTCCTTTTAGTATAGCTCAAAAGTGTGCTGGTGTTGTGCAAAAGTCACCCATTGGAGTTTCAAGCGACATTTGGTGACGCTTTAAATATTTTCTGGAAGTTTCGTGACTCCATTCAACTCACAGAGTCAAAAGGCCTCATTCCAGGTCACTAATCACAGCTGTGGAAGTCAGTTTGCTGTAGTAATTAAATTAAAATCTAACAAAAAATGATTATACAACATCAAAAATTAAATGTTATGATGATGTAAAATCATTGACCTGCAGCTGGTCCCATGCATGTCTTTGTCGTGTTTTGAAGAATCAAAAACTTTTTCGTGCTCCTTTTTAAAAAATTCTTCCATCATGGACCGACCAGTTTCTGGAGCATTTTAAAGATAAGTCATAAAAGCTCGGCGTAAAAAGAACTGCAGGTTCCAGATCACAAACCTCAAATTTTGGATCCTGCTTGGAAAAAACCTGGACAGTCCAGATCAGAAACCTCAAGCTTTGGGTCTTGCAGAGAAAAACCTGCCACTTCAGGAACCTCAAATTTTAAGTCCTGCAAAGAGCAAAAGGCATTTTAGGAACTGAAGCCTGAATTAATTTTCATTTTAAAATGTTTGGCTTTGAGGTTTGGTCCTCAGTACATTTTGAAAAGTAATACTGTTTGTAACAAGACTGTAATTTGTGAAATGCTGTAGAAATAAACACTGATTTGAGGTAAAAGAAGATTTAAAAATGACTCACTGGCTGTGAATATTTGTAATTTTGTTGGTTAATATACTTGCTGAATGTGTTTGAAGGTCTCCAGAGTAAAAGTAAGGAATTTAGTCACTTTAAGATTGAAAAAGAAATAAGCCTTTCCTCAAAATTCTCACCTTCAAGTACTAATGTGTGTTTTCTGCACCCCAACACTGCTCGTCTTTCTTATAAAAAGACATGTTTGGAAAAGAATTAAAAGCATAAATCTACCAGTTTTTTTCAAATCTGCACTGGAAACTCCTCCTGTGGATGTGTTTGCACATGTCAAGATGTTTGAAAAGGAGTTAAAGCTGAATCTAAAGAGCTCCTGAAACGGCCTGACAAAAAATGAATGACTTCATAGACTTCTCCAGGAATGAAAAAAGGAAAAACTGTTTATCCTCTAATAAACTCTGCAGAAGAGAAGGACTTAAACTGGAGTTTCTGGCCTGGTAAACGGCTCTGGGAAGCAGCAGAGACCTGCCAGTGTGTAAGCACAAGCTGACAGCTCTGCTTTTTATTGGCATGCATCTCAAACTTCTCATTTCCTCTGGAGTGCAAGAGTCCCCGGGGAAATTCTGTTTGGTTGCGAGGGGAAGAAAGAATGATGAGCTCTTCTACTAATATTGTTTTAGCAATATAGGGCTGCAAATGCTTCATTAGTTGGGATCAGTTGTTATTTTTCCCAACCACGCAACCGTCAGAGGCCACCAACATACTTGTTGAATTCTGCAAGACTGCATGATTCAAAATGTCAGATAAAGAAACCTGTCAATTAAAAAAATAGAAAAGTTTTCTTCCACAAATAGAAAAAGTCTAGGTTTTTGACTGCTGGTTTATTGAGGCTGTTTTATCATTATGGACTACAAAGACCAGATTCTTTTTGCATTTCTTCTCTCTTACTGCTCCATACTCAAAAACTCACCAAAAGTTTGCACATGCCTAGTATCCGGTGAAAAAGAATTTTAGGCACAGTGAACGCCCCTCCCCCCCTGAACAAAATGATGACATCACAGCAGGCAAAACCATCAAGAAAATAGAATGTAGTTGTGTGTGGTAAGTCCGTTGTGAAGTATTTGGAAGCATAATGTAAGTTACACGCACCTATGACGTACAAATTGATACTGTCACACACAGCGCTCTAGTCATGAGGTGCGAGTACTGGCTTCATACTGACCACATTCAAGCGCTGCACACACGGGGTGAGCCACCTGCATGCCCCGTAAAGGTTTGCCCATTTTTTCCTCTCAGACGGCCTGCTTCCACTCATAAAGGGCAGTTGTGACTAAGGTATTAGTGACATAAACTTTGTCATGGCTCGCTTAGCGAAGCAGACCCAGATACTGGAACCCGGAAGGAACACACAGGTGAGTAAGAAGGTTAGTAAAGATTTATTTCTCTTGTCAGTAGATTTGTAGTTTTGTCGAGGATGGTGACTGGATCGTGGCGTGGCTGGATCGTGGACCGTGGCGTGGCAGGAGGTAGCAATGGCGCGTGGCTTGATTGGAGTTTGATTCTGGTTTGAGGCATGGCAGAGGAGTCCTCGGGATTCCGTCAGGAGCTCCTGTTCCATGAGACTGGATACTCAGGTGACCACTCGTGGTTAGATGGTCTTGGAGGCAAGGCATAGAATGAGGTTAGGCAAGGCATGAACACTTGGACTAAGAAACTTAGTTGACCAGACTAAGCACTATCAGGGGCAACGAACTGGCGATGAATGCTGGCGCTGGATCTCCTTAAGTAGGTCTGGGGGTTGATGAGGTGAGTGGTCACAGCTGGTAGAGTCAGGAACAGAGCAGAGGGGGGAGGGGGAGGAGAGACTGCCAGAGGCACCATGACAAACATGGTGCAGAGGGTTATTTTACATCATAAGTGTGACAGATGCAGCTACCACTGCTCTCATCTGGGTGTCCGGTGAGATGCTTGTGACTGTGCGGGCCAGCCTCTCTTTTTATGAGGTGGAGGAATTTCCAGAGCAGTTTTGCTAGGAAATAAAAGTTGTGTAGTTTGGCTCTGGGCCATTAACCAGCATGGACAGACATGAGCTTCATTACTGCTAACAGATCAACAACACAAATGTCAAAAGATTTATTTGATGTCGGTGGCCCATTTGGTATAAATATAAGTATGTATATATTTGATAAAATTTAAATATAATTTAAAAAATAAGGACACAATTAGTCACATGATTAAAATGGATTCATTTAGAACTGAATGGATGACAGTGAGTCCTGAAGAATCTGTTTCTTGCCCGCTTCTCTCTGGTTTTTGGACTTGGTGGTTGTTCCCACTGTGTTTTTACAAGTGACTTGACCTAAAATAGGAATCCTTTTGGTTTGCTCCACTGTCTACAGGAACAACACGGACTCGTGTGATGAAGGCACTGTGTGTCCAAATCCTGGAAAAATTGCTGTGAGTGCTGCATTATCAGAGGAAAAAACGTCTTGTAAAGAAGCAGCTGCCAACAGACGGGTCACACTGCACACAAGCGCCATTTTCGGACTGATCATTCGAATAAACAGGAGTTTGTTTACTAAATGAAATCTATCTTTATTTACTGTAAATAGATGCGGAACGCACACACAGTTGCATACTCGTGGATTGTGCAAATGAACCTGTGAGGTGAGTTTTCTCACCCCCCAATGGTGTTTGTGTAAGTACACACACACACACAAGCCTTCCTCAGTGTGTGTCAGTGTGTCACTGCCCCTCTCTGAGTATGAATGAGTATCCTGAGAGGGTTAGATAAAGGTAGTCTGTGCTGCAGCTGGGCTCAGCTGACACTTAAAGGAGGCATTGATGCGGGGACCGCTCCGTCCGGCTGCAGCAGCAGGACCTGCATCCATGGATGGAAATGCTGACAGGTGCAGAGCAGCAAAGGCCTTAAAGTCCACATCAAAGACACAGAGTCAAACGGAATATGTACTGTAGTTTCTTTAGAAATGTCACTAAAATGTCAGGATCTCTGTTAAAGTAACACACGGATTTAAGTGTAAGTCATCTGATACAGATATGACTTCAAGCTCTTTTAGTCACAGCTATATTCAGATCTTTCAAGTAGGTTTTTATGTTTTTAACCTCATATCCTATAAACTAGATGACTGATCCATACACTGACGTGTTCTCCTACTATGACAAAGGTGGATAAAGGTGAAGAGGATTTCATGTAATCCATGGATACCAGTGAAGATCACAAATCATTGAAGAAAAAAGGTTCAGCTGACTGTCTAGTGGCTCCATACCCTAACTCCCAATGTTAAAAATGCCTAGATAGCACAAAGGTTACACTATGTTCATATCGCTTCTGCAAGTGACCATCTAACACAAAAGTCCACAAACACCAGTATAGTTGAGTCTTCTGCGCTCAAAACTATAGCAAGCATCGCTTACGGCCGCTTTTGGGTTCTATGTAAAACTAGCATTCACTGAAAACGATTTAGTTGGTTTAGACCTCTTCACAGCTCTATTAATTTATCGGAATAGAGCTGTGAAAGAAAAGCCTGGAGCAAGATCAGCTAGATTTGCACCACTACGACATTTCACACAAGCCTCTTCCAACTGTAGGTAGAGGACATGCGCTAGTAAACAGAAAAAGAAGCCCTCCTGCTTGTTCAGTGTGAACACACCATAAGCTGCCAAATGTGCATGTTACATGCTCAGGAACATAAAATTTACAGTGACAGGAATTTCTTCCTCTCCCTAAAGAGGGATGGACTAGGTAACTGACTAAATGACAGTTTGTTTCATAGATCACAAACTGACTGAGTGTCCTACTTGCCTAATAGTCAGAATTTTAAGATTTGTTGATAGAAAAGTCACGAAAATTAGTCTGTGCTTCACAAACGGTAACACAGAGACTCATCTCACACTTCACGAACAACACGGACTCGTGTGATGAAGAATTTGAGATGATCCCCAATATGTTGAGATTCAGTGGAATACTGAGACAAAACATAAAGTGCTGTACTGGGGCCAGGGGGCGTTAGGTTCACTCTTCACTTCCGGTTGGGGCTTTATTTTATTAGGGTCTCTGCTCGGTGTTCTGTTGTGCTTCTGTGGACTTGACGCCTTCATCGCCAGCACCCGTTTACTCACCTGCTTGGGTCAATCACTGCTGTGTGTATATATACCTTGTGTTCCCCCTCACTTATCACTGGATCGTTCTCTTATGACTGTTACTAGTTTACGAGTCTCAGAGCCTTCATCAGGATTAAAAATCCTTGTGTTTCAACTTCTGTCAGCCCTGCATCTTGTCCACATCTGCTCCTGACATAAAGTTCCTGAGAGGCATGACCCCACCCCCCTTTCATCTAGAGGAAAATAAACAAATCATTGTATAATAAGAACTGCATGGTGGTAGCTTGATGGTTTTAGATCGTTTTGCAGTTCCTATTAACTTTGCACTTGCAATGTCCAGCAGAAAATCCAGTAGAAGAACATCATATTGGTCCATGGCTAAAGCCTTAAGGCTGCAGCAGAACAACAGTCCAAACACAGCAGCAAGATCTCCTCTGAATGACTCCTCCAGCCCAGATATCTACCTTGTTTTTGGGGTCATTTCTGCACATTTTGCATGTAAAAATTATGCAGAACGTGCCTCAAAAGAAAAATGTTGAAATCCAGTAATGAAACCAAAACACACATGTTTAGGATACTTACAGAAGTTTTGACATTATTACGGGATGGACACATCACCCATGGCTTGACAGTCATTTTGAGGGAAAGTGTGAAATTTGGCAATTTGCACATTTTTTGCACAATATGGGAAAAGAAAACTTCTGTTCAATTGATCTTCACAAAATTTCCCACGCATGCCGCCAGGTAGTCTAAGTCTACAGCCATAATCAAAATTTCATTGACCTTTGACCTTGGGAAGAGACCACAATCTGGATTATTTTTTTAATCACCTCTTTATTTAAACTCCTCTCAGGGATTTTGATCTGTTGTTTCTTAACTCCCGGAGCAGCAACTGGAAAAATGTTGGAACTAGAAGTTGCAGATTATCCTGATATTTGCAATAATTAGATACTTTGCATTTTCAATTCAATTCAATTTTATTTATATAGCCCAATATGACAACAATAGCCGTGTCAATGGGCTTCATACCTGTAATTGTAGGATAAACATGAGTCATAAAGAACATGAAGACATAGAATTCAGTAGGTAATGGCTAAACTAAACTAAACTAAACTAAACTAAACTAAACTAAACTAAACTAAACTAAACTAAACAGATTAAGCTAAACAGGGCATCCCTGCCTGTAGACCCTCCTTTATGGAAATGGAAATGCGATTATTAGAAAATCCACATCTAAAATGTAAAGATCAATCATCTGATTTTATTTCAGAGGTGTATGTAAAAACTTTAGTTTCGAACTTCTGGTTACTTTCAAAACTTCGTATTAAGAAACCCTGGTGAATATGGCGTAAAACAGTCGTAGCTTTGGATGAATATCCTTAAAATAGACACACTGTCCTGCATTGCAATAGAGGGAAAATGTACTTGTCTCCGATCCACCATAATCAAAGACATTTTTTTCAAGTGACCATGTAAATGGTTGGCAAAAAATGGGAGGAGCTAAGAAGTCAGAAAAGGATGGGACATTTAGTGTGACTTTAAACGTGCTCTGTGACGACGCTAACCTGCACGCTGTCCTCAGTGTGTGAAAATTAAACACTTTGTGGTCTTTACAAAGTCAACACACTGCTGGTATATTGACCCCCCCCCCCCCTGCAGTTCTTATCACATCGTATACACACTAATATTCATTTAGGTTTGCACTTTTATGTTCCGGCTCTGATTTCACCACCAGCTGCTGATGATAAGCCAGGTAGACGGTTTTCTTCTTCTTCATTTGACGGACAGAACTCCTGATTAATTATCAAGATTCTAAAACCTGGATGATATTTCTTCCTTCTCAAGACATCAGTCCAGTTAGCGTCTTTACCGGTTAAATTCACAAAATGTTTCCAGAAAAATGCAGAACCCAGGTCACGTGACCTAACCACAAACACATGATCGTGTTAGAGTAGTAAAATTTCTTCTCTAAAAATGAAAGGAGGAGGCTAAGAAATGAAGCTGTGTGTGGAAAAAAACTGGACCACAGTCGAAAGAAAAAGAGAAACATCATTAGCGAGCACACAAACACTCATTTCCTCCGGCTGGCTGGTAGATTGTATCAACATACGGCTTTTGTTTGAAAGCCGCGGATATGAAATATGGACGTGAGTAAGAGCACTGCAGAGACACCGGGAAGCACCGAGCAGCCCCCTCCTGTTCTGTCAGCTCGCCAAGGAGACCCTTTCATTTTCTGTTAGATGAGAGCAGAAGAAAGGCAATACAGAACCTGAAAGAAACAAGGCTTCACTTGAAATAGTTTAGGGGTTAAAGTGATTTTCTAATGGATCAGTCTGAGCACATAGAGGCTCAAACAGATTGACTTTTATGTCAAAAAGTCTGACACAAATTCTTTCCTCTATTTTTTTTTATTTTGTTATTTGTTAAACAGTAGCCTCTTTTCCATTTTTACAAACATATGAGATAATTCACAGCAGTCCTGGACTCAAAAACTCAAAAAAAGAAGCTTTGACACGGTGAATGACCCTGCCCAAAAAATGATGACATCACAACAGGACAAACGGAACAAAAGTAATATTAAAATCCACTAACGAAATAAAACATAAGGGATATCCGAACGCAGTTTTGAAATTATTATGGGATGCTATATGGCCTACAGCTTGGCGGCGTTAAAGTAGGAAATTTGGCGATTTGAAAATGTTTCCACTTTATGGGAAAAAATGCATCTTTGAGCGATTGTCACAAAATTTCATACACACAACAAAGTAAAGTCTACAAATGCAACCTAAGTTTCTCTGAACTTTGACCTCTGAAAAAGGCAGGCCTTTTTGAATTTTCAAAAAATAATAACAGTTCAATCTATGGTTTCCTAACTCCTGGAGCATTGATGGGATGCTGCTCAGAAAAAAAGGTTGGACCTAGAGGTGGTACATGTTTACTTGGCATTAGCATGGCGAGCTCACAAAAGTGGCGTTCCTCTGTTTCTTCCACATTTTTACCAAAATATTTAATACATAAATGTTGGCTCAAGTGGAACAAAACGATATGAAATAAGTGAAGATGTTAGGAATGTGGGCGTGGTCAATAAAAAACCTCTGTTGCCAAGGAAAACCAAAAGTTTACTTTTGCAGATTCTTCTAAAAATTACGTAGATCTGTTCATCATCTCCAAGCGACCCAAAAAGAAAATAGTTGCTATGGAGATAAAACCAACAGAAAAGTTGCAATTTTGAAAATTTTTTTTCATGTCAGGGTGTCAGGGGCAGAAAGGGTCTAAAAGCAGCTGCTCACCCTGTGAGGGTGAGTCATAGAGTGGCGGGTAGCGCGCGTACAATACAACGTCGCTTACCGCTTTAATGTGATTTTTTTACTGCTCTAACCCCATATGTAGATGTACTTTTCTGGGCCACGTGTGGGGGAGTAAAAAAAAAACTCCAAACAACATTTTGGGTTCTCTGACTTCATGTCATAACGAGGAAATGACTCATCATTTCATTAGGAAGCAGGGATAGAAGAAGCTGTAAACACTGACATGTGCCTTTGATTTGTAGATGTGACAGATCTAATTAAAGAAAAGACTTAGTGGTTTCAACTTTGTTGGGGTATGTTGAACATTACCCTCCACTTGCTGCAGCTGTAAGGCCATAATATACAATGACCACATCGTACAGTACATCTTTATGGGAGTTTTACTGTAAAGCAAACTTCTGGTGGTCATAAAGAGAGAAAGCAGACCTTCTGTCCTTCTGCCTGACAATCTTAGTCTGGACCAGAGCCTGGCTAATCACAGAGTGCCAGGCTTCTTCACAACACCAGCTACACCCGTCCTACACAGCCACTCTCTCAGCATAGTTATGCTATTTGTACAGCATAAACATTCAGGATGATTATATGTAATTTTGTGGACATTCACTGATGGACTGACCTGCACACGCTGGCCTCGGGATTCTCCTCTATGCTGAAAAAGATTTTATAGAGTTATGAGGAGTCAACGAAAGAAGCTCGGGATGTTTTCACTGCCAAGATCCTCGTTAAACAAACACTCCCATTCAGTATGTTCCTGTCAGCATACCCACTCGCTGCATTTGCTCCCCGGTGTTACAAACCCCGAGGCTTCATTCAGCGAGCGTGCCTCTCTGTCTGTGCTTTGACTTGATCAGAAAGTGGAGTAAGTCGCCGAAAGTCAACAGACGCATTCCCGACATTCACTTCACCGTGAACTCCCGCCTTTCACCTGCACTTCCTTATCGCCTCCTGAGCTCAGCTGCTGCTGCTGCTGCTGCTGCGTCATGAATCCGTGCCAGGTCTAAGTAAAGACTCTCGAGCGGACATGTTACATTTTACAGCTGTGTTCCTCTAACGCCTGTTCCTGAAACCCACAAGAGACTCTTTCTCTCCTTCTTTACGCCTTGCCATCATGCCATACTTCAAAAGCTGAGTGGGGCAGAAAGAACAGAGACAATGATTGTTTGCTGTCCCAAGTGACTTATTGGGGTCAGCTATTGGTTTTTGGTGGAAACACACCCTGATTTGAGTTGCAGGTTAAGGACTGACAATGGTTTGTCACTTCTGTGCGACACATTATCAAGGAGTCTTTCCTGTTTAAGGCAGCTTTAACCCTTGTGCTATCTTAGATGACCCCCCCCCCCTTACATTGACGTGTTCTCCCTACCAGGACAAAGGTGGATAAAGGTGGAAAGATTTCCTGTAATCCATGGACACCAGTGAAGATCACAAATCATTGAAGTAAAAAGGTTCAGAGCACTGTCTAGTGGGTCTAGATGACCCAACTCCCAATGGTAAAGTGCCTAGGAGAGCACAAGGGTTACAATAAGAGTAACTGGAGCCAAAGTGACTTCACCAACCAACCACTAGATGGCTGGTTACACAAGCAAGACCATCCTTAGAAACAGTACTTTACTATATTAAAGGCTCAACTTTAAGATTTTTTATCCCTTGTTGGATTTAGAATCAATGACAACCATACTGAGATTGTTTTAAGAACTGTCAGACTTCTTTCCCCTCTTTGGTAAAACCTTTGCTTTTGTGACATCATAGGTGTGTTGTCCTGTTAACCCTTTAACAGCTGATTCATGTTCTTCGTGTAAACACTTCACTGCCGTGTGGTCACACCGCCCTCGGCAACGCGGGTTCAAGTGGTCACTGCCAATCAAAAAGTCTATTTAAGTTTTCCAAAACTTTTGCACAGTCACATACATTTTTAAACCCATTTTGGGGTTCTCCATACAAAGCGCGCAGCCATAGAATGTGCAGCACATGCCTGGTGTGAATGTAGCTTCACTTATCAGCCTGAGACTGCTTCAGAATCCACTGAAATTACATTGACTGCGTAAAAAGTGATGACATGTCAGTTTAGCACATGGTGTTCACACTGAACTAGCAGCAGGAAGGGGCGTCTTCTTATTGATTGATTTATTTTTTTTGCTAATGTTTGTTCACTAGCGCATGTATCTACAGTTGGCAAAGAATTGGTCACAGTGGTGCAAATCTCATGAGTCTTGCTACGGTCGTAGAAACGTCAAAAGTATGTCAATGTGAGAGTTTTGAACGCAGGAGCCCAATACGCGCATTTCTGCATTCTACCTCTGCACCACACTCGCCCAGCGGTGCAGAGGTACAGCGGTAGACCTCTGATTGGAAGATCACAGGCCTGGTTCCCACCTCACACGCCCATGTGTCAAAGTGTCCTTGGACAAGACACTGAACCCCACATTGCTGCTGGTGGTTATAATGTGGGTTGGCGCCAGTGTTCAGCAGCAGAACCGCCATCAGGGTGTGAATATGAGTGTGAAAGGGTGAATGGGACTGTCACTGTCATGGGATGCCATTTAACTACCATTGGAAGTGGCTGTTTGAATACCCGTTGCAGAGACCATTGTGAACGTGGCTTTATGGTAGTTAAAAAGAAACACCGACGCTAAAGCTGTTGTTCAAGAGCTTGGGTCTCGCAATTTTTAACAGCTTTATATTTTCTGAGTAGCAAAACCACAAACAGAAAAGTTGGAGATGCACTCTGCTAGATTAGGCTTATCTCGAAGGAGTCTCTGTGGTACGGATTTTGTGAACAATTCCAAAAATATGGAAAACTCTGATAAAGAGGTCTAGAGAATACAGGGACTTTCATTTCCTCTCCAAATGTCTCAGCCGAGTGAGACTGGGACTCTAATAACAAGCACTGGTAACATTTTAGGCATCTTGGTTTAATGAATATATATATTTATATATATATTACTTTTCACCACTTATGCCTACTTTTTACAAAGGAAAAAATATAAACATTTAATTTCTGTAGATATTTATGCAGAATTCCCATAGAAATTTCAATTTTGTGCATACATTTAAGCTTTAATGGTGAATTGTGGGAAAATGAAAGACCTTGTAATGAATCAGGCGGAGGCAGAGCTGGAGGCAAACTAGGAAAAGCATGTTTTTGAACCCAACACTTAGCATACGCTACAAGAATCCAAAAAACCCAGTCCCGCTCACCTAAAAAGGCCTTCATAGACATTCATAATAATATTTACATCCTGTGCATAATTTAGACTGGGAAAGAAGAAAACATGTTTTATGAGAATGTTCTGTCCACAGTTGGTGGTGTCAAGGCTGTAGCCTTGTATACAAGGTGAGCGAAGGTAAACAAGT
This sequence comes from Oryzias sinensis, assembly GCA_037389245.1. NCBI lineage: Eukaryota > Metazoa > Chordata > Actinopteri > Beloniformes > Adrianichthyidae > Oryzias > Oryzias sinensis. The sequence goes on from CM074500.1 coordinate 22,902,418, forward strand.
TTTTCTTCTCTCTTTTTAGCATTGCAAAAGAAAGTCACAGTTATTTGGAAAAAATCAGTCTTTTGACACATTAGCTTCATTCAGGAGCAATCCCCATTAACGGCTATCTGAAAACCAGACAGGAGCTGATTTTCATAAACTATGGAGGAAGAATGGGAGAAGGAAGAAGCCATGTCTTCAGCTCAGTCGTGCACACGTCCCTGAGAAAGCAGAAGCATTAGAAGTAAACACTGAGCTCTCTCACAGGATGCTCTGTAAATATTTAGAGCCCGGCCTGGACTGAAGGGAGTGAAACACGGCCGGGCAGAAATGGCCAAATGTGATCGGACCAGGCCAACCTCCTCCGCTCTCCACATCCCATCAACGCCGGCGCTGGACAACACCACCCTATTCAGGCAAGGGTGCGCTGTGGCTTTTCCCAGCTTACCTTGCGGCAGCCCTGGAGGTCACCTCAGTAGAGCGGGTGGCAGGGGCCTGCTTCCTGAAACTGAAGTGAAGATCGTTTACATTAGCTTCTCATAGTTTCAGAGGAACAGGTAGGCCGAACGTTGATGTAAACGATGACCTCCTGCTTCATTTTGACAAAAACCCATAGACTGTTTGGTTCAGGTCAATCCATAGCTCTTGGGTAACATTATTGGATGTGTTTTAACCTTTACTAGCCTGGTTTGGCCCTCATCAGCCTGTTTGAGCAAAGCTATGGATTAATTATTCATTCAAGCCTAAATGAGCAACAGAACTGGATGTCAAGCATGCAGGTCACCAGAGTCCATGTTTTACTGAACCAGAGTCATCAGCCCTAAGCTCTCTGGATGAAGGTTGGACTGGTAACGGTCCTGAACTGTCAGTTTTCAGTTTCACTGAGTGAGACCGGGTGGTTTGTTGTGTTTTGACTGTCAGTACTCACATGACTGCTCCACCTCTCTGTGTTGCTGTTGAATGAATCACATTAATGTGGATCTCTTATCTCACCATCTCTTTGCCGGGTAAAAAACTAAAATGGGTTTTCGGCTTTTTGCGTCACCTAATCTTGACACGGATTAAACAGCCCGGCTAGGTTAGGGAGCGTTTTTCCTCTTTCGTTTAATTGAACACTTCTGGTAAAATACTTCCAGGGAGCCTGCAATTCCAGTTGGGTGGAGTTTCAAACCCGTTACGCACAAAGACACATGCGCACATTTGTTTCATTGTGAAGCCAGAACAGGGTCATGCAGAGTTAACTGTCACAGGTGTGGACTTTCAAGGCTTTATTTATGGCACCAAAGCAGCTTGTAGGGAGTTTTTAGGGACTTTTCCTGTTAGAAGGAGGAATTAAACTTTCACTTCTATTAGGAAATGTAATTGCAGCTCATTAAAGATGGAAGCTCAGCTCAAAGAGTCCATAACTAAGAGTTCAGACTCAAAACCAGATGGGAAAACATGATCAAATAGAAAGTCCTATTTAACTCTAATTGAAATTAGAAATTCGCTTTGGCAAACGTCCACCCATCTGGTCTCCATATATTCCACAAGAGTCTGAAGAGTCATATGTTATTGGCACTTGACCCCCGGGTCTGGGCCGTGCATGCCAAAACAATACCAGGACGAGCCTCCCAGAGCTGTAGTGGAACACAAATAGTAACTTGTAGATGCCATCAGCCGCCACTACAGAGGAGAAGGGAAACTGAAGGAGGAGGAAAAACAGCAGGACGAAGAAGAGGTGGAAATGGGTGGCGGCCAGGAAGCGGGACTCTTCCTGCCCTAATCACAAGTCCGAGTGTTTCCTTTCATTGTAGGAGCTCCAGACCCCATTAAGTCACAGGACCCCTGCATACACATCCTCCTAAGACAAAGTTCCTCTTTTACGGGCGAGACGCTGCGTTAAAGTCATACATGTTACATGTGGCTTTTTCAGATTAGGCCTCACAGCCATGTTCCCACATACTGAGTCACAGGTATCCTCCTTGGCAGAGGCGAGGCGCATTGTGCAGCCCTGCGGCTCTGCTCCCATAAACACTTCATTACGAAATCCTGAGGACACAGTAAATATTTGCCGAGGTCCTTATCAGCGCGCCTTATCTTGGCGTGAACTCCAGGCACCGCATGACTCCCGGGCGCTGTATTTTCTTTAAGCATTTGCTGCCCACGATAAGTGACGACAGCGGCTCGGACCACAGCCGCTGACTTGAAAGACTCCTGGAAAGCCAGGTTCAACAGCGGGCTGGATCGAATGCAGGCCAGGCGTTGGCGCCCAATCGGACTTCAGCTCTGTCCTCCAGTTAGCTGCTTGGCTAATCAGTCATGAGCTGATGGTGCCGCCCTCCTAATCCACTGATGTCCCCTCCATTTCATCGGCTTTGTCCGGTCAGGAGAAAAGCAAATGTCATATTTGCACTTAGAGCTTATTAAAATGGGGTTTTGCTTTAAAATTAACTGGACTAAACTCCCAGTCACCCTTCAGTAAATCCTCCCCTCCACTCATAAACTTCAAGTGTCGGCTCTCTAAGTACGAGAGCCTCTGTGTCGTAACACAACCCTCAAACTCGGCTTATTAAAAGATTCTGATCTTTCCAGCCTCCGGCTCTGCTCTCCTTCGCTTTTTCCCTTTTTGAAAGTGCAGCCCCCCCCGGCCTCTTGGGTTTGTAGTTGAACGCTTTATGCAATAGTTGGGTCAGAGCTGCAGAGCAGCACGCATGGCGCTCAGATGACAGGCAGAGATTTGGGGAAATACCTTTATCTGATTTCACTCCCCGCCGCCCCCCCCCCCCCCCCCCCCAGGGTGCTCTTCCACTTCACTGCACAAGGAGACCACAGCCAAACTCTTGTTTTTTTTTTCCTCAAAATTATTATTTTTTTTTTTATTTGGAGAACTACAAAAAAAAATGTACAGTACAAAGTTAACAGTCTCACACTCAATTTGTAGTGAACAGACTCCCCAAAAAAAACGAAAACATCACAACTCTCGTCTCTTTTTTTGTCCGTTTGTTACATTCAAAAAGCTTTACTTCTGATAAAGTAGTCAAAAGTACATAGTGCGCATCCCCCTGTACCTACTATGTACAAACCAGACGTGGTCGTCCACTTTTCCTCCCCAGCAAACTCCGAAAACTAGACTCTACACGAAAAGAACATGAAAAAGGAACGGGGGACAAATGGAAGAAGGGCGCTTCTGTCCGAGTGGTAACAACCTCAAAATCCAGGTCGAGGATCCAACACTACATTCAACTCTTGTAGAAAAAAAAAAATGTAGGAAAAATACTTTATTTGGTTAATTTTTAAGGCATGTAAAGATGGTGAACCCCAACAGGCACTACACAATAATACTGGGGCACAAGGGATTGCTACATTCTTTAGCACGTGGCTGGAATCACAGTGTGACCTCGTGCAAACAGGAGAGAGAGAGAGAAAAAAAATAAAAATACTTTTTGGTTAATTTATTGACTCGGGTTCTTTGTCGCTGATGTAGGTCAACAATAAGGTTTGGACGGTCTTTACAACCTCTGTTTATACATTCTACACACACGGCTAATGGGGATCCTCCAAAGAATAAAGAGAAATAATAAAAAGAAAAAACAAAACAAAAAGAAAGGCCTTCTAAAGCACTGACAGCCTCAGGAGCAGACAGCAATCATGCAAACTTTTGTTTTAATAAACGTAAACAAGGAACGAAAATTAATGAAATAAATATCACATACCTTCTCTTAAATTAAGATTTTGTTTTTACTCATTTACAATAAAAATAACCAAGTGAAGTTACAAAAAAAAAGGAAAAAAAAACAATATATATATTACTGTGAAAAGAACATACACTCCACTTTATGCAGATTAATAATGGCGATCATAATTTAAACATAAAAGAATATAGATCTATTGCTTCATCATACTTGATAAATACAGTATGGACACAAATTACCAATGTAGCCTATACTTTTTTTCACAAGATAATAAATAAGTTAAATAGTCCATAGCAAGTTAAGCACCGCTATGTAAATCACTCAAAAAAAAAAGCTAAAAAAATATATATATATATTCAACCATCAGCAGTGATTTCCCCAAACAAACCCAACTCAAGAGCTTTTCAACCAAGCAACACTAACCAAACCAACCACTGGGTGGCGCTAGAAGGCAGAACTGGAATGAAGGAAACATGTTACTTTGAGTCAAGGCATATTCTTGGCAGGATGGGAGGAAATCTGACACCGCTCAGTCTCTTCTCAAGTCACAACTCCGGGAAAGAGGGGGCTGCTGCCGAGAGCCCTTGGGCAAGGCACTGATGGAATGCCTTCTGTTTGCTATCTAAGATTTAATACAGCTATGTTACATAGAAAGGAGAGAGAGAAAAAAATACTAGTCTAATGCCAGATCAAGGATACTTGAAAGCTTAACTGATCCTCGTGGGTTTGAGCCCCTCTCTTGCCCCCCTCCAGGGGGGTCGGAGCAGGGGTCGGCACCCCAAGAAGGGTAAAGGAGTCTTGCTCAGAGGCACGTCGGAAGAGCACCTCCATAATCCAAACAAACGGGGTGGTTAGTCGTCTGAAATCGACAGCCGGCTGAAGATCGGCAACCGCCTCCCCGCGTCCAGACTCGGCGACTCGGAGCCGCTCAGGCTCCCGGAGGAGCTCAGCGACCCGCTGGCGTAGCTATCCCGGTCAGAGAGCGAGTCCGGCGGGCTCGGCGGCGGCTCGAACACCGGCGAGTCGTTGAGGCGGCGCAGCGCCTGCAAGTGGCTCATGTTGTAGGTGGGGGAGGACGGGCAGCCGCTCTGCATGCTCCCGAAGTAGGCACCTGTGGAGTGGTTGTAGCCGCCGGGGGTGTGCACCGCCAGCGGGGCGAGTAAGGCCTTTAGGTCCTGCCCGGGGAAGGAGAAGGCACTGTTGATGCAGGGCACGGAGGTGTGGGCCAACACCTCCTCGTAGAAGCTGGAGGCGGTGGAGCAGGAGGAGGCCGAGGCGAGGGGCGGAGGGGTCCGGGACGTGGGGCTGTCGAGGAGGGGGGAGTCTAGTCCGTGGTGGGTGGAGAAGCCGGAGAAGCTGAGGCTGTGGTGGAGCTTTGGTCTGTCCCGCTGGGTGTAGCCGAGCTGCTGCGGCGGCAGGACGTCCCTCTGGCCGAAGCCGCTGAGGTCCCGGGCGGCGCGGGGCTCCGCCGCCTGCACGTTGGCGTTGGCGGGCGGAGCCGGGCGCCGCTCCTCGGCGTTGTGGATGAAGTGACAGCGGGGGCCGTAGGGGCAGAAGCCGATGGTGTGGAAGGTGCGGCACGGCTCCGTCTTGTACTTGGGGTGGCGGGACAGGCTCCGCAGCTCGTGGTAGCCGTGGGCGAACTGACACTTCTCCCCGTACTTGCAGGAGCCGTTCTCCTCGAAGGGCCGGCACAGCTCGGTCTTGTACCGGGTGGAGTTGATCTGGGAGCCGGGCTTCTGCTGCAGCACGCCCCGGTCTCCGTTCTCGCTGTAGGCGCGGTCGCGGAACTTGTTCTCCTTGTTCATGAGCGCCGTGGCGCTGCTGCCGCCGCCGCCGCTCGGCGTGTTCTCCTTCAGGCTGCAGTAGGGGCCCACCGAGAACTTGTTGCTGTTGTTCATCGCCTCCACGCTGCTCGTCGAGTTCCTGCGGTAGAAGGTCGGCGTGAAGGGGCCGCCGGAGCCCGGGCCCGCGACGGGGGCGCCCACCGCCTTCTTATCCAGCATGTTGTTGATGTGGAGCGCGTTCATGTTCATGCTTCTGTCGTGCTGCTGGGGGGGGACACAGACCAAGAGTTAACAGCAGTTCATCCTCCTGCAGCGTGACGGTCCTGCAGCAGGACGTTTACCTTATAAAGCATGTCCATGTCGTAGAACGCAGACAGGACAGTCGCGGACATCTCTGATCCCCAAAGCTGCAGCCGCGCGCCGTCTTTCATGGAGAACCGAGCTGGATCCCTGGACGCACCGAGTGCTGGTTCGTGCCACGACTGGTTTTGGGGAAAGTTGCTGGAAAAAAGTTGTACGTCCCTGGAAGAAGGGGGGAAGTCGAGAAGGGGGGCAGGTTTGTGTCGAGAGGCTGGAAGGTGGTTACGTCTCCTCCCCGCTAGAAGCGCTGAACCAGAGAGCTGCCTCACTGCGAGCCGGAGCCTCCGGCCCGGTTATAAACCCTGACTGCGGCCGGGGCGCAAGGAAGGCGGTGCCAAGTGTCCCCCCCCCCCCCGCCCGGAGCCGCCTCCTGGCGCTTCGCAAGAAAGTCCTCCCCTCCCGGGTTGGTCGCTTATTCTTCGACACCACGCCTTGAAATTCAAGCCGCGCAAAGCCTCCACCACCCCCCCGAAAAAAAAAAAACTCCTACTCCTCCTTTTCTAATCAAACACTTTTGTGGAAGTGGGTTTTTGCTTTTCGGGTCTCATGAACACGGAGAAGAGTCTGGAAACCGTTTGTCCCCCCCACCGCCCTCCAGCTGCCTGTGGACGGGGTGAGACCACAGCTATGAGCGGGTCCACGCAGAATTGTTGGAATCCACTGATTGCATAATCAGCGTCCACACTGCAACAACAGCCCCATCCAGTCTGCATGTGCTCTTTAAAAAATAAATAAAATAAAAAAGTTTAGTTTGCCGCTTTCGTGACCCACCTTTTTACGAAAGCCATCGAACTTTTCCTGTCACGTCCAATCTCTCTGGATCATCCAAAGCTCCAATTCCTCCGGTTCAGTTTGTTTTCTCCAAGTTTCAGAGGCAAAGGCTGCAGGAATGTGCTTTCAGCGGCGGGACAACACTGCCCCCTGGAGAGCAACGCGTGAACTGACACTAACACGACTAGAGCGCCATCTGCTGGTCACATTTAGAACTTCAATTACAACTAGAACAGAAAAGAAGTGATTAATGAATAAGTTTCTGCTCCTGAATTTTCGATTAAATCCTAAAATAGAAGCTTTAGTCATGCATTTCTGGTCATAGTCCTTAGTATTTTTAGATCTTTTTTTTTAACTTTAGTAGTAAATTTAGTCTTTTTCTTTGTGATGGTAAACAACCAATGAGATTGGCAAACACACCAGTGAGTTCAGCGACTACTGAGGGTTAAAGAGTGTTCTTCCTTGACATTTCCACAACATAAACCCCTGCTGTTGCGGTGTCTGCATGAAATAATCTTCCGTAGATGGTAAAATGTTCACAAGAAAATGTCAAAGTTCTCTCCGTCTGCTTTTGGACTCCTGTCAGGCTTAAAAAGCAGAGTGGAAAGATTGCAGAATTGGCAGCAGAGGGTGGGACGTCTATATTAGGGCTCTGCAAGCTGATATTTTAGAAAGGACGGTGAGAGAAACAAACAAAAAAAAAATAACAAAAACATGGCAACATATGACCAGAAAATTGCAGGTTTGTCAAACACTGGTGCTCTTTTCTTCCATATATTATCTTAATTGGAGGAGTGATTGCAAATGTTTTTCCATTAATCTTTCAATATGTTCTTTCAGTGCTGAATACTTAGAGGTTAAAAGGAAAGGAAAATAGCAACAAGGACAAAAACAAGTGACATAAGAGCTTGGAATCTACTACTGCCAACCCTAAAATTAGGCTGAGGGCTGCCCCGGGACGATTTGTGCTGTGTAAAATGTTGATATACAGTTTAATGTGAAGGACAGACACTGAGAAATCCCTTGAACGCGTCCCCCTGAGGGAGCGCCCCGGCATCACACGGCTGGTTTGTTTGGCTGGAGGGGACGTTGTGGAACCTTACGTCAGGTTTTCTGCAGCGGGGCCTGAATCGGCAGCATGGGAGAAGCAGGGCAGCGGGAGTTTACTCACACACCCGTGCAGGACAGTGGTCCATTGTGCCTGCCGCCTAATTACATAAGCAGGAAAACCAGAGGGAAGCATAAAAACAGCCCACCAATGGGAGGAATTTTGCAGTAAATTAAACATCACAGGAGAATAACACCTCGTTTAAACATACAGTACGAGTCGCGCACAAACACAGCCCTGGTGACGTGTCAGACGCTCTGGGCTGGCGGCGCTGCTTCAGGTGGCGAGCGGCTCGGAGGAGCGGACAGTTTGAGGTGCTGCTTCACAAACATCCCGGCACAGTTGTGTTCCAACATGGTCAATAAAGCAGCGACTCTGATGCGGTTTAATCCGTTTAATTTAACAAAACAAACATCTTTAGGGGTCGATGCGATTCTAAAAACATTCAGGTGGTAAGTATTACATAAAAAAGTCTTGATTTTTAACATCTGCTCACAGAGGTATCTGGAAAACTTTGCGGAACCCACGTCCAGCCCGTTAGGTTCTGGAGCTCAGCTCCTCCAGCAGATCCAGAACCAGGCCGGCCCTGTGCTGCCGCAGCGTCAGCCGGGCGTGCTCGGCGGCGCAGCAGAACTGCGGCAGGGCCGGCAGGCTCTCCAGGGCTTGCTGGGAGCGGAGAGCCTCGGCTCGGGCCCGCGCCTCCATCAGGACCAGCTGCTCGGGATCCGGCCTCTCCCGGTCCAGCTGGAGAACGAGGGGGCGGAGGTGTCTGTGGAGCAGCTTCACCCACAGCAGCGGCTCGGCCCACAGGTTCCGATCACCCTTCTCGAACAGGAAGTCCTCTTCATCCTGATCAGAGCAGATTTCAGGAGAACACGGTTGAACAGAGAAAACAGGCTGTATGACTCCTGAAGTACACTCACCAGGCTGGAAGCTTCATCTGGACCTTCATCCTCATCTTCCTCTCCCAGCAGCCACTGCATGAGCACCAGGACGCCCGCTCCCATCTGCCCCCACAGTTCAAAGAGCCGACACAGGAGCTCCACGCCGACCTCCAGGGCCGCGGGAGGACACACGGGGACCGCCGCTGCATCTGAGGGGAAAGACGGATATGAAAGAGCCTGTAGGGCTGATGTGAGGCCGCTTCTGAACAGCTGTTCTCGGTAGTGGCTAACTCTGTACATCCAAAAAAAGGCCCGTGACCCCAAAGGGATGGAGGGAACCAAAAGGCCTAAAGAAGCCCCTCCTTCAGCGCCATTTTCACTCACTGTAACTTCCTCGAGTTCTTCTCTGAACACAGCAGTCAAAAGGATTTCCACTCACAAAATCTGCTTTGTTTTTATTCAGTAGCTGCTTCAGGATATTCCAGATGACATTTAGCTTCAAGTCCACAGAATAAAAACAACAACAAATTATTTGTTTTTTTGCTGATGTTGAAAGTGTAAAGTGAAAGAGGAGTTCCCACCAAGCTGCTGATGACTTGCTGGAGACACAAAGGTGTCATAAAATAACCACTTCATGACTAAAAATGTTCTATTGGAATCAAAATACAGTGGTTTTACATGACAAACCTCCGTAAAGTCCCACTCCAATCATCTATTGATCTGTTGTAAAATTGTTCCTGTGGTCTTATTATCTGGATTATGACGTTTTTAGTCAAAATAAAAAAACTTGTGTCGTTTTCTAGGACTAGTTGGTTAGAAATTCACCTCTGAGTCATGGGAGGGAATGTCGGCACAGAGCAACCCCGCCCCCTTCTCCTCCCTGGTGCTAAGAGCTCTCTGCTGACCTGCTCTCCAGCTATCTTAGAGCCCCTCACACCCCCATCCTAACATTAGAGGAGTAATAAAAATGGCAGCAATATTGGAGCTATCCAGTCGTACAGTTTGGATCCAGACTCCAGCTCAGACGAGGAAAACAAAGACCTTTATGGATCTATTAGTCTGACAGTGGATGCATCAGAATGGAGCAGAGCAGGGAGGCTGCTGATTATAGCTTCAACGTCACAAATACAATCTTTTTTAAACAGCAGTTTTTCATCTGTTCCTGATTCACAACAATGTGAGTAAAGAAATACTCAGAAATGCAATTAGAATCTTAATTTTCTTTCTATATGTCCTTATCAGAAAAACGCCACGAGAACATGTTAAAAACACAATTTTTATCTAAGTGTATTTTTAAAAAAACACACCACCAAACTTAGTCAAATAAATGCTTCACAACATTCACTCGCCTGAACATCAATCCTGTTTTTTTAGTTTGATATTCCCAAAATGTTCTTAAATGGTTACATCGTTTGCACTTTCTGTCTGATAGAAATGCGATCTGGATGGTTTTAAAACAGCATCCATGACTCAAAAAGATCTATAGCACAAACTTTTTCGGAGAGAGTCTGAGGCGTTATGGGGAAAGGAAAAGTGCCGGAAGGTTTTGATGTGTGCCAGCAACCATCTCGAGCAACCAGACACCAAAGGGTTCGTTTGAAATCTTTCCCGTAGTACAGAATCACTTTAAGTGATTCTGTGTAAGTACAGAATCCAAAAAGAGGCATTTTAAAAGCAAAGATGAAATGAAAATGTGGATGAGAGCAGGAATACCTCCTTGCCCTGGTAAGGGCTGGTGCTCGTGGAGTGGCCACATTTGAAGGATCCAGAACTGACAGCAGGATCCAAAGTGTGCGTGTGAGCCTTGGATGGCTTTCTGGGAACCAAAGCTGTAACTCATGTAACCGACCATCATCAGGGTGTGCGCCTGAGCAGAATCAAAAACACCCTGCGAGTTGCAGCGGCGTGCTCCTCGCGTTCTTTGAGGTCCACAGATATGAACCTTCAGCGTTCCAAAAAACTCGGTTCAAAAGTGTGGGAGACGTCAAGTGAAGACGTTTTTATTTAGATGAGCTTTTAGCCATCTTTGTCTGTGATATTTCTCAAAGTAGGAGACATGTTTTATGTCTTTGCATAGTTTGGCCGGGGGTGCGACTTATACTCAGGTGCGACTTATAAGCGATCCTAAAAAAATAAATAGCAACAACCACTAGAGGGCGCTGTATGTTTGTGTGTCAGTATTTACTACTGACAGCAACGCAGACGAAGAAGAGCCGCTCAGTCTTGCCCTAGCTTTGGCGGATTTGTTCAGGAGAACCTCGTCTCCCGGGACGACAGCGTTCCCAAGCAGAGGAGCGGCTTTAAGACGGTGTGTGAGCTGACTTTTAATGGAGAAATGCCGCGCAGTCCTGAGAAACCGTGTTGACAATCATGTGGATTCACGTTTCCAATCGTGTCCAGACAAAATAAAGGCTGAAATTATTCCCACATATTTACGCTCAGTCAAGATGCACATAGCAGCATTTCCCGCATGGATTTGAACTGCATCCACGGTTAAATGTTGGCACGTTTTAGCCTAATCCTTCTTCCGGCTCCGTTTGGCCATGAAAAAAAGCAGTGGCCGCATGGATTAAAAAAATATGGTTAATAATAACCATAACAATAATAAAATCACGTTTAGAAGATCATCTCGCTCTATGCTGCAGGTTTGCTTACAACGGAACTCAATATTCCTTCTTCTACAGTCGATTCTGGTATTTTTGAGAGTTCTGCTCAATGATTTGTTCCAACCGAATGTGTGGCGAATGTAAAGGTTCGTTATAATCGGATCAATGGGTCCATAAACACAGTTCAGTTCTAATTCGATCCGATCAAAGATATTTTGCACATGTAACCATAGCTACCGTCTGTGAAAAGTGCTAGTAAAATAAAGATTTACTTAATAAACCCGTAACACTAGTGGTGGTGTGTTTTCCTACAGTTTTCTAGAAAGCACTGCAGAGGAACCCCCCCCCCCCACACACACACACACAAACACACACACACACACACTAACAAAGGCAAACGGTGTCTACAACCACCGCAGAAGCAGTGTGTGCGTTAAGTATGTGTTGTTCCCCCACCACAGCTGACACCCTGATAACACCAGAGACTTGAAAAGGCTCTGAGAGGCCCTAGCCATAACACTGCTGCTGTGGGAAGAGCGAAGGTGAAGGTATCTGGACCCCCGTCCCGTTAACGCACCCACATGAGCACGGGAACTCAGATTGGTTTTCATCTTCAGAGAGGAGGCGTAAAATCGCAGCAGAGCCTGGAGTCTGAGCGCATGGACTCTGGAGCCCCTGATTGTAGTGCATTAGAGGAGATTCAAGAGGTTAGGAGCCTAAGTAACATTTTTTTTTCTTTAAAGAAGGGCTACCTCCCCCAGGACAGCCCTACCTCTGAAGTTGGGCCTCAGGAGTGTACCCCCCCCCCCCCCCCAAAAATGAAGGGGCACAATAGGAAATTTTAGCTGTGTTCAGTTGATCTACTTTTCTACAGAGCTTTTACACGTCACTTAAAGTGATTTCCCTCCTCGAGTTCTTGCTGCAGAACACCTTCTTTCTCAAGAGGATAGTGTTTCACGCCGTTAGACGACTGGGTGCGAGATTTGGCATCAGTTTTGGAAAAAAAAAAAATTGGGGTATTGTTTGGTGTTGAAAGACTGTGAGACCAAATGTGGGGACAATATCAGCTGGTGAACAAATGCGGTGAAGCTGCAGATGTTCCTGAGGTCTTCAGAGCAGAAACAGAGGTTGTGTCTGAATTCCCTCAATTCTTAGTGCACTAAATGGGGCGTTCGCTGTTTTTCTTTAGGAATCTACAATTTTAAAATCTAGAGCTCTAAAAATTTCCAAGAAGTCCCTGCAAAAAGTTTGTGTGCATGAATAGTTACTAAATCAGTAAATATAGACCACAATGCATTGCATTGGAATGCATTTAAAACAAGTTCATTTGAAAACAAATATTTAAATGGATATCTTATCACTCATCCATGTTTTAGCTATCAGAACCCAGTGAATTCATAAATAATGTTTGTGACGTCATATTTGGTGTTAAAGAAAAAAAAGATAAAAAGTATTGAGCATTAGGGACGCAGAGATTCCCTTTCCCCATGATTTGGTTTAAAGCTAATAAGCAAGTAAGAATGAAGGAAACCATCTCAAGTGGTTTATACTAAGTCTAGTGTATTCTAATACACAAATAAATACTTAATCCTTCTTAAATTTAGCACATCACATGCTTGAGACTTTCAATAAATAGATACAGATATGCAGTAGGGATGCACCGAGTCACTTTCGCCACGATTCGGTATAATGGCGACAAATGGTTTGGTTTTGGTTTGAGTATTGTTGCATCCCTAGTGAGTATGTCTCCAAATTGTGGGGTACTAGATATACTATATAGTCTTTTAATGAGTAGTGAGGAAATTTGGACACAACTAGAAACTCAAGGAAAAAGTTCACTTTATGTGAAACATTGAAAAGAGTTTGTAGGATTGTTTTCTGTTACGGTCTTAGAACTTGTGTCTGTTTTGCATTTTTAAGAGAAACGCTAGTAGATCAATAGATAGTAGAATTGAGTGAAATCAGCTGACTAAATAAAACCCCATACTTTGGGTAAATGGTAACATAAAAAATTACCATGTAGTAGAAAAAGCCTTTCGTTAAGTGATTCAAGTTGTTGGATCCATTTGCCAATAGAATTCAAAACGAGTATGTAAAAATCCTATCTAAGCCATGAAACCTTTGGCAGGACGTCCGTTAAAAACCCCTCAAACAAGCCAACATCTTCCAGAAAACATCCAAGGGAAGAGAAAATGAGTGTTTCTGACTTTTACACAGTACCAACATTAGGACCTTTCTGCTTTTATGTTTAAAGAAGTTTACTTCACAGACCTCACTGTAAAAACAGAATATTTAGAAAGTAAAAAGACCCTTCTTTGAAGAATGGGTTAGAAGAAAACTTATCTTACTTTCTGTTTTGCAAGAAAACTGCAATCTTCATTAGTTCATTGATTCATAATTCCTTAACAACTGTGCTGGGATGTTTGTGAAGCAGTATCTTCATTCACTTCATTCATTCAATAGCAAAAGAATCATAGTTTAAGAAAACATGTTTCAGTGATTGGAATTCTTTTCTTAAAATAAGAATTCTTGGTGATAGTATTTTACTTAGCCAACTGGCAGATTTCTTTGCTTATTTAAAGAAAACCTGCCAATAGGGTAGGTGTTTTTGACTTATTTCTACGGGCCCTGTTTTTGCAGTACTGAAAGGATGGCGGTCTTGGCATCATTATCTTTGAGACACACTTAGTGTTGGAATAGTACCACTGGTCTGTTTCTGTAACCTTCTATGTATAAATGTCCAAAAACTTCTACTATCTGTCTAAATAAAATCTACCCTGAACAGTGGTTAGGTCCTGTGATTGACATCATTAGCTCTACAACTGTTTTCCGATAACCGTCAGGTTTGTTAATAATGTATACATTTTTGTCTACTTTCAGACCAGGTGTTTGGTGATGCCAAGGCAGCAAAGACCGGGAAGTCACAGTTTCAAATCAGTTGGTCACATGACCTTCTGTCTTGTTTTTATGGTCATTGGTTGATTCTGGGTTCCACAAAGCACAACATCTAGAGCAGGGGTGGCTAACCCTGGTCCTCAAGACCCTCAACCCTGTTTGTTTTCCAGCCCTCCCTGGACTGCTTGATTCTATCAACCTAAATCAGGTGTGTTCCGTCAATCAGGATGTGAAATCACTTGAGTCAGCTAATCAACAGCAAGCTGCTTAGGGAGAGTTGAAAACCAGGCAGGGTTGAGGCTCTTGAGGACCAGGGTTAGCCACCCCTGATCTAGGGAGTCAAAAAATACATCATGACAACTGCCAAAGAATTCTGCAGGAAGCAATAAGATATTGGCATTTTGCAAAAAGGGGGTTCGTTTTATGGGTACAATTTGTGAAATCCCTATTGGGACCAGCAAGGAGTCCAGTACCACATTGGAAAGCTAGTAAAACCAACCGAGTGACAGCCGCCTCCCTCCCTGGCCAAACATATCTTTCTTTGAGCTCAAATATACTCAGGAACGACATGAATCATCTAGATGAGACCTTTAATCACACTCAGAATCTCCAAGAAAGCTACAGAGGACCGTTTTACCGCAGTCCAACTTGAATTACATCATTCCATGATTGTATTGATTACACTGTGTCAGGAAGTTAGATACTTCAACAACAGCCCCCTTCACCAAAAAATAAAACCTGTACTTGTCATTAAAGTAAGACCCTGGCAGGAAATGAAGCAACTCTGAATGAAGACAATAAAAAGATTAGTAAAATGATGCCGCAGTGAGAGCATGAGGTCATCACCATGTGACAGAGTGCAACATTTCTTTTACCTAAGAACTTCAGCAAATGCAAATTTTGTGCACTTTATTTTTGAAATGGTAAAAAAAAGATCTGTTAAGTCCCAGGTTTACATCAAGCTGTGAGATCTAGCACTGTATTTATACATTTCCTTCCTGTTGCAGACGGGCTTTATCTCGTGTTCTTCATGCACGCAGTTGACTTCAGTTCTTTTTTTTTTTGTTGCTGTGAGAGATCCGCTATAGACATGCTAGTGAGTAGTCAACATATTAAAAGAGAGAAGCCTGAGAGAGAACAACACAAACACGTACACATGCCTTCAGTTCAGTGGTGACTTATGTGTGACTGAGCTGTTAATTAGTAATATCTAGCCTTCATTCTGCACAGACTACTGCGGTTACATTGTTTCTTATTAACGGGCTGAATTAAAGGAGACCTTCACTCTTCAGTAAATCCCCGCTGAGCCTCTGCAGCTGGACGGGGTGTCAGATGTCCCATTGAGCAGGGATAAGGGGCACTAGGGGTTTATCGGTGGGCTGTCAGGAGAGTGAAATCAGAGAAATCCCAAACACTTCCCCGCCCTGCACTCTTCCACACTCGGGTGTCGCCGTGTTCAGTGTGGCGGGAGCCCATTCCTTCACACCAGAGGGCCACGGAGCCTCTTCCTCCCAAACTAAACTGGAGACGTGCCAATGCAGCCCTGCAGAAGTCAGAGAAGGTTGTGCAAAGTGCCAACGTTTACACAGGAGATTTTTAAGCACACCGCCTTCCCAAGACAAGGTGAAAGGAAGACTGCTACCAACGAGGCGTCGCACAGACACGACCTGAGCAGCAGACTCTGCGTTGGAGCCGAGACTCCAGGAAGCAAAGGTGTGAGATAGCAAGAGGTGCGAAAATAAAACATGCACTTTACAGCCCCAACTTCCTCTGTGGGTTGACGCAAAGCAGGCAATGTGGAGATCAAGGGCAACAACAACAGGAAACATGACAACAGAAGTAGCATTAACATAAAAATAATGGTCTGGGACGTATGATAGACACTTTTAGTGGGAGCTTTGTTCCCCGGGACCAGGCTGAAGCTGCTGAGGATCAAAAGCAGCCAACGCGGGTCTCTGCAGGGAGTCAAGAGAGGCTCCTGCTGTCTCCATCCAGAAAGCCCGGCATCATCCGGAGACGTTGTCACCCTTATCAGAGGGGGTTATCATTCACTTTTGATCTGTGGTCCGACAGCAGCTTCAGATGTGACGCTGGGCTGTATCACTCTAACCAAGCTTTACCGTTTTCTCAAAGCGGCCTATAATCTGACGGTCACCATGACAACGGCAGTCTTTTTAAACTTCAGAGAGATGCTACTCAGAGGAAATGAGTGTTTTCAGAGGCCGGTGTAGTAAAGTCATCTTCGTGCATAAAAAGGGAGGGGCCATTCACAGTAAAGCTCTTTTACCCTCGCAGACAAGAGTGTCTGTCATGCAAATGTTTCTCAAGCCTCCATTCAGACATGACAGAATGGCGAGGAAATCAACATAAAGCCAGCATTTGGCCAAGAAAGTGAACCCCACCCTTCAAAACAAAAGCTGCCAAACAAAAGCTAAGCTATCAACCTGATCCTAGTTCAATCCTTTTTTTTTCTGTTTTGGCTTCAAACTTCAGAACTTCCATTAACTCCACACTAAATGCAGATTAAAAGGAATCTTCACATTATATGCCGTCTGTTAAAACTGAGTTTGACAGGTGGAGTATGAGAAAACCACATCAGCACAGGCCACGGCGTACACACAGCAGCCATTGGTGCAGACATGCGACTTTCTGTAAGTAGATACAATCTCATTCTGTTGCTCCACTGAAAAGATGGTTAAAGGAGCACAAACCCCATTTCTGACCATGAATAAAAGAGACTATTTAATCTGAAAGTGAAGGTTTGAGCCTTTCTCCACCACTTTCTGCGCATTTTGTAATTTTTGCATAAATGACTGACACACAGTCTCGGGTTTAACGGCTGAGTGAGCGCAGTGGTGAAATAGAACAGGGCTGTTTAATGAGTTCTGTCAAGTTATCCCCAGTGATCTGTGTCTTCCAGATGAATGAAGGCTGAAGAAGGTTGAAGACATTTTTCGGAACGTTTTTACCCAAGTCTTCAAAAAAAGAAAAAGGTTTTAATCAATAACTTAGAACACCAGTATACTTTTTTTTTGTTTTAAGACAATCATTTTCAAACATGTGCACAAAGATTTTACATTTTTATGTTAAAAAATTCAAAGTGGTCATTTTTCTTTTGGTTTAATATTAGCAAAATTGGACAAATACAGCTTAAGGTAAAGCATCTACATTAAGGGCAGGTTTATTTATAATGATATAAAAGACACATTTTACTTTAATTTTCTTCTCATTTTTTAGGATTGACACCTAGCAGAGATACAGCAAGTGAAAAACAAAAATGCCAAAAATGATAAGGTTTATCTTAAGGTTTAAGCAAACATAAACAGATTTCCAGAAAATACGGTAAGTCTTCAGACCTGCGACTTACACATCAGTGATTGACACCCACCGCTAGAGGAATATTGCACTTAATTAGCACATCTTCAGCTGTCTTGCCCTTTATTCAGCCCTTAAAGCATTAAGCACATTGTTCAGAAGAATCTTTGGTAATTCCTATACATTTTTATAACTAATTAGACAAAACTAAAATAATAACACTCTACAGGTGTCTCGTGATCTAAGGTTTTTAGACTATTTTGAGCAAAAATCTTTCCTCATTCACGAGTGTCTGCAAAAAATTCAAGATTGTTGTAAACTATAAAACAATTATGACCCAGCTGATAAAGACAAATGAAAAAGAAAATAATAAAAAAGATAACATAAAGTGTTTGTGCCACCCAGTCTCTTCAACAGATTACACACTTCATTATACTTCATTCATTCCAATCATTCCATATTCAACTGACTCCAAATGTCACAACGGAAACTATCAGAGGAAAAAAATAAGTTAAATTAATCTTCAGGTTGAACCTTACTGTGAAAGTTTCTGACCTCAAGCATTGTTTATTAAAATATATTTGAATTTCAGCAAAACACATGGTTCATGTCCAAATCTGAAAAAGTGCCGATGTGAGAAGATTTTTAGATTTTGGAAACTAAGCAGCGCAGGATTCTAATTATAAACTCCAGCCTGTGCATTAAGGCACGTGTGAAGTTCTCCTCCCAAAGCTCATCTTTATTTATCCAGAGAAACTACAGTACATGTTCAAGCGAATCAAATACGCAAACATTTATTGCTTTACACGTGTTTCGTGTGGAAAAGCTTTAAAGACCCACTCCGATCATCCTCTGATATATTGTAAAAGTGTTCCTAGTGGTCTTGTAATTATAATTATGATGTTTTTAGGCAAAAACACAACCTGTGTTGTTTCTAGGACGTAGTTACTACTAGTGTAACGTAACACGTAGTTGTACCGAACTGTTTCAGTACAACTAAGGACCCCCCCATCTCCCTCCTGTGTGGGAACACTGTGGCTTTGTTGTCAGCATGAAAGGGAAAGACAATTGAATACGTCGAATGCTGTGTGCTGACATTGTTACACGAAGATAGCGTATGCCACAGTCACACATCTGCTAACGCACTTAAAACGGCATCACTCGACTGTAACAATCGAGTCTACAAGAAAAAAATGTGCAAATGTGTAAAAAATTTTTTTTCAGGCCAATGTTAGGTATCCAACTTTTTTGATTCCTGACAGCTAATAGTGTTTTTTAATAATGTATTATTTTTTATAGCAGATCACCTGCATAGGTCAATTTTATAATTGTTATATAAAACCAATAAATGCATTTTGCAAGAATAATTTTCTGCCTTTTTTTACCGAAAAACAATGCCGAAAATGTACCGAACCGAGCCCTATGAAATAAACCGAAGCAATTGAGATTTTAGTGTAGCGTTACACCCGTAGTAGTTACTGCAGAGTGGCAGCATTGGAAATGGACTGTTGGCACAGAGCAACTCCGACCCCTTTACCCTCCCTGTTGTTAAGAGCTTGGAGCAGGGAGATTGTGGCCTTTCCATTTTAGCTTCTACGTCAGTACCACAAGTTTTTTCAAATTACATTTTCTTTATACTTGTCCATCATCAAAAAAACCACATTCTTTTATCAGAGTGGGTCTTTAATAAATTAGGTCAAAGTGACGTCAATCAAGTCCGTTTGAATGCGACTGTAGTGCATCTTAGTCCTTAAAATCCCTCAAACTGAATTTTATCCCAATTTACCCTGTACAACTGTGCAATGACAATAAAGGCTCCCAATCTGAAAACAAGTTGCGGAGGGTATTCTTTGTGAACTGCACAGCAAAACAGAAAATCAATACACCTTTGGTTTTCAAAATGTAGGTGATAAACTAAGTTGCCCTCATCAGGGAGGATATATCTGTGTTGTCTGGAGATAAGACCCCTGTTCATGCAGTCAGTTTCTTTTTGTGGAGGATTCAATTGGAGGATTTTATTGTAAGGTCTAAGGCTCAACAGGCCAAAGAGTTACTCCATATCCATCTCATGCTCAGAAACAGTGCTTGGTGAAAAGGTGGAGCATAAATAAAAAGACAAGTCATATAAACCAATGTGTATGTTCATTGAAGAACAAGAGAAGTGCGGGGTCAACTAATGGATTTGGTCTGTAGGATGACTGTATCTGGGATTTGGACATCCAATTTGCAGGAAAATGCTGGGGGTTGCAATCCCTCCATATTTCCAGAGGCAGCTATCTCTTAGTAAGGAAACAAGCCAAGGCTCTGACTGTTTCAGGGATTTCATCCATTGCAATCTCACGTTTCACCTCAGCTAAGCTTATAGACTAGAAAATTGACACGTTATTTCCGAAAATTCAAAACATTTTGTTTTGTGAAACTGTTGAATTTAGTAACCTCAACTAATGAGAATATATTGGAACTGAAATCTTTATGCATCTGCTGGAGACAAAGTAAACAGCTTGTGGATACAATGCTCTGCTTTCATTTGGAAGGAATGTAAACACATTTTTAAAACGAACCTTCTTTAAGATCACTTTCACACTGTACTGTTTGGTCTGCAGCAGAGCTGTTATCTCTGTTAGTAGGCTTTGTTTTGACGAATGTAAGGGTTCATCTGGACCAAACAAGCAAACCCGGAAATATTTCACCATTCATCCAAGTTGCTTCATCACTCATCAGGTTTGAATGTAAGTGAACCCTTGTGCAATTCACCAGTGTGAACCAATGACTATATATGAGAACTGGAACAAGTGAGTGGCTTCCTTAAGGCTCCAGCAAAATTAACTCAATTCAGTCGCCATCTTTTTCCTGATAGGGACGTTGCCATGTTGGAGCTAGACGTCGTCTGTAAGCAGAAGGGGTGTACCGATTCATTTTAAGCGATCAGGTTCAATATTTGTGTCGATTTTGGTATATTTTGAACAATCTGATTCACTGACCTGAAATGGATCCAGGATGTCTTTAGCCAAAACTTCAACCAGTGTGACTCAGAGATAAATATCTAGTACTGAACAGTGCAGGTGAAGTTTTCAACATTCCTTGTATTTCTAGAAGATAATCAAGTGTAGATTACATATGTGAACAAACATACAAGTAAACAAAAATTTATGTAAAATCCGTTCACATTTTAGTTTCTAAAGTTCAGCCCACTGGTGAGCGTAATCTAGTGCTTGACTGGTTGCTCATGTTTGGCATTGACCTGATTACCTAACTTATGTGTTGTCTGGTTTAATGTTCACATTCATATTCTTTAAGTAGCATCTTTAGAATACTAATGAATACACAACTGTGTTAACCGCTTGCTGTCCATGCTACTCTAAGCTTGCAACGTAACTGCTTCTCCTTGGCTAAACACTGCTAGCCTTAGCTTAGCACTAAGCATGACTTCTACCTCTTCTGCTTTCACTACTCTTTCTTGCCCCATGTGCCATATGTTCAGTGAGGATCCTGCCTCCTTTAGTGAGGATAGTAGTAGATGTGTTAAGTGTGGTCTTATCTTAGACTTGGAGGCTAGGCTCGGCTAGAGCAGTTAGAAGCACAGCTACGCACAGTGGAAGCTAAGCCAGCTAGCCAGGTTGTTACTAATCTAGCTAGCGCCCCAGTGCCGAGGAATACACAGGATGGCTTTGCACCGGTGGGAAGGAAGCATAGTGCTAATCGCAAAAACTTAGAGCACCCGAAGCTCCCGCGTGTAATCGGTTCTCTCCCATGCATCTGGATGAAGCCCATCTGCTGGACTATTTAAACACGTTGTAGTTAGATAAGCTAATCCTTTTCTAACAGTTATGGTACATCGCCTGTCTGTCCTGAGAGAAGATCCCTAATTCATGTGAACACCCCTGAGGTTTCTTCTTTTTTATTTTCAGAATCTTTTCGGAATATTTTAGGAGTTTTTCCTTACCGAGAAGGAGGGTCTAAATCCAGGAATGCCCAGTTTAGCTTAGGCTGTTTAGTTTAGCCATTAACTATTGAATTCTATGATCTTATGTTCTTTATGATTAATTTTTATCATACAATTACCGGTATAAAGCCCATTGAGATGACTATTGTTGTAATATTGGACTAAACAAATAAAATTTAAATTGCATTAAATAAAAGGAGGTAAAACAAGAATGGATAATTTGAACAAATAGAATGACTGACTAATAGCTGTTTAGTTCGCAATAGAAGTCGATGGGATTTTGGCTTCTTGGAGCTAGCAGGTCCTTCCTGTTTTGAGTGCAAGGGAGGATGGAGTTACTCAGTATAGTTCTCATTTTCAGTCAATGGTGTGAACGCAAGCAGACCATTCATTAGACTAGAAGTGGGTTTGAGACATAAGCACCCAGTCTTATGGGTGGAAACGGTGTAGAAAGCAGGTAAACGCTCTCATCTGTAAATGAGGGTCAGAGTTGTAGTAGGGCAATATGTTTTTCTTTGGTCAGTACTCAACTGTTTTTTTTTTGTTGTTGTTGTCAATACTGCCCCCTGAAGAGTATTTGAATGGCAATTACTATAAAGTCTTTGATTTTCAGGCTTGGCAGCTGCAATTAAACTAATCTTTCCTTCAAAGACTTCGAACAGACTGTTCAAATGTGGCTGTATGTTGTGTTCTCGGTCAGAAGCATAATCAATGTCACCTTTCAGGCTCCATTCAAACCCCTCTGCGGCTGTCCAGAGCTAGTCACAGTGTTGGAGGTCCGGCAAGGACGAGCAGAGTTTGATTTCAGACGCAATTAGTCTGGAGGCATTCGGGGAGGGGGTGGTGGCAGTGATGATGATGGTGGAGAGTGCAGGGGATGTGGTGGGGGTTAAATTAGATTTGCTTTTCCTGTCTCAACACAAAGGCCCCACTGTGGGTGACAGCCAAGAAGAGAAGCTTCAGCTGATTGGATGTCTTCAGAAATCGTTCTCCCACACTCCCGTGACACTTAAAGCTAGATAAAGTTTATGTTGTAAGAGACAAAAAAATCTATTTTGCTGGTGATCCAATCAAGACAAGGGGAGTCCTATTTTGAGGAAAAAGTTAATAAAATCAGTTTTAAGGTGCAAGTAATATAAAATAATCGCTGTGACAAACATTTTTTCTAACACTTAGGTTCTTCCTCTGCTTAAATCTGCCAAACTGTGGTCAGCTGCTGTGCATGTCATTTACTGTGTGTAAATGTGATACAGGTCTCACATTTTTGCCCCTCCTCCATATCAAAGGGCCCAGAGTTGTCGCCTTCATCTGAAGCAGCTAACACCTCAGATACTTGACTTTGCTACAGCAGGTCATAAAACACAAAGACTTGCCTCGGGGAAATGCGACTAGAGCGCACAAAAAAACCCCAACTTGCTCAAACCCAGAAAGTTTTTTTTTTATTGACTCGCGTACAGTATCCTGCAAAAATCTCAGACACCCCTCATTTCTAATAAATTGTTTCCAAGAAGCAGAGCCAGTAATCTTTTAAAATGTCATTAAGCGGCACATGCTGTGTTTACAACAGGCAGTGAAGGTAACGAGTACAGTCCAGAAGGAAAACAGCCTTAAAAGCTCCACTTTTCCCTATGGATCATTTAGAAGCTATTGGGTTCTGTTAGCTAATATATTAACAAAAGACGGCTTTAAAATGGTTAGAATATTTATATTGGTAGATTTTGAGGATAGCTAAATATCCATAACATCCAAAGCGCTATGGGTAACAGTGGATCACCTTAAAAAAAAATCCTAATTAGCTTTCTTCTCAAAGATCACTGAAATCCCCTTTTCTGCCTTCATGATGCGTGAATGCTGAGTCATGCTAAGTGATCTTTGATTATCGTTGATCCTCTGATGCTACATTCACATCGGGCACAGTCTTTCCAGGTATCTGTTGTAGCCACTCCTCCAGCTTGGGGGTTACTGCCCCGAGTGCTCCAATTACCACAGGCACCACTGTCACCTTCACTTTCCAGGCTTTCTCCAGTTCTTCTTTGAGTCCCTGGTATTTCTCCAGTTTCTCATGTTCCTTCTTCCTGATGTTCCCATCGCTTGGCACTGCCACATCCACCACAACGGCTTTCCTCTGTTCTTTATCCACCACTACAATGTCTGGTTGGTTCGCCATTACCATTTTATCAGTCTGGATCTGGAAGTCTATGAGTGTTTTCTGACACTACGTACAAAATGCACGGCCATTGCATATCCGTTGAAAGTTAAACCAGGTTGAATTTGACCAGTCAGGGACTCGGAATTGGTAGTGACGTATGAATAGTGTCCCTTTTAATTCATGTTTGGAGGAGAAAAGGTGAGGCCATTATCCACAAGAACACCATGCCTACCATCAAGCATGGGCCTGTTTTGTTGCCAATGGACCTGTTGCTTTACAGAGAGCAAATGGGATAGTGAAGAAGGTGGATTACCTTCAAATTCCTCAAGGTATCCTGAAGTCATTAGACCAAATATTAGGTCTGTTTCAACAGGACAATGACCCTAAACACACATCAAAAGTGTTAATGAAATGGCTAAATCAGGCTAGAATCAAGCTTTTTGAAAGGCCTTCCCCAAGTCCTGACTTAAACCTCATTGAGAACCTGTGGACAATGCTGAAGAAACAAGTCCATGTCAGAAAGCCAACAAATTTGACTGAGTTGCACCAATTCTGTCAAGAGGAGTGGTCAAAGATGCAACCAGAAGCCTGCCAGATGCTTGTGGATGACTACCAAAGGTGCCTAATTGAAGTGAAAATGGCCAAGGGACACATGACCAAATATTAGTAATGCTGTATTATATTTTTGACTCAGCAGATTTGGTCGTATTTTCAATTGACCCATAGTAAAGTCATAAAATGATCAAATTCCTGAATGTGTTTTGTGACATAGAAGTATCAAATCCAACCACTTTGTCCGAGATAAGTCAGAGTTGTAGAAATAACTGGAAACTCAAGACAACCATGACATTCTATTCTTAACAAGTCTACATATGTAAACTTTTGACCACCACTGTAATTTCAACCAAAAAGCAAATTCTGCATGATTAAAAGAGAAGATTATACCAACATTTATCAGCGTTCCCAACCAAAGTTTTACAGTGAAGGAAAATATGTTACTCTGATATTAACATTTAGTGTAGCCAAAGGTATTAAAGAGCTGCTTAAGATCCATGTAGAGATTTCTTTTCACTTTCCTTCAGACTACCAAGTTTTGCAAAGCAGAGGAGAAACTCAGCCCACAGTAATGAGAGTATAAAAGGGTTAGCAGGTTCAGCATCACGCTCTGTATCTGTATGAAAGCTTCAGAACTTCAAACGTTAAATCACCCCCTTCCAGCTTTAGACTAACACCGTTCAGAGTAAAAAGAAGATTCCATCTTTACCCAATAATAGACTCCGTTGTAAACAAAGAACTATGACTTCCTCTGGAGACTTTTGTCTTTTTTCATTTGCAGGACAAATCTGATTTCTCCTGCCAAGTCACGTAACCATTTGATGTGGGATTGTGACTTTGCTATCTGAATTGCAGAGTGCTGCATTCCTGCAGAGCGTATGGCATGCTTTCACACGACAGTTTCACGATCATTCACTCTCCGAACGCTCAGGCTGCAGAGTCAAAGTCAAGCCCTCACTCAGGACTTCTGGCCTGGAGGAAACCTGGGTTTTTACGGTAAGCTCCCCCGTCTCCCTCCACGGTAAAAAAAACGCTTTCTCTGAGCTGTGAATATGAATGGGTCGAGGAGGAGGAGGAGGAGGAAGAGTCCCCCCCGTAATTATGCCTATTGTGTTCTCTTCCTGTTGTAAAGAAAGAAACCTTTCCATCCAAGTCATGCTGTTGACCTTTATTTCTATCTGATCTTCAGCTGACGGCTTATCTTGACCCTGTCTGGGCTTCTGCACATAAACACTGAGCGCGCTCGGATAAATACTGGTGACAAAACACTTCCAAGCATTTCGACGCGTTTCCCGGGTTTTCGGATCAAAAGACAGACTCTTCATTCAAAGGAGAATTCAGGAATTTTTTAGATTAATAACATGAAAAACATGGCAAAAAGAAGTGCATATAAACAGGAAATAGGCAGAAAGAAGTTAGTTTATGTTTATCCATGAGTTTGATTCCTCAAATTAAACAGTTTTTTCCCCTCTTGTATTTTGGAATGAGATAATATCAGTGACGAGAGACACAATAAGGGTGACTCCTCTAGGGGGAAGCTGGTGGGTGTCGGTGCTGTGAGATCCTCTGGGGATAAAACCGGCCTGAAGTGTGTGTGGTGGCCATCTGAGTGGCTCATTATACATTCCTTCAGAAAACAGGCCTCAGACATTCCTCAAACGCTGACACATAACCACACGTGCTCCGCACGCTCGCATCCCAACTGTTGAAACCGTTTAGCGCCCGCCATTCCGAGAAGACCCCCCCCCATCCAGCCTCCCATCCAAAAATGATGTCATCACCCCTCAAGTTGACATCTTTCTTTTGTTTGTTGCACAAAAGATTGTGTTTACATGTGTGTGTAACAGTTGTTTGCAAGAAATCACTGTGCAAAGGATGCTGGGAGTCCCTCAACACTGGGGTTAGACTGTTTCTACAATAAGGTGAACAACATTCATGATATTTTTTCTAAAGGGACAGACATTTACATTTAAAATACTTTACATCCCATAGGAAACAATCATAGAAGCATTTTTCTGTCATTATGCAGGAAATTTGAACAAAATACTCATAACTTGACATGAAAACAGTTAGCATACCATCATAAATGTTTTATATTTTTACATTAAACAATCTATAATCAAGGGCTGCACGGTGGCACAGTGGTTAGCGCATGAAAAAAAACACAACATCAATGGGGAGTTTGCATGTTCTCCCCGTGCATGCATGGGTTTTCTCCGGGGTCTTCGGCTTCCTCCCGCCATCCAAAAACATGCTACAAAGGTTGATTGGCAACTCTAAATTGTCCATAGGTGTGAGTGTGAGATTGAATGGATGTGTGATTGAGGATATTCTACCCTGCGACAGACTGGCGACCAGTCCAGGGTATCCCCTGCCTACGCCCAAGTGGCCGGGATAGGCTCCGACAACCCCGTGACACAGAAAGGGAATAAGCGGTTAAGAAGATGAATGAATGAATCTATAATCAAAACAGATGGAGAAGCTGCAAAGTTCAGCGACTGAATAAAAAAACTGTTTGGTAAAACGATAATGCATAATAATGTTGTTATTTAGCTTCTCCGGCTGCCACTCCTGTTCCCCTTAAGGCCTGTTCACACCGGGACGAATTTTGCGTGCGATATTCGACGACGTTTAACGCCTCGTGACTAAACAAAGGGCACCAATGTGAGTGTGCACACCGACGCGAAAAAACGCCACGCGTCAAAGCGTCACTTTTTAAAAAACGCCTCGGGTTCGTTTTTTTGGTTTGACGCGTCGCGTTGAAATCTATTCGACCAATGAGAATGGCGCTTTTGCACACGTGTCTGAAGCTTCTGAAGTTACAGTAAAACACCACTTGGGGGCGCTCAAAAACAAAACTTCCTTGCTGAGCACACATACCAGGGAAGAAGATAGACGCCAAGTAGCGTCTACACTGCCACGAAGAAATAATGATGGACATTCTAAAATATCCCCGAACCAAACACCAGTTGGAGCTACTGGTGCTTGAAATATTCATGTTTTCTTTGTTTGATTCTGACAAGCGCGTAAATACTTGCTATCTTCTTCTGAGGGAAAAGCGAGTTTAAGAAGCGTAAAGTTACGCAGCGCCACCTTGTGTACAGGAGTATTTCTGTTTACATTAAGCGCCATCTAATGTCAGTCAATCGCCTGGGTGTGAACACAAAAACGTGGCGAAAAACGCTGGCGAATAACGCCTGGCGAATATTCGTCCCGGTGTGTACGGGCCTTTACGCTACGATTTTTGCATGAAATCAATTGGAAACACACTTCCGGGTAGAAGCGTGGTAAAAAAAACTAAAAGAGATTGAAGCTAATTATTTTTTAAACAGCACACTGAGTTCTGGGTCCTGATTGGCTGGTGACCTTGTCAAACAATCTCCTGTTTTCCCCTGTGCAGAATAACATTTCCCACGACTTTCCTCCTCCCGAAGCAAACGAGGAACAAGCAGCCAGCAGGTGTTGTTGGGTTTAAATTCCAGCCAGAACTCCGATTCCCGCAAACTCACCAGTTAACTCTGACTGTAAATATTAGTGAGCAGGGACAGATATGTTTCCCGTGAAATGGGATTAGCGTCGCTGAGCAGAGCAGGCCCCGTTCAAACCAGCCCCCTCCTCTGGACGGGGCTTTGTGCTGCTTTGGCACGCGTTTGTGTCGTAATGGAAACCTCGCACAAACAAACATTTATGATGTTTATTTATATACATGCTGACCTTATGTGTGTTTGTGTGTGTGTGTGTGTGGGGGGGGGGGGGGGGGGGGGTGATGGACGGGGATTACTGTTGCTAATCTAGGAGAATGTACCTGTGCTGAGCAGGTGAGCTGGAACCTGCGACGTGAAGTCTGAGGCAGAGTCACGGACCTCCTGATCTTCATCCTGCAGCAGCAGGAACAGACTCCTCCACAGTGAGAGTGTCGTGGGCAGACCTTAAACACACACACACACACACACACACACACACATATGATGGAAACACCGCAAACGTTTCCTTTGTGCCGCTGCTTTCGCTCAGACTCACCCAGAACCAGACCAGGGTCGGTGAGCAGGCTGGATGTGCAACCAACCAGCACCTTGGTTGCCGTCAGCTTCACCTCCACAGGCCGCTCTTCATCACAGCACGAGCACACCAGCGCCCCCCATGGGGCCAAACAAGCGACTGCACTTGGACACTGTCATCATTAGACAGACAAATTTGATTATTTGTTTCCTGTTTTTGTTTTACGATCAGACAACTTCAAGAAAGACTTTATGGTCCAGGCAGATGCTTCACATTGTTGTTTGTCGTGCAAACGCTTAAAGTAAAACAGAATTCTGCTTTTGTGAAGAGGAGTTCTGACTCAGTGAGCACTGATGGAGTTCTCTTGAAATGAAAAATAAACCATCAGGCTCAACAACAGTACAGATTTGAAGACATGACCCCCGTGCTCGAGCTTTAAACTCTTCCAGAGGAAGCATGTGTGCCAGAATAA
This sequence comes from Oryzias sinensis, assembly GCA_037389245.1. Lineage (NCBI taxonomy): Eukaryota > Metazoa > Chordata > Actinopteri > Beloniformes > Adrianichthyidae > Oryzias > Oryzias sinensis. Next base: position 22,930,915 of record CM074500.1, read on the forward strand.
ACCCTCCCCAGTGTCTTTAGGTTATAAAGGAAGGACTCTGTCTTGTTTTTATTGAAGAAGGCTTCATGGAAGAGATGACAAGCTTTGTGTAAATGTTCTCACTGTAGCATCTCTGCTTGCCAGAGCAGGTAGAATGTGTTCTTTACCTGAGGGTCAAGGGTCAGCAGCTCAGTCAAAAGCTGGGAGAGCAGCGTCAGGGCGGCACAGTGGAGCTCCACGCTGAAAAACACACATCAGCCGACAAACCTTCAGCTTAACTCTGGATTTCTAACAGTCAACTGGAGCCTCAGTCACAACCGTCCTTACGGCTGGATACGGGCTGACGGCGGGTCAAAACATTGGCGAATCTGTGCGGGGCACGCAGGTGAGCCAGCAGGGCATGCGTGCTGCAGGTGACAGGTCGTAGCGAACACTTATACAACACATAAAGAATGAACTTGATGAGATGCAGGCGTGTTGTAGACTGCACAGACTACACAAGGAGCCCGTTAGTGCTGAACACGTGATAAAGACCCATTGGCCCAGCTTCAACCCGGAAGGGCATTTGAGTTACAAAAGTCGCTGCGTGGCAGCATCACCTGTACTTCATGCGTGTGCGTAAACTTACATTAGCCTCACAGATACTTTACTACACACACAGCAATCATACATCCCATTTTCAATCAGCCTTAAGTGAACTGAACTGTAAGACGCACCTGCACTCCCATTTATAGACCCACTCCGATGAAAACCGTGCCATGCTGTTTTTTTTGTGCCATTGTTTTGATAATGAAGGACATTTATTAGGAAAACTGTGCTCAAAATTCTTTTAATCAAATTTTTGTGAATCAGGAGCAGATGAAAAAATAGCATCACGTAGATTTGTCAAGAAGAAAAAATACTCAGAAATGCAATGTTAAGCTTAAATTGCTTTATCTATGTCCTCCATCATGAGAAAAATACTACAAGAACGTGTTCAAAATACTATTTTCATTGGAGTGGGTATTTATGCTCACTGAGCATCAAGCAAGAAAGTTTTTCTGCCTGCTGATTTTCTTTGGTCCTTGACCTGTTGCCTGTATGCAGAAAGTTATTTTCATTGATTTTTTTCTTGTTATTTGAGGTGGAAAAGCCTCCTCGAGCCTGCTACAACCCCTTACCCCAACCTGCGTTCCACAAAAGAAGTGTGCTGGTACCTCAACAACATTATAAGCCGCAACAGGCCCAGTGCTATTCAAGCACTGGCAGACAACGGCAACCGGCAACCCAATCTCCTCCCAGCCCGGCTCTAATCATAACCCTGGGGCCGCTCTGAAGGGAAAGCGGATCTCTGGGTCCAGAGATTGTGGCCAGGAAAAGGCTTCAGAGGCCTTTGTAATCCAATCCTCGTTCAGGCCTGTATTCTCTTGTCAGGGGTGAGAAAAGCACCGCCACAGCTTGTAAAGGAAGGTGTGTGCGTGCGTGTGTCAGTGCATGTCAAAGGGCTTACTGTATAAACACACACACTAGAACAGAATGTGCCAAACGAGTCTGCAGCTCAAAAGAGGGAGGTGTGCGACTCTGCAGTCCTTCAGCTCTGATGAAAACACAGCTGAGGGCCCGGCAGGTGTGAATAATCGAATGGACGACTAATGGTGCAGATGCAGGCCTTTGAGGGAACAAATATCAGTTTTCACCCACATAAACGTTTCCATGCCCTCTATTTCATCGCGGCGCTGCTGGTCCTTCACTGTTGGTGGACTTTTGGCAGCCGAAGCGCCTCGGAGCCCCACAAAGAGCGCAAAAACATGCAGAGGAGAAAGAAGAGCCGAGGAGCAGCCAGGTGCAGGCAGTGACCCTCTACGCCCCCCCTATGGATCCAGACTCTGAATGAAGACCCTTCACAGCCCAGGAAAACAAAACCTGAGCAGCAGAGGAAGAGGAGGAGGAGGAGTTTGTGGCTTAACCTTCTCTCCCTGTTAGTCCATCTATCTATCAAAGCTTCAAATGGACACCTTTAAGACTGATGCTCAGAAGCAAACACAGCCTTCTTAAAAAGGACAATGTTTTAGTCTATATGACAAAACCAGCACTTTAGGAAAAAGTCTAAATAATGGCGGCTCAAAAATTCTATTCAATTTATCCATAAAGCCACAATTTTGAACCAAGGTTGACTCATTTAAAGTTGGTCACAAAATAAATCCAATTCTGTTGCGGTAATCTAATTTGCTCTAGACCAGGGAAATGCAGCTCCAGACCCCAAAGGCCAGATTCCTGTATGTTTTCTAACATACCCTGTCCTGTTCTGGCATGTTCTCATGGGCTGGACACACCTGAACCAGTGGAGATGATGCAGAGACTGGAGTTCCCTATCCGTGTTCAAGACCAGCGGGCCCCAACCCCCGAGCCACGGACCGGTCCGTGGGTCATTTGGTACCGGGTTGCACAGAAAGAATAAATAACTTACATAACTTCTGTTTTACTTATTTCGGAATCTGTAAGATGTTTTATTTTGAAAAATTGCCAGATAGATCCGTGTATATGACTCTTGACGCAGGCCAAGGCGCCCTTCTCGGTCACGTGATAGGTTACCGCTAAAATAAAACCCAGAAGCTAGCAAAATGAGTAAAAAACAAACATCTGGAAAGTTTCTTTGCCAAGGGGAAAACGCCCAGCCAGGAGACAGAAGAGGAGCCTTTGACTTCAAGAAAAAAAAAAGCTACATTTAATAACCAGTACTTTTTTGCACCACGAGTGTAGGAACGGGAGAGGATGATGAGACCTGAGCGATGGTCAATGTTGTGCGTGTCAAAATAAAAGCTCGGGGTTGGTCTTGTCACGTATCTGTACCTCCTTCAGCGTAGCGTTGCTAAAATAGTTCTCCGCTTGCCTCTTAAAGACCGGTCCGTGAAAATTTGGTGTGACGTCAGACCGGTCCATAGCGCTAAAAAGGTTGGGGACCGCTGTTCTAGACTGACCCAACAGTGATAAAATAATTTGAAATGCATGTTAATAATGGCTCTTTTAAAAGATTGTAAAACACACAGCACCACAGACTAAACTGAGTGACTGCGGGTATAACTTTCAGCAATAAGGCTGAGGGTTCTGACTCTGGTGGAGTTCTGCAGGCAGACAGTTCGTTTACTCGGGTTCCAGCACAGGAGGGAGTGACCAAAGCAGCCAAACAACCATACGGTGTGGTCAAAGGTACAATCCACTGTGTGGTGTGAAGAAACTACATCCCCGAAATAAAAAGACAAGATATTTGACAAAACAAAGTTAGACTCGCGAGCAGCACTGGCTAAACGGATGCTCCAGGCTTTTCACTCTCCCCTTCTGTCCCTTCTGCCAGCCCTCAGAGTTACGTGAGACAAATTAGTGAAAAACATCAACACGTTTTTCCAAACGGCAGATTTTCAGATCGTTTTATCTCCATAGCAACCTTTTTTTTGGGGTTGCCCGTGGGTAACTTTTATAAGAATCTGGAAAAGTAAACTTTTGACTATTGTTGGCAACAGAGGCCCCGCCCACATTCCTGATATGTTCATATTAAATGTTCACCCAGGTTGAGCCAATGATTCATGTTATAAATGTACACTCTATTCCTGTTAAAAATCTGTGAGCAATAAATAAATTCTAAATGGTGGTCTCCTACCGAGGTCAAAGGTCAACAAAACTTGGCCACAAAAATGTTTACCAAGCCGTAGGTCCTGTAGCTATCCCATAATAATTCTAAAACTTATTTTGGATATCCCTGACATTTGTCTTTTGGTTTCATCAGTGGACTTAGAAATATATTTTGAGCTCCATAAAAGATTTTGTCTCTTAATTGTTTTGACAGTTTTGCCCACTGTGATGTCATCTTTTTTTTGTTTTTTGTTTTTGGGGTGGGGGTGTTGTTTTATGTTTGGCTGTGTCCAACATTGATTTTCACCGGTTACTAAGTGCGTGCAAATTTGCACAAAGGCGTAGGAAGACAGAAAACCTGTGAAAACCATCTGGTCCTTGCAGTCCAGGACTGCTGCAGGACATAACCTGTTAGTTTAAGTAAAACCACAAATCCAGCTTCAAAATGACATCACTTCAAGTTTGTGAGTTGTGGTTGATGTTTAAAGCTTAATTGTGACAGTTCTGAAGGCATAATTGAGGGTCTAACCTGACTGACATGCAGATGATTCAGAAACAATGCTTGGCAATTCCCTTTTGCTCAACATGCATGCATACAGAATCTGTGTGATAGAAGTGAAACGTTGCTAATTTAAGTCTTTTATTTTTGTTTCTCAAACTGGTTGTGAGCAGTTACGGCTCAGAGAGAAACAAACCAAAACCTCAGAGGAGATCGTGTCATCAGAATATTTCCTTCCTTTCCAAAAACAGAAGTCTCTTTGCATAACTGTCCAACTGACTCAAACTGGTGACGCTTTTTTTTGTTTTCCACATTTATACAAAACACAACCCACTGCAGTGTTTCCATGCATGAAGAACCAATCAGATTAAAATGGCGTTTTTTGATGTTCTTGGGACAGAGGACGCATAGAAAGAAAACTCCGCTTAAAATAGCATTTTTGTTGCACGGCTAATGCTAGCTTAGGGGCTGTAAGCTAGCAGGAGAGAGTGTAAACTCCACCCCAAAAGTCCCGGCAACAACTTAGTGATGATGAACTCATACCTAATGAACTACTGCTGCACTGCAGAAACTATGTCCTACAAATGGCTGTTTGTTTGTTTGATTTGTTCTTTCCTACCCTGAAGTGACACGACTCGATTTCTGAACGAAACTAGTCAGTTCTCACACTGTGACGTAGATTATGTCCGAATTCCTACCCTAACTACTAAAAAACTATAAAGTTTTAAAAGCAATTCGGACTCCAGGCTCACTACCTTTTTTCTTTAAACGGCAGATATGACGTCATCAAATTCACGAAAAAAAAAATCTAATTAATATATATTTAATATATATTTGTGACGATTATTTATGAATCCACTGTCTTCTGAAGATAAAAACGTTGATGGTTTATCAAAAAAATACATTTAAATATATTTTTTGGGTAAAAAATGTTCTGACGCAATGCATTGTGGTCTATATTCGCAGCTCTAGTGAGCATTGATGCACACTGTTTTTTTGCAGAGACTTCTGGGAAATTCGGACAGCAATACAAAATGGCGAACGCCCTAGTGCACGATATAGGGGTTAGGGAAGAAATCCGGACATACCCGAAGATGAGTGAGGAAGAGCCGCTCTTCCTCACTCATCAATGTCACAATGTGAGAACCGACTCGTGGATCGGGAGGAGCTGGTGATCAAAATCCCGCTTCTGGGTTTATTTGGTTTTTTTTTTTTGGTGAGGAATTAACTTTATAATACACTTAAAAAGCTAATACTGTTGATTTTGCATGATATCGACCCTGTAAAAGTAGCAGCATGTTAGTAAAAGCGCATTTCTCTGTTTGAAAGTTAAGTGCTGCTTCACTAACCTGAAAGTGGAGCTCTGGGTCAGGTTGAGGAGGTGCAGCAGGACCTCGTCCCGGGACAGAGACTTTTCTCCATCTCTCCACAGAAGCTCCCTGCCGCAGCTCCCCTCGCTCAACACCTGCAGGACCTGAAGTGAGGAAGAGAAAGAGGATGAGGAAGAACGTAAGCTGCTGAACACCCTGAAGAGGTCGGTCAGTACATCCTTTCAGAGCATGTTGTCATCAGCATATTTTTATCTTTCTGCTCACAGTCTGAACATGACTACACAGCCTCCACTTCTTAAATGATTATATATTTACCCTTTTATCCATTTGACAGCAACGGATACAAGTTCCTTTCAAAATAAAATACATCCTGTGTCAATGAAGATCCTCCTGCTGCAGCAGATTTACTTGGTTTAAAAATGCAACAAAGTCAAATTGACTTTTTCTATCATGTTGAATCTGAATCCAATTAAAAAGGCATTTAGATGTAAATACAATATGTATCCCAGAATAACCACTAGACAATGTGCAACAGGAGAAGATAAGAATCTGTGCTTGAAACTTTGAACTTTTTACTTTGGTTAATTATCAGACATGTTCCAAATCTTAACATAAAAGATAAAACTTAATTACCTAAATCCAATTAATATAAACTAAAAAAAACCTGATTTCTTTTTCTTCAAAGCTAAAGAGCCACAATGGAGGGATAGAAGAGCTGCATGTGGCCCTGGAGCCTCAGGTGGCTCACCCGTGGTTCATGTGGAAGTGAAAGAGGACAAAGTCAGTGTTAAAGTCCCATTATGTGTCACACATAACGTGGTGGGAAATTTGTTCTCCGCATTTATCCAATCCTCTGGGGGAGCGGTGAGCTGCAGACACAGCTGCGCCCGGGAACCGTTTGGTGGTTTAACCCCCCAAATCCAACCCTTTAATGCTGAGTGTCAAGCATTGGCATTGGGTCCCATTTTTATCGTCTTTGGTATGACTCGGCCTGGATTTGAACTCTTAACATTCCAGTCACAGGGTGGACACTCTACCACAAGGCCGCTGAGCTGGTAGAAACAGTTTTTTTTTTTAAAGTAACCCAGTGGTTTAACACTAAAGTGATTTGGCTTCAGCCTCAGAAAGGTGTTGCTGAATCCCAGCTGGGACGTTTCTCCAGGGACTCCAGGCCCCTCCCACTGACCAAAAACATGCTTCATAGATTGATTGATGATTCATGACTGTGCAGCCCTGCAACAGACTGTTGACAAGTCCAGGGTTGTGCCCCGGCTTTGTCCAACAGTGGGTGGGATAGGCTCTAGCAACCCTGTGACCCCGAGAGGGATTCAGTGGGTTAAGAAGATGGAGGGATGTTAGTCAGTGGTTCAAATCCCAGGCTACACGATCATAAGACGTTTGGGAAGCACCTAATATAACATTTTCCCCTTTTGTAAACATAATCTGTACGCCACTTTGTAAAAAAGCATCTGCTAAATGCTTAGGAAGTAAAAAAAAAATCAAACAAAAACTATTTACTTTTTTTCAATAGCATCAAAAATGGTGGAAACAACAAAAAGAACATATTTTCAGCAAAGTCCGTCACATTTACCGACTGCAAATCAGAAGCTTTTCGAAACTAGACTCGATGTTAGCGCTAACTAAACGTCACCTTTCCTAAAGTCCCTCGTTCAGCTGAAACCTGACTCTGTCTCTAGATTGGAAACGGTCTCATTATTCTTGTGGTCACAGCTCCTTCTTCTCTAGATGAGCTGCAAAACGCAGCAGTGGGCAGAGCAGCTGTCAGGCCTGCGCTTCACTGTTTATCCACACGTCTGGCTGTTTGGTATTTGACTGCCTGCTCTATTCTCAGCTCTGCTGCTTCTGACTTTTACAGCCCGCTTTAATGAGCTCCCGTCCTGCGACGCACTCCGCTGCCCACATTCTCAAATATACAGAGTCATAGGAAAACATGCAGACTCAGGCTGCAGACCTTCATAGCTGTTAAATGCAAATAAACATTGTCGCCCACCCTGCACCAGAGGAGCAACACCCCCCTGCTCACTGGGTCACAACAGCCTCAGATCTCGCCATTTCTTGCAAGCAAATAACAGCATGCTGGGTAAATACAATTTGACCAATGAATGTAAGCAAAGCTGTAAAATGAGTCCGAAAACGTCCTAAATTACATGTTGATTGCAAAGAAAACACCTTAGAAATGGACCTTCATGTGAAGGTTGCAGGTGCAGAAGGTCATGCTGAGCTCTTCAGAAACCTGAACCCGGAGGTGGAGGGGAACCTTCAGATGGAATGTGCTAAAGATCTCTTGTTCAGGTCGGAGTAGTAGATTAAAGGGTTGTGAGAAAAGTAGTTAGAGCTTCACCTGGAGCCGACCGCATTCAGAGAGCGATTGGTTTGGGGAGTCAGAGGGGAAGTCCTTCAACAAATAGAACCCCAAAAAATAAAACCCACAGTGCTTTGGGTGGAAGTAGACGTACCCCTCTCCTGAAAGGAGAGCGTTTCCATCTGTTTAGGTAAAAGGCTTCTCTCCCAGAATGCTTGAGTGCAGGAAGGAAGGCCTTATGGTAACAGGTTAGATAGACAGGGGTATTCTTGGCTCCATCTGAACCGTCAAATTAAAGAACCGCTCAGATTAAAATGGCGTTTTTGGCGTTTTGAACATGTTCTTGTGGTATTATTCTGTAAAGAAATTAAGCTTAGAACAACATTTCTGAGTATTAATTCAAATTGTTGGGAATCAGGAGTAGATTAATTTCGAATTTTGGATCAATACTAACAAAACAAAATTGATGATTTTCAATCGTCGTCAACTCAGAGACCTTGGGAATATTTCAACCTTCGACGGCACAACACTGTAACGTGTTTGCTCCTATAAATATTTGGGTACTGGACAGTGAACTTACCTTTGGTTTTCATACTAACACATTAGCAGCTAAGGTTACCGGTAAATCAAGAATTGGCTTTCTGTACCGAAATCCTCATTCACTCATTCTCCAAAGCATAATCTGGTAAAAATGACAGACCTACCTATCTTGAATTATGGTGACATAATCTACAGATCAGCTTCAAACACTCTCCTTCATAAATTGGATGTCATTCATCACTTTGTCACTGCTGCTCCCTCTAATACCCGCCACTGCCATTTATATGATCATGTCAAATGGCTGTCGCTCCCCTCTCGCTGTTGCATTGGTATTATTTCATCTACAAGACTATCCCTCGTGCTATCCTAGGCACTTTACCATTGGGAGTGGGGTCATCTAGACCCACTAGGCAGTGCTCTGAACCCTTTTTCTTCAATGATTTGTGATCTTCACTGGTGTCCATGGATTACAGGAAATCTTTCCACCTTTATCCACCTTTGTCATGGTAGGGAGAACACATCAATGAAAGGATCGGGTCATCTGGACCCCATAGGATAGCACATGGGCTAATTGGTACAACTCCATATTACCTTTGTTTCTTTCCTTAATATTGCTACTAGTATGCATAGCTTGTGTTCTATTGATTATCTTACTATGGTTGTACCCAGGGTTTGTACCACCATGGGCCGCTCCTCATTCCTTTTTTTTGGCCCCCAATGACTAAATTGAGTTGCAGAAAACTTTGAACTAGCAAACCCTGGTCCCTCTAGTTGCCTTTAAGACATATTTAATGGATGTGGTTTGTGATGAATGCAGATGTTTGTAAATGCTTTTATGTATTTTCTTCTGTCATTTTCTGTAAATATCAACTTAGTGCCTCCTGTAAACTTTTTATTGTAATTATTGATGTGCGAAGATGTCATGTGTTGCGCGTATGTTGTGACCGATATTGGACTGTTTTTGTGTCGCTGCTGCAAAACGTAGGCTGTCGTCGTAAATGACAAATTGTTCTCAATTGAACTACCTGGATAAATAAAGGTTCAACACCATTAAAAAAAGCTGTTGGAAAAAGATCTTATTTGTGAAGCCGGGGGGGGGGGGGGCACAGTCTTCCTGCTCTGCTCCATTCTGATGCATCCATTTGCTGACAGATAGATCCATGTACACGTTTCTTTTTCCTCATCTGAGCTGGAATCTGGATCAGAACTGTATTACTGGACAGCTCCGGACTGCACCAGTAATGTTGGGTTGGGGATGTGAGGGGCTAGTATACAAAAGGATGATGGGAAGGGGGCAGCCTTACTTCACACCAACAGCCCCCCGCCCACAACTCGGAGGGGAATTTCTAGTGAACTCCTGGTGCTTTGCAGAAACTATGCCCTAGAAAATGACGGGCTTTTTGACTTTGCCCAAAAAATAGCCTAATCCTAATATTAAAGTCACCTAATAAATCCGCTATGAGCAGCGGAGAGGAATGACGTGATCGATGTGTCACTCAGACTCTGAAGACAAACATCTCCGTAGGTCAGAAAAGGTGGTGAAGGACATCACACCGACACACCCATAAAACAAGCAGAAGTACTTCAACAAACACAGAAAACAAATGTTGCTCCTATAACGCGTTTGTGTGCATATGTGTGGTCTCACCTTGGCCAGACACTGAGGGTGCTGCTCATGAAGAGCCAGGCTGGTCAGGTTAGACAGGGTGGTCTCATCAAGCCACAGCGGCCGTCCCTTGTCCTCCTCCTCCTCCTCTTCCTCCTTCAGCCTCCTCAGGATGCTCTCCGATGCCAGCTCCCTCACCTCATATTGTGGGCATCTCAGCAGACGCTCCAGGAGCTGAGGAGCCAGATGAGAGCTGTCCCACAAGTCAGGAAGCTCTATGCTGGCACTGAGCGCTACCTGGGCCAGGCTCAGAAGGTACTGAACGCTGCCGGGTCCACCAACGTCACGGGGGGGATCAGAGGCGAGGAGTTCAGAGGCCAGCAGCACCGACAAGGTCTTCTGGCGGAGAGAGCAGACCTCTGAATCTGTGGGAGTGAGAATCGTGTTTTAACCCTCGTGCTTGGAGCCACTTTAACATTGGGAGTGGGGTCATCTGGACCCGACAAGACAGTGTTCTGAACCTTTTTTCTTCAATGATTTGTGATCTTCACTGGTGTCCATGGATTACATGAAATCCTCTTCACCTTTATCCACCTTTGGCATGGTGGGGAGAACACGTCAATGTAAGGGTGGGGTCATTTTGACCCCATAAGATGGCACTTGGGTTAAATAATGAACATCAGGAAACAATTCAAAATGTCCCTACGGAAGAATTACACAATTTTTCTATTTGTCCTGCTTTGATGTCCCACTTTTCTTTTTCATTAATCCCAAAAGCGTGTAATAATTTTATCTTTTTTAAAGAAATGTTTCTAGTAGTTTCCTTTCATTGGATGCACTTAAATGCCCATTTGGGGGATTTGAGCTGGACAAACTGCAGTGCTTTCTGAACACTGCAGTGTCTTCTCTGCTCTTTTCTATGTGGACTTTTATAGGAAAGGCTGCGTCAGGGTCTGTTTGGAAATGCCCACAGCTGTGCCAGCCTGGCCACCTGGGAGCACACGCCCACTGTCAGCGACCGACACAGAGAAACGCTCACACATGTACACACACGTGCGCGCGCTCCCACCAGGAACAATCGCAACCCCGGGGCAGCTACAGAGCTGTTCTGGGGCTGCAGGTCCGTCGGAGGAGCTCCACCTGTGCTGTTCTAAACCGACAAAAGAGCGGGAGACGCTGCATTCCTGCACAGCTGGGCTGGGCCGCTGTGGAGATGAGCCAGCACAGCACAGAACCTGATCCTCAAAGGGGGGTCGGCGACAAAATCAGCATGGCTTAACGGTTGTAATGGAGGTTAAGGGCAAAGTAATGGGAGTAAAAGGGGGAAGATGACTGAGGGAGAACAGGAGCGTGTCAAAAGAAAGCAGCTGGCTTTAACAGTATAGCATAGGGACGTGTGTGTATTTGTGTGTGCGTGTTAGAGGTTGTAGAAACAGCATGTTGCCATTAGCCTGTCACATGCTCATATTCAACTGTGACGCTGCAGTTCTGAGTCCAGCCTGGCTCCCACAACACAAAACCCATGTGTGCTCATTAGAAAGGGAGGAGGACAGAAATAACATTAGTCAGAGTGCAACTTTTTTTTTTAATGGAGGTTTTAATGAGATGGAGTGGTGAAAAAGAGGAAAAGCTTTTCTCTGTGAAAAAAAAAACAATGTTCATTTCCTTTAATGCTGTTCGCTCTTTACAAATAGTCGTTGCTTTAAAACATTCTTTAAAGACCCACTCTGATAAAAATTCGGTAAGGGATAATGACTGACGAGGTGTCACCATCAGAAGGGAATAGATTATGTAGAGACGTGAACCATTCAGTGAAAAGCAGAGTCCATTCATTTCTGACATCTGGAAGGACATTATCCTGACTATACCATGGTCACTTACAAAACAAATGATACATATTAATTCAATTCTTACCATTTGAACATTTGTCATGTCAAATTTTAATTTCTTCACAAGAAGCAAGACTATTTGATACTTGATACGACTTTTTGATTCGACGAGTCGTCATGATAACGACTACAGAACCTGCAGGCCGCTCTGCTGCAGCTGGTGGATGAGGAGCAACCAGTGGAGGAAAGTGGTATACAGTATTTCCCTCCTTTATTGTGGATGATACATTCTAGAAAATAACTGTTGATAGGTGAAAGCCTTGAGGGAGAATTACATGTTTTAAGGCTTTAAAACTCTGCACTACACACACGATCCACTTTTCTCAGACAGACATGAATATTTTCACATTTTTCTCTCTTGTTCAAACTCTCACGGTTCAAACCTTCATAGAAAAGTAAGGTCAGTATTAAGGAATAAAAAACAAAGATCTAATCACGATCAAAGATTTATGTAAATGTGGCAAAGTGAACACATTCAGTACAGGAGACATGGCACGGAGAAGGTTGATTGACAAGGTCAACAACCAATCAGGGTGCCTGAGCGCGCTGTTAAAAATAAATAAATAAATAAATAAATAAAATCAAAGAACGGCGTGTCAAGATGGTGAAGCAATAGTTTGTTTCAAAGAAAGAAAGTCCAGAGGTAGTTTCCTAGATTGCTTTCGTTGAGGTTCGTAAAGAAATATCCACCATTTACTCTGATCAAATGTGTACCAATAAACAAACCTCTTTTTCATTAATTAATAATCAAATTAATAAAAACTTGTTGCAAGTTTCCGTTGTTCCGGTTACCAACTAACGTTTAGGCCAGCACAGTTATGTAGAACATTCAGTCTGTCTGACAACAACATCCTTTTTTTTTTTGGAGTTTATTAACACTTTTTAATGGACATCCAGCAGCCAATCAGAACTGAGTACTCACCCAGGCCATGACATGAGCTATATTCGGCTTTGGCAATACGTGTTCAAGGCGACCACTTTCAATGAAAAGTCTACATAAACATGCGTACATGTGCGTTTTGAGCTTCCGCGTTCAAAGCTCTAGGGTTCATGCGTAACTCCGCACAATTTTAAGACCGTTTTCGGGTTCTGTGCACAAAACACGCGGCCATAGAACCCGCATAGAAAGTTAAACCAGGCCAAACTTTGATCAATCAGGGACTTGGATATGGAAATGTCTTATGGATGGTGTCCCATTTGATAATTGATCATGGAGGAGAAATTAATAACTGCGTTTTGTGACACCAAGTCTTTCTTATATCAGAATAAAGCTCTAATTGAAAAAGCCTGGAGCAAGATTTGCTTTGACATTCCACGCTTTGCTTCTTCCAACTGTAGGTGGTGGACATGCGCTAGTAAACAGTAAAAAAGAAGAAAAAGAAGCCCCTACCTGCTTGCTCAGTGTGAAAACCATGGGCTAAGTAAGGGTTAATGGCTGACAAAGTCTGAATTATCAGAAATTACCGTCCGACGCGGAGTGGAGGACGGTCGCTTCCGTGAAGCAATCGTTTTTAGTGACAACTCACCACACTATCACTGCAGTCAAGATTCAGCGATATAAAGGGATTTCTATGCTGATCATCACGACGGGTTGAATAAAGCATCAGATCAGTGAGAAAGTTCACCTCTCACCGCTTGTTTTTGTCCTGCAAAATGAAGCAAAAGGTTGTTTTAAATAAGCCAGCACAGTGATATAGAACAATTAAGCTATGTGACCGGAACTTCTTCTTCAGGTGTGCGGTTATCACTGTGCGTTATCACTTTTTAATGCACACCCAGCAGCCAATCAGAATCGAGTATTCACCCGGACCATGGAATAAACGCACATTCAAGAACACGCGTCACATGCCCGGTGTGAATGTAGCATAAACAATCACAGGAGAATTTGGCACATAACGGTACCTAGTTGTCCTGAATCAGTAACTGAGTGTCAGCCACATGGAAAAGAAGATGGTTCAGCTTCACAAAGAGACGAAAGATGAATGAGAAAACTGCAGAGCATCACAGCTCTTTTGAGCAGGAACACCCAAACTGTTGCACTCCCTTTCTGGAACCGAACCACCAGAAGACTTAAGAACACAGAGAATACAGTGGAGTCAAACATCTATCATGGTCTGCGGTTATGCTGACTTCCCCTTTGCTTCTATGTGGAACTTAGGAATTGAAGGAGCCTGCCTTAACCTGGTGGCATTAATATTCCTGAGCACACGCCCAGTTGTAGAAAAGATGTCTGCATTGATGCAGTCTAAACGTTGGAACTCCCAAGAAAACGACAAAAACACCATCAAACGTTTGGCACAATGCAACACGCCTTCCAACTGAGCTTGTCAGCTGTGAGTGAGATGGTCTTTCCTGTGCAGAGGTGGCTTATCCAGCGAAGGTCAAATATTTAAACTACATGTAGCCACAACATCTGGACTGAATAAACCTGAGACACTTTTTTGTGGTTTTAGGGAGGATGGCAGCCATCACCAGCTGAGTTTGCATGGAGGGCAGCGGGTCAGCACCATGCCACACAAACTCCTTCACAAGCACCACACAGAGGCTCATTTTCAAACATGTGCCTGAGAAACAGACAGATCCAGCCTGTTCTCCAAGGCTCAAACACATATGAAAGTATGTGCGAGCATGAAGTAAAATAAATTAAAAGCTGCGCCACAAGAACCAGAAGGACGCGTGCTGCGCCTTTATTAGCGCGGCTCTCGACCCAATAAAAGCTGAGACACTTTACTGTGTGGAGCTAGAAGCGGGGAAACCACGTGCTCTCACACGCAAACATGCAGCTGGATTTCCCATCAGCCTCCAAAAGAAGAAAAACAAATGCCATCCATGTGACAGAGCTTTAAAGTTTGTTCAACAAACACTCAAAGCCTTCCCTGCGTGCAATCCATGCGCTTGCATGATGCCCTGGGAGAAATCTGCTATCATATATGTACAGCCAATCCTTCCATGACTGCACAGAAGGGTGCACTGTTGAAAATTCTCAAGGTTCAAACTGAATTTGGCAAATTTGATATGAGTGTTGTCATTACAGACTCAGGCTCTACAATACAACAAAACTTTGTATATTCATGCCTTTACTTATAACTTGAGAAGATGCGGAATAGGCAAGTTGTAACAAAAAATATAATAATACATCACTTTACTTTATGTAAAGCGTACCTTATAATGCTTTACATACTAGAATGAGATCAGTTACCTATCAGGTTAATACACTTAGAAAGGCTGCAGATTTTGAAATGGAACTCATGACATAAAGTACAAACAAACATTTGATGTCAGTGTTTCCAGATCTAACATGAATTCTCCAAATCCATAAAACACGTGTGGATTGAATCGGTAAACTCCCATGAACCTTCGATCAAGCACCTCATGTAAGATGTACAGCGGGTTTGCTGTTCCATGACTAGAATCAAACCCACACTGATTGATAGGCTTGAGTATTGTTGCATTCTCCTCTCCATTTCCAGTACCCTGGAGTAGACTTTTCCCAGGAGGCCTAGTATTGTGATCCCCTTATAGTTGGAGCACACCCTCCAGCCCTTCTTCTTGAAATGAGGGACCACCACGCTTGTCTGTCAGTCCAGAGGCAGTGCTCCCAATTGCCAGGTGACGTCTCAAAGGTGTGTCACTCAAAACACACCCACACTCTACAACTTACCAAGACTCAAGCTACTCAAGACGGAACTCACCAGATGCCCTGCCACCAGATGCCCTGCCACCCGACTCAAATTTGTGCCTCTCAAAGATCTGCCTGCACTTGATGCTGGTAAAAATGCCAAAACCAGTCAGCTGCTTTGGAGGAATTCCAAGCCTGCCAGACTTAACAGGACTCATTCTTCAGGTTTAAAGTATCCCTTATTTCAGCTCCGACGACCTCAACTGAATGACTGACCTGACAATTGAAGTGAAAAACATTGTCAAATGTTGGTGTCATTAACTAAATCTCTCAAGCTCCCCTTGATACCTGATTAAAATTCTACCGGATGTGGTAGTTAAAGAAATTTCTGATCATGGGCTCTTTTTTTCTACGAGCAAATCCAACGTACTACCAGCTAGGAAACAGTTGAAATCTCCGCCCATCTCTTCACCTGAATATCCGAGACACACGACGGAAGGTGAGATGACACAACTACAAAGTCGATCATAGATTTCATAACTAGGTTGTCTACATGATCTTTGTTAAAGACAATGTCACACAGCCACTACGTACATTGTGCACATTCTCCACATTCTCCACATATAAAATATTGGTCTTTCGTGATACAGGCGTTATATACCTAATTCATGAGCGTTTCTTGCATTTGTTATTCGTTGATGTGCGCAGATGTCCGTCACGGTTTTGTTTGACGGGTCTTTACGCAAATTTGACTTTCAGCTCTTCAAAATTTTGGTCAATTAATAATTACGCAGTTTACACGTATTTTATGTGGTTTATGCGCATGAGGCATTATTACGTAAATATTACGCAATTGTGCATGATTTTTGCAAGACACAAAAATTTGTGGCTTTCCACGACTGTTCCATGACCGTTCCACGGATGTTTAACAGCCTATTCACACATGTACCACCGATGTATAACTTTCATATTGTGTCTTGCGTAATTAACACACAAATCACTAATGAATTGCATATACACAGCGCAATAATCACACACGGTTCATGTTCTATTGATTTATGTGTTCTTTGCATGGTTTATTTGTAATTATTCTGTGGTTTCAACTTGGTTCTTTTGTGATACATTTGAGAACATTTCCTGTAAAGACCATTCATTTTCTCACTTTTTCCACATATATTCACATATAACCAGTGTACATCCGTGCAATATGGGCAAAATGTCCATAGTGGCTGTGTGACACAGCCTTAAGGACAAACTGTGAAAACAACTTTATGACCACTTTCCAGGGATTAAGAGGTTTACTGGGATTGGTCCATTTTCTTCTATGTGTATTTTTCCTCATCTCGGTCAGGTAATACTGGCCCCCAGTGAGCAACTTTTGGAACTGGCTGATTTTTGGTGTGCTAGTTTTCTCTGCTTTAGTCTTTATTTTCCTTCGGAGACTGTCATGATATGACATTCATTAACGCTCCACTGCACTTTTAAAACATTTAAGTGGCATTAAAAAACTGGGGAAAGACTTAGTGTCTGCTGTTTCCTTTATAGGGAAAACAGAATAGTGAATTTATGTAATGATTTTTTTTTCTGTGGTTTACATTTGTGAATTTCGGCTTAAGGACATCCTAAACTAACATATATTTGTTATCCAACAATCACGTCATTCAAAAACTAATCAATTGGGTTAGAGGCATATAATACATGGTTGTTTTTATAACACAAACCTTTAAGTTTATATAAAATATGTCAATTTGAGTGCTGTTTCCAAATGTTAGGAATTTAGGTCGAGCCCCTTCGATGTGTCGGCTGGAAACCAGAAACCACTTGTTTGGTCCCATTGTACAGTAAACTTGGGTTTTTATCTACTCTAGGTTTTCCACTATATGATCCAAATGAAAAAAACAAACAAACTCTGAATTAGCAGAATGTTTACTGAAGCAATTAAAAAACCGTGAAGGTAGACCGTTATTTTCACTGCTCTCCTGCTCATCAAAAGACTTGATGACCACAGTCGGCACCGTCCCCTCATAACCCAAAGTCTGTTTAAAAATCCTATTGTAAACATTCTGAAAGACATCGACTCTGCAGATCAAAGTTCCAGAACAAGCACACTCTGTTTCAACGTAACAAAACACATCTCATCTGGCTCCACCATCATCTGCTGGCACACTAATAGAAAGACATTCAAATCCAGCAAACTTGCTTGCACTTTTGTGGGCTTTTTTCCCCCTGGCTCTCTTCCTCTTTCAGACCCAGCTTTTCAGCTCTGTGTGGCTGGAAAGAAAAGAAAACGTAGGCTGGCAGAGGTGGAGAAATGGATGGAGGGAGGGAGTTTTTTTAATTGAGTCTGTGTGGATCAAAGTGCCGGGGCAGCGCACAAAGACCAGTGTTCAGCCCGGAGGAGCTGGCTGCTGAAGGCAATGTTCCGACTTACTGTAGGGTGCCAGTTAGAAACGGAAAAAAAAAGAAAAAAATACTGAAAAAGAGGATTGTTCTCTTCCTCCACCCTTGTGCCAGGCACTCCTGGGATCCTGCAGTTTCTTTACTTTACAAACCTGTGGCTTTTCCACTTGGTGTCTGATTTGTCTGTGCAAACATATACAAAAGACGAGGAACTCAAAGAGATGAAATGATGAATAAAGGAAAGAGAAAGCAGCTCCACCACAGAGCCTCTGACTGATGAGGCTCAAGACAGACTTATGATAATAATAGAGGCATTAGAGGGCTGCCGGCCAGAGGGTGCATACTTTGTTATGTAAGGAGCAGCGCCAGGCCAGGCCCTCCATCTACATGCTTGCTTGAAGAATTCCTAAATAATTCCACCGTCAGGACGGCCATGTGTGCAGCACATGGTCAGCCAAGAACGCCAGAGCCCGCCCTCTTCTCCAAGCAGCACTGCTCCATAAACTGGGTCAGAGGCACAATCCCGCCATCTGTCAGACGATACGCCCGCTTTTGGTTTCACATACCATCACCACAGAGACCCCTGAAGATCTGTGCACACACACTCTACCCCCACACACACACAAACACCGAGGGGGGGAGGTGGTCCCTTTGAACCGCCAGAGACCAAAAGCCAACTTCTGTCAACAGTAAATCTAAACAGAAAGTGCAGCGGCGCACGGACGGGGCCGTCTGCTCCGATGAAAAAGGGTCCAGAGTGAAAGTCAGAGAGCGGTTGCTGCCGGCCAACTGTGCCGCAAGAAGAGCTGACAGTTTGGACTGCAGCCACCAGAACCAACGGGAAGTCATGTTCTAAACCAGACAAAAAGGAAAAGATGATTTAGTCAGCACTTGCTGTTGTTACTGACCACAACCCAGTAGGAGCCACAACGTCTTACTACCCCATCTAGAAAAATAAGACTGATTTGAATTTATGTTAATGTCACTATTAAGATAAACTAAACTATTGTATTTTGCATAATTAAAATGTAAACATAAAGAGAAAATAGTCTTTTTTTCAAAATATGAAATAGTTTAGAACTTTTGACAGAGGTTCACATGACTTCCTTTCAAAGTAAAAGACTTCCTGTGTCACACAGGATCATCTTATTACAGCAACTGAAGTGGCAGGCAGAGGTATGTCAGCAGTGATTTAAAAAAAGGTTTATTTTACAATTTGTCGTACATCTCCAGAAATTCAAAATATTAGAGGAAAATAAGTGACCCTTACTGTTTTGCTTTAAACCAGAAGGCAAACTCAAAATCAAAAAAGAAAATTTTTTCATAGTCCAGTTTGCCTTAAGTATGAATCCTGGTTGAGCTTACTGACCTCTAACTGCCTTTCTGTGGTAAACAGTCAGTCAAAATAGTTCAACTTCAAGGCCGAATGATGGATTGTTGGACAACTATGTGTACAATGGTCAGGAGCCTTGCAGCGTGATGGATTTACTTTTTACTTTACAGTTATTAAAATTAAAAACGTTTATGTTTCATCACCCAAAGAGCCCAAATAGAGGGTTAAAAGAGCTGCATGTGGCTCCAGAGGCTCAGCTTGCAGAACCCGGGTCTGGTAGTTGTAGCTGTTCCATCCTGGAAACCTGGACTGTCTTAAAATGATGAGAAATGAGACTCAACAGACACCATGAGACAATGGACACCAGCTTAACCCCATCCCACTATTGGCCTTCGTACCCCAACAGACGGCTGTCCAACACAAGTCAGAGCTCGGTTATTTGAACACCGTCTCTTTTAATCCCACCGTTCGTCAGAGTGAAAACAACCTTATGACCACTTTCCATGGATCATTGTTGACTACATAATGATACAGCTAACACTCTCTATCCTATCTTTCCTAAACATTTAGGTGAATGTGCAAAAAGAATAGTTCTCAAGATAATACAACCGTAGCGACGATGAGATCTGATGCTGACTGAGTGGCCGTGCTTTTCGCAATGAGCTATAACTTGATCCCTGTCCAAATATTCAGCCACATGGATGCTGCAGGCCAACCCCTCCCCTCTGTGTTGTGCTATCTAGTAAAAGTAAAGAATGCCTGGCAGTGTCTGCATGGAGTAGGGAACACCCTTTCTCGTTCAGGAACCATCGACTGTTACCAGAAGAAGGCCTGAGAAATTTGCAGTAGATCTAAATTCAACATAAAAATAACTTGCTACATCGAGTTATAGGTTCAAGTTAAGAAACAAAGTAGACTATGGTCAACTTATTAAGCATCACAGAGGGGGGAAAAATGAAGAACCCATACGGCATTCCTGCGTCTCATCTACTTCAACCCTTAAGTAATGTTTGAGTGTTCTCTTGTAAAGGAACAGCTTTCTGTATTTTTTTTTATTTCACTGTATAAGTCTGAAAATTGTAAGTTTATTGGTTATCATCTTACCAGGGTATGTCAATGTTTAATACTTTGGTTCATGTTTTACTTTATGTCCATTGAAATCAAATACACGTTGAGATTTACCTTTTCAAGTCTCTTTCTTAGAGCTCAGGTCAAATAGTTAACAGTGTTGTGTGGATGTCGGCTTTGTAGAGTTTTTAGGACTTTCAGATTAACAAACAAATTGTATTGTTAGATTCCTATGGGGTAAGGTAACTGTTAAAAAGAATAAATTATTACTTTGTGCACAATTTTGACAAAAAATATGAATATATTTAGTTTTGTGTTTAACGTGTCTGTTTGGAACATGACTGTCTTCGTCTAGCTTTAAGGTTTTTGCACATTCTCCCCATTTAATAAATGAAAACAACTGAAACTTGTTTTGAATGAATTCTGCTACACATTTACCAGAGAACTTTTTGAAAACGAAATGTCAAATACCATTTTCTTTATTATTTTAATTAAGTGACAGAAAAGGCGGTGTTGAAGAAGAAAATGAAAAAGTCTTTTTGGTGGATTGTTTTTTTATTTTAATTATTTTTTTTTTATTATTTTGATTCAAAAAATGCAGCTTCATTTTGAAAATGAAAAAGCATTTCTAGTTCTGACTTTTATTTTTAATGATGCTACAGAATCGCTTCCATAGAATAATACCCCAAACATCAAAGCATTATTGCCACAAAACCAATGTGGCTGGACCAAAAGCTGAGTGGATCCTTCTTCAATGACCAGACGTTTTAGGCATTCATGGCCTATGAGGAAATCAGTGATTCGCTCACCTTGCAGAAGGTTGATCTTCTGCCCACATAGACACAACACCACATTCAAATAGGCTCCTCTGGTCACCAAACAGCAATTCTGCCTGAAAGAGAAAAAAAAAAAAAAACAGGCCCTTATCTTGGATGTGATCCCTAAAACTGATGACAATCATCCAAACCCCAGCCAGTTCTAGAGTGGGTTGGGAAAAGCACTCTTGAACTTTATGCAGTGAAGGATGTCTTTTATAGAGGAGAAGGCTGCTTAAATGTCCCAAACCCACTTACTGATGTAGACAGATAAAACTGCAGCCTCCAGTCATCGATCATCTGTTTTCTATTAAGATCACAGCTTGGGGTTTTCTTCAGAAAGAGGCTCATGTCTCATGGTAAACAACTGAATCAGGTTACTCCACATTCAATGAATCCACTGGAAGAGCGGCCTTGTAGTGCAGCCGACAATGACGTCTGTGTGGGATAAATTGATATTCCTAACTCGAGGCACAAGACAGCTGATCAGAAGTTTTTTTTATGAAGACTTATGCCGGTAAATCTGGACCATGTCAGGGGAAGAAAACTGTGTACAGAGATCAGAAATCTTGGGTCTTGGTGCGGCATAAATCTGGTGTTATTGCCAACTGTGCCAGGGCTCACATTTCTAAAGCTGTGTCATGTTTGCATGTTAATTGCTCAATAAAAAGGCTCAGTGTAAATCAAAATTCTGCAACACAGTGCTCCACAACCTTTCTCAGGCCGCGGACCGGTTCAATGTCATTTGATATTTTCACAGAGCAGCTTGTGCAAAGTTAGCTAGTTAGTTTAGTTTAGTTTTGTTTTCCACAATGTGTCCCAAACAACAAATCACCTCACAATAAAAACGTGGAAAAAATGGACACCCCCGATGCAGACGCTTATTATCCGCCATTAAAGAATAAAAATGAGTGGCGGAAAAGAAAAATCTAATGATAAATAAATAAAAGAAAAAATATAAGAAATTTGATGGTAATATTAGAGGAAAGTGTTGGTATATGAGTCAATAGGATTGAGCAACATAAATTCAGATGCGTATCCACAAACAGAGAGAAATAACAGACAGCAATAAGTGGTTTTGGCCGCAGCAACATTATACACAATAAGGTGACACTAATTACAATTTTAGTTTCCTATTGAGTATGTATATTGCAGCAGACTGTTTGACATCATTGTTTAAATTCTTCCACGTTTGTGGACCTCTAGTGACCTCAAAGTTGAGTTTTTTTAGCTTCCAGTTTCTCTGAACTTTTCAGGGTAAAGTTGATCTTGGTCGTCTGTAAAACTCTGCAGCTAATTTAAACTTTATTTGTTCTCTTGCTTTCATGTAGGAACTATTTAAATGGATTGTGGATTTCCTCTTAACCCATAACTGCCAAAGTGGAAGCTAAATTTTTCATTTGTATTTTTTTTTTAAATTCAGACAAAAAAACACACTCAGACAAAAACGGTCACTAAAACTGGTATTTTCCAAAAAGAATCATGAATGGGAATCCACCATTTGAGCAACTTTATTAGCATCCTCATAACATTAGAAAGCCGGTTGCTGATTAATATCCATTATTATTATTATGGTCTGTTGTAGTAAATCCACATTTGAAGGGATGACTCTTGGTTTTCGTGTTAAATCCTGCTTTCTTTTATTTTGAAGTCAAAAGGTCTTCTTCTGTTTCCTCCATGATTCTTTTCTGCCAAAACAAACTTTTCAAATATGTTTGGTTTTTGCTTGCTTTAGGGGTTTCGATTTAGCGTTGCGTGCAGCCCCTTGAAGAAAGTAGAGGATGCCTGTTCATGATGTCGTTGAACGGATGTCGTTTTGGTTCCGCTCCAAGCATGGAAGCCTCCTCAAACTGTAGGTGGCAGACATGTGCTTGTTATTAAAAGAAAATGAAGAAAAAAAAAAGCCCTTCCCTCTCGTCCAGTGTGAACACCATGGACTAAATGCACTCTTTGAACGTATACTCTGTGTACCCAAATGTATTTAAAAAGTTTCTTTTTGCAGAAAAAGAATCAATGAGGAAACAGAGGAAGAGCCTCTGACTTCAAAATAAAAGCATGCTACATCAAACAGACATACTATGTGTGGAAGTTACTTCACAAGGAAGTTGGCAGAAGCTACTCAGCAAATGATCACAATAAAATAAATATTTTCATATTTTTTTTAACCCTTTTGACTGTGAGATCAAATCCACATCTGGTTCACACCCCATGATCCCCCCCACTAAGCACAAGTGTTGAACCACCAAATGTTTCCTGGGAACAGCTGACTACAGCTCACTGCTCCCTCAGGATATGGGTCAAATGCACAGAATACATACAGCACTCATATGTCTGATCTATTAATATTAAAATCCCCTAGAATTTGAATTTTCAATCATTAACATTCAGATTTCATGTCAATAAAATATTTATGAATCAGTTTCTTAAGTTTAGACATATCAGTGACAAAAATCACTAACAACATTAGTAATTTCACTGCTCTGTGTGCTGTTTTTTTTCTAGCCCTTCTTATGCCGTGTATTTAATTCAATTCAATTCAACTACCTTTTTTAATCTCAGAGGGGCAATTCTATTTGTAAGTGCAGGGAGTGGCTTGAAAATTTACACCACATAGGGGCATAAAGACCAAACAAACAAAAACCCTACAGCACTATAATTCCTCATTATGAGGAGAGGCCCAATTTTACCCAATAAAGAAAGTATTATATCTCTATCTTTATCTCTATCTCTATTTTTATATGTGAGACCTCAGACCTCTCAGTCCAGTGAAGCGAAGTGCTAGGAACAGCTAAGATACTGCAGGACCCTCAAGCTCCCAGGCCTCTGGTAGAGGACACGAGTTTGGAGGAGAAACCATCTGTGGAGGGGTGAGAGGGGCGTTTTTTACATATGTACAATAGGAAATAACAAAATAACCCAAAGTGACATAGCATTTGTGTTAATTTAGGTTAACTGCACTGTAAGCGAGACTGTAAGTCAGTGTAAAGCAGCTGGACCGCCCAGGTTTTCTTCCTCCTCTGTGTTTTGCAGGAATCTGAAGTCTTGCTATTTGAGGGGAGCCACTCAAACTCATGACGCAGAACATGGGAGGGGTCTAGGAGGATTCTACGGGCTTTTATTCTTGTCTGCTGATCACATTAAGTGACAAGTGTTCCGATCGACATGCCTGATGATTCTTTAGCAGACTTTTAAAGTGTGTGTTTTTGTTTTGTACAGTTAGTGATGGAATCCCAGGAGATGAACAAGAAGGTTTTTACATTTTTAATGAAGGCATAGTAGAATCTGGTCAGAATGTCCCAGTTAGTTCCAAAAGGTTTTAATTTTCTCAGGTGGTATTGTCTCTTAAAATAGCCAGCGTGTTTGAGGAGAACCTCAGCAGGTCATCACAGATTGTTCCCAGGTCTTTGTACTCTTTGACAATCTTAACATGCTCTCTACGAAGGACGGTGGGGTCTGACTTAGCCAACTGTCTCTGTCTGGGGGAGAAGGTTGCAGTACTATAATCTCTTTTGTTGTGCTAATGTTGAGCTCAAGATGTGAGTTGTCACACCACTCCATGAAGTCCTGCATAGCTGAGCTGTGATGCTGAGGTTGGTTGGAAGACAAGAGACAGGAGGACTGCATCATCAGCAAATGTATGAATATGAAAGTTCTGATGGGCAGTTGTGTGTGCACAGAATAAAGAGGAGAGAAGACACAGTCCAGAAGAGAGCCTGTGGATGGGTAGATGGTGTCAGACAAGCATTTATTCACCAACACTCTGTGATCTGTTTGTGTGGAAGTCCAAGATCCACCGACTGAGGAGGTGGTCGATATTGAAGCGCGTGAGAAGCTTCTCAGCGAGGATGTGTGGTTGCATGGAGTTGAAAGCCAATGAGAAGTCTGCAAACAGGAGCCTGGCTGTGGTGTTGGGCCTCTCCAGATGCTTATGGATAGTATTCAAGATGAAGATCTTTGCATCATCAACCCTCTGCCAGTAAGCAAACTGAAGTGGGTCCATCATTGGGTCGGTTTGCTTTGTGATGTGGCCATTTATGATCCTCTCCACTGACTTCATGGCCAGGGATGTGAGAGCCACGGGACGGAAATCATTCCGGCTCTTAGGGTTGGGTTTTATTTTGACGGGGATTACTGTAGAGTGTTTTCAACAAGTAGCCACCATGCCACTGGACAGAATGCTCTGGAAAAGATGCAGAAACACCCCAATAGTTGCTCAACACCTTGCCACGGTGTACGGCCGCAGATGTTGTCTGGTCCTTGAACTGAGTTCCCTTTTGTCCTTCTAAGGGCCCTCAGCACCTCTGTTGTGTTTATGGTAAGGGGAGAGCTATGAGTTTTAAGTGAGGAGATGACTAAATTCTTAAATCGTCTCTTTGATTTTCTTTTGCCCTTTGCCCCTCAGCATTTGTGACCCTTATTTTAAGGTGGAACAGTTTCCACCAGGGGATTTGACCAACCTTTACATTCGACAAAAGAACCAGACCATTGGAGAGAACAAACTCTGGTGTGGACTAAACGCACCAGAGAAATGGCACACAAAGGAAAAACCCCAAAGACTTTAGGACCATGTCTCAGTTTCAATGTGAAACGTAATTTTTAGACACAAAACTGAGATATAAAAAAAAGAAATGATTGCACCGACAAGGTTCTTAGTACAAACAGATCAGTTTTAAGTGGTTTGCTGAAATGTAGTTCATGTGGTCATAATATAATAGGATAATCCATGGGAGTATTTACATGCTGCGGTCAAAACAAGAAGTCCGTTATCTGTAGGTCAACAGATCGTAGGATAAGATACACAGAGGCACAATGATGTGTTTCATATAGGGGTCCATCCCTCAAGACAAAGAATGTGAGAGCATCTCATGAGATGCCTCCAGCTGCTCCAGGACAGTAACTTCTCCACTACACACAAATAAACTCGCTTGAAACCAGGGTTCTGTTAAATTTACATAATCTTATCATTGATTTTACATCAGTGACTTAATAAAAAGCAGCTCCTTTTCATTTTTGCCATAATCTGCAGAGTTCATTATATGAGAATAGAGATGTGTGTGTTACAATCTGCCTGGTGGGACAGTGTGAAAGGTTAATGTGACGTTTTCATGGCTAGGTATTAGTAATTAGTAACCAATTCTCTGCACGCTGCATGCACACTCAACACAAGATACAGCAAAGTGGGCGGACTCAACTGCACTTTCTGGGAATATTTAATTTAAACCTGATAAAAAAAGATATGACCAAATATGTGTTGTTGTTCTTTTATTTGTTTTTTAAAGTTTTATAAATTGAAAACTAAAACTAAAATACAATACAAATACAAATAAAGGTTTTTTTATTTAATAAAAAAATGAACAAAAAAAGGATGAAAGATGGAAAAAACTCTGGCTTAATGATTTAGAATGCATTAAGAGACACATTATTTTTCTCATTTCCATTGAAATTTTTCCCTTTTTTGCACCTTGACGCCTGATCCCCAGAGTTTTTGTGACGACTGATGACTCCCAAGGCAAGATCAATACAGCTTACCTTATCTTACTTCTTTTATCTTAAATTAGATGGTGATCAGCTATGATCTTTACAAAGCCATGTTTTTTTTTTGTTTTTGCTTACTGGTCTGAAAAGTTCAAGTATATTTTAAGCAAATGTCATACATCAGAGAGGAGCAGTTATCTTTGACAATTACCAGTTTCTAATCACCAATCTAAGCCCTATTGCCTCGTTTCCATGGAGCGGTACGGTATGGTCCACTACATTCCAGTGGTATTTTAAGCGTTTCCACTATAAAAAATGGACCCATTAAGCCCGACCCCCGTTGGTTGTAAGTCTATAGAAAAATGGAACGGACTAGTTAGTGTAAAGCTACTGTTGAAAACCGTTGATCGGCTAAAGGTCAACAAGACAAAAGAAAGCGGCTGTATTCCACCCGCAATCTTCTCTCAAACAACATTTAATGCTTCGTATCTACAAAGTTACAAAAGCCAAGAGAAAAAAAAGAGCTCCTGCAGACCTCCATTGTTGTTGTGAGCTTCACCCCGCATGTGCCGCGACAGTCCAACTTTGAGTAGAAACGCTCACCTGAAATGCCTGGACCATTCTGAACCGGACCGTACCATACCACTCAGTGGAAATGAGGCTTTAGTTACATGCACCTGTATGGGGGGTTGACTTGTCTGGGTGCTGCAGGTTTTTAGGTTGTCTGCACCTGTATAGGATTGTAGAGAGGAGGGGCTGCATCTTAAGGAGAGGTTAGGTGTGTTTTGCAGTTCCTCTGACGTTGGTACGGCCACCATAAGGGACGCCATAAAAATGGAACGTACCATTGTAGTGCATGTGGTCAGTGTATCGTGAAGTATTTGTAGTTATGATGTAATTACACACATTGATGATGAACAGGTGAGCAGGTGATATTAGGGGAGTGACGCACTTTTTTTTTTGAAGTTCTGCATATGGTGCGTGATTGGAACTATAATAAACACATTAAAACACATTCATCTTTGCTGATAATTTACTTTTTCTGCTTGTCCTGTGTTCAGACTTTCTTTCTTTCTTCTTTCTTTCAGACTGTTCTCTCCTTCACTCCCTGCATCGCGCCCGTCACTCCCTCTTGTCGGCGCGCGGCTCTCACTACCTCTATGTTGCACGCGGCGCGCTCCCTCTACTTACACACATGCGCGCAGTTTCAGAAGCACACACACATCCACATTCTACAACAGAAGTTTTGCAAGGAAATACAACAGATTTACTGTGTTTTAATTATTCATTTCCATTACAAGCTGCGTGCGTTCTTGAGTGAGTGACACGGCCGCCAACCGGAGGATTTTGTGTTGGGGGGGGTTTATTACTGTTCTCCTTCACTCTGTAACACCAAACATGAACGCCCACTGTTAGATTTCCGTGAATATCACTACATGATTTGTTTGGGAACTATTTTGTGCAGCGCAAAGTGACGTGTCAGTATAAACAAAGGCGGAGCCTCCTGCCCCGCGTTCTTCATGGGTGTCAGGCTTCACGGCTACCAGAAAGGTGACAAAGTGTCTGCAGTCTGTTTATTACTGGGCAATATATAATATTCTGAGACGATGTCTGTACCAGAGAGCACAGGTGAAACTCGCGTGCAGCTAGAGAGCGGTCCACTGCAGAAGAATCAACAGGCACCCCCAACACACGTGTGTGCGCTCCTTCCTCCAACACACGCAGCGCTGACCTATATAGTTAGTTCATTAGTTAGATAGATAGTAGTTAGTTGTTACTGTTATTTGTAAATAAAGAATACTGCATTGTGATTCATTCATCACCGCTCACAGCTCTAGGTGATATGTAAGTGTTCATGGGAAGCCAACATGAATTATGTTTTGAGGGTTTACTTTCCTGGTTTCTAACAGTCAGGCTGTATGCTAGGAGCATGTATTTTTCCTGTGAACAGCACTAATGGGTTGCTTGCACAGAGTGCAAGGTTTTTGTAGAAAGAACATTCTGTATGACACACCACCTACGTCACCCTTACATGTCATTTAAGAGTTCGCTATGACCAGTCACCTGCAGCATGCCCGTAGAAAAACTGTGCATGAACGTTTTCACTTACGGGTTCACCCGTAGGTTGCCTATCCCGGCAACTTGTGGGCGAATGCAGGGGACAGCCTGTCGAAGAGTTGCTTCATGTTTTTGCAACTCTAAATTGAAATTATTACATTTTGATCGATTTCATGAGTCTTGCATGCTTTTCACCCTTAGACTTATCTATTTCTAGCTAAACAACTAAACTACATTCCACCTAACTTTGAGCCACAGCATTTAAAACAAGCTGAGGTCTAATTACAGACTGAGCCACTACAAAAGCCTACGACACAGTCCACACAATTTAGACTGGTTTTGTCAACAGTGACAAAGATCATTGTGAAGGAGACAAAGATTTAAGTTCGCATCAGTGTTAGTCTGGGTAATGCTTCAACTCATTCATTTCTACTGGCTTTGGTTGTCACAGTGAGTCTGTTTAATGCAGTTCCGTTTATTTATCTTGTACTAAATATTTAACAGAGGAAAGGTTTGTTTCTCAAATTGGGCTGTTTTGCCCTAAAAATGAAAGGGGACACCTGGTGGTGACATGGTGAACTGCACTGGCTCCACCTTCCCTTTCCTTTTAAACCAGCATTAAAAAGGAAATGTAAGTGTTGAACAAATCAAATGAATCCCTCTTACCACACCTAAATGTGGAATGGGGTTTTTAGTCAAACTGCTCTGTGTCCCAGGTCAGAGCACACTTGGATCAAAGTCTCATTGTGCAAATGTGGCACTGAATACATGAAATTGATGTTTTGTTTTGTATACCGAGGCCTAAATTAAACCACATTATTGCTGCTGACGGTCATTCCTTAACCCAGAAAAAATACTTTGATATAAATTATGAAACTGAGCTCTTATAATTTCCATATCTGATGAAGAGCAGAATGTTTTTTCTCACGATATCCTTAAGCGAAAAACATTAAAGAAGAAAAGAATGTGTGTTTTTGTTTGATATTATGGTTTGGAAACTTTGTTCTTCAAACTTTAAAGACTGTTTTACATCAGGACATTCAGCTTTGGCTAAAAATAAATCCTAACATGAAAGCAGAAAATGATTTAGTAGAGTGGGAGCAGAAAGTTTAAAGCCCTTGGATGTAGTTTTTCCAGTTAATTCTAAAAATCTGATTTCTTAAGGGTTGGAAACAAAAAATTTTGTGGACAGTTTTCCATAAACTCTTCAGATTTCTTAAGTGTCTTTTTTTTAACAAAGGCTTGGATCAGAAGGAGATAATCGAGTTAAGAGCTGACCCTGTGAGGCTATCTGAAACTGTATTTATGCGCCTGGCTGTGATGCAAATAACAGCAGAAGCTGCTTAGATTGCCATCCAAACACAGGACAAAAGTTGTAATCGGAGGGTTTGAGGCCTGACATGTTGCCACAGAACCAGGGTCACCTGCAGTCTGCATCAGGAGCACTGGCAGCAACTGTTACAGTGCTGACAACAAGTCTCTTGGAGCCAGAAAAACTCCAAAATGACACAAGCGAAACAAAATGACATGATGGTGCCATGCCAAACCAAACACTGCCTCACAGCGGACCAACAAAGCACTCAACAGTTTTGGGAAGGAGGCTGCTTCAAATTAGAGGTGCTCTGGCGGGGTTAGGTTTTCTTTTCCTGAAAAAACAGACATCCTCTGACCTCTGATGTCCTTTTGGGCGCAGGGGCTAGCGCTGCTGATCAAACGCAGAGACGCTGGGCGCTCTGGTGAGCAAGAATTCACCTTGTCATCTTAATAAAGGCTCATCAGTGTAACCAAGCGAGTCTGACCCAGCAACCCTGAGCTATCTGCTGCCGGCCTGAACACAGCAGACTGTGGACCTGGGCCTGACCTCAGCCAGTCAAGATAGGGGGATGGCAGTTGGGTAAATTGTGCCCCCCCTCTCCCGCTTGAAGCTTGGATCTTTGTTGGGGTGGTGGAAGAAGGTAGGGGGGCTGCAGACGGGCCAGCAGGGCGGCCTCTTTGAAATGGAAGCCTGGGCAGGACACGAAGCGGACGCAGCCAGAGAGGGGATGTACACTGAGACAAGGAGCTATTCTTTCAGGGAGCCAACTGAAGGAGTGGAGTGGATGCTTATCTGTGTTCATATTTGTATATGTGCACGTGTGTGTGTGTGTGTGTGTGTGTGTGTGAGGGGGGGTTAGGGTTACCGAGAAGCGAGCCACATGTGCTGACAGAGGGCTTCGCCGATGCCACCGCTTTCTGGCAGGGGCCGGTGTGAGTCTACCTGGAAGGAGCGCAGTAGAAACAGCACCTGCAAACACACAACAAGAAACACAAAATTCACACTGAGCCAGCGCCCATCACACTTAATCACATGAGGTCAAGAGAGGAACAGCAGAGTCTGAAGCTACGTACACACCAGGCATTTCTTGATCTTTTTCTACATTTCACTAGCACACGCCTGCCACCTACAGTTGGACATGGCTTGGTCCAAGATGTTGTAGCGGAGCCAATCTGGTGAATCCTGCACCAGGCTTTTTCTTTCACAGCTCCATTTCGATTTATGAAAGACTTAGTGTCATAGAAATTATACGCACATTTACATAGACTTTTGTTTGGAAGGGGACACTTGAACCATAGGCTTGAACGTGTGTTTTGCTGAGGGCGGTGTGAAAGTA
The DNA here is from genome assembly GCA_037389245.1 of Oryzias sinensis. Taxonomy (NCBI): domain Eukaryota; kingdom Metazoa; phylum Chordata; class Actinopteri; order Beloniformes; family Adrianichthyidae; genus Oryzias; species Oryzias sinensis. The sequence continues at coordinate 22,962,107 of CM074500.1, forward strand.
GCTTGTAAGTTTTGGATGGTGGGAACCTTTAACCGTTTGTAGCGCTTAGAGTGTTCCTATGTCACCTTTGACCTCTGTCCAAAGACTTGAATCAGATAAACAGAGAGTAATAGAAGTTAGTACTGATAGTACTAACAAACTCCAAAGTTTGTTTCATTTTTCAAAACAATTCTTCACATCATCTTTCACAAAAGACTAACACTGACCGGCATAATTCGGGCCCTCTTACACTGATTAAGTCTCCTCTTCATGGTTCCTCTTTGGTTGTCTAACTCAAACCTCATCGTTTTTAGACAGTCCCTCATCATTGCTCGTGTGCCATGGCTCTGTTCTGAAACCCTTTAATTTGGACGATATTTCTTATTTATTTTATGTACTTTTTTTACAGTTTAAACAAATGCTCATTAGAATATTTTAATTTAGCTTTTGTTTAATATTTTATTATTCGTTTATTTGTATACTTTGGTGGCTAGGTGTCTATAAAACACATTTTCTGGTATAGTATTTTGCCACTAGCAAACACAGATTCATCATCTTAACCCTTTAACACCGGTTATTCTGAAATTGAGTGATGCAATTGCATTTTTACAGCCGCTTGCATCATCTCTGTTCTACCACAACCTTTCCCCTCAAAGTCTCCTTGCATGAACTCACCACAATGGAGGGAACAGAACATCTTCCCAGACACATCAGAAATATTAAATTCTTTAAATCAGGAGTAACTTTCTATTGGTATTCTTCAATCTTTTATTATTATTATTATTATTTTATTTTCTAGCCACTCTTATTCAAGTTGCAACTATTAGTAGTTACCTGGATTTGCTGTAACCAGGCAACCAGAATCTGGAATCCCCCAATCAGTCCATTTAGCAGCAGCTAGACTTTGGTTCTGGTATGAAGCTAACATTATTTTTCCTGCAAACAGAGACTCTTGAAGATGGACGAAAACACCTGTTCTTGAAAGAAAATGTTCCCTGTGAGAGAAAGGCTGAGTCAGTCAGCAGCAGGTGGACTCGTGGTCGAAGGCGTTCGGAGGCAAAGACATTGACTGGCCTGCCTGCCTGCTGGGGTGTGTATTCTGGGCTTGGGTAAGTATACTCTTTAAGCTGGGGCTGTAGCCACAGACCAGTAGGAAGCCATTCATTACGCCGTGCAGGGAAGGCAACGTGGGGAAAAACCAAGCCGACCACGTAGCACCAAGTATGGCCACTGAGTCCTGGCCTGCCCCGGCTTTGCTCCTGCAATCTCCACGCCCAGGCAACACCCACTGGCTCGCACAAACAGCTTTCACACCCCAAATGCCTTCTCCTGCTTCTTGCTGTCACTCACCAAGGGCTTTTCCAGCTACAAGGAGCTGCTTACCAAACCAAATACTGAACACTTCCAAGTGAATCCACGGACAGGAAGTGCTCTGGGGGATCAGACACACTCTCTGGAGTCTGTCATTATTTGTACAGCTTTTCATTCATGGAAACATGTGACCAAAAAGCAAAAGTCTAGGAACTTCTTCACTATTCTAAGTTCTGAGTGCTTCGTTGGCAGGTTGCCCGTTCACGGTTCACCTGTGGGCAAATTTACATGTTTGGATTTCAACCGTCTTCTGTCACAGTCTTGTTTGTCAAGGGAGGACTAAATAAATGGAGAAAAGTTTCATTACCTAGTATGTTTTTTATGTATTGTCACTGGCAGAAACAATCGTAGTTACTTGTGTGAGGATCTTTAGATTTCAGTGTAAATCAGCACCACAATCACAGTCCGGTGTGATGTATCGTGGACCGCCTAATTAATTCAGTGCTGCTTCTTTTGAAATTTCAATTCTCTCAGAAGATGGGACCGGCCAAAAATGGCATCGCATCAACAAGATCTGCGCCGGCCTCCTCCTCACTGCTCAGCGCTGCTACACCTCATCTGAGAGTCTGGGAAGTCCCTGCATGGGAGGCTCAACCGGATGGATCCAGCTCGGCTTGGAGTCATATTTATAGACAACACCGCCTCCCTCCTGCTTCTCCGAGGGAGGAGATGCGGGGATCTCAGAACGATCTCAGAAGGCTAAAGAGACAGTGGGGCAAAAAGGCTGAAGCTTTGGATTGAACTCTTTAGGCGTCTCTAAATATATTTTTATTTCATGTCAATACTGTCAGTGCATTCACCGTTACTGATTCTGACCTTTGCTCCACTCCTGCAGATCCATCTTTAACAATAAATACACTTTACAGAACTAACATTGTGCCATCAGCTGTCCCACGCACTCATTATGAGACAGAATAGAATGAGATAAGCCAATCAGAAGACTACATAAATCCTTTTTTATTGTATTTACTGAACCCAAGAATTAAATGCTATACCTGATGAGACCCAGGTGATTTTATGTAATCTACAATGAATGAGAATATATCAATCAAATATTGCTCTAAAAACCAATTTATTGTCTTTTAATTGAACAACATAGTTGTATTATTTTGTGGAACGTTGTGTTGGGATTGGGATTTACTAATAAATATCAATTTGACTTTATTATTACAATATCAGGACGTGAACTGGACTAAATCAACTGTCATGTGAACCTTTGAGCTACAATTTTGTGAATTTTGGAGAAAAGAGAAAAAAAAGGAAATGCTGCAATCTGCACGCCTTGTTGTTTTATAGTGAGGCGTTTAACGTCTTCTGCATATGTTTTTTTTTTTTTTTTTAAATGTGTTGCAACAAGCCTTACTCTGCTTTTGGAGCCGGTAAAAATAGTGGTGGTGAATGTGAGGTCCCGTCAGACTCTGTTATCAGGCTGCCCTGCCGTCCCTCCCACTGCCGCAACCACAGACTGACCACAGGTTACAGCAATCATGCACACATATGCGCTCACCCAACACACACACACACACACACACACACACACACACGCACTAAAGCTTCCTACAAGTCCAAATAATTGCACAGAAATCCAAGACTCCGGCCAGTAAAACACACGCAGAAAGAAACACATAAATCGACGTTCACATAAAAGCAGATACGGGGGTAAGCAAGTGTAGACGCCCAATTAGGCAAAAATAAATCCCAATAAAGATGAACTAAATATAAAGGAAATAAACATTCTCTAGCCCTATATAGCCAGAAAAACAAAAGCTTAAATGTGCCTTCCAGACAGCATGTCATACTCTCGTACATCTGCATATGCACATGGGCGTAACAACCAAGTCATTTTGTGGTGTGAGTATATTCAAGTACATGCAGTACTGTAAAGTACATCTTTGTGGCAGTCACAACAACATATCTCCAGAGAGCTATTCCTTTTTATTTTCATAATGTCTGGAGATGCAGTTTGTTTCTTTTTCCAGCTATTTTGTTGTGTACTCTGGTAAAAAACAAAAACAAAAAAAAGTTAAAAATATGGGGCAAAAAAAATGAACAAAACTCAATTTTGCAAAAACATTCATGTATTTTTTATGAAATGTTTTTGTTTTTAGGTTTAAGGTCAGGTGTGCTCATTCCCATTATGGTCGGTCATCTTCACACCTGAATGTCGGACCAGGTAACTTCATACATTTGTGAATGTCCTATATTTCCTGACTATTTGACATTAAAGGTATGATTATTGCATATTCCTTCCACCAAAAACTGGACCATCTAGAAAAATTTTGGGGAGTATTTTCCTGGAAGACTACAATCGTGCAGCTGTAATAACCATTTTTTATCATTCCACATTTAAGTTCCACCTAATGTCTTGTTTAATTGCCTTAACCATTGACATTTGGCACTGAAATATTTGGAAACTCCCTTTTGACATATCAGAAAATGTCTTTTGCATTTTTATTGTCCCTTATAGTCAAAATCCATCTCAATAACAAGATCAGACAAATCATTTCAAATCTGTTTATGCTAACAATCTGCTGAATAATTTTATAAATTTGTATATTTTGTAATGAAAAACATAAATGAAAAGAAAGCACAAGTTTCACCTTTTAATTTAAAGCATTAGATTGTTTTTTTAATTCAAGCTAATCTTGACTTTTTTTTATTCTATATGAATTAAAGTCAAAAAGATTCAGGATTTGGTTGGACACACAGCCCAACTACCCATTCTTTGACTCATTACCACTACTTTTAATAATTACAATACTTTCTTCCCTTTTTTCTAAATAAGTCTGTAATTATTAGGCAAAGGATGTGTAACTTAAACATATCAATGCAAGATGACGCTAACTTGTTCTCAATAAATAAATTGCTAAATGGATTTTGAAGCGCCCTTAAGGACAAACTGTGGTCTTTGCTTTGTTTAAAAGAAGTTAATCAATGGAAAAACTAAGGTTGAGATTCACCACCTGCTCAGTTATACCACAACTATGTTGCTGGTACCCAATTCCTGCTATTTTGTCAGTCTTGCGTTTGATTTTTTTAAAGACAACTCAAAAAACTGGCTAAGGACAGCAGAGAAACCGAAGAAAGAAAAAGAACCCAACACATCTGCTGAGGGAGTAAAAGGGACAAGGATTCTAGTAAAACCAACCTTCCTTAGTTACTAACTCAATTAACTTAGCATTAACTAAAGAAAAAATGTCACAAGAACATGTTAAAAACACAAGAGACACTGTTTTCATCAAAGTTTGTCTTTAATTTGAGACCCAGCTCAAATGTGCATTTGATTTACATTTTCTTTAACTTTACATGATAACAGTTTGAAGAATTGTTCTGATGATGTAAAATATGACTTTTAGACTGACTCTGGTCCTCTAGGTTGGGATTAGAATCAAGGATTACAACAAGCCTTTACTCATACAATCAAACCAAAATTTAATAATCCCATCCGAAAATCTGGCACTAACCAATTCTGACTCTAGCAACAAAAGGATAAAAGCAGAATCTTGGAGAACTGTAAGAAGAAAAAAAATCAGGGATTTAATCTTTTGTATATTTTCACAACAGAAGTTAATTGAGTCAAATCGATGTGAATTAGAAGCAGGAGAAAAATTATCATTGGAAGAAACTTGTAGTTGTGACATAGGAAATACTGGGCAGCCCACAAGCTTCCTGCTCTGCTCTATTCTCTCTATCCACTTGCAGACAAATTTATCTGTCTAATATTTTGATCAAAGCTGTACGGCTGCATAGCTGCAATATTGCTCGCCATTTTTGTAGCACCGGTAATGATGGGCTTGGGGTGTGAAGGACTGTAAGGTAGCAGAAGAGTGTGTAAACAGATGGGTGGCAGTAAGTGGGGGCGCAGTTGTTATGCACCAACATAATAATAATAATTGATACTTTATTTATCCCACAATGGGGAAATTCTTCTCCGCATTTGACCCATCCCCTGGGGGAGCGGTGAGCTGCAGCCTAACCGCGCTTGGGAGGCAGTAGCGTTATGAGGTCTTGCCTAACTTGGTGATGTTACTTACTCACCATTGATATGGTAATGGGCCCAGTACCATTGTTTATCCCCCTCCGGGAATTGAATCCTGGATTCCTGCATGATAGCCTCTCACCTTATCAACTGAGCTACCCAGCTGCTTTTGAACTTTGCCACACTGCAGAAACTATGCTTTTAAAATAGATCAGAAGAGAATTAGAGTGCGTCTTTAAGTACTTTGTAAGCATTGCCTCGATACAACAGTGTCAATATTTCAAAGTCTGCTTATTGCTATCTATTTTATATTTAAGGGAACCATTTAGTTCATGTCAGTGGGTTGTAAACACAGCTTGCATGATATAGGTCATGTTTAGTGGCAGCCAGCCTCACATTTACCAAATGATTTAAGTTGCGTCCACATCGAACGCAATTCACACGACAGAGGCGTCCAGATAACCACTCTTCAGGCATGGAATCTTTGTTTAGCAGCAGTGCAATTTGATTAATGCCTCATTACATCATTTTAACATGATATGTGCAATATAAAAGTTATACATCGGTGGTACATGTGTAAAAAGTCAGTTAGACATTGGTGTACATCCGTGGAATGGTCACAGAAAGCTAAACATTTAGGAATTATGTATATTACACATGTATCACCAGAAACCCAAATATTATAAGGGGAAAATACACAAAAAGCATATAGTGTAACATGGCCTTAAGGCACACAAAAGTATGGATCAACTAACTTGACCTTCTTTATCTCCTGGAAGTCTACAGTTACTGGATCAAACATTGATTGGAAGACCCATTTTTCTGTTTCTTATTTCATAAATAAGTTTGAAATATCCCATAATTTTCATTCCACTTCATGATTGTGTCCCACTTGTTGTTGATTCTTCACAAAAATTTTTATATCTATGTTTGAAGCCTGAAATGTGGCAAAAGTTTGAAAAGTTCAAGGGGCAGAATGCTTTTGCAAGGCACCGTCTAACAAAAACCAAGGGCAATGACAAACTGGGCCTAGAGCTGTTGCTGGTTGAAGACATTTCATGAATGGCTTTCAGAATTCATGGTGTGACGGTGTAAGTTAGCACAGAGGCCAGCTTCAGGAGCTCTGACAGCTGAGGGCCTGTCCCACCGAGTGCTACTCCATCCCAATAACAGAGGAAGTCATTCCTCCCTGGAGCATTAACATCTGCCATCTATTACACACCAACACACACAATGAGGCATTACACTGTACATTAAGTTAAACCCAATGTCTCCATTATCTCAGTCAACACCGCACGCACTGACACACACCGCAAATTTCGAAACCATGCTAATCTTAAACATCTAAAGCCGTCTTAGTTCACAAAAGTACAAACAATTTCTCACACAGCTAAGTATGCAATACATCCGTGACCGTGTGAGACACTCTTCTTCACACGTACACAGCACACGGCTATCTGTATCGTACTTTCTTTAGAGCCCTTCCTCAGCACTCAGCTCCACTGCGTCGATTGGGACACCTCAGCCCTGCTCCCACAACCAAACACATATCAGTTTCTCTCATGTGTCTGAGCCCCAACACCCATCTCCACACCTCCTATCAACGCCAGGATCCAAACCGAGATCCAGAGATATTGAACGTGAATTCAAGCGATTCCCACAAGGTTTGTAGTAGGACTAAAAACCGTGACTCCAACGTTGGGAGTTGGGTCATCTGGACCCCACAAGACAGTGCGCTGAACCTTTTTTCTTCAATGATTTGTGATCTTCCCCAGTGTCCATGGATTACATGAAATCTTTCCACCTTTATCCACCTTTGTCATGGTAGGGAGAACACGTCAATGGAAGGGTGGGGTCATCTGGACCCCACAAGATAGCACAAGGGTTAGGACAAAGTTTTCCCATTGTTTTTCTCTCCACAGGGGAGCCCGTAGAGAGAAAATGGTCATATTTTAATCTCAACCAAAACAATAGTTTTATCATCAAAATGACTATTTAATCAATCAAGAAAAACTCAAAGTAAATCAATTTATCAGTTCAATGAACATGTGTTGACTTTCTTTAAAGTGAAAATAGATTTGAACTCATTAAAACCTCAACTACATCTAGAAGACATTTCACTGCTCATCTGTGTAGCTTCTTCAGCTTTAACAGGGGAATCTGGACTATTTGAGCTGGCCAAAAAGTTAAAAATATCATTCCAACAGAAGTATATGTCAACCATCCAGTGGTTTTCTTTAAAAAATGGCAAATGTCCTTTACTTGATTGGGGTATTTGGTATCACTCAGGTGGGACCTATCTGTGGTTTATTGTTGGAGTGTGGTGGTTGGGAACGAGACCCCAGTCTGCTGGGCAAAGATGTCAAAAGAGGAATTTAACATGCAACAGGTCAGAGCCCCCCTGACTGCCAAGCCTTTGCATTGACCTCTTTGCTCTGCCTGTGCATTTTGTTGTCGAGGTGGACCCGTTATGGTCGCCATGTAATGGTGGGTTTGAAATTTACAGGTACAGTATGTGTTTAAGATTCTTCTGAATTTCTGAAACACAACAACAGGGAGGACAAAGCTGGTTTTCTGTTGCTCCTTTCCTTTCCTGGGTTCAGTCCTGCTGCTGGACAACCACAGTTCCTGAAGGCAGAGTCAATGTGGTCTACTCTTTTTTGGTAACCTTTCAGTTCTTAATATTTTTGCCCTGGGCTGTTATACTTTGATTATTCTTGTCCTATTTTCAAGTGGGTGATGGGAGCCGAATGAGACATCCTGATCAGTGCGAGTGGGTTTCCTGACATCTTGATAATCAGATTCCTTAAAGATCAGATTCCCCTTAAAGAAGGGCAAACAATGGTCCTGCCCCCCCCCCCCCCCAGTAATTTTAATACATCTCTCCACTGCATTTATGTAGTGATTGATTTCTTCAACTTTCTGCATTTTGTTTTAACCCATATGGCAGCTATGTATCTAAACCTAAATGTGGGTCTAATTCTTTTCCAATTATATCCACAAGGACATTTGTCGTCCATTTAGTTGAGCATTGGATCGTAGACATACACATCAGCACTCATAACATATTGTTCTTTGACTTGATGCCATACCTCTGAAGTGGTCAGCACATACGCATACAGAAGTAATCTGGATTCAGTAAAAACCTGAAGAAGCTACTTGGATCAAAACGTCTTCTAGATTAACGTCTGACGGCCATCTGCCCAGAAGAAACAGAATTCTGTAAAAATGAGTGCAGGCTGTTGAGTTTTGACAAACTTTAGTTGGAAGAAAAATGAAAATAAAAATCCAACAACTGCAGGGATTTCTTCACAAGCAACCTAACATGTTCCTGCTTTGGGTGGGTGGACAGGAAATTACAAAAAGTGCCACAAAGCGACAAACATGTACCGACACACTAAAGGCTTCAAGTATACAAAAACACAAACAGTAAAACTGCAGCATGTTCCAAATTAGTGTTCCAAAGTTCACATGGCCGTAAGATCAGCTCAAGAACTGTGCAGAATGTGTTTCCATAGCCGGGTTTACATGGGCAAAAGTAATCGGAAAGAACGCCTGATTGGAAAGAAAATGTGTCATGTAAACGCGCCGTTCGGAATACTCTGCCCCGATCAGACTCATTCGGATCAGAATTTCTTTCCGATCGAGATAGGTGGGTTATACCGATCGTTTATCCGATCGTGGAGCATGTAAAGGGTCATTCCGATCGTGTGTCACTGCTGCTCTGGGTTACGTCATGCATAGATGGTGTGTGGCTCTGCGGACGCCCCGTGAAAAGCGCCGCTCCGCTCTCGCCCCGCTGGCTCTCCCCTCTCTTAAACCCCTCACGGGGGAGATTCGGGGGAGGGCGCGCTCACTCGGTCCACTGGCACCCGAGTGAACAGAGCAGCTGGATTAATAATTTTGTGTCGGGGGGGGGGGGGGGGTGCTTTTTTACGTGTGCGTTTTGTTGTTTTGTTATGTGTGGGAGAATCCAGACTGCGAGCCGCCCCGCCGCTCTGGGTTAGCGGCTGCAGAACCGTGTTCGAACAGAGCTCGGGCCGCTAGCTCACAGAGTGGCTTTGGGGCGGTCTGTGTGAACTTTCCAGAGCAGAAATAAATGTCGCTCAGTCCTTAGAAAGCTGCAGATTGCTGCGTTTCTCGCACGGTCCTGGATTTTGTGTCCATCCATCAGGCTAATGATGTTAGCCCTAGCCTCCTGTCCTAAGCTTTCGTCCATCTTAATTTTTCCACAAAAAAGCACTGACCACACAGATTAAATATAACGATGAGCGAACAGGCACTTCATAATATTCATAACATTAATAAAAGCACGTTTGGAAGATCGTCTCGTATGTTACCGAGCTGCTGCATAAATGTCTGGCAGTGGTTTGTTTACAACGGGACCTATTTCCGCATCCGGGTGATTTTACACTACTGCGCATGCCCAGATGATTCATTCCGAACGAAAGTGTGAGCCATGGGAACGTTTGTTCTAATCGGAAAAAGGTTTTCTGTGCTCATGTGCACGGGTGAATTTTAACCCGACCATTGATCCGATCAAGATATTCTGCCCATGTAACCGCGGCTCATGACACAGCAGCTGCTTCAAAGCCACACATCAGCAGTGGAGACGTGTTCATTGGAGTGATTAGCACATCTCCCTAAACACCCTCCCTTATAAACCTCTGCAAAGCCTTCCCAGAAGGGCTAAAGCTGCTATAATTGTATAAGGCAGGTTGACATTAAACCCAAATGGACCAACAATGAGGTGTTATTTAAAATGTAAATGCCTTTTAAAATACAGGCAAACTAATATTTTTGACCAAAAAATGCATGTCTCTATTTTTACTAGTATGAGTCGGGTATCTACTGTGTGTAAAATACATATTGTCACAACTTCCTGTCCACAACGACAACAATCACCGTCCTCTCAGATGAGTGCAGTGCAGTGTGAGCAGACCTGCAGCAGAGTCCCGTGAATGCGGTTGTGTTGGATTGTTGGTCCCGGGCCTGAAGGCAGCTCCTGCAGTAAAGCACCGACAATGGACGGCACCTGGGTGACCAGCACGAACGGGACGAGAGCGCGAGCTGCCATTTCTCTGGTCCGGTACACGGCGGAGCGGCCGCATCTGCAGAACCAGAGCAGATAGGTTAGCTTCTGCGGCTGAACAAAGGGACCTGCAAGGACAATCGTTTCATCATTCAATGCATGTAGTTATGTTTGATTTCTCTTTGGATGTTCTAAATTATTTCAACGCCAACTTTGTTCTGAAGAACAAAACAATCAAAGCAACTGTTGTCACGACTGATTAGAAAAGTTTGCCTGCTCTGCAACATAACTCCACAAACTACCAACCGTTAAATGATCCCCTTTTTGATTTAGAAAACCATGATGGTTTTCTAAATCAACCAAACCCTTGGACATAAACAGCTCCCAGGCCAGTAGATGACCGATAACCCAGAACGAATTATTTTCAATGGATTACCTAACCAGCCAGGAAATGCTCCGCTACACTTTGTTATTGCCCACACACAGACGGTCTCCGTCCCACGGTCATTTTTAGCTTTCTCAACTGACGGACAGTGTTTCTCGTCCCGCTGTGTGTACGTTAAAATTAAGGCTGATTACAAGGCGATAGTCTTTCTTCCTCTGGTGTCATAACACAGCCAGAGCTCACATGAAGAGCGGAGACATTCGGCAGCTCACAGGACGACAGAGTGGAGCTTTGGCAGAGCGATGCTACTGAGAAAAGGACATTTTAGCGAGCACATGTTTCTGTGCTGAAACAAACATTTACAGTCAGCTACTCAAGAAACCATACCTCAAATGATTGGTCCTTTTCAGCTTGGGATAAGTCTGTGGACTGAGTTTGAATGAGAGGGAAATGCTGCAGAAACAGTCCTATTTAGAGCAAACCATGGACTCAGCGAGCATTTGTCATGTAAATCCCACCGCATTTATTTTCTTCTGTCTTGTTTTTTTGTCGTTCAAATATACCATTCATCAACTGGCTGTAAATATTTAGATAAAGTTGTGTTTGCAGTTACACTCTTTAGTAAGCATAGCAAAAACAATAAAAAAAAAACCTCTACAAAAAGTTGTAAAACTATGACTGAAGTTGCTAGCACATCATTTTCTCTACTACACTTCCTGCCATATCACAACCCCAGTGTTTGTCTTCTTGTCAGTGGCTTTATTGAAGCAAACATCTCCAAAATGCAGACGGGGGAAGCTCGGACAGAGGATTTAATCTTCAGTGGAGCGTTGTTTGTCTAATCCTGAGCTTCCTTGTGATACTGATAGTCGTTCAGAGTCCATGAGGATTAATCTAGACTAAACAAGCAAGCCAGGCTGCTGTAAAACAGCATCCAAATGGTGTGGATTCCTTTTTATAAAAAAAACAAGTTAGACAGAATTTGTGCTGTAAATGTTTGGGGGGAAGCATCACATAAAAACTGCTTCAAGATCCACTCCAATCATCTTGTGATCTATTGCAAAAGCATTCCCAGTGGTCTTTCAATTAAGATTAATCCGTAGCCATTATTTCAAAAATGTGTCATTAGTTTCTGTGGTAGTTTGTTAGTAATTGTGGGCGGGACTGTTGGAGCAGAGTAAGCCCGACCCCACGTCCCGTCACCCTTCTGTTTACACACTCTCCAGCTCCCCCTCACGACCCCAACCTAACATTACTGGTGCAACAAGAATGGCGCGCAATATCGGGATTATGCAGCCCTACAGTTTTGAGCCAGATTCCAGCTCAGAAGAGGAAAACAAAGACGTACGTGGATCTATTTGTTTACAAGTGGATGCATCAGAATGCAGGGAGGTTGTGGCACGCACAGTGTATTTTTTACGTCACAAATAAGCATTTTTTTAAACAGCAATTTTTTTTCCTGCTCCTGATTCACAATTATTTGAATATAAAAATACTCAGAAATGCAACTTTAAGATTGGTATTGTTTAACAAATGTCTGTCATCATGAGAAAAATGCCACAAGAACATGCCAAAAACACCAGAAATACCATTTTCATCAGAGTAGGTTCTTCAAAGTACTTTCTTACAAATGTGCACCTTTCAGTTCCACACTTCAATCTGCAGTTTTGCTACACTTCAATTAGAAATTTCCAGCAGGCAGCCCTCAGTATAAAGGATATAGATAGGGACTGCCTGACTGTCATTATTTAAAAAGAACTAGGCTGAATTAGGACAACTGGACCTGCGTGTAGAGAAAAAGTCAAAGGGAACGAGGGTTAAAACCCGTTTCAAAGGCTTGTTGTGGAATCAAAGCGGAGCTCCAAGGATAAAACAGCAGCTCTGCTTCACTGTGGAAAATTCAGCAGAGAGCTCCAGAGAAACGTGTGACAGCAACCCATCACTGCAAAGGCATGCTGGGATAAAACACAAGCTTTGAGGCTTCTATGGGTTAGGGGGAAAGGCACATTACAGCTGTGGGAGCAAATGTCTAAAATAAACGCTGAGTGAGGAGGTTAAACAAGTTTTATTCTTGTCATGATTAGACTGAAAGGTGGCTGAAAGGAAAAGCTTTATGGGTTCAAAACAAAGAAATCTGTTGGGAGGCAACAAACGATTTTCCACCTGCTGTGGGCATGTCTCTTCCTCTCTCACACTGCTTAAAGGCAGAAAAGCTAAAAGCAAGAATTTAACACAGCAACCAATTAGCATACTTTAGCTCTAAATGCCCCAACTCATTAATTAAACACAAACGCACCTACAGCATTGGCAAAACTCCACGACCAGTCTCGACTTCCCACCCCTAACAGATCCATATGTTAACTATCTGTGATAATTTGTCCCATTGAAACTCTTCTGCAAAAGGAAATGACAGTTTGGAGGGGTGTAATTTAGAAACAGCAACATCCCCTGTGGGACCAGCGTGCAGACTGTTGACTGGCGTGGATGAGGCTCATCTGGCCTTTATTTTAGGCAGCTGAGAGAGCCGTTTCCTCCTCAGAGACTGCTCATACTGGTTAAAAGAGTGCCAGTATCATTGTCTGTACAGAATGTACACAAAGCGTAGCAACGACGGAGTTGCATTGCTCATTCTTGTAGCCGTGGAGAAAAATATCATCAGTTCTGACGGCCCCTGGTCAGGGCAGTGGCTGTGACTCCCCAGTCTTCTGCGTCTTAAAACATCAGGAATGAATGAGGGTCATGGCATCGTGAGCAGATGTCAGACATTTTAAATACAAAGGCATTTGGACACCAACTAAAGCTCACAACTTGATGACTGCTATGTGCAAAGTCCACCAAGTTGGCCTCAGTCTTGCATCATAAAACTTGAACTAAACATACTCTATTTTCAGTTTCACCTATTTTAGGACAAACCATGACTTGGCTTTATCGAGTGAGTCTAACTATCCTGTCAAGTCTGCCGGCTGAAATCCATTTATTTTTCAGTTATTCAGATTGTTATCAATTTAAAATACAGATACAATTTGGGATTTATCAAGGAGGTGCTACAACAATTAGAGCAAAAAAACAACAGGACCTTTTTAATCAGTCACGACCAATAAAATCATGAGGTGCATTATACTGGCAGGTTTGATCCACACCAGGGTTCACTTCCGTGGATATTCCACTTTGACAGGTGCGGAAGCTCACCTGAACTCTGGTCCGGAACAAACCAGTAGCATATAAAAGGGATCTGCTCTCAACTTACGATTATCAGCCCGGGGTCTGGGTCGTGTTTCTTGGTGTTTTTTACACGTTCTTGTAGCATTTTCTGATATAAAGAAAATAAATATTAAAACAGCATTTTAGAGTATTTCTTTGTTCAAATTGTTGTGAATCAGTAGCAGATCAAAAAAATGCTGTTTGAAAAGTTTCTGTCACCAAGCCCAGTCTCCGGCATTTCGGGTCCAATACCAGTTTCTGAATAATTCTATTCGTGGACATTTACTGATTGTTTTTTTTTCTTGTTGTTGTCATCCTGAAGAGTACAGATTCTGACCCCCAGAACTGTGAATGATGTGATCCCATCAATGGGTTCACTTCATGACAAAGCAAGCCATTTATTGTTGTAAAAACTCCTGAATAGGGGTGTAACTATTAGTTTTAACAATGATTCAATTCATATCATAATTCATGGGTTATGATTCGATTCAAGTCGATTTGGGTTCATTTTGGAGGATTGACGGACCTTAAATAGATCCAGGACATCTTTAGCCAAAAATTCAACCAGTTTGACTCAGATGTTTTCCATATTCCATGTGTTTCTAGAAGATAATCAAGAGTAAATTAAATATGTGTACAAAAAAACTAGTAAATAAGAATGAATGTCAAATCCATTCACATTTCAGTTTTCTAAGGTTCAGCCCAATGTTGTTTTTCCAAATCCAAAGAATCCAAAGGGAACATTCTTAGAACATTCTGGCACACTGTATGGTCACATGACTTTGTTAAATTCAGTGTTTCCACACATTGGACTGGAATGATGGACTGATCCGATTTTGCTGACATCACATGTCTGTTGTCCGCTCTGATGCACTTGGTTGTTTTCGCGTTATAGTAAAATGAACATACCGTGTCCAAGTGTTATTTTCCAATATCAATTATTGATTTTTTAAAATTATAGGTTGATTCGATTTGATTAACAACTTGCCTCAGACAGATGGAGCTGGCTGATCGTAGGAATAGAAATCAATTTATCGTTACACCCTACTACAAACCTTTCAATTCACAATCTCAACACCCCGTCTAGCATCTGCAGCTCAATATAAGAAGTGTGAAACGTTCAGTTTGTTCAAGTTAGTGGGATATGATCTAGACTGGGATGTTTTCTCATCTTTAGAAAAAGGCTGCTGTCCGTTAAACCAATATAATTCTTTAAATCTTGAACCAATCAGTGGTCTGACGGGCCTCCAAGCAGAACCTGAGCAGAATTAGAGAAAAGTGGTTTAACCTCTAATGGAAAATAACATTCTGTTGAATGCGACGGTGAGGCAAACACATCAATAATAAAGGTTGTTTTTCTAATTGAACAGGTTTTGCTGATTCAGTCAGAGAGGGCACAGGTGTGCACACATTCCCACACCACTTCCAGCATCGTTAAGCATGCGGGATGGCTTACTGACGGCCGATTTCTGCCAGCAGTTCTTCACCCTTCGTCTCCATCCACAGAAAAAATGATAATAACAGCCGCAATTCAGCATTGACGGTGGTCCGTTTTGGAAGCTCTGCAATAGTTTATGGCCCTAACATTGGCTTTTCCAAAGAAATGAGATATAGCACAGCTCGGATGAAACAGTGAAAATGGGAGTGAAGCACTGGGAGTAAAGACAAAAACGGCTGGACTGGATATAACAGAATATAAATCACTATGACAACACTTCAGGGCTTTGGAGGAGAGGAAGAGTAAAAGAAGGAAAAAGTGAAAAAGAAAGACCTTGGAAAGAGAAAAGCTAAATAAGAATAGAATATTAATACTTTCTCTTTGCTGCGATGATCGTTTGTTAGTCATCATTCTCGGCACCAGGAAATGTTAGAGATCTTACAGTCGGGAGGATCTAAAAACCCACATGATGTGAAAACCAAAAACCATCTGATTCTTGGATGTCACTTTTCCGATTATGGAGCAAAAAAAAAAAAAAAGGGGGGGGGGGGGGGATTAGTCATCGACCTCATTAGAGACACTAGCTTGGGGAGGAAGGAGTTTGAATAGAGAAAAATGTCTGGAGCCAAACAAGTTAGAGCTGGTCTATATTTAACATCTCCAACATGTGGGCTTCATTTGGGACGACGTGTGAGCTGCATTCCTGTTTCTGACTGAAACACTCAGAGAAAGTCCAGTGAACCTAAGACTTTACCAAATGACCAACATCAAAACACACAGTCGCACTTTTATTTATTACTTTGAACGGATTCTGAGAATGTCAATGGTGTTGGGTGTCTTGGAACCTTTCAAATTCTGATCGGTAGCAGTAACTGGTTTACAGCACTGTCCAGTAGGACCCTATTGAACCCACAGATGTTGCCAGCCATACCAACACAACACCCTCTCTTTGACATTCCATAACTCTTCAACCGTTTACACGATCAACATGAATTTTGATGCGCAATATTGCGGCTGTTCATTTCAGCTTTGCACAAAATTGCAACACATCACTAACTAAGTGTTGCATAATGGAACAAAGCCGCTGGACTCCGCCTCAGAATCCACTAGTATTACATTAATTGCGTAAACGGTTGAAGAACTCCTGTGGTCGAAAGAATGTCAACACTGAAGCTAAAGCTCCGGTGTTAAAGGGTTAATCATTGGAAAAGACACTGAAGCCCACATTGCTCCTGGTGGCTATAGGTTGGTACCAGTGTTGGACAGCAGAGTCGCCATCTGTGTGTGAATGTTTGAGTGTGCATGGGGGAATGGAACTGGTTTGGGATTTCTAAGAAGAAAGTAAAGCGCTAAACCATTAAACACCATTTACAATGTTACTTTTCTTTCCACCATCTGAGGTTCCGGGTCAGTTCTCCTTTGGACTGTTTAGAACAAAGATTCATAGTAAACAACATTTCCGGAAATGTCTCCAAAAATGTATGAAAATTCAGAAAACTTCTAGTGAAAATAAGGTTAAAACTGCTGTTTTCTGCAGATGAATAAAAACATCTTTATTTGGATCAAGAGCTCAGAAATTACATCAACCATTTCTCAATGATTATGAGGTGATACATTATAAAAATGTCATTTAAACTGATGCACTGAGGAGATGTCGGTATGTCAACAACCTGAATTGATAGCTTGATGTAAATGACGTTGATAAACTATAATTCTTTGTTAAAACAAAAACCAGCATTAAACAATCTGTCAAACAGATACCCATAATGGCAATTTACTAAGATGGTATTTAAAAAGAAAACACAAGAACAACAAAAGGTTTTAGAAACTAATTAGAAACACAACAAAAACCTTCTTGCTGCTGATTACCTGGATTAGGTCATTAGGATCACCTGATCCATCTCTTCATAATGGATCAGCCATCCATTGTGTCATAGTGGATGGCTGTAAAAATGCAATGAGGTGGATTTGAGGACAAGGGTTAGCCAGTTCTCTGACTCTACCATCATCATTTTTGGAGGTGAAATCAACATGACTTGAGACAAAAATAAACAGTGTGGCACTGTCCGACTGTATGCCACGGATAATGTATTTTATATTCAAAGTAATTAAAAAACACACACAATACTGTGTGAATTTGTTTTTAGGGCTTTAAGTTGGTTAGGATTTTTCTATTTCAGGATGATATGAACTACACGTATGTTTGCAGGTGCCGCGAAGGCAGATGAAGAAGGTACCCAAATATTAGCATTTTTTCTCTATCTCAAGAATGTACCAAGCCAACTGCTAGGACAGAAGTTTCCCATTCGTCTCCATGAAGCATTACCCAAAAAAACAGTGAGCGAACTCCGATAAAAACCAGCCGAAGTTAAACGAAGCCTGCAACACAAGACGACACATAACCCAAGAGGCCGAGCGAGATAAGATGGCTGCTTTGTCTTAGTGCGCAGAATCAAGAAATGGGTGCACAGAGGGGCACAATAACGTCAGGTCACCATCCCATATTAACAGCTCAATTCAGACCTTATACATGGAGCTTCAGGGAAAAAAAGATGCAATGGATTTTCATATAAGTAGCTGAGGCACCTGTGTCAACATTTGATAAAAGACGCAGAGGCTTGGAATTGATGTTGAGACTGCAGCTGTTTTGTCTCCCTGATTGTAAATTGTTCTATACTTAGAGCTGAAGTTCTGTGAAAGCTTGTTTGAGCAGGTGCCTGAAAGACCCTTCACTTGCTTATTATCGTTTCTGTTTGAGTTTAGGAGGGCGAACTGACGGGAAACACAGTTTTTCTGATAATGACGGCGATGGTCAGAGATGAGCACACAATGCTCCATACCAAAGCCAGTCTAATGCCTTCTAGCCTGAAAATCTATCGATGCCACCATGTAAAAGGCCTGTAACTTATCATCACATGGCTATGGCTACACCAAAACAGGTCAAATCTGTCACAGACATTTAGATTTTCCAAATAAGTGACATGTTATTGTACCTGTGTGTAGAACTAAGTCTTACCTCATGATGAAGGGCATGAAGGGGGCAAGCCCCAGAGGGGAAGAGGATCCATCCATGGGGGAGGGGTAAAGGCGACTGAGCACCAGCAGCAGCAAAAACAGGCTGGGGTGTAGCTTCACATGACCACTATCACTAAACACACAAACAGATGACACAGGTCAAAGACGCATTTCAGCAAACATACTAGCAGAACAGAGATTCCATGTCTTGCATTTTTTTCCAAGAACCAAAGGAAAAAGCAAGATCCCCTCCCGACGAAACACTGTGCTGTGGACATGTTTGTTTGCACCTCTCCTGGTTTCTCTTAATCTTTCCCTTTATTTAACCACAAACAAACTTTGAGGTCAGATCTGTTGAATAAAGAAATCTCTGTAGTAGATACTGTCCGAGTGAACGACCGACCAAAAAGAATTCCAGAACCAGGACTCGTCGAGTAGGTCAGAACAGAAGCAGATGAACATGGACGGAACTGTAGGCGTCACATGACCCAGTAATTCAGGATTCATTTTGCAGGAAAAGACAGCAGAGAGATGAATTCTCAGGAGCCTTTAAAGAGAATACACAAAAATAACACAAAGGCTCATCTCAGGTTGGACAAAAACACCTGGATCATCCCCAAAACGTCCTGAATAGATAAGCCACAACAAAACCTTCTGTAACTAGTATCCTGTTACATCCAAAGTAATTTAAAAAGAGATCGTTTCATCTAAGCAACAATCATAGCGGAGGTACTGTGGCGATCTGAGCCTGCTTTGCAACTTCAGAACCTGGATTTGCCTTAGTTGAACGAGTTATTGATTCCAGACAGTTAACTTGGTTTGGGAATCATGATCTATTGGTCAATGGTGTCATGACCTTTAACAATCCATTAGTGTTAACAACTCATCAAATTGAGAAAAACTTATGCAATAGAAAGAAATAAAAACAGGTATAGGTGTGTGTGGGTGATTGGGACTGTTCCTCGAAAGCACTTCGCCAAAAAAAATATATTTTTGTCATATCCCAAACATAAGTGGTGAAAAGGTTTTGCATCAGAAAATCCCCAACCAAAAACAAACAAACTATACAGTAAAAACTAATACAGCACAGGTGGGAAAACAATGGGGACAGGAGACCAGTTTGCCAAGCTAATTCAGTACTTTTTTAGAAAAAAGGTAATTGATACCATCATTTTAATTCAAATTTGTAGTATTTTGGTCTATTTTCTGTGCACTTCACCGACAGACATCAGTCAGCAACAACCTAAGCATAGACATTACCAGAACAAAATGTTATCTTTATTTTCAGACAGAAATTCATATCCTCACAGTAATAATAACATACAATCCATGTATTATGTATTTCAAGAAGATAAAAATACATACAAAATGAAAAACAATGTCTTACATTTTCAGCTCAGTGATAAAGAATATGTTACTCAGGCAATCTTGTTTTTTATTGTTTCACAGTTTAGTCATAATACACATGGATGCATGTGAAGGTTGTTTAAAGAGGCTTCGCAAAAGCCAAGTAACTCAAAATCAAGCTGAGAGAATCTGAAGTTTTTTCTGCAGATTAGTAAATGACAGTGGTGAAGCAGGCACACACAGGACACAGAGGACACATGGTGACCTGTGGCCTTCTAATGTTTGCTACGGAACAATCAGAGCTGGACTATGGAAATTGGGGAGCTTGTTGGTTTTCTTTTAAATATTGTCTAGAACTTCAAGTTGTTGAAATACTTGGTCAGTTATAATTGTGTGAGTGTTGAGGACAAATTACACTTTGGTAAGAGAGGTTCTCTAATCTCAACCTGCAGCTTCATGAGTGAATGGAGGAATCTATGTCCTTCAAATGTCTGGAGGAGTACTGTAGTTGAATCACCAGCATCAGCTGATTGTTGATCAAACTGAGACTCTGACATGATTTATGTTTAAATCTCAAAAGTCCTACCACAACTCTACAAAACCATTCTAGTTTTAGCGCTCACAAACTCTTTGAAAACGAGTCAGAACATGATAGTGAAGCTCATTCAAAATGATGACATAAGAAGTACTGTAACTCAGTATTTGTAACTCAAAGACTTTGAGTGATGCAGTGAGAGGAAGAAGATGGGTACCCACCACTGACAGTGTGTGTGTGTGTGTGTATATATATATATATATATATATATATATAAACAGTTCCCTTATACTGTCAGTATAAGTACCGTCAGTGGCCAAGTACTATGTGTTCATGTCTCTATGGAAGTGCTTTCTTTAGGGTGCTTTCACAGTGAGCTGCTTGGTCCACACCAATGTCTAGTTATTTAGTAAGTTTACTTTGCTAGATTAGTTACATAAAATAAAACAAAATCATACCACAGGGAAACAATCATAATTTCAACCCTGTCATTTTTTTCATAAAATATACCTAAAAGAAGTGTAGAAAAAAGTGTTGGTGTTTTTATTTTTGTTGTGAAGTTGTGTTTTTTTATATGGATTTGAATGGCGACAGGTGTGATGTTGCAAAAGCCAAACAGTGGTTACATTGAGAAGTGTGCTGGCTCTATTTATCATCAGTTTTAAATCAAAGTTTTGCTTCTTAACCAAACAAAGGAGTGACGTTTTTTAATGGGCAAATCCTTTTCATGGCTGTATTTGTAAATTACGGCAACCTGGTCTCTTTTTTCAAAGTGGGGTAAAACAACAAAATCCCTCCTCTACCTGCATAAATCCACCCAAACTATGACAGTTCTGAAACTAAATCTGATATCAGCCAGCTCAGTGGAACCTTTCTCTGCCAGTTTTCAGTTTCACTCTGACACACTGGAAGAAAAGGAACAGAGAGGTATGTAAATTCCATCATGTCTCCTTTGCTTTTTTTTAACCTCTATATATGCCACTTGCGTGGTACTTGAAGATGATGAGGAAGAATGTGTGTTTACATTGTCGTGTGGCTTTGCAGCGGAGCTCTGTGAAGGTCTGTAAGTATGTAAAGTCTGCTAAGGGGTGTAAAAAAAGAGCAGCATGTCCTTCGGACCGCTATTAGTCATGAGGATCTCATAGAATGGAGACAGAACAACACACCCTCATGCAAAAACAACGTGTGCTTTTCATTACCGAGCCCGACAAAACACACACACACCGCCATCCGCTGGGACCTCCATACATCGAAGAGATGGGAAATGTCATCTCAGCCAATTAGTAGCTGGTCAAATGTGCTTCAAGTGGCAGTTCAGCCAAGCACAGCGGGACAGGATGTGATGTCATGCTGATGGAGGGGAACTGCAAACACATTAGGCCTTGTTGAAATACAGCTGGAGCAGAGAGAGTGGACAGGATGAAAAAGAGGCTCTTCTGCATTTAAGAGCAGTCTGGAATTCTCCGCAGAGGTCTGCTATGAATGTCTCCCTGAACTCCAAAATCTAATGCAGCATCTGGGCGCTCGATGAAAAAGGGTTTGTTTCTTTTGGGGGGGGGGGGTTGAGGATTTTTATGTCTCCACAAACAGATCAGTGAGGAGATACGGCAGCGGAGACAGATTTAACAAAAAGGGGAGGGAAAAAAAAAGCTCCAACGTAAACTAAAGTCTTCAATTTCCATTTAAGTTGGACTCAGACAACTAAATCATCTGAGCTGTTTTGAAAATCCCTTGAAATATGATGCAAAAGCAGTTTTCCCTGCAAGCAGAGGTAGGCGCAGAAAAGACGAGACACTGTCTCTCCCTAATGTGGGCACTGAACTGAAATAGTTTTAGAGATAAACATATGCAGGGTCCAAAGGAGTTTTTTTAACCCCAATCTCAACTTTGCTAAAAAAGAATGGAAGCTAGAGATACGTTAACAGCCCAAAGTGCAAGAAACAGTGCGATAAGTAAGAAAAAATAGTAGCAAAGACAGTGTCGCCGTTTCTGTATCATTAATAAAACAACTAGAACTTCTGCTGATCTGCAGCATCTTCGGAGGAGAAAAACAGAGCTGAGGTAACACCAGGTTCTTCTTCAATCAGTGGCTGTGGTGCAGAGGTAGAGCGGTCGACCTCCAATTGGAAGATTGGTTCGCCCTCTGTCCGTCCATGTGTCAAAGTGTCCTCGGGCAAGGCACTGACTGGGACTGCAAAGCACTTTGGGCTTTGTTGTTTTTCAGTCACATCGCACCAGCCTTTATTCTGAAGCCTAAAAGGATAATGTGGATCATAGCAAAGCTTGATGGTGGCTTTGTCCAGATCCGGACTTCTTTGATCTGCTGCATGTGGAGTTAATGATGGATTTTATCAAATCTGAGAGAATGTCCAAAGCTAGATCCCAAAAAATGATGATCCCTGGACTTTAAAATTCAGCAGAAGTCCTAAAAAATTTGGAGAGTTTCATGGAGTTGTGTGGCTTGGACCTTAGAAAAAATCTCTTGTGGGAATTACAGAAGATTTGCTTGAGATAAAGAAGATTGCTTGTTTTCATTAGAGGACAGAGACATTTGTTCAAACATCCTTCAAACATCTGCTTCTGCAGCAAATGTTTCAGGAGTAGACTTGCTGTCATACGAGCATAGGATGAATATTATGGGCTGTCAGAAACTGAGCATCTGTGTGTTAAGAATAGGCCACACATATGTTCAATCCTAGTTCTCAGTCTCTACCATCAGAATTCTTTTCCAGCCCTACCTGCCTCCCCTCCCGGTTAGCTGGATCAGGTGTACACTTCTGATCTTCAACAGCAAATGAGGCAACAAAGGCTGGAAAACATGCAGAAGGGCAGATCCAGGAGCAGCCTTGGGAATTTACCCAATGACTGTGTATGGTGTGTTTAAACGGCGTGTGTAAACGGTGTGTTTAAACGGCGTGTGCAAACGGTGTGTTTAAACGGCGTGTGTAAACGGCGTGTGACATCCGTCAATGGTTTGCCAGATAGGCATCACGGAACCCCGACCTTTCTAGAATTGGGTGGACAAAAAAGCTAGCAAGAAAGTTGGCAGAGCGCTTGATGAGGAAAATCTACAACTGAGGGTTTGACAACTTCCTGTCTATCATATACAATATTCTGTTGTCCGATATAAAATGATAATGCTCATAAAAAGTCAGCATAAGGCTAACTGGCTAGTGTAACACGCCATCCAGCAGTTACCTGGGGAGCTGGGTTGGCTCTGGTTTTTTGTTTCAACCAGCTTTATAGAGGACTAATTTTATTATTATTTTTAATAAAAACCTTTCACAATTTATGTTGATTTGAATCAGTGGTTGTAAGTTGGCTCATTATACTATAATACAAACTATCAATCTCAAATAAAGCAGATATGTTTTAACAATACCCAAAGCCTTAGTCACATGCACCTCCACAGTGGGTTGACTGTAAGGGTGGTGCAGGTTTTTGGGTTGATGGGGTCCGTAGAGGGTCATGTACAGGTGTGGTAGCATCTAAACAGGAGTGCAGGTGTGTCTTGCAGTTCCCTTGAGGCTCATGCAACCTCAAGGGACGTCATATAAATGGAACAAACCATTGTTGTGAGTGGGGCAGTTTATTGTAAAGTAGGATAATATAAGTTACATGTATTTATGACGTACGGGTGTAGCTGTCCTACAACCCTCACACCACATTCTAGTTGTTAATACGGTGTGCGTACTTGTTTCTGACTGATCGCGTACAAACGCTGAACGCACGGGCAGTGTAGGTGATACATAAATTCCCCAATAGAAAACACCTGTACAATGCCCACATTTAATATTCTATAATTGTTTTATTTTCCAATTTCTAAGGTCAGGCTTCGTGCAATGAGCCCACGAAGAGTCTGGACTTATCACTCAAGAGACCCTTCTGCTGTGTGCAGGATTTGGGGGGCGTTGGGGATAAAAATAGAAAGTCTGTACAACATTCCTGCATCTCACCTCCTTCACTACAACCTGCTGCATGAACATGTTGGCTCAACGGGTTCACCGAGCGGCCTACAACCTTGATATTACCGATCCTTTCATGAATGTTGCTGCCTCTTCTCGGCTCGTTACGAGTATGTCAGCATGTTGATTCTACATTGTTTATCTTTGAATTTCTGCACACATTTACCAAGTGTGCAGCCTCTTTTTGAACTGTGTTGACGGGTATCTGAGAAAGGGAGCTGCATCACAAAATACATCATGTGTACATTTGGTCTCAAAAGTATAACCTTTCCCAGATCCTAATCTCACTTCTATGCTCTATCCTAGTTTACGGCCTATTTTGGAAGTGTGATTATTCTGTAACTTTGCTGGCTAAAGCCACTAACAGCAGTCCTCTGGCCTGCTGTCCTGCTCTGGATGGCTGCAGTGCGGCGCGGTTGGTCTGTGTTGGTGGTGCAATTCACTCAGATGATGTGGGAAGTCAAACAGCTGGGGTCTGGTTCCGTGGGAAATTTGCTGATGTTTTAACAAGAGGCTAAGGGAGTGAGGGTAATTCTGAAAGAGCTGCCCCGAAAAGCTTTCAATTAATTGGATCCATATTAAGATAAGGCTGCCTGGGGAGCCGCTGGACTTCTCAGATGCTTCCAAGAAGGGAGTAAGGGCTGACTAGGATCAGGCAAATGAACTGAAGTGGACTCAACCCTTCACTGCAAAATAACAGGGCTAAATCTCAACCAGACATTTATTTCATTCGCTCGTAAAACTCTGCGCTTTGAGCAAACAAACTGTCCACTGAGCGAGGGAGCAAACAGACTGTGAGGTAAACGAAAACTCACTACATGGCAATCAGGCTTTATCTGACAAAACAGTTTGTATAAAGTTTTTTATTTACTGTTCGGAGAAATCCAATCCAACTTCCCATCCACCTCCATTTTAAGGCACCGCCGCAGACTACAGACCACAAAACAGGTCAACGATGTTTGAACGTAACATCAAAGTGTGTCAAAGATGTGGTGGAGAAAGACTGTGCCACAGACCACATCACCCCACAACGAAGTGGAGTTACCACTCACCTTTCCACTGTGGCTGCAGCTTCTTCCAACTGGCTCAGAAGAAACGGGTAGAGGGCCGGAAAACGGGTGAAAAACTCCCGACCAGTCATCCTGTGGGCAAAAGGAATTATGAATACGAGAATTAATGCTAATCCGCAAAAAAAGTAGGCATAGCAACAACACTTTAAGACAGTCTTTGGAAAGGCTCTGATGAAAATGGTGTTTTGAGCATGCTCTTGTAGCATTTGATGATGGATAACATATATGTAGAAAATTAGGCTAAAAGTCGCATTTTTGTGAATCATGACCAGATCAAAAACGCAGTTTTTACAAACTTTGAGAAAGCTTGGAGATGTGACGCAGGACCACAATTCAAAAAAAGCCACAAGCTCCCTGCCCCGCTCCACCCTGATGCATCCGCTTGTAGATGACTAGATCCACTCACATCTTTATTTTCCACGTCTGAGCTGGAATCTGGCTCAGGACTGTACAGCTGGAAAGCTCCAATATTGATATAATGTTGTGTTGGGGGCGTGAGAAGCTGTAAGCTAGCTGGAGTGAGTGTAAACAGAGGGGTGATGGGAAATTTCTAATGAACTAATGTCGCTCTGCAGAAATAACATTCTCGAAAACGACACAGGTCTTGGATTTTGGCTAAAAACTGTATAATTATAATTAAAAGACCACTGGGAAAACTTTTACAACACATCAAAAGATGCTCAGAGTGGGACTTCAAACTAAATATGTATTAGAATAAGCTTTAATTCCCCAAATGTGTGCTTTGTAGGATGTGTTTTAAGTAAAATGCTAGAGAGACGACTTTAGAGCGATTTATGGAGTTCAAATCCCAACAACGCAAAGCTCCAGCTGTTTCTGCGAAAATCAGACATCTTTCTGAGACTGTTTCCAACGTTGATTCAAATATTTATCTGCTGTTCCCCGTAAAATAAACAACGCATCAGATGTGCAGCGTGCTTTCGTTCAGGTCAATTTCGAGCCAAAAGAGGCTGAAATGAACCACCGTGCGTTTCAAACACACATTACAGGAGGAGAAACTGAATGTAGGACCTGATGATGGTCAAACATTAGAAATAAAGTGGTCATTTTTAGTTGGTGTGGGCTGTCAAGTAGGCATGGACATAATACCGTAGTTTAAACTCGTAAATTATTTATCGTTTATTATTTATCCTTTTTTACCTTGCTAGTTTGCACGAGAGCACAAGTAACCAAGTCAAATTCCCTGAACATGCGCTGTACTTGGCAAATAAAGTGATTCTGATTCTGATTAAGAAGTGAAGCTGCTTTTCTTCTTCATAATTCCCATTTCAAGGAGACATTTCACACCGGCTGATAGCAAAGAAGAGAGAAGCCAAAACAAAACCAAATCTTCTCAATGCAAATCAAAGTAAACTGAATGCAAGGACTGCATTGTGGTGCAGTGGTCAGCACTCTTGCCTCAGAGCAAGATGCTCAGGCTCAAATCCCAGTCAGGGTCGTTCTGTGTGGAATTTGCATGTTCTCCCTGTGCATGTGTGCAACTGGATGGATGATGGACGGACGGACGGACGGGACTGACGGATTTACGGATGGATGGATGGACGGACAGACACTTTATTGACCCCGAGGGAAATTACATGGTAGTCCATTAATCCACATATCCATCAGATCACCCACACATTAAGATAACTAAAAAATAAGGAATATGTTAAAATGTAATAAATACCCAGATAAAAACAGTACAAAGAGAAATAAAAAGTAATTGGACATTTAGTGTGCCAGGCCCCGTCCCCTTGCCCCCCCTTCCAACAACATTGTACAGTCTAATTGCACTTGGTACTGGTGACCTGCTCAGGATAGATCCCGCCTTCGCCCAACAGTAGCTGGATTGGGACCAGCAACCCTGTGACCCCAAAAGCGATTCAGCGGGTTCAGAAAATGGATGGATGGGTGTATGGACTAGAGGATGGAAATTTGGAGACCAACAGGAGACCAACTGAAGAAATTTGAGGATTTTAAGAAGATTTAAACCATGATGTTGACATTAAATGGAACCAAAAGCTTGTTTGAGAGGAATTTTAAACACCGGAAAAGAAATATTCGACCAATATTTTTTTAAATTAAGATTTTAAAATACCGATAGTCCTACTATGCAGACATATAGTGACCAAAACAGTCTACGTCATTGAACCCAAAAGGCAAATTGTTTGTCCAGATGAAAAACCTACAGGAGGTTAAGGTCATTCTGACACAGCCTTCAAACTGTTGCTGTTTGGAAGATCTCCTTGCAATCTGTTTGCTACACAACACACTGAAGCTGGAGTAGATGCTGTCAATGCTCACCACGAATCTTAAAATTAACAGTCAACAACAAAAATAATCCTTGCTAACACAGAAAGACAAAATTCACACAAAAAACTTTAATGACTGAAATTAAAACTCAATCATTTCAAAAATGCTCAAAAAAGAAACAAAAATGACTTCAAATGAGTAAGTACAGTTACAAATAAATTATGCAAAACACGATTTAAAAGTTTCATAAAAAGGTTAAAGTAGCGCTCGGATCATGTTTTGATCTACTGAGAAGCATTCCCAGTCTCTTCTTAATTATAATTATGATTTTTTTGCCAAAATAAGAAAACAAACTGTTGTTTTTTAGGACAAAGATTCTGCAGAGCAGCAGAAGTTTACCAGATTCACCTCTGAGTTCTGGGCAGGACTGTTGGCACAGAGCAACCCCCACCCCACTTCCCATCATCCATCTGTTTACACTCTCCTTTACAGCCCTTAACATCCCCAACCTAACATTTCTGGTGCAACAGAAATGGTGATCATTATTGGAGCTATCCAGCCGTACATCTTTGAGCCAGATGTCAGCTTGGACGAGGAAAACGGAGACATACACACATCTAGTCATGTGCAGGTGGATGCTCTATTTCCAACGGCATCGATTCACAACAATTTGAATAAATACTCAGAAATGCAATTTTAAGCTTCGTTTTCTTAATATAGGCCCTCCATCAAGACAAAATGCCACAAGATGCTGCCTAACTCAGAGTTTAATTAAAGAAGGTAGCGAGACTGAGCTGAGAATAAAAGAGGAAAATTATTTTATGATTACAAGACATCTCGATTTTGGGAAAATAGTCCAGAATCTTCTCAATCTGTTTTGTCTTCTACATCTACTAGTAAGCAGTGCATTCAAGAAGTACAACACCATGTGTGGAAGTCACATGTGTTTGTGCTTATGCGTGCACTCACACACAGACACAACTGTCAATAAAATGTCAAACTTTATCTTTAACACCAGCGGTCGTGGTGCGGCAACCACCGTTCAGCCTGAGGACCAATAAAGTTTTTTTTAACTCTGCCTGTCTAAAAGCAGTCAGCCTTGAAGGGAAGAGGCTTGGTTTGCCCAAACACTCGATCACAAGACAAGGGGAGACTCTGCTATACAAATGCGTCACTCATGGCTGCAGAGTAAAACACAGCAGCTCTTTGGATCTGGTTCAAGTTAGCATCCAGCCCTGTGATTGGAGGAGAGGGAGTCTGAAAAGCCCCTTCCTCTGGTGGCACTGCTTGGCGAGCATGTGAGGGTAATTGCATCTGTAGCCTGCAAGCGGAATGAAAGTGAATGAAAGTGTAAAAACACAGCTCTGTGCGTTCGGGCTCCTCTGCTTCTTCTAATGAGAGGCTGCGGTCCTGAGGAGTCGGCACTGCCTGCAGGCCAGAGGCCAGAGGAGGGGCTGCAGCAGATTGGACGGCTATGAGGAGGGAGTGGGTGAAAAGATGCACTGTAAAAATTGTTAAAAAGTGTTGCTGCCCAAAACAAAAAAATAAGGTTTGTTGGCATAACAGATTAAGTGATTCAGACTTTTTTAAAACGTTATATTCGCTTTATTCAGGTGGGAGTGATAAATCTCAAAACCAGTGTTTTGCAAGTTCAAAACTGCCATCCAGGATTGACCTGGTCCTTGAGAGATGTTGACGCTTGAGACTGATAGAAGCTAAAAGTGTTGAAGACGCATCAAATCAACAATTCGTGGTAGATGTGTCCCCGCTCCCTGCCAGATTTGGCCCTCTGAGTCCAGCCTAGGAATGATCAACACCAGAAGTTAAGGAGAACAAAGCGACCTTCGAAAACATCAACACCGAAGAGTTGCTGACTGTCCTGCTCTCGCTAGCTGTTGTGCAAACATTTCTGCTCTTTTTAAAAACTGTGAGGAGCTGAGTGTGGGGATGACTATCTACTTCCTGAGTAGATTCCTGGGAGCAGCTTGCAGTGCAAAAACACAAGATGGGAGGTGTTCTTAGAGTTGAAATGAGCGCACAGGGTTCGTCTGGCTGCGGGTTCTATTCCACAGTGTAAGCACACAGGATGCCTAATCCTGAAGTTGTTGTAAAAATGACCTCTAAGCATTTTCAACAAGATCGCCTAAGCAAGTTCAACAAATCAGCACAAACTATGAGTAATGGCAATTGTCGGTGACCAGTTGTGGACATTTTTTTAAAAAGACAAATCCACTTGTTTATCTATGTGCGTGAGTCTGTTTGTGTGTGAGAGTGTGTGTGTGTGTAAGACTGGGTGGATGAAACAGTGAGCATGTGTGTGTGTGTGTGTGTGTGTGTGTGTGTGTGTGTATGAGTTTGTAGTCTGTGTGTGAAAGTCTGTAGTCTTTGTGTGACAGTCTGCATGTGTGAGTCTATGTGTGAGACTCAGTGTGATTGTGTTGGTGTCTGTGTGTGTGAGTGTGTGTGTGTGTGTGTGAGTTGATGTTAGTCATAGGTTTTCAAAGGTTTCTCCATTTAGTTTTCTTGATTCAAAAATTATATAAAAATAAACTACAAATTGGTGTTTACAAAACAATCTGCAAACTATAAAATGTAGTTGGGAGAAACTTAAGACAAAAAGGAGAATTTGTCAGAGACAAAGACTTGGAAAGCCCACAGAGAGCTCTCAACCAAAACTGGAAGAAACTCCATAAAAATTCCAAAGAATATTTAATCAATGACTTGAAGCAGGGCTGCTCATTCCTGGTCCTCCAGATCTACCACCCTGACTGTTTTCCAGATCTCCAAGTCCTGCTAGCTGCTGATGAACTCAATCAGATGTCTCTACATTCTGATTGAAAGAACACACCCGGTCCAGGTAATCAGCAGCAAGCAGTGCAGTGAGAGCTGGAAAGCAGGCCGGGTGGTAGATCTCCAGGACCAGGAATGAGGAAACACCTGACAAGGTGAAGACTCTCGTCTCCTCCAGAAGCTTGTTTCCACTTCATGAGACACTGAAGGTAAGTCAAAAGTAAAGCCTATTGAAACATCAGACTAAAGCTTAAACTCCTTCCTTTACAAAAACCTTTTAAGGTCCCGATAGCTACGACTTCCACTTATGTAAGATCAACTGTTCAGCCTTGTGCACCCCGCCTCTTGGCTTTGTAACAGCACATTTTGAATGATCTTTCCAGTTCCTTGGTGTCAGAGACAGATGCTAAAACAACAAGTCTTGTTGTTCGTGCGTCCATTTGACCTCGAACATTTTAAACTCCACATGAATCTTTAGTTGTTTAATTAACCAGTGGACCCTTTAATTACATCCAGATGGATCCAAGGCTGGACATCACTGAACTGGACAACTTAACTGTATCTGTAATCAGTGAAGCCCAGCAGCTGTGCTCTGTCTACATCTTGGCTGCTTCCTTGAGGTGGAACGCTGGTGACTGTGCAGCTCTGTGTGTGTTTAAGAGTTGTGTGGGTGAAAACATTGACTATATATTAAGAGAACTGGAGGGAGTGACCCCCTCCCCCGGCGTTCCCAATGGGAAGTACTCCAGGAAGCCAAAATCTCATAGACTTATATTAGAAAATAAACAGCTATTACTCAGTCATTATATTTGTCAGAACTGCTCTTGCTCTGCTACTTTTTTTAAAGACCTACTCCAACAAAAGTTGTGTTTTTAGTGTTTTTAACATGTTCTTGCGCCAGTTTTCTTATAATGGAGGACATATAGAAAGAAAATTAAGACTAAAATTGTATTTCTGAGCATTTTTGTATTCAATTGTTGTGAATCAGGAGCAGTTTGAAAAGCTTGTAATTGTTATGTACAAACTACAATCGGCTGGCCACAAGCTCCCTGCTCTGCTCTATGCCGATATACCAACTCGCAGACAAATAGATTCATGTACGTCTTTGTTTTTCTTGTCCGAGCTCGGATCTGGATTGAGACTGTACGGCTGGAGAGCTACAATATTGGTGGTTATTTTTGTTTCACCGCCAATGTTACCTTGGGGTTGTGAGGGGCTGTAAGCTGGCGGGAGACAGTGTAGGAAATGAAGGCAGCTTTACTCTGTGCCAACGGTCTCACCCATAACTCGAGAAGGCAAATTTCTGATGAACCACTGCTGCACTGCAGAAACTATGTCACAGAAAAAAATGAGATCATCATGATTAAAAGACTGCTGGGAACGCTTATAACATAGATAAAAACAAGATCGGAGTGGGACTTTAACATGTTCTTGATTACCCTAATTTATTTTTATTCAAGCTATAAACTGACCAATCAGATGCCTCAATAAAAGCATGTGGTCTCGTGCCAAACGGTCAAAATGTTTGACAGATTCTCCCCAGCCCACTTTAACCCTTGTGCTATCTTAGATGACCCCACCCTTACATTGACGTGTTCTCCCTACAATGCCAAAGGTGGATAAAGGTGGAAAGATTTCATGTAATCCATGGACACCAGTGAAGATCACAAATCATTGAAGAAAAAAGGTTCAGAGCACTGTCTAGTGGGTCTAGATGACCCAACTCCCAATGCTAAAGTGCCTAGGATAGCACAAGGGTTACGGGGTAGGAGGTTCCAACAAGCTCACTCCTGATTGGCGATAGTTGTCGTCATAGAAGGGATAACTCAGACCGGCTTAATGACGTCGTCTGGTTTCAACATGGCGGTGTCTGTATCGCAAAAAAACAGCGACTGAATTGATTTGTATTAGGTTGGAACTGGAAGTAAGTCACTTTCTATGGGAGACTTCACACTCACACTATCCAGTTCTCATCCAGTCAATGGGTACATTATAGTAATATAGTCTATTGCAGTAAAGCTGACTCCTCTCAGCTGATAAGACCACAACCCTGGAGAGGAGCGGTCACTGCTCTGCAACAAAATTGACTTCCAACTCTAACAGCCCAGCGCACCAATAATCTGGACAGTTTTCCATGTACGTGCAGAGTGCACAGCGAGGAGTTGAGGCAGGTTTGAGATAAAGCTGGCAGAGTTTGGGCTGGAATGCAGCGTGCAATCTTCGCCCTGTCAGCACTGTTTACAGTTGCATCTATCTCCACAATGGTATCTCATCAACATCAATGTGCAGCCAGAGAGCAGAGAGAGAGGGCCCCCCGTCTGGGCTTACAGGGACGATGACCCACAAGCAAACAATGTGTCTGGATACAAGTTAGTCTGGAAAACACACAGCAGAAATTCCCACAAACAGGAAGAAACTTGCTCCGTCTGAACATCCAAATACTGCTGTAAATAAAGCCATTTGTGTGAAAGGGAGACGTGGAAAGGCTCCGGCTTCAGCAGACCAAGAGACGATCACACACCCCGAGTCAAATTTTGGAGCGGACAAGCTGTCACAACACGTTTTCTGCTGGCAGAGAGCACAAGCCAACAATGAGAGAGCAGACTGTGGAAGAGACAAACCTCCAAAAACATAATTATAAATGAGATGCAGCCGTCAGCTTCATGCACGCAAAGACCCACTTCACAGCGGAACTTTACGGCTAACAGACACCATGAGGCTGAAAGATACGAGTCTTCAAAATAAAAGCAGAAGAAGAAGGGGGAAGTTTTAGGAACAACACATTTGGACATATAAGTAGAGAGAGCTTCACATAAAGCACTTTTTGTAATTTCAGCATAACTAATAAACTAAATTCATCTCAAGTTATTCTCAAATTTGTTTTTTTTTTAAATAAATGACAGGGCTATCCATGTGGAGACCACAGGCTGCAGTCACAGCCATGTTGGGGGCCATTTGGTCACTGAACCACCAGGGAAGCATCTGCGGGGGTCCATTTACCTCCCAAGCTGTGGTACTGGGTCCAAATTTTAGTCTTTGGTATGACGTGACCATGAAATCAATTCCAGAGTTTCACCGTCTCAGGGAAGAAACAGCAGCTAGCTGGTTACCTTTGCTACAAATTGTGAGTGACTGGAGTCCTAAATCCAACTTTCTAAGAGTAAAGCCTTAGTAACAGGCATTCATAGGAGTCAACCCCATACATGTGCAGCGGGTTTTTGGGTTGCACACGCTCTCAACTACATGATCATTGTGAATCAGCTGATTCTGATTCAAATCTGCTTTTCTCTGCAACAGAATCAGCGGATTGCACAAACACTTCACTCGCAGTTCCCTTGAGACTCGTGTGGCTACCTCATGAGATTGGAACGTGCCATTGTTATGCGTGAGGTAAGCATATTGAGAAGTATTTGAAAAGCTCATTTAAGTTGCACACACATATGAGATGCAGGTGATGCTGTCGTACGGTGCCGTTACTCCGCAGTCTGGTCGTTGATAAGGCGAACGTACTCGCTCCTCACCGTCTGCAGGTGAATGCGTAAGCAAGGTGTGTGCAGGTAATACTTCAGTGCTCATGGGACGCCGGTTAAATGACCACACAAACTACACTGCTAATTTTCTGTTAACTCGTATTTTCATGCTAACTACTAACTGGTTGAGTTGCAGCAGCCCAAGGAGGCTCCCTGTTTGCGAAAAATGCAAACAGAATCTGTGAGAACGTTGTAACCCTTGTGCTAACCTAGGCACTTTAGCATTGGGAGTTGGGTCATCTAGACCCACTAGACAGTGCGCTGAACCTTTTTTCTTCAATGATTTGTGATCTTCCCTGGTGTCCATGGATTACATGAAATCTTTCCACCTTTATTCACCTTTGCTATGGTAGGGAGAACACGTCAATGTAAGGGGGGGTCATCTAGACCCCGTAAGATAGCACAATGGTTAAATAGATATTGAAGACATTCTTCGTCACCTCTCAGAGCTTTGCTTCTGTTGTTGGAACTTTGAGGATGATCAGAAACTTAGTAGAAGTCTTAGGGTGTATTCAGACTGGAAATGGGGAAACTGTGTTTCACTTTAAGCAAATCAAACGTATTCAGTCTGAATACACCCTTAAAGTTGCCCCCAGAGGTGAGAAGACATTATGTGTCCCAACGGAGAAGACTTCTCCCTTTGCTCCAAAGCCTGGAATTGGCGTGCTTCCTGCTGCTGGTACATCCGCCGCTTTGATGCATGTCTTTGATGCTCTCTAAGTAACTTTTGCACTTAAAGCACCTTTCACTGATAAAAATCACAAAGTTCATTATCAAAAAATAACAGGAAAGAGGAAAGTAGAGTATGATTATGGATTATTTAATTGAAAGGAATCCACAGAAATTATCTGTCAGATCATGCGGCCTACAATCAGTTCAATAAAAGATGTATTAAATTAATCAATTACATTAAAAACAACTGTAAAAAATCACATTAAAAACTGGATTTAAAGGAATTACTCATGACAGAGGGAAAATAAAATGAAAGTGGTAACCCACACTGGATTTCTCTCATTTCTTCTCTACTGTTGGCTGAAGCAGTCTGCATGCAAAGGTGTGTGATTTACACCCCTGCGACTGGAACACTCGAAGGATATATTTGGATAGATGGAAGAGTACTCGGACTAAAGAGTGAAAATATGTGAACCCCAGGTGTATTTGAGCTCAGAGTTCCTGCAGCTTTTCCGCAGCTCAGTGTAATTCCAACAGAACATTGCGGTTAAGGTTATTATTGTCTGAAACAAACAGGAAACTATCACAGCACACGAGACACAACTCCATCACAACACAGCTACTTTGGGAATAGAAAACCTAAGAGAATCTCCTCCATGACTCAGCCACAGACACTAAAAATGTGTTTCAGCACCTCACAGGAAAGGATGACGAAGAATTGACTAAGGTCAATGATAATGAAGCACAGGAAGAAATCTGGAGCAAACACCAGCTTTTTTGTTAGGACCACCAGCATATCAGCAAAGGCTGACTTAACATACACCCATACAGGGCTTGACCCATACTGGCGCTGTGGGTTTTTGGGTTGTCGTGAAGGGTCATAGAGAGGAGTGGCAGCGTCTTGAAGGGCGTGTCTTGCAGTTTCCTAAAGGCTCAATTTGCCACCTCAATGGACTTCATTAAAACAGAACGTAGCGTTGTTGCGCATGTGATAGGTGTATTGTGAAGTATTGATGAGGATAATTGAAGTTTCATGCGAGTTTCATGTCATTACGCACCACACTAGCCCAGGGTTGCTCATTGCGTTCGATCGGGATGTGACAGTAAATAAACCAAAGAATAAAAATACATTTAAAATAAAAATGCATCAGCGAATTATCATCCTCACCATGAAATACGTTTGATTGACATGCTGCACGGCCAATCGAACATCCTCTGAAACACACGTCACTGTTTAACTACACTGAGCGCACTTTTTTTTTGTTCTTTCTTTCTTCTCCATCTGCCAGCCTCGCTGCGCTACAGGTCCTCAGCGGAGGACCACTAAGGCCATAGGAGTGTTTATTGAGGCCCGAGACAGAGAGCCAGCCTTCTCACGGACCAGGGGCCGCTGTTTGCTCAGCCGTGGTTAACCAGCGGAGCTTTAGAAACGTCATGCCCCTCCATTACAGGGTTTACAGCAGGACATGAAACTTCCCCTGATTTGTTGTTTGACCATTCGCTACGACCTGAAAATGTGCATGACCATTTTCACTCTATGAGCTCATTGAGTGATCTACAATCTTCAAATTTGGTCCATTCTTTGCCTGCAGATAGCTTCTTTCCAACCATAAGGGCTATTGTGACTAAGACAACAACCATTCTTTTATAAAGAAAGCCTTAAGATCAGACAGCTTTATACCTGAAATGAGACATAATCTTTGCCTCATCCCACCTTAGTTATCTGACAACAAGCCCTACAATCACACAATCCATTCAACACAACATTTTTAAAGAAGCATCAATTCTTCTTGTACAACTTTTCCAGTTTTCCACACCCTTTGCTTCAAACGCATGTCTGCTGAGCGAAACAGATTATAAAATATCTGTGGGCAGTACAGTTCAAATTTGCCTCACAACATTTTAGAACACAAAGCTTTCCCAAACACTGGAGCGTTTGTTTGACAGCGCGCTGGGAGCCAGACGCAATTCAGGACTCCTGCAACAAATAATGTTTCCAACAGTCTCTGACAGCGGAGCTGATGAAGCTCCAACTACAGAAGAACAGAAATCACCAAAAGATCAATCATTTACATGTAGGTCATCCTAAAGCATCTCATCCATCAGTCTGTGACAGCCCTGTGCTGCTGCCGTTTGTGAATGAAACTCTGAACAGCTTTTAAAAAAAAAGTGTTCAGGATCGAAAAAAGTTTTAAAAGTGAAAAGTCAGCGGGCATCCTCAAGGATGGCCCACCTTGTAAAGGGCCGGCTCCTCTGCCGTCTGTAGTCATTTCCATACTGTTCCCCAGCGGCGCAGTGAGGAGCCCTTTCTGTCAGGGTTGTGTTACAACAGCACCCCTCAGTGGTGAGTGCAGAACCCCCATCTGGACTTTAGT
Organism: Oryzias sinensis; assembly: GCA_037389245.1. Classification (NCBI taxonomy): domain Eukaryota; kingdom Metazoa; phylum Chordata; class Actinopteri; order Beloniformes; family Adrianichthyidae; genus Oryzias; species Oryzias sinensis. Next base: position 22,999,041 of record CM074500.1, read on the forward strand.
GGATTCCCTTGCTGTAAAAACGAGTTGTGGACAAAGCAAAAGAGAAAGAGCAGACCTGTTTTTCTTAGAGTGTTCATCCTTTCCTCTTTTTACTCCAAAGATTCGTGTAATCAGAGCGCTGAAGAGGAGAGTGGAGGAGTTTCTCACCTGAAAGGAAAAGAAAAGGGGAATTACCAACTAAAAACACAAGTTACGTCTCAAATCCCACTTTCCTTTCCTACTTGTGTATTTTATTGTTGGGATTCTTTTTGAAACTGAGGTAAAAACAGGAAGACTCACTGCCCAGACAGGAGAGGTGAAGCCCAGCACAGCCGCTTGTACGCCATCTGACACAAACGGAATAATGTTTTCCCCCAAACGAGTGTCCCTGTACAGAGCCCTGAGGATGTTCAGAGCATGGACCTGAGGAGAAGGAGCCACATGACCGCCATAAGCAATGCGTGTTCAAGCAACCACTCCCAACGAAGTCTATGTAAAGACCCCTTTTGGGCTTCCACATTCAAAATTCTGGCGTTCACGAGTAGCTACACAACTTTTTATGAATGTTTTCAGGTTTTATATACAAAACGTGTGACCATTCAAACTTTGACCAATCAGGGACTTGGATTAAGTAGTGACTTATGGGTGGCTTTTTTATTTTTATTTCACTGAAGCGCCAACCGTTGATCAAAATTGATCAAATAATTGCGTTTTGTGCCTGAACGGAATTATACGACGCCAAGTCTTCCATATGTCGGAATAGAGCCGTAAAAGAAAAAGCCTGGAGCAAGATTCAAACGATTTGGAGCACTTAGACATTTCGCGCCACGCCTCTTCCCATTGTAGGTGGTGGACATGAGCTAATGAACAGCAGAAACAGAAGGAGCCCCTCCCTGCTTGATCAGTGTGAATATCATGGGCTATGCACACGTTCAAGCAGACACATTTAGAGCGTTCTTGAACACGTGGTTATGTAGCTATAGAGGTAAAGAGCACTCCCACACATCCCTGTAGGGTGTACTAGTCCTGCCGTAGACGGGGTGAGCGTCTACGTAGGGTTCACACATGAAGAGGTCAAACCTGAGGAACCGTAGAGCTGTCGGTGTTCCTGTCAGCAGAGGGCATGGCCAGAGCTGTCAGCTCCCTCATGGTCATCTTCAACAAACTGCAGCTGGAAGATTTGGGTTCAGAGGAAAGCAGAGCCTGCAGAGAAAGAAAGATGATCTTAGAGTCTGGATTAAACCTCTTTGCATGTAGAATCCTAAAATATGCCCAAAGACAACCGTTAGTTGCATTAGTCCTGAGAGAATAGATCTCCAGCCTGATCATTAGAAAATGTTGGCTGCACCTCATCACTACTCTGTGTGGCCATAGGACATTTAACAGCTTTTCTGATTCACATTGTGTGATCTGCACAAGAGATCAAAGGTCACCCAACCAAATATGGTGGACAGCCTGAGGAAAGCTCTGGTCTGGACCAAATGACATCCTGCAGCAACACGCTGTGCAGTTCCAAAGGGAGCAATTCAGATGCAAACCTCACAGACTGTCTGACCGGAGAGCCAAAAAGGTTCCAGATACATGAGATTTTCAGTTTAAACCTTTGACCTGAAGCACCGATTTACTCTAATGACATTGAGAGGTACATCTAGAAAAATAGACACAAGGTTACCTAAACTGAAGACCCCGCTAAATGACATCATTTGTGTGTGCCTGGAGTGGGAGCAGAGATGTAGGAGCAGGAATGAGCAACCTTCCAGCGGGAGCTGATGGGAGCCATCTGGGATTCAGGGTGACGGTTGAGAGTTGGAGGGATGGATGGAAAGATGGAGGTAGGGGATAATGAAGGAGGAGGAGGAGGAGGAGGCAGCCCACTGACTCTTAGGAACACTAAGTGGGTGGGAGTGGAGGAGGATAAGAGGGAAAGAAAAGCAGCCTGGTTCCTCTGAACCAGTCCAGACCGGCCTTCCCGGATCTGTCTCTGCTTCTCTGTGTGAAGGAATGCAGCCCGGAGCTCTGCCAAGGTGTGGATTTCTGCCTCTCCCCAGACTTCCCCACTATTGTCTTATCTGCTCCTTCTCTCCATCTGCCCTTCATCCTCAGCTTCAGTTGTTTTCGTCACGTTCTGCTCAGTTTTACAGCCTCCATCCTCTCTCCCACTCTGCCACACAACCGGAATGCTCGCTGATTAGAATCATTCAGTCCAACAAATAAACAGAAACACAGCCAGTCGTGATTAGTTGGAAATCGCCTGTCAGCGGAGCAGTCTTGCACCAAAACCACAAGAAAGCAACAAAATGACAGCAAGGATAAAATACAAACGCCATCATGTGTAGTTTCAATATCAGCAATCAGAGGAAGTCAACCGACTGAATCACACACTGAGTCAGAGACTGACGACTCAAAGCAGACCAGACACACTCACACCCACACACACACAATGAGGATCCCATCTTAAAACTGGCTTTCTATGGCCAGAAACAAAGTCACTGTGAGCAGAAAGTCCTTCCATGAGACAGGTGAGTTTGTTTGACCCGCACTCCAAATCCCAGACCAACAAACTAATTCTGAGGAATGTGCAGTTTGCAGACAAAGCTTTGCTTTTGGCATGCTCACAAGTGTTTTAAATTCAAACAAGAAGCTCTCTTCAACTTTGAAGAGAGGAGCTCTAGAACCACGGCTGGAATGGAACAAGGACCCTTTGGCTGCTTTGGAGTGCCGTGCTGAGCAGTGCTGAGCAGGGCCACACCTGGATGTAAAAAGGAATCCCAGCGCTGCGACGAGTGGCACACAGCTTGGAGGACGGGTCACTGCACTTGACCTCTTCTAGGACCTCGGACAGCCAACGGGAGGGAAGCTGCTGCAGGACACGACTCCCACTCCTGAAGCCAAAAAAAGAAACATTTTGTCTTAATACTGTGACCCGTTAAAGGGGAACATTAATTACGATTACACAAACAAGTTCTAAGAAAGTCAAGAGTTCTATTTAGTCTAAAACACGATGCTGTTCAGATGTGTTGGGAAGAGTAAAGCTGTAAAACCAGTTAAGAGTAAGGCATACTATATGGAAAAATGGGTCATCTGGCCAACCTTTCCCCATGAAATAGGCCGATACAAACACATGACGCCAACTCCTTGACTTTTGTGCTTTAAAAAGTGATTAAAACCGAAGAAAGGCAAGTTCACTAGGTTTCAACACTGAGGGTTTGTTCAATTCTAACTTTCTTGGATGTGAAATTGTCTAAAACCTTTAGCCTGACAACAGTTTTAATATTTAAAAACCTTGATGATCACTATCCTATTTATATTTCATCTCAAAATCATCCATAGTGACCTCACTGTTCTGCTCATTGACTGTATAGAAGAATTGGACTGAGTGACACCTCCGCTCTCGTGATCCAAACAGGAAGTACCTGCTGGCTCAAAGAAGCCAAAATCCCATAGACTTCTATAGAGAAATAAACAGCTGTTGGTCCGTCATTCTCCTGGTCGGAATAACTTTTCTTGCTGTGATATCATTTTTTAAAATCATCCTGATTATCCTAATTTTTAGATTTTTTCTTCTTTATTGCAAGTTATTGAGGTTATAAACTGACCAATCAGATGCCTCAATAAAGTATGCGTTCTCACGTCTAACGTTTGAAACGTTTGATTCTTCTGCTTCTGATCATGCTTTCAAGTGGAAGGGGGTGTGGCCTTTTAACAAGCTCACTCTTGACTGGCAAGAGAAATGATTACTCAGACCGACTTGGACCAAGCGCCGCCAACTCACGATTAATGGTTCCAACATGGTGATGTCCGTATCGCGAAAAAATGACGACTGAATTGACTTCATGTGGTTGAAGCGGTTAAATGGTAGATGGCGTATACTTATATAGCGCTTTCTACCTTCTTTCGAAGGCCCAAGGCGCTTTACAGTCACAGTCCCATTCACACATCTACACACACATCCACACATTAGTACCGGTAAGCCATTTCCTATGGGTCACGTCACACTCAACCCAGTCCAGTTCTTATATACACTCAATGGGTCTGCTTGTCTCGCCCATCTGTGGTAAGGTCATGGTTTGCTGATGTCACATCCTGACAGGAGGAGGATGACCACAAACATGGTCCTGACTACGTCCATTGTTGAGCACAACGCAGATATTTTACTGTTTGAAATATACTAGTTTTAACTAAAAATGACTGATTTCTTCTACAAAATCCTTTGGTCAACTCCCAAAAAACGTGTTTTGGTGTTAAACTAACTGGTTTGCAGAAACTCAATCCACCCTCTTTATTTTCTGAATGAAAACCGACTGATTTCACACACTGAACTGATTCACAAAGTTGGTTTTGCGTTTCTTTTTCATTTGTTTTAATTAACTTTAACAGCCAGATGATCTCACTGAAGGTTTCCATTAAATGTGCAATAAAAGCTAAAGTTCTAAAGCATCGGATGAAATATGACAAACAACAGCATCCACTTGGTTGCTTTCCAGTCATGTCTGTGACCTCCAGCTAAACGAAAACATCCCCAGTAATGAGCTCATTGACCAGAAAAAAGGCCGAATTTGGAGCTAAATGCGTTTGATAAGCAGGCGAGTATCGCAGCCACATTCCATCAGATAAATATTTGAACATGTTTGTCCTTGGCTCGGCATGGGGCTGTTCAGGATCACTTGGCATGGCAGAAAAAAAGTTCATGTCTTAAACTTGCTGACACATAAGCGCTTGCGTCACGTGCACATGTTGCACGAACGCCGAGGACCTGAACCGAAGCAGCTCCAGCAAACGCAGACGATCGCATGCAATGATAAAATGATAAATCCTGGTCAAATAAAACCCCAAGGTTTCCAACTGTGGAATTGGGGGCTATACTTATGCCATCCAGGGAGACTATCTGAGCAGACACAGCATCTCTGAGGTTTTTAGGTCCAAGTATAATGACCTCAGTTTTTTCTGGGTTCAAGAGGAGGTAATTAATTGTCATCCAGGTCTTGACAATCCATGGCATAAGTATAGCCCCCAATTCCACAGTTAGAAACCTTGGGGTTTTGTTTGACCAGGATTTATCATTTAAGGCTCACATATCTCAGGCGTGTAGAACTGCCTTTTTTCACCTGCGGAATATTGCTAAGATCAGAAATATACTTTCTAAGAGTGATGCTGAAAAACTCATCCATGCATTTGTTACGTCGAGGCTGGATTACTGTAACTCTTTGTTAGCAGCGTGTCCTAAGAGTTCCTTAAGAAGTCTGTGATGACAAAGCTAAATTATACCCAATGAAGACCAAAAATCTCTAAACTGAGTAACATGTTGGTGAATTTTGAACTAAACTTCTGGCCACAGATCTCAGCATCATTGACTAATTACCAAGCTAGTGCATTCCCAATAAAAGTTTAAAAGTTGTTGCATAGAATTTTTTTTGTAATTTGGGCAAAACAGATCAGATGCAAAGTGGCTGAAGCGTCTCTCAAGCAGAACTGCTTTTGATCCCAGCTCCATCATGTTTCATGAAAAATATCAAACTGGCTACAAAACACCTGCGTAAAGTTTGATATCTCTAATGTGTTTGGACTTAAGTCTTGTTTGGAGGGGCCAAAGGACATGGAAGAAGTAGAACGGCAAATATATATAATATATTTGAATATATAAAGGTCAAAACATCCCTTTAGTTCTAGTACCAGAGCAGTATAACTACTGACTGTATATGAAAACTGGATTAAGTGGCACCCCCCCCCCATTGTGTTCCAAACAGGAAGTCACCGTTGCATCCCAGAGGCCAAAATCCCAACATGTCGGCATCTGCATACAGAAAAAGTGTCAACTTAATCGACCCAATTTAGTTGGAACTGGAAGTAACCTTTTTCTATGTATGATGTCACAATCACTTGGTCCAGTTCTCATTTACAATCCGTGAGTATAGCACTGTGGCTTTGAAGAAAATTGATCTGAGATCTTTTGGAGCTCATGGGTTGACTGACAGGGCAACCAATGTAAACACCAATCGATGAAAATGACCAGCAAATTCATGTTGGGTCTGAATTCCTTCACTTCTCACTATATAGGGCGTTCGCCATTTTGTAGTGCTGTCCATATCTACAATCCCAAAATCGCCTAGAATTTTCCCAGAAGTCCCTGCCTAAAACCAGTGTGGATCCATGCTAGATCGGTGAATATAGACCACAATGCATTGCGTCGGAACAGGTTTGGCCAAAAAAAATGTATTTAAATGTATTTTTTACTAAAGCATCAACAATTTTATCTTCAAAAGACAGTGGACTCATAAATAATTGTCGCAAAACGCTCATATCAATTAGATCTCAACTTTGTGAATTTAATGACATCATATCTGCCATTTAAAAAGAAAAAGGTATTAACCATGGTGACCAAATTGCTTTTAAAATTCAGGCCACTACAATGTGCCGCACTATATTGTTTTTTAGTAGTTAGGGGTTAAGCTGGGAATTCGGACACAGCATCAGTGAAATACACAAAAAAGAGAAAGTGAAGAGACACGGGCAGAGAACAGCAGAAACGTGATGAAGAGTCACAATGAGGGAGCACAAACACACCAAAGCCGGATCCCGAGGCCAAGCATCAAAAGACTGCGGTCAAACACCCCGCAATCAACACCCTGTAACCCAGCACACGGTCTGCATACCATCCACACAGACTGCCTCTTCCCTCCACGCACACACTCACACCGACACACGGCTGGAGGAGAAAACACACGACCGCGGGAATGCTGCTCTCGTAACACGACACACGGAGAGGCCGCTTTCTGCTCCACTACAAAACAAGCCAGTTTAGCCCGAGCCGCTCAGCACTGGGTGGTTCAAAGTCGACGCAGCAGTGATGCGTTTGAGGTCGGTCAGACGCCGCAGAGTTAAAGCACATTTTCCACAACATGCCTGCCGTTCAGGAAAACAATGAATGGCTCATGTCACTTCTTCCCGAACATAGAACATAGAACAGTGTGTTGACAAACAGTATTGACTTTGGTTACTTGTGCACATCTTCCACTCCCACCTTTTGGGGAAATGTCTCAGGGCTACAGCAGTGTACAACACCTTATACAAAAACCTCCAAAAGCATTACATTTTCATTTGAATCCTGCAAAGTTCATACAATGTTCAGCCTAAAGCCCCCCCTAAAATTCACACAGATGTTCACATTGTTAACACCATCATAAACTAGTCACAATGCAGTTTTGTAGGGGGACAAAATGTTAAGTTGCAAAGATCATTTGAAAAGTTGTAGCTTGTTTCTTGTCACTTACTTGCCGTTGGTGTCTCAAATCCTTCTGGACTTAGCTCCTGTGAGTCAAAGTCTGGTTAGGATTGAGGCTTGCTGGAGTCTGAAGATTCACATTAATCCAGGTTACACAATAAGACCAACTGGACTTATGAGGTGGATCTAGAACAGGTGTCTGCAACCTGAGGCTCTGGAGCCCCACGTGGTTCTTTTACCCCGCTGTTTTGGCTCTTTGGATGATGAAAAACAAACTGTTTTAGATCGCAGATTTATCGTTATCGCGACATCAAGCTGTGCAATACCCATATCGCAAAGGACGGCAAAAATTGCAATAAATAGTAACAATAAATGTGCTAAAACAATCTTATGGCAGTTTGAAGTATTTAACCAATCAAATCAATCCATTTAGGCATTGGATGGATTCCTTTTATGTTAGATGTTCGCCTCTTCTGTACAAGAGGGTCATTTGGAGTATAATTTTAAAATGGTTCCAATGAAATGGAAATTATGTTTTTTGGTTGTTTTACTATTTGTTTATATACCGCAAGTTATCGTCATCGCAATATTGATCACTAATATCACATATCGCGAGTTTTCCTCATATCGTGCAGCCCTATTTCAGACTATGGGTGCATTAAGCGAAGCAAAACTTTATTTATAAACTTTATTCAACAAACAGTTTAAGCAAATTCTGCATCTCTCTGTCAGGGTCCAACAATCCATCAAGCTTCATAGTTGATCAAAGTCGTACCAAAACAATCTGACAGAATTTTGAGCGCTGTGTCCCACAGAAAACCATAACTTATACATAAGGTGCGCCAAATTTTAAGGTGGACTGTATTTTTACAATTAATCAAAGAATTTGAGAACACCTAAAAATTTTGAAAGGACGTTAAGGCAAACTTGGGCCGAATCCACAATCATGTCCACCCCCTCCAATTGTGGGGGCATTTGGAGCTGTAGTGGTGTCTGAACATGTTTTTTATCTGTGCTATCCTAGGCGCTTTAACGTTGGGAGTTGTGTCATCTAGACCCACTAGACAGTGCTCTGAACCTTTTTTCTTCAATGATTTGTGATCTTCACTGGTGTCCATGGATTACATGAAATCTTTCCACCTTTATCCACCTTTGTCATGGTAGGGAGAACACGTCAATGTAAGGGTGGGGTCATCTAAGATAGCACAAGGGTTAAGTGGTAGCAATAGGGACTTAGGGCTCTGTAGGCTGAACCGCCACAGAAGAGAAAAGCATTTCTTCATGTGGATGTGTGCTCTGAAGCACAGAAGTTTACATGTAAATGTAAGGAAAGACTTTTCTATTTTAGCATGACTTTTTAAAGTTATAAAACGGATGTTATGTATTTCCCAGCGCTCGCCGTGTACCTCGTCTCTGCTCCTACTCCTACACCTGGCTGTGGTCCCTGTCTCCGGCTCGACTCGCGCCCCTGACTGTCCCCACCACCACAGCTGGATGAAGCTCGTCTGCTGGACTTTAAATATGTAGTTGTAGAGTTAGATAAGTTAATTCTTCTCTAAGAGTTCTGGTAAATCGCCTGTCCGTCCTGGGGGAGGATCCCTCCTTCATGTGGGCACCCCTGAGGTTTCTTCGTTTTTTCCAGAATCCGTTTTCTTTAGGAGTTTTCCTTACCGTGAAGGGGGGTCTAAGGGCAGGGATGCCAGTATAGCTTAGTCAGTTTGTTAGTTCATTTTAGTATTTTCCTATTGAATTCTATGTATTCATGACCCTTTTGAGTTCATGTTTCACTTTTTCAATTACCGATATGAAGCCCATCTAGACAATTGTTGTTGTGAATTTTGGCTACACAAATAAAATTTAATTGAATTGGCAGCTATGCGCTAACCGGCGACTATTCATGGCGTTATCGAGAGGCAGTGTGGTAAGAGCGTAACGCTCTGCTTGGAGCGACACATGTAGGGGTAGGCAGAAGCTGTAAAAGAATTCCGATTTGACCTTAGTTCGCTCTGATTATTTTAGACATTTAAGAAACTGTCAAAAGTTGTAAACTATTTTATATTTAGAAAAAATGTATCATATTTTCTGTTTTCTTCCTGCCAAAAACACAGCAGTTTATTTATGTGATTCAATCATAATCGTAACCACAGCATCAGTTAAAGGGTGAACTAGGACTGTGCGTCTCCCACTGGGTTGTGGTCGGCGAGAATTTGTTCTAAATGGTTCTTTAAGTGCTGATGGTTACAGACCCCTGTTCTAGAAGATGTTTTCCCTCTCATCGGTTCTTCACTTTATTTGATCCATTTTCCCCAGATTCTTTTTTAACTCTAGAAGGACAAAGATATCAAATAAATGTAATTATCTGCTTCTGATGTAATTCCATCTGAAGCACGATACTGAGAGGATTTGTCCTCTTGTTAATTACAGGGCCGAGTCCTGACAGAAGCCCTTATGCCTGTGGCTGTTCAGTGGTATTACCTTTCAGCCCCTTTGCCCAGAATGCGAACACACACACCTGCACAGCATGTCGGTGAGGCGCACAAAGCCCACATAAGCCAGTTCAAAGGCGCCACGGTGACGGGACTGCAGGAGCTGCTGACGGAAGTACAGGCCGACACCCTCCACCTGCAACCCAGAGACAATCATGGAGCCAGCTGGAGCCAGATCTGCAGCACGTTTTCATGCAGGTTTGGGTTACTTGTGGGTTTTTGCCCCGTGTTCTAGCAACAAGATCAAAATGAGAGGAAAATGTACTTTGATGTAGACAATTATCTGCACTTAGTTCAGGAAAAGAGGCTGTCAGTCAAAACCACCTGATGTTGTAACCCACCGAGGCCTGATGGAAAACACAGTTGAAATGCGGAGGAAAAAAGCAGACAGCATTTGAAAACAAAAACTGAATGCTTCTAGTTTTAAAGCGGGTGAGCACAACATTTTAATAACTGGCCAATAAACAAAAGCATTTTTTAGTATAAAATCCTTAAATAGTAGAACTTCCTGTCAGGGATGGAGAACTCTATCATCTAGGGCTGCACGATATGAGGAAAACTCGCGATATGCGATACTACAGATTAATATTGCGATAACGGTATAATTTGCGGTATATAAACAAATAACAAAATAACCAAAAACATCATTCCCATTTCATTGCAAAAGTTTAAAAATTATACTCCAAATGACCCTCGTCAACACAGGAGACAAACATCTAACATAATAGGCCTCCATCCAATTGGTCAACAACGTTAAGGCGTCCATCGGACTGGTCAAATGTATAAAGGGATTATTCGATTTGTTAAATGCTTCAAGCTGCCATAAGGTTGTTTTAACACATTTAAGGTTTACGATTTATTGCGATTTTCGCTGTCTTTTGCGATATGCAGAGCTGGATATTGCGATAACGATAAATTTGCGGTATATTGTGCAGGCCTACTATCATCCAACATGCTTTATGTTTCACAGCTCCTCAGTCTGATAGACGCGATGACTGTGGCCGTTTACTTTCTTATTCAAAAAGAAGAAAATGTTGAAGTCATTTTAAGTAGTAGAGACGGGTCAGAACACCTTGAACAAATATATAGCTAACATTTTTTTTTTAAAAACCATCTAAAGAATGAAACGTCCAATCCGCTGCGGTCCTCGATGCTGAAGCAGCCCCTCCACTCCAATGAAAACCATGTTATTGGGTGTTTTTAACATGTACTTGTAGCAGTTTTCTGATGCTGGAGGACGTATATGTAGAGACAATTGAACTCAAAATTGTACTTCTGAGGATTTGGTCATTCAACTTGGGGAGAAAAAGGGGGTTGCTCTGAACCGACACTCCCACGACTCAAAGGTGAATTTCAATTAAATCAGTGCCGCTCTGCAGAAACTAGGGCATGTCCTAGATAAGGACACAGGTTTTAAGATTTTGACTGAAAACAGCATAATCATAATTAAAAGACCACTGGAAACACTCTGACAATAGATCAAAAGACGATCGGAGTAAGACTTTAAAGCAAAGCAGCAAAGAGGTGGATTCTGGGGAATTGATCTAAATTCTGGTTTTGATCTGAAATTCCTAATATATCACGCCATTGTGGTGGTCAACTAGCAAACATTTGCTAAGCTTCAAGATTCTAGCACAACTTTAAATATCAGGCCTTTGATGATATATTTACATCTTATAACAACATCAGGTCATGTTTGGTTACATACATATGTTTTAAACATAAGGAAATGGCAGCTGGTCTCTGTTAAAGTTGGTTCCTGGCTGCTAGTGTTCTCCTCTTCTTACCTGCTGGACAAAAGCTGGGTGTGGTTTCTACCTGATGGATCATCACAGTGTTTGGCGATTTTGGACATTTTTTAAGTCCATTCTGCATGTTTTTTTTTTAAAGCTGCGCACCGTGTTCTGCGTCCCGATCAATTTCCTCCATGCCGTGTCTCCTGATTAGGATGCGTTCAGTTTATCAAATCTACACAAATCTTTGATCGCGATCAGATCTTTGTTTTTATTTTATAATCTTGGACTTATTTTTCTACGAACTTTGGAAGTTTGCACAACTTAGAAAAGTGTCAAAATGTTCAAGTCTGTCTGAGAAAAGTGTTTAAAGTGTGAAGGAAGGAGTTTTACAGCCCTAAAACATCTAGAATGATTGTAAAAAATAAAGATGATTTGCTAATTCGTGGGCTATTTTTTTGAGTGTAACTCAAAGGATCAATGCAAAGAGAAAAACAACACAAGAATCAGTGTAAACAACCATCTTCTCCTTTCAGCTGTTGGAACCAAATGTTACAATGAACAAAGGTCCAAACATTCACGGTTTGGTTTGAGCCCATCAAGCGTGAGAGCAGCGGCTCACCAGCGTGACAAGCGTGCTTAAAAAGGACACTGAGACATCGGCGTAATGGCCAGTGTCGGTAAAACCAAGCAGTTAGTAATAGTGTTAACAACATTATTCTACACACACACACACACAGACGAGGCCTGTTTGTGTGGCGGAGGGTAAACTGGTGAGTGTGCTGCAGGTGAGGCGGCAGGGCGAGGCGGACCCAGAGCTCCGGCTCCCTGTCATTACGGCTGTGGCATCACCACCACCACCGGAGGAGCAGCCAGGCTCGACTTAGCCAGGGGTGGCACTGAGGGCACAGGGAGGGGTGGCCCCGCCCGCAGGCAAAAAAAACAAAACACCAACAGCTTATGAAAGAAAAGAAAAAAACCTGAGTGACATGAAGAAAATTCAATCCAAACACTCAGCGGTGTGGGCTCAGACAAAACATCTGAAGGGGGCGGGAGCTGCAGATGAACCGGAAACACGGACGTCACTAAATGATGCGTGTTTCTTCTGTGAAGTTCCCTGAAGGCTGGGATTCAAAGAACTGACTTTTTTCTGTCATGAGACTGGTCAATAAACCCAACTGACCCTGCAGTCCCAAACTGGCCTGGCTAAAGTCCCGCTGAGCAAACCGCAGCAGCGCCAAACGCAGTGAGTTATCGCAGAGTGGACTCTGAGGACGGGCTGACCTCACCGGGGGTAAAAACGGCTGCGACAGTCACCCTGGGACTTGCCCCAGCAGCCGGGGCACAGACCGCTGTGGCACTGAGGGGCTAAGCCGGGCTGCAACGGCGCCTATTTAAAGCTTCCCCTCCAAAAGGCTCCCGTCTGTGGAACTGTTTAAATGGCCGTGCCAGCTTCCTGGGCGGGGAGGGGGAGGGCACGGTGTGAACTTTATTTAGACATCAACTTCCTGTTTGCAAAAGTGCCTGTTTCCCAGAAGAAGAAAAAAAGATTTCCATGTGGGGAGGAGAGAAGTTTCCCAAAGTTGAATTACATGGACTGAGCCGTGAGCAAAACAAGCACACTCAAACCCCACCCCACCCCCACCCCCCACTCCAGACAGCACTTAGGGGTTAGACTGCAGGAGAAAGGAGGAATTGTGATTTTCTGGCACGTTTTCCAGAGCAGAGTAACTACCACTACTCGTTCATTCTCCTCCAAAGGTGTTTTTGATGAATGCTTTGAAATCCTTCCAACCCTCAATCCTTATGCTCTAACAGAAATAGAAATATGTGCCTCTTTATCTTCTTTTTTAAACTTTTTTTTTGGTGGTGGTGGGGGTAAAATTGTGTTTTTATTTTTTTTATTTGACAATGTTAATAACAAACAACAAAGATGTAACAGAATAAAGGAACATACTCCACACCGCGCAGTAAAAAGTGTCTATTTTTGAATCATATTTTGAATATCTTTTCACTGCTTCATTATCCAAAAATTTTGAATAATGAAGCATCAGCAGGGCTCCAGACTGCGACTAAATGACAAAATTTGAGAGTGTGCGACTGAATTTTACATCCAGTCGCACATATGCTACCAGTAAATTTGCCTCCCCCACCCCCAATATTTTTTATACATTAAACATGGAATGGGCACGTCAATGATCAATGAAATAATCAATGAGACGCGAGCGCACACGCACGCAAACACACACACATACACTCGCAAACATACTCATGAGACGCAAGCACACACTCGCGTTTCATTGAGTGAAGCCTGTCTGTGAGGCGGCCACTGCGTGTGAGAAGAATAGGGAAAGTCACTGTAAGTGGTTAAAATGCGTGGAGGGGGCGGGGCCTAGAGATAATCGAGCGCGCGTAAACATCTGTGGGAAGGAAACGGAGACAAATATCATCACAACCTGATATGTGCGTCTGAGCTATGAGGAAGCGAATTATTGATTCATTCTTACGACCTGCAGCTAGTGTACCAGTGCCAGAGTGTACAGCAGGGGTCTCAAACTCGCGAAGCAAACTGCGGTTCTCATCATGCACGGCTGTTACGGCAGGACACCGCTCCTGTGGGAGATGGTCAGCTGGGGAGAATAAATGTCCCACACCTACATGCGTGACAGCTAACGGGGCTCTGACATTAAACACGTGTGAGCGACAACACGGTTTAGTCTTAGACGCACTTAACGTGGGGAAAATGCAACGATAGACGTCTTTAGAATGAAGAAGCGCCACAAAAGACGTAAGACGAAATTGTTCCAACGCGACACCGAGCATTAAGATTTATTGATTTGAAGTGATAGAGTTTAGTTGACTTGTTGATGTGTTAGCATGTTTTTATCGTTGTCTAAATAATTGTTCATATGTTGCGCTAATATACTAGAATCCTACTTTGTTTCATGAAGATAAATAAGCATAAATGTGTTACCGTAGATACGTGTGCTTTTATTCTATTGTTATTATTATCTATATTCTATTGTTGCTATCCATGTCGTTATTATCATTTGCCTTCAAAATAAAATGCCCGTTCTATTCTTAACTAAATTTCTCCCAAAAATGCGACTTGCATATGATTTTTTTTTTCTTTATTTTGCATTCTTTGGCTCCTGTGACTACTTATACCCCGGAACACCATAGTCTGAAAAATATAGTGAGTGGTGATTGGTCCAAATCGGTCTGGATCTGCATTTCTATGGCAACCACTCGAGACAATCAGGAGTGAGTTTGTTGGAAGGCCACACCCCTCCCACTTGAAAGCTGGCTCAGGAGAATCTGTCAATCAAACGTTTGGGACATTGGACATAAGACTGCCTACTTTTATTGAGGCACCTGACTGGTCCGTGTAGGACTTCATTAGCTTGAAGTAAAGAAAAAATATCATTAAAAAAATTAGGATTATCAAGGATATGTTTTTAAAAAAGGCTATCAGATCAAGAATAGTTATTCTGACGAATAGAATGACTGAGTAACAGCTGTTTATTTCTCTATAAGGGATTTTGGCTTTTTGGAGCCGGTGGGTACTTCCTGTTTAGAACGTGAGGAGCGGAGTCACTCAGTCCAGTTATCTTATACAATCAATGCTTGTATCACATTTCTAGCACCAGAAATTCTTCGGTGCATTTACGCTCATATGTATTCAGATTCCCTGCAGGTGTCGTCAAACACATCATTGTCCAACTTAGCAAAGTCAAGTGTACATCCAGTCTAACAGCCTCACCTGAAGCATCTAAACCTCAGAACTGAGGAGCAGATATTTCTTACCGTTCAGATTTTGTTTTTCCTAATTTTGTCAGATTTGAACCTCAGTACCGCCCAGTTCTGTAATCTAAAATGGAGTAAAGAGAGCCGTCAAACATTAAATGTGAATTCCAAACAGCTGAGAACACAGACTGTAGCGTACAGTAAACACAAAAAAAACAGGCTGTTCAGCAAATACTGCTCTGCTCTGCTTTCTCTCTCAGTGTAAACTCACAAACAACAAGTAAACACAAACACACACCGGTGCACCCCCCACACTGCAAAGCACAGACTGCGTCTGCAACCTCTTGTTATTATGAATGTGCACATCCTGAAGCACTCAGACAACTATTCCTGAGCAGCTTAGACTGTGTGTGTGAGCGGCTGTGATGTGTGCGTTTTCCTGCTGGTAATGGAAGTGATTTGGAAAGAATGCAGTGGAAAAGGAGGAGCGTCGCGGTCATTAAACCAGCAGGGTCGCGCCTGAAATGAAAGCGTAGTGATATCAAGAGCGGATGCTAATTGAAGACCCTCCCAGTGTGGGGTCACAAACACACACCGACACAAACTCACCTCACTTCCCTGTGAAACAGACACTTTCTAAATACCGTAATCCCATGCAGAGCTTTGGTTTTTTAGTCAACATCAATGTCATTACTACGGGCAAATCTTCACATTTCACAATATTTTGAATTTTCAAAGGATTGAATAATAAAAGAAACATGACATTAATACAAAGTGAAAGTTTGCAAAATATTCACTTGTGAAAAGAGTGAAAAATACAAAAAAAATAAAATTCTGTCCTTTGTTTTTAGACACTTTTTTTTTTGGTTGATCAAAAAGTTTGGCTCAGAAAGTTGGTGTTGACTTGGTCTAAACAGAGGATAGTGTTTTATGTTTGTTGAATCTAAAAATGTCAAATTATTTTATTTTCAATAAGACAGGTTTGTGTTTCCCTACCATCAGGTACAAGGGAACCTATCATCAACATAAAAGGACGGGATGCAGGAGCACCGGACCCTTCAAACCTAAAAGAGTTCAAGGTGAAATCCAAACCACTGCAGTCCAATCAGCTCTTAGACCAAAAACGAGTTTTACTCTTTGATTCAATTGCTGCGTTTCTATTGACTATGAAACTGCGAAAATTGGATTTGCAATAATAAATTAGCATAATGAAAAAACATTTTGAAAAAACTCACATTTATCGGATAAAGGGTTTTGAGCTTGGAGGAGGCGGTTTTTGAGGCGTGTGGTTAAGGACATATTTCACAAAACTGCAATGGACTCCCTTTTTTTCAAATTAAATGAATCATCATCTGTGAGTCCTCCTTTTACAGTTCCTATCTACCCACCCTTGGAAATATCTTCTCTAAATTCAACTTCCACTTCCACTGCTACGCTGATGACCCAGCTCTCTCTGTCAATCAAATCTAACTCTACAGACTGGGTGGTGGTGGTGTTGATCACATCAACACCACCACCCAGTCTGCCCATTTCCAATTGTGTGTAATCAATTGACTCCGCCCCCCCCCTCCTCCCTCCCCCTTTCCTGGTCCACAGCCTTCTTGACCATGTCTACATGCCTAAATGCATTGAGTTGCTGCCATGTGATTGGCTGATTTTTTATTTGTGTTGGACAGGTGTGTCTAGTTTTTTTTTTTTTTTCAAAACTAGACTGGTTTTTTTTTCTTTCACTTTAGGCTAATTATGATTTGGCCTCACGGTTTTGGGAGTTGTGAGGCTAAAGTGAATAAAGACTAAAGTGAATAAAGACAAGTCCTAAATCTGCATTCTCTCTTTCAGACAGCAGGGGGAGACAGATGTGAGAAAGTAGATTCATTTTGAAAACTTCAGCTAACTTCTTTATAAAACAGACTTTAACACGGACAGAGACGAGCCTTTTTGCATGTATGTCAGCAGAACAGAGATGGTTCAGTTGAAGGAACTGAATGACTTTGGTGGACTTACATGTTTGTCTTCCTCTCAGCCAGGATTATACTCTAAACAAGTGGAGTCATTCCAGTAAATGCACTGCAAATACAACTACATTTATGAAGTTTGTTGAAAATTACAAAACAAGTTTTATTAGTAATGAATTAGAGGAAATAGAAGGTAAATAATCTTCAGCTTCCTGCCATGTTACTGAGGGACAGACAGCTCCTAACAACTCTAAGTTACTTTCAGGAAATATTAAAGACGCACTCTTATTAAAATGCTGTTATTGGTGTTTTTAACATGTTATTATGTAATTTCTCTGTTGATGGAGGACATATGTTTCTCTATTGGTTGAATGCTATAAAGCATTCAAAGTAACCCATTGTTTTCCAGTCTCTCTCTCTTTAATAGTGTCCTCCGCCAGTTTTTTGCTGCTTTACTCCTTCAACAATTTTTCAGCTACTTTAACCATTCTAATACTTTAACGTTCAGCTCGTTCAGCATTTTCCAGCTACGACTTAAAGTCCTTCATATCCTTGAACCTTTTAAGATAATCCAGGATTTGGGGAATCCTTGGTGCAGAAGATCGCTGGTTAGAGACCCGGTGTGGGTACCGGATCGACTCGAGCTGTCGGATGTTCTCGACGGTAACACCAGTTGGACAAACTACTTAGCGAGCGATTTTACATTTAGCGATTTTACTACTTAGCGACGTCGTACCCATCTAAGGAATCTTTGAGGATTCGTTATTGGTTTGAAGAGAATGAGTGCAGTATTTGTTTGAATGACATTGAGACGGTGGATCATTTATTCTTTAACTGTGGAATTACAAAAACATTCTGGGATGAGTTCTGCTTCTGGTATTCTTCCAAAATTGCAATGCCATTTCATTTACACTCAAAAAATTTTCTATTCGTTGTGGTATCATATAGACCAGAAAATACAGTTCTTAATATCCTGATATTGCAAGGAAAGTTTTATATGCACAAAAATCAATTTTTGAAGACCAAACCACTTTTTATAACATTTCATAAAGAGCTCTGTTTTTACTTTCAATCACTTCATTATATAAAATACAAACTTCACGAGTACCCCTAACTAGTATTAGACTATTTAGATTGGTTCTATGTTCCTTTATTTTACTTATGTTTTTATTTATTTGTGTGTTATGTTCATTGTTTCTTTTTTTCCCCTCTATTCTTCATTTTCTATGTTAATATGTTATGTTTGGCAATGGTGACTGATCTTTGAGGTAATATTGATTACATTGTTATTGTTCGTTATTTAATTATGATAGTGCAATTGTCAATAAAGTTTAAAAAAAACTTAGCGACGTTGACTCATTGGTCGTGGCAACTTACAGCCAATCAAATAGTGTGACGTCATCATTGGTCGAAGGACCCCGAAGGACCCCAAGAACATCCGGTACCCACACCGGTGCTGGCATTTTTCACAAAAATATCTTTTTTTTGTTATTCTGCTGTTTTCACTTTATTAATGGTCTACTCTGATCATTTTTTTCCTTTTTTTGTGCCAATTATTACCCTTTAATTTTCATTTTCATTCAGCAATAGAGCATTCAACTCTGCATTTTCTTCTGGAAATGCAGCTCCTTCTAGTTTCAAATTGTGAATCAGGAGCAGACCAAAAAAAATGTAGTTTGAAAAGGACAATTGTTTGTGACGTAGAAACGTCACAGATAAAACCACTGAGAATGCATTTACAACAAATCAAAATGACCTCAGGCCTCCGAAACATGCATCTCCTTGTGGTAAAAACAAACATTACATCCCATTTGGCAACAACTTGATTCCAATGCTCAAGATAAAATCCCTAACCAAGTTGATCTTTACACAATTAGAGTCTTCAGTTCACATTTGGTTGTGTGTTTCTCTGACACAGCGAGTCTGAAGGGAAGTGTTTGGTGAAATTCAACGTTCTCATCAGAATTATCTTAGCTTGAGTTTGTGTCCAAAGTGTTTTATGTTAGCAAAATAAATGCAGAGCTAAAAAGGGAAACTAAACAGTCTTAGGTATCCTTAGCCCTTGTGCTATCGTGTGGGGTCCAGATGACCCCACTCCCAATGTTAACGTGCCTTGGAGGCACGTTAACATTGGGAGTGGGGTCATCTGGACCCCACACGATAGCACAAGGGTTAGAGTTGGAGCTAGTTAACCTTTGACCTCCATTCAGCTGTTTTCCTTTCTTGCCAAAAAACATCCAAAGTGAGTCTGAGTGACCACTGATCGTTTGGCGTGTTCGGGATCGGTGACCCTCACCTGCTCCTCTGTGATGAGGCCGCAGTGTGGGCGCTCGCTTCCATCGGCGTGCTGCAGGGGCAGACTCTGA
This sequence comes from Oryzias sinensis, assembly GCA_037389245.1. Taxonomy (NCBI): domain Eukaryota; kingdom Metazoa; phylum Chordata; class Actinopteri; order Beloniformes; family Adrianichthyidae; genus Oryzias; species Oryzias sinensis. The sequence goes on from CM074500.1 coordinate 23,018,526, forward strand.
CACAGCTGCCCCAGCAGCATGGCCACCTCCTTCATGCTCCGCCAGCAGCAAACCAGCACCATCTGAGCCGTCACCCTGTAACCCTCAGCGCCTGAAGCTGCAGCAGGATCCAAGGAAAGAGGCAAACATGACATACTTTTAATATGTAAAGTGCAAGTTAGAGGTGTTCAACAGCAAATGAATGGGCCTGTCAGAGCAAAATGCTAATACAAAGAGCCCTCCAAGTACGGTGGCCCTGAAGTCCAAATCACATCAATGGACCACTTGCCGCAAAAATATATTAAAGATCACAATGACAATTAGAAAAGACAAATAAATTCTTAAAGAACAACATTACGTTAGAAATCAACAAAATTTTCAGAAACCCCAAAAAAACAACAACATTTTGTTAATCAAAAGTATTCATTCATTCATTTTCTAAATCCGTTTTGTCCCTTTCGGGGTCACGGGGCTGCTGGAGCCTATCCCGGACACTCATGGGCGAAGGCAGGGGACACTCTGGACAGGTGACCAGTCTGTCGCAGGGCCACAGGCTGGTCACACGCCCATGTTCACGCCTAGGGACAACTTTTAGAGTTAGAGTGACCAGTTACCCTATGGAAAAGAAATTTCCAGAAAATGAAACATTAAAAGATCAGACAGAATACAAAACTGTAAAAGGCAGTAAAAGATCACTCATTGGAGGATGATGTTAGAGTTTTGAAAAAGAGAGGAAGCAGAAAGAAGTTTTTGCCTGAAATTTGGTAAAGAGTTGTTAACTTTTGTTTCATTTTTGTTTCAGTGTTTTGTTCTTTTTGAATTACGTTTTGGTTTCTTGAATTTTCTTTTGTTGTCCAACATGTATTGCTGTTGTTACTGAGTTTTTTTGTTTTTTTACTTGTTTAATTGTCGCTGTGATCTTGTGCTCTTTAAAATGTTTGTGTTGAAGGATATGTTGATGTAATTTGCCCTTCAGGGCCACCGTATTGAAGTGTCTTTGGTAACTGAACTCCAGGACAGAAGCCCTAGAATAGGGTAAACGCCTCCCCCTTCAGGATGCCAGGAGTACTGCATGCAGTTAAACCCTGCTTGGTTAATGTTTGCGATGTTGTGTCATTCACCTGTGTGGAGTGTCGGTCTTTGTGCACTCTGGGATAGAGTGTGAGCATCTGGCTGACTGCTCTCCAACTCTCTGGCCCTGTTGAAGAAGTCGTTGGAGTCTCTGGGCTGAATCTCCTGCAGGATCGTCTGCAGGCCTTCAGAGGTTTCTGTCCGAATGCACACAAGCTGTGTTACTGAGAACTCCAAATAACGCTTCAATCTCTACGTAGATGTGTGTCCACACAGTGAGGTTAATCACCTGACTCTGTATCCATGGGGATGAGCCCTTCTGGTGACGAGCTCTGGACCACAGGGGACACAACATCTGACATCCTGTAGCACACGGCGATCAGCTGTGCTACCAGAGAGCTCCACTGCTCCGTCTGAATCAAACTCCTGAAAGGCCATCCGACAAACAAAAAAAAGCCCAGCTTTGGTCTTGAGGCCTTTATCGGGGATGTAGCAGGCAGCTCGAAGAGTCTTACTTCGTGTCCAGGCGCTGCAGGACCGCGGTGATGCAGTGGGCGCGCCCGTAGAGAGGAAAGGAAGCGGCGGCCTGCAGGAGAGATGACTCGGCTCTGGAGACCTCGGACTGCAGGCGGCGCAGCAAGAACTGAACCACTGAGGCCAGAAACCCCCCGATTAATGATGGACACTTGGGTCGGCGTGTTTACGGGGGTTGGGACTCCTACCGGCCAGAGTGTTGAGCTCCAAGATGACGGCCTCAGGAGCCCCGGGTGGCGGGGAGGCCGGCTGGAGGGGGAGGTCCCCCTCTGGGGAGCAGCACACGAGAGCCCTGGTCAGGTCCGGCTGGTGCAGCAGCAGGTGCAGCAGGTGGGCGGCTGTGACGCTGTCAAAGGGTTTGTTGCTGGTACTGAGGTCCAGAGCCGCCTGCAGAACGCAGCGCATGCTCTCCATATCCTAAAAAAAACACAGACAGGAAATGAGTCTGTCTGCACTTTCCTCTGACCGCCACACTTCTCCGGTGGTTAAGTAAGGGTTAATGGCCTTCAAAGTGTGTATTATCAGAAATTAACGCACAACAACCCACTTCTACCATGGTCACTTACAAAAGAAATAAATATTCAACCAGTTTTAGTACTTTATTCTTGTCATTTTTTCAGTCTGAATCACTTTTTTCACAAAAAACGGACTATTTGTTACGTGGTGTGGTGCGGGCCTCGACTGCAGTGGCCAAGGAAAGCGATATATATGCTGATCATCACGATGTGTTAAATACAGCATCAGTTCAGAGAGAAAGTTCACCTTCGCTTGTTTTTGTCCAGATGATGAAGCTAAAGTTCGTTTTAAAGAAGCCAGAGCAGTGATACAAAACATTTAAGCTAGGTGACCGGAACTTCTTTTTCAGGAGTGCATTATCACTTTTTAATGCCAATCAGATAAATGTCTTCTACAAACAACAACGCGCTTGTTCCAGTACACCTAGAAACCAGAAACGTTTCATAAAATAACAAGAAACTTGAACAAACAGAGCCAGAGGTTGTTGTGCGACTTCCAGTGAGCCGGGCGGCAGACTGCTGCCAGATTTACCTGGAGTCCAACAGCTGGGGGGGGGAGCTGACGCAGCACCACGGAGGCCAGCTGTTTGACCTCCAGGAAGTTGCTGGCAACGCAGTGGAGGACGTTCTGAGCGTGTGCGGGCGTCACAACCTCCCCGAGGGCGAAGACATCCGGGTCTGTGAGACGGGAGACGGTCGGTGGGGAGAGAACGCAGGTGAGATGGAGCAAACGGAAAGGTCCTTTTAGCCAACAGGAAAAGACTCATTCTCTTCATGTTTTTTAACGTCCCCGCATTACAGTCACGCTGCGTTCAATTAGATCTTACTTTTTATGAAGAACATAACAGGCAAGATGGACTCCTCACAGCTGTTAGGCTGGTTTGGTCTCCGTGTGCCGCGACAATCTGTTTTATTTTATGCTCATGTTTAGCTAAACGTTTGGTCATATTTGTAATTCAGCAAATGTTTTTCTCTCTTCCTGTCCTCACATTGTGTTTTTTTTGCTGCTGACTCCTGCCTCGAAGGTTTGTGAACATTTAAAAATGATGGACTTACAATAAACTCTGTTTTAATGTATTATATTTACTGCTTTATCACATTTATTTGGCATTTTCATATGAAAATTATTTACAAAAAGAGATAAAAGCAGAATACAGGACTGCACACACCTTCAAGTCCAACCCTGATCATCTTTTGACTTCAAAAGTCGAGAGCTCACTGTTTACATGCTCTTCTGCTAGCTTACAGCCTCACAACCCCAGGCTAACGTTAGCATGTCCAGCTGAACGGTTTAGACCCAGATTCCAGCTCAAACAAAGGCGGACACGGATCTAGTTGTCTGCGAGTGGATGCATCAGAATGGAGCGGAGCAGGGAGGTTGTGTTGTCAAATCTGTGGATTGGGAAGACAACATGGACATTTACCAGTGCTGAAGGTAAAGAACTGGCCCAGCAAACCCAGTAGATGGAGGGACATGAGGCACTTGGAGAAGGAAGCTCCAGGGTACAAAGAGTCCAGCAGGCTGACGCAGAGCCAGCGCAGAAACTCCTGCAGCATAAAGCGGTTCATCAATACGGCTTTGCTTCCCTCAGGTGGATCTATGTGACCTGGTGGTTTGTGGACCTTATACTGACGCAGGGAGGCCTGGACTCGGTCTCTCTGCTCCTCATCCGCCTCCTGGATCAGCTTCTTCTGCAACAGCTGAGTGCTGTCCCTCATTCTGCAGAGCATCTGCAAGGAAAACCCAGAATCCCCGTCTGCTCCCAAAGACAAGCAGAGAGCTGCAGCCACGGGAAAGCCTCACCTTCTTCAGCAGGCTGACTGTTTGCTGCCGGACGCCTGGTGACTGGCTGTTCAGGTTGGGGGGGAGGAAATGCCGACTCAGCTCCATTTCGTGTAGAGTCAGAACCTCGGTGCTGCGGTGGCTCTCACACACCAGCCCCAAAGCGTCCATCCTCACCTGGAGCCGCAGAAGGCTGATGACAAAACACCTGCGAAAGCGCGGACCCCGACGGTGCCGACAAACTCACCTGGTCGTGTTTGTGAACCAGCGCCCTCCGCAGCAGACGGAGGGGCACCAGGCCTCCCCACAGAGCCTGCTCCGAGGGCGGAGCGACCCCCTGAGCCCTTGCTGCTCGCAGGCAGGTCATTAACGCCCCCAAGGGGCCCCTGCTCCCTGAAGACACTGCAGAAGGTCAGCCCAGATGAGTTCAGCCGGCGGCTCACAGTTAGGACCCAAAGAATGAGCCCACATACCATCAAGCTAAACCTTTCACACTTTCTGGGCCTTGTTTTAGTAAAGGTTGAGGGGCCTATACCATGCAGAATCAATGTTTTGAGCTTTTGAGTGTTTAATAATGCTCACTTCTCACAAAAAGAAAACCCCAAAGTAGTATTTGGATCCGTCCACGCATTTCTGAGTATTTCTCTAAAAACCTGCACTCTGAGCACCAGCCCCTCCCAACCCACGAATACGAGTCGGATTCACACGAGCTGATGTAGACAAATAAAGAACAGCCTCTTCCAGGAAGAGTCTGCCCTGTGTGTGTCCTCTCTCGCCCAGGTTAGCGTACTGATCAGCTTAACTCTTTCCTTTACACGTTCAGTATGCTCATCCATCTTGCAAAGTTCGATTTTGTTTGTTTTTGGTGTGCGGACGGCATTAATGCTGAGGTCGCCTAGGATGATGTCATGAAATGGGCACCCACAAGGAGCGAAAGGCGGAGCCTCCAGAGAAAGAGGCGTTTTACTTCCTGGTTGGAAAAAAGCTCAGGAAAATAACAGATATTTGATTAAAAATTCATTCTTTTGTGTGCCAAAGGTATTATATATATATATATATAGCTTATATATATGTATATATAAGCTATATATATATGGATATGCCTTACTATAGAAGGCTTCGCTCTTGTGCTATCTTGTGGGGTCCAGATGACCCCACTTTGGGAGTGGGGTCATCTGGACCCCACAAGAGAGCACAAGGGCTAAGAACAGCATAGAATAGGCCCTCTAAAGTGCAACAAAGAACCAAGTCTGGAGTTTGTTCAACTTGTGCACGACCCAATTTGAATGTTGACCCCTGAGGATGAAGCGATGACGGTTTGTGGCAGAGCGCTCAAAAGCTGGAAGGAATGTCGAGGTTTAGGACAAACCATTGAATGCATGTGAGAACCGAGTGTGATGTCACCCGCACTGCCAGCTTCAACCAAATGAAGTCAAGTCAGTCGCCATTTTTTCAGGACACCAATGCCGCCATGTTGGAACCAGAGTCCGTCTGAGTCATTGTTTCTATAGCGACCTCTCTCACCAATCAGACTCAGATATTTCATGTGACTAAAACAAAAGCTTGTGGTAGATCTTTTGTCCGATATGATTTCATCTCAGCGAAAGAGCCCAGTTTCTACTCTTTTGAGCTGAAAACTCATTTTGTTCTGTTTTGAGATTCTGAAATGAGAAGGAGTCCAGTACCTGTCGGCAGGGAGGGTTGTTCTGGCAGGACCTGCACCATGTGCGTCAGGCAGGAGGGGCTGCAGCGCAGCAGCTTGGGCAGGAAGTAGTCCAGGGTGTAGGTGGTCTGCTCCGGTCTGGCGCCGCAGAGGACGCGCAGCAGGGGGCTCACCCACGTCTGGTGCCAGGTCTCCATCCAGTCCTCGGCTTCGCTACAGCTGGGCCTTGTGGCTCAAACAGTCTTCCAGAGGTCGCTGGCATAAGGAGCCAGCCTGGTCGATCAAACCCAGCAGACAGGTCGGCAGCTGTGGATCAACGTCCAGCAGGTGCTTCGCCCCGTAGAGCTCCACCAGGCAGCTCAGAGAGCCGTACTTCCCCCTCATGTGCCACTCTAGAGCCAGGAGGCTATGAGTGAGCTGGCTGATGTACGGATCCTCGTGCGGGTGGAGGACGGACGGGTTGGCGTGCTGGTGGAGGAGGAGGAGGTTACGGAACAGGGAACGGGTCTGATGGCGGACCCCGTCCAGCGGATGCTCCCAGTGGGAGTAGACGTGTTCCAGCAGGCGGCTGCAGTTCAGATCTCCACTGAGGGCATTCCCTGAGGCTGGGGAGCAGAGGCGGCTCCCGGCAGGCGGGTCCAGAGCTGCAGCGCCCACAAAGTCAAACCCGCGCTCACCACCACGGCGGTACTGACCTTCACACTGCAGGAAAAGATTGTTTACACAGATCCAGAGCTCTGTGGATTTGACCCAGATCCAAAAGATCTCCGTTACCTGACGTCTAAGTCCAGCAGGGCGTCCGGCACCAGCAGCAGCAGCCGTTCCCCCTGCGGCCCTGGGGGGGCGCTCTTCCAGCTCAGCATGGCCAGAGCGCCATGACAGAGGTACAGAGAGACCGCCGAGGGGCGAACGCCAACGCACAGAGACTGACAGCGGCGCTTGAGGAACAGAGGAGCTGAACCCAAACCTGGAGTAGAACCCAGCAGCAGACCGCACACCTGATACACAACAACACACACATGAGCACACACAAACACACACATGAGCACACACAAACACACACACGAGCACACAAAGACACACATACAGCACACACAAACAAGTACACATGAGACACAGAGACACACACACGAGCACACAAAGACACACACATCCAGCACACACAAACACACACATGAGCACACACTAGAGACACACACATACACCAAACAAAGACACATATATAATCGCACAGACACACAAACAATCACAAAGTCACACTCACGTACAATCACACAGACACACATACATACAAGCACACACAAAGCCACGCACGCATATAAACACACAAAGACACACACATATAAACACACATAAAGACACACACATACACCCAAGCACACAATCAACACACAAAGACACACATACACATACATACAAATACTCTCACACATGCAAAAAAACAACAACATACAGTTTGTGTGTGTGATAAGCACAAAAACACACAAAAATGTAGACAACAAACAGCTCTGCGTTATATAGTCTGCTAAAGATCTTCTGCTCTCTCAGCTGCAGAGACCAGCAGATCTGTGAGTGTGTGTGTGTGTGTGTGTGTGTGTGTGTGTGTGTGTGTGTGTGTGCATGGGTTCATGGGATCAGACTGGTAAGTGCTTTTGGGCTCAAAAGTGGTAGAAAGGGCTTTATAAGTAAACATCATCTACCATCTCTGTTCTACGTGCTGATATTGTTGTCTGTCTTCACTGTCCCTAACATCTGCTTTGACTTGGGACAGATGTTCAGTGAAGTTGTGTTCATCTGCTTCATGCTCTGCTCCAACAACTAACTCAGCTCGTGCGACAGATGCTCCAGGATTTCGGTTGTGGTCACTAATCCGTTTCTTCTTGTCCTAACGCTGCAGATGTTCCAGCTTTTGTCGTGTTTGTCTCTTTCCTGTCCTCTCAGACCCAAACCCTTCACAGAAGTTGGTTTTCAGGTACTGCTGGAGGTTTCTTCCTAACCTCCTATTCAAATCTCTATTGTTAACTATTTTTGTTTGCTCAGCGCTGGACTTACACAGAAAGTCCTTCATTGTAATCTGTCGGTTCTCAAAGACGCCAGGTTTCATTGGAATAATCTGCACTGAATTGGATTATACCAATCATAAATGAAGTCACAACTCAGAGAGAACCAAGACATCACAGAGAAACCCCCCAAAACACTGGAATGATTTGCTTTCAAGACAAACTTTGTTCATCTTTTTAACTCTCTGCTGAAAACTTCTGTTTAATTCAGCAGTCTATGAAATGCCAATTCACAATCATCAATAAAAAATCATCAAGACCAGAGAGACTTCCATATAATAATACAAGATCAGCCCCAAATGATTCCACAGCCAGACGCCCAGAAAATTTCTCTGTGGCCTTTTATCACAAGATAATAGATGCAACGCTGTTTTCTGAGTCATTTCTGTACTGACTATGAAGAGGCCAGTGAAGCACAATACTGAACACCTGGCTATAAGACAGCAGATCCTGTATCAGTGAGAAGATCCTTTCTCACAGAAACAGTAGTCAAGAGCAGACAAAAAGCACTGACACAATGCTACTTTTTCCTTTTATTTAATGTCACTATTTGGCCATTCTTCAGTTTCTTCGTTATAGTATCTTCCGCCATCTTTGCTGCTTAACCTCTTCTCTACAAACTTTTCTCAGCCATTTTAAAAATGTAACTACTAAAATGTTCAGCTTTTTCCAGCTGATGACTTTAGTCCTTCATATGCTTGAATCCTCAAGATATTCCAGATTTTTGCCTCCATTGAAATACATGAGGAATCCTTGGTGCAGAAGCTCGCTGGTTCGAGACCCAACGCTGGCATTTGTCACAAAAATATCTTTTTTATTGTTATTGTGCCGTTTTCACTTTATTTATGGTCAACTTTGACCATTTCTTTCCTTTTTTTGCCAATTGTTACCTTTTAAGTTTCCTTTTCATTCCACAGTAGAGCACTTAACTCTGCATTTGCTTCTGGAAATGCAGCTCCTTGTAGTTTAAATTGTTGTTTCTTTATGGGTTTTTTTAAGAGTCTTTATAAATACATTATAGTACATAAACTCACCACACCAGAAACGTCTTCTCCAGCCCCCATGACAGACCTGAGTAGCAACATCACCGCCATCCAGTTGTACTCTGATCGGATTCGGAATGAACTCCTCTGAGGAGACAGAAGAATCAGAATATCAGTCCTGACACAGACTTCAACCCAAACGTTTGGGACCATTCAGAGAAAAGCTCGACTGTCTTGAGCTTCAGCTCCAACGCTCATTTGCTTCCCACCATCAATGAGGATGTGGATGTAGCAGCCCAGGAGGCTGCAGAGCGTGTCCTCCAGCCCGCCGTCCTCCTGTCCCGCCTGCAGAGCAGAGCTCAAGGTGTCCTGGGCTCTCTGAAGCACCAGCATGGAGGTCTTCACCGCAGAAAGGCAGGACTGCATGAGCTGGGCCTGAGCAATGTGACGGCCTGCAAGACCGCTGGCAGAGCAGCAGGGGGCAGCAGAGACACACACAACAGGTCAAAAGCCATCAGGATCGTCACGGTTTTGGCGGGGAAACTGTTCACTGGGATGTTTTGTCTCACTCTGAAAGTCAAAGAAGGTTAAACATAAGTAGCTGGAGTTACAAAAAGAAATGTTTGGATCTAAACGTTTCATTCATGAAAGCCTCCATCTTTTATAGATTACCAACTGTTATACTCTAAAAAGCAGATCCATGGGGTTGGAGTCCACACGTCTCCGTGTTTTCATGAAAGTTGCAGAGCCTGACTTATGTTCCGTCTTCTTGTTGTAGGAGGAGCTACTGACCGACCACACCGGGTTCAAAACACGAGAACTGCATGACGCGGCAGAACGCTGCGGTGGTACTGGTTCAGGAGGACCAACTCTGAACAAGAGACAATTCTGGACCCACCAAATCATCACACTTCCTCCTCCATGCTTGACCATTGATGTCACACACTGTGAGTCATCCTTTCTCGCCGCTTTGACACGTATTTTGCGCAAATTTGTATTCGGGGATCCATGACATCTAAATCAGTCTGCAGTTATAACTTCTATGACCTGAAAATCTTTGATCCTGTCGTCTTTTTCGGTGCACCTCTTCCAGTAGATCCTGCAGACCAAAGCTGTTGTCCTGTGAGCCGCCTATCACGCAGATGTTCCCTGTCAGACACTGGTCCTGTGGTTGGGGTTATTCTCTGGGTCTGCCAGACCTCTTCCTGTCAGAGTCAGCTTTGATGCTCAAAGAAAGAGTTCTTCCTGAAACGTTGGCTTTCTTTGCGACTTCTCCGTAAGAGGGATCTACATTTTTCAGTCTTCTGATGGTCTGTTACTGTTTCTCCAGTTGTTTTGTTTACTATCATTTCCTTTCAGAGTAGCAAAACTTTTACAGTGATCTGTTTCAAATCAAAAACATTGAAGCTAAAAAAAAATGACACCTGTTGTGTAAAACTAATATGTAATTAGATCAATTTAAACTTTAATACCATGACTGAACATAAAAAAAGTGAAAAAAACAAACAAACTCATTTGCTTTTACAAAAGACAGTCAAGTTGATGACAGAACATGCACAATTCCCGAGTCTGGGTGTGGGAATGTTCACACCGGACGCAGTTCAAATGTACTGCTCCATGCCCCGGCCAACCGTCAACGTCTTCCTGGGCTTCACTTGTTGTCTCATCATGGAAAACATGGATGATGTGGAGCGAGTAGCTTTGGTTTATATGTTTGGAAAGCTCTACAGAGGCGCCGGCAGCTAGCACGTCTGGGTTCACCGATCCTTCAGAGTCTCATCATCTATTATTGTCTCATTCATAAAAAAGAGGAACGTCATAAGCCTGTGGAGCTGTAGCGATCCCGGCCGCTATGACGGCACCCGCTCTCCGTTTGCCCCCCCTAGTGTCCCCGTTTCTGTTGGGCGGGATCCACTCTGGACAAGACGACAGCCTCCGGCCCAGCGGAAAGAAAATGGATGGTTATCGAAAATCTACTGGAACATACTGGATTTATCTTTCACATTTTCATTGACTCACCGAAGTGATCGCCAATACGCCCAAATCTGAGTCCTTGACACAGCGCACTTTGGGCGTCGGGCGTGGTGCCCAAATCGCGCCACAAAACCTCAGGTTATGTCTGTAAATTGATTCGAAGGTGCCCACACACTGGCAGCGTGTGGCGCGTTCAAGAACGTGCTATATGCTGTGTCATGAACACGCGTTCAGCTGGTGGTGTTCACACCAGATCAGTGCCAGACACGCAGGTAGCGGCAGGGAGGGGGATTCTTCTTCTTTTCTGTTTTGCCTGTTCATTACAGCCCAGGCTTTGTGTTTTCACAGTTCTTCTCCGATAAATGTCCGTCTTGGTCTCTTATTAATCAGCAATTATTAGGTTCTCCTTCATGATCATTTTTGCAACGGTCGACACTCCCATGATTTTGAAAAGGACGCTACAAACTCAGCACTATTACATCCGAGTCAGAGCACGCTCAACGAACGCCCGATTTGTACGTTTGCATAGACTTTCCATTGAAAGTGGCCGCCTGAAGCCGGTGGGGTTTGCACCTTAACATTAAGATTTGATGCCCCTGACGGGCGAATCGTGTCCGGTGAATGCAGCATCAGAGAAGGAATTTCTGTACCTGTTTTGCCGAGGGTGATCTTCCAAAACCTTGTGGAGAAACTTCAGCACTATAAAAATAAATGTGAACAATCACAACCTGACATACCTGATTCATGAGCGTTTCAAACTAAGGTGGAAACGAACCTTCAGGCAAAAGCTTGTTGATGCACTTCTCACCTAGAAAAGTAGAATAAAAAATGTTGTTTTTCATGGTAAAATGAAATGCTGAAGTCCAACTCTAATCATCTTTTGACCTGTGGTCTTTTGATTATGATTATGCTGTTTTTAACCAAAATTTAAAAAGAAATACCTTGGTTTGTAGGTCATAGAGCGGCAGAAGTTCATTAGAAAATTCACCTTTGAGTTGCAGATGTGACCATTGGTGCAGAGCAACCCCTCCCCGCCACCCATCACCCATATTTGGGAACTATCCGTTTACACGCTCTCCCGCTAGCTTACAGACCCTCACACCCCCAGCCTAACATTACAGGTCCAACAAAAATGGCGGACAGTATTGGAGCCATCCAGCCGTACAGTTTAGTTCCCAAAAACCAGAATCCAGCTCAGGACGAGGAAAACAAGACGCGCGTGAATCTATTGGTCTGTAAGAGGATGCATCAGAATGGAGCAGAGCAGGGAGCTTATGGCCCACCCAGCGTATTTTCTACATCACAAATATGCCTATTTTAACCTGCATTTTTTTGTCTGCTCCTGATTCACAATTTAAAAACAAAACAAAAAAACTTGAAAAATGCTGATTAATTTTCTTCATATACGTCCTCCATCATCAGAAAAATGCCACAAAAACATTAAACACCATTTTCATCGGAGTGGGTCTTTTTAGGTGTGTCCCCCTCCCCCAGTTTCCATAGCACTCAGCAAAGAGATAGAAAAATAAATCTTACCAAGAGGGAAACCATCCAGACAAGTAGCGATGATGTCAACGATCTGTGGATATCGGTCTGAAGACGACCTGTTCATACAATCGGACAAACAGCCGCACAAACTGTCGTTGGCCCGCTCCTGAAGCCACCCAGGTACTGAACCTAAAACACTGACCACACAGACGTGATGTGAATCCAAGAGTGTGAGCTACGTCTGTCCATAGAGTCATTTAGACACGCACAGGATCCTCACGGCCATGTTTGTATTGTCTGTACCTGGCAATAGCACGCCGCAGCGGGTTCTTGGCCTGTAGGGTGGTGTAGACCACTGATAGTGTGTGAAGACAAGCATCCAGAATGCCATCAGAATGCTCCTCTGTCAGCACCTCCAACTGGGACCCTGTCTGATTCAGCGGGAATGTTAACATGCTTGGCTTGTGTTTGGTAACACTCCTCTCTGTGAGTCAGTGGACCCACCTTTTTAATGAGCTGGACCTGCTGCACTTGGATCTGTAAGCTGCAGGAGTTCAGAGGCTTCAAGACCTGTCTGGGCCTCTCATCTCCTCCACTGATACAGAGAGATGCTATAAAAAAATGTTCACATTTATTTACACTTCCTCTTCCAAGAGATGACATCTTTTATTCATAATTTTACCTATAAGCCTGTTTAGCTTCTCCTCATCCAACACTGCAGCCTCCACTTTGGCAGCCTTCTTCTTCACCACCATGGTCTTCTCCAATCAATGCTTCAAATTCAGTAAAGAAGAGTAAATCAGCTGTTGTGCCGCAGCTGCCTGGCTGTACGTTTCAATACACTTTTGGTCAAACTAGTCCTGACAATTCTAACATTAGCTAGCTGCATGAAACCGACAGTGCGTCAAGGACATAAGTCAAATCCAACAAAAGGCGGTTTTAAAACGGTTTAATTACCAGGAGAGCTTAGCAAAGGTGCAATAACAGATTTCGTTTATATGTTCACTCCAGGCAGCATGTGGTTTCCTCCTGTGCTTTGCCAAAAAACGGATACGGTTTTTTGTTTCCGGTAGAATTTTCAGAATAAGATATTTTTAACGGTATCTACCAAACTAATGCAGAAATCATGGTTTTTCATTAAAATGTGTTTAATTAACTTTTGATTTAAAAATCGTATTTATTTAAATAATCGTGCAGTAAACGTGAAATTTAAACATTAATGTTCTCTTCATCCTCCAAAATAACTTGACGCACCGTTAGTCTGAGCTGAAAACGTCACACGTCACTTCCTGGTGTTTGTAAAGTTGCGCTCCGGAATTCTATTGGCGAAGACAGCATGTCAATCAAACCCAAACCACGACCATTCAGTGAGAAGAAACGCCTTTTAAATATATGATTGGTCAGATTTCATGAAGCCCCGCCTTGAAAATAGTTTATCGTATCCCCAACTTTAGCTGAGTTGAAATAAAAAGCTGAGGGATAGACAGAAAATTACCGTTTTTTACTAGTCAATAGCATCTTTCTGCTCATATTTAACGTCAAAAACGCGACGGCTCGATAGGAAATGACGTGAAGACTCATTAAAGAGGTAGTTGTATATCAGGTAAAGAAGAAGAAAAAGTTTGTTGTATATTACTTTTGAAAAAGGAAAAAGCCAACTTGAATAATATTTCAGTAAATTTCCTTAGCCGCTTCGTGGTGAAATCACGCTGACTTTTTAACAGGAAGTGCCTAATACAACTAATGGAATTTCTTTTTCAGAAAGCATTCTGGCTTCCCTGGATACTGTGTTATGTCTACTTGCCTTCTGGCCGCTTTAAAAGCTGACATTTATGTCATAATTCTTTAAATTAATGACACTTCCTTAGAAATGAGAAACCAACATAGAAGTTCATAGACTGAGGAATCACTTTAGAATTTTACACTTATTTTTGTTTTCCTGCTAATAGAAACCTGTGACTATAATCAAACAACCTCTGAATTGAATAAAACTAATTTGCCAGTTTATAAATTACAATGTAACTCTATAACAGACATTTTTAAATGAGTTTTTTTTTCTTAGCAACATCATTGTTAAAAATTCCAAGTCATGATGGAAAAAAGCTGAAGTCTTCTGGCAAAGTTCACAGCAGCGGTTTGTAACCTGCAGCTCTGGACCTCCTTTACTTCTCTATTGTGGTCAAAGAAAAAGATTGAATATAAAGGAGAAACTGTAAAGTAAAAAGCAAGTAAGTAATAATGTCAAAACAGAGTAAAGTTAACTCTTCACAAACAGCTGAAGAGCACTTTGTATCACAAGTTGAACTTCAACATTTTGTGCACCATCAACATGTGTACACGCCATACACCAGAATATAAAGCAGATTTTCTTTTTTTTAAACAAACTAAAGGATTTTTAGGGCAACTTATGGTTAAAAAACATACATAGCTTATACATAATTAGCTATGATTTAATGTATTTTTTAGCTTTACATATTTCTGCACTGCAAACAGTAAAATAAACGGTTCCCTTTTTTTTCTACTAGCACATTTTCTGTATCGACATGATCATATGTGACACAGGGTTTCTTTTATTTTGAAACAAAGTCATGGGAAGTTAACTATTTCATATTCTCCAAAAACATGTATTTTCCCTTTACATTGTATTTATAGTTATTATAATAGTAACAATGACATAAATACAAATAAGTATCTCTTTTAGTTGGATCTCTGCTAGGAAGAATTCACCAGAATGGCTCTGAGTGTTGCAGGTTGCAGACTGCTGGTTTTACATCAACTCCTCTCTGCATAGTTGCTGATGTTTTCCTGGTGTCAGAGTTCATTTCTCTGCTGCCTTCCTCCTTGTTTACCTCAGTAAACAAGCACCAGAACCAGAACACTTGATGATCCTCCTCCCACATGTGTTTGAGACGAGGCCATGCTGGTAATGAGAGGCTGTCTTCCCCCCCCCCATCTCTCTACCAGTGATGCCTGTCTGTCCGCTGCTCTCAGTTGCTTTGACATCCTCGAATCCAAAAATAAATAACAATCACGCCACTGTAGAGAGGGTGTCTGGTGTTTGAACAGCAGCGGCCTTGGCCAAGCATATGGCCCTCAGTGCTTCAGCTGAACTCAGCCCTGGAGCATTTCAGGAGCTCGCTGGGGGCGAGACATCTGCTGAACAGCAAACCTCCTGTGCTGTGACTGCGTCTGGTTCCTGCACAACATCGCCCGTCGTGTGGAATTTTTAAACGGCTTAAAAAGGGACGTTTATTGGATTTTACTGTGAAGGACGTCCCAGTGGGGTAACAATTAACGGAGATGTGAATGAACTGCAAACAGTCGATCCTAGTTTTATGGTTGTGTTTGTGTGCTTTTTCAAACACCAAGGCAACATGGCGGAAGGGGAGGAGTCCATGAGCCAGGAGGACTGGAAGGAGAAGTGCATGGTTTTGGAGACCCTGCTTCTGAAATTTAGAGTCCAGATCATCAAGATCCGGGAACTCACGGCAGATAAGGTTGGTCCAAAGCACTTACGCCCCATTATGTGTGGTGCTAAACTGTTCGCTGGTTACCTCAGGGAAGATTTGGCACCATTCTGAATCTTCAGAAGTCGAGAGGAGGAGAGCTGGATGTTTTCTCTGGTGGGGCACAGCAGCGCCTGCTGCCGCCCAAATTGCTCTGTGGCTCGACGTGAAGCTGCCCGAGGGATGCAGATTAGGCACTGGATGTAACGACGCTGGACCACATGGTTTCTACATGATGATGCGCTGACCTAAACATTCGCCCAATTACGCCAAAGTGTTTGGCAGAGGAACTTGCACGAACGCTGGGCTTGAGCGGGCGGAAAGAGCGGGATTTGGAAAGTGATGATAAAGTGCTTCATAAATAGTTTTTTTTTTCCTCCACATTTCATCGCTAAATGGAAAGCTTTGGTGCAGGAGTTCAGTCCCAAAAAACATTGTCTTTACTGAGTTTCATCTGCAGTTTAGATGCATGTAAAGAACAAAAAAGACAAGCAGGACATATAGATTCATCAGGAAGAGAAAAAGGTAGTGTAGCAATTTTAACAACATACCTTTATTTTTAGCATCAGCATAAAACTTACTTTTAATGTTTTTAATGTGTTTTTGTAACATTTTTATGATGATGGAGAACACGGGTGATGAAAATTAAGCTCAGTATTTCTTTATTCAAATCGTTGTGAATCAGGAGCAGATGAAAAAAAGTAGTTTGAAAAAGAGCTTAGAAATCCACTGCTTCCTGCTCTGCTCCGCATCGGGAAGAAGAGGGGAGGGGCTTGCTCCACGCCAACAGTCCCGCCCACAACTCATTTCTATTGAACTCCTGCATCTCTACAGAAACTGTCCTGAGAAAACAACACGGTTTTATTTTTGTTTTTGGCACAAAAAAACCCAGATTAATGATAATAAAAGACAGCTGATAACGCCTTTAACCCTTGTGCTATCCTAGGCACTTTAACATTGGGAGTTGGGTCATCTAGACCCACTAGACAGTGCTCTGAACCTTTTTCAATGATTTGTGACTTTCACTGGTGTCCATGGATTACATGAAATCTTTTCCACCTTATCCACCTTTGTCATGGTAGGGAGAACACGTCAATGTAAGGATAGGGTCATCTAATATAGCACAAGGGTTAAAAGAGATCAAAAGAGGATCAGAGTGGGTTTGTGTATTCACTCATGACAGTCAGGATGATTGTGTAGTAATGTGAAACCCGGACAAAGAAGTTCGGACTTATTCGTGGTGATTTGTCTTATTTTTATAATGTCCTTTTTTTGGTCCATTTTTTAAATAGTTTATTGAGGATACAAGTAGTTTTGGTAGCAGATGAACATGTTTTCAGATAATTAAAAGAGTATTTTCAAAGAGGTCGCTACTCAAGGGTCCGCCGCCTTATTTTCAGCCGGTTGATGGCGCGTTGCCGCCACCTGTCTCCTAGTTTTCAGAGCTCGCTGACGCTCCGGAGCTTCCCTGATTCAGCCTCCGGCTGATGTGTTTTCCTTTGCCCTGGCTCCCACGAGCACCACTTGTTGTTTTAAAGCTGTGCTGGGGCGGAGGAACGTGACTCCAAACTCCCCAAAATCTCTTTCTGAGCATGAGCTCATCAACAGATGAGGAGGAGCCGTGCACCTTCCTCGTGTCTGTGCCTAAAACTCATTTGGAGTTTCATTTCTGAAACATTTATAGCAAAGTCAATAACAGTAGACGGACTATAAAAACTGTTTGCCTCTGAAATCGTTTTTAGAGACCCTGACTGAGTAAATCTTTAACTTGTTTTCATGATGGTTTGATTTGGGGACAACCTAGAAAGCTCAAATGAAAAGCTGAGGAAAAGAAAATAGAGACCAGAAAAAGAATAAAGTCTTGTGCTAAAATTGAACCACCCAGGGGAGGAAATGCCCAGTTTAGTAAATATTATGTGCATGTGTGCTTGATTCACAGGAAGTGGTTTATGATAGGGCAGTCACCCTTTCTGAGGTGCATGTGGCTTCATGCAGGTCCAGGCAGTCGTATGTTTTCATGGGATAATGCATATGTATCAGAACAGTAAAGCGTTTGTGTGTGTGTGTGTGTGTAAATGAAGGGATGTTGGTTTTGGCCCACAGAGCGCTCTTCTGTCACAAAGAACCAAGTAGCTCTTTGTGGAACCAAAGAGGCCATGTGTGTCACATCCTCTATGCCGGATCCACAAGAACTCGTTAGTTCTTCTGTTCCTGCTTTATCACTTTGGGCACCAAATCTGAGCCCAAAAAACAAATCTTGATTTAGTTCCGCTCTAATATCAATTATCAAAAACCTGTGTGGGAGTTCATTAGAAATTCAATTTCTGAGTGATGAGAGCTCTCTGTTTACACACTCCTGCAAGTCTACAGCCCTCACACCTCCCAACCTAACATTAATAGTGCAACAAAAATGTCAAGCAACGTAGAGCCATTATCAGACTTGAAATACCCATCTAAACAAAAATAGTTTTTGACATTTAGCATTCTTTCGTGATCGAGGACGCATATAAAGAAAAATTAAACTTTCTTTTCTTTATTCAAATCGTGAATCAGAGCAGATTAAAATGTACCATTGAAAAGAGAGGGCAGGACTAATGCAACGTGAGCCACAAGCCCCCTGCTCCGCTCCATTCTGATGCATGCATCCACTTGTTGACGACTAAATTCATGATCGTCTTTATTTTTCTCGTCAGAACTAGCATCTGGCTCAAAACTGTAAAGCTGGATAGCTCTGATATATAGCTGCAAGCTTACAGAAGAGAATGATGGGAAACGGAGAATGAACACCAGGCTTTCTCCGTTTGGTCACACCAACAGTTCTGCCCACAACTCAGACGCAACTTTCAAACAAACTACTGTCGCTCAGCAGAAAGTATGTCTTAGAAAACAACAGGTTTTTTTGATTTTGGCTCAAAATGTTATAATTATAATTAAAAGACCACTGGGAACGATTACGAAATAGATCAAAAGATGATTGGAGTTGGACTGTAAAGGTGATGTGGCTGGCCAGGTCAGCGAGGGACAGAGGAGGAAAATTAGCTAAGGCTATCATCCTGCGTGTTTACAGTGTTTCTCTTGTTTTTTTTTATCCATCGTCCCTTTATTGAAAAAATAAATGTTTCTTTCCTGTTTCACTTCAGTCTGTTAATCTGCACACAACTACATGACAAAAATTGTGAGTTTTTCAGCTCTACAAATAAAGCAGAATTAATTCAAGATATGCTATGGAAGAGACATAAACACAATTAAAAAATTCTCTTGTTGTTTTTTTAACAGACTTTTATTGCCGGTCCTAAACAACAGTCCTCCATGCTTCCTGAAGCATTTCATCTTTTTCTTTTTTTTTTTTTTTTTTTTTTTTTTTTTTTTAACTTAATCCTGTCCAACAGCTGGGCAGACAGATGAGAGCTGAGGGCCCTTTGTGTTGGGACATATTTTATTTCTTTAACAAGAGGGGTTGTTAATCTTCAGACAAACCAAAGGTATGTCTGGATAAAACCCTTTAACATTGAGCCAAACTTTATTAATTTCAACTCATGTCTGAAAATCTTTTGGAGTTGGACCGACGAAAAGGAAAGAGGAAGAAGAGAGAGGGGGTAGGAGGTGATAATAGGAGGAAGGATAAGACCATGAAGCAGCATAAAGCAACAAGTTTACTGGTTGTTAATCATTATGGTAAGGTTCAAACAGTACAATAAGGGCGGAGTCCACACACACTCAAATGTTATAAACACACCTGCTAGCTGCAAAAAATGTCCACCTGTCGACATATATACAAAACAGATAGTGTTCACACGCATACTTATGCCTTAAAACCAACTAGTGTGAAATATTTCATCTCAGTCATGCAAACTGTTAGTGCAGGAGCTAACACCTGTGCTCAGGTGAGTGTTTATGTTCTTCTAAAATGGATGGTGGAACGTGGAAAGAAGGAGGGAGAGTGCTCAGCCATCCCCACCCCAAGATCCCCACCGCAGCAGCAGCGGCAGCCGAATCCCAACGCCACACGTGGAACCGGCAGGGGAACAAATCACGCCCGGGCGACCAAGCTCCGCCACCTGCGGGCCAGGCCAGAGATCCGCCGCGAAGGCCCCCAGAGCCAGAGAGCAGGGAAGCACGGGAGGGAGAGTAGAGCGCCCCAGCCCAACCAGGAGAGAAGCCTCCTCACGCACCGGAGAACCCAACGCAGGGGCCCCACCGAGAAGGGACACCCACAGCTCCCAGACGAAAGCACCCTGCACCACCACCCAGGAGTTCCGCATCCCCGCCCAACCCCAGGTACGAGCCAGACCCCCTAAGGAGACCCTCCCCAAGACTCCAGGTACATCCGCCCGGCCCACGGTTGGTCCAGGGGAGAGAGGCCCGCCGCCCCGCCCCAAGAGGGGGAACCCCGGGAAAAAGAGGGCCCACAAGGGGTGTTGTAAATATGGCCCGACTAGGCTCGGCCACAGTTGGAAATTTCCATGGGCCCAGCCAGGAGCAAGGACCAGAACCCACCCCAGGGACGCTAACACCGCTCAGATGTGTCGTGAACCCCCCCGCCGCGCAGTCTTTTTCTTTTTTATAATCTGTCATGTTCAGTGAACATGGTGGGGTTGTGTCTACTAAAATGGAAACCTGGGTATAAACTAATCATCTGAAGACTGATACTAAAAACATAAATAGAAAACTGTGGAAATGTTTGAGGTAATCTATGGAAGTCCAGCTGTGCTCTGCTTTCACTTCCTTAAGAATATGGCTGTGTCCAAATTTCACTCTAACCCCTATATAGCATATAGCGTCTCTGCCATTTTGTAGTGTTGTCTGAATCAACAATTCCAAAATGGAGTTCCCTAGAAAATTCCCCTAAGTCTTTGCAAAAAACTAGTGTGCATCGATGCTCTCAGATCAGCTAATAAAGACCACAATGCTTTAAGTGCCTAACCGGTTTTGCAAAGAAAATGTATTTAAATGTATTTTTTTATAATCATCAACGTTTATCTTTCAGAAGACAGTGGACTCATAAATTATCATCGCAAAACGCTCATATTAATTTGATTTTAACTTGAAATCGATGACGTCATCCGGATTTGAAAAAAAAAAGAAAAAGTAGTGAGCATGGTGTCCAAATTGCTTTAAAATCCAGGGCACTACATAGTGCCTCACTATATCGTTTTTAGTAGTTAGGGGTTAAGCTGGGAATTCAAACACAAGGTCTGACTTTGCTGCTTGAAGGAGCAGAAAGGGGAAATAAAAGGTGCTTGAGTCTTAAAACCACATTTCTATTTTTTTTGGTTGGTTTGAATTTTGTAAGGATTTTCAAATGTGTCTCATGTCTGTCAACACCTTTCATTGGAGTGTGTCTCAAGTATGTGTAAGATTAATATCTCACACTTTTGGGTGTTGCTATGCGGGCAAACCCATTCTAGCTGGAGTGATTATATGACGAGGTCAGCAATGCGGCTCCCAGCCTACAGAGAGGCTTTGTGAGCTGGCTGTTTGGTCTGAATGGAGGATGGAGGAGGGATGGATAGATGGATGGAGATTGAGTTCAGGGGGAGGTTGGCCACAGAAAACCAGTTGTGGAATTTCAGGAATGGAAGTGGAACTGGATTTGGGATCTGGCAGGGAACTGACTGTAGGGGTGACTGAGGGAGGAGAAACATTATCTCACAGCCTTGGCAGCCTGGCTGCTCTGTTCACGCAGAGTTACAGAAAAACAAAGATCTGATGTCCTTGATAAAACTATAGCTAACTTTTTGTGGTGTGAGCATGAGACCGTGTGTGCTGACTCCAGATGTTGTCTACAGAACACATGCCCTGTAATCAACCAGCTGCTTTGTGCCAGATGCTATATGCGTTGTTAAGAGAGCCCCATGCGGTTTGTCATTTGTGGTAATCCAGACGATCTATATAAAGACTAGAGGGGATGTTTGAGAGTATCATGTCCATTTAACACTCATCTAAAAGTTGTTTTTCTTGCACAGAGTAATTTCTGAAGATATGCATACCACCGATTTGTACCAATGTGTTGGGCTTTAGCACCACATGATTTCTTGACCAAAAGTACCTTTCAAGCTTAGTTGTAGAAGCACTGTGTGTAAACTGATACCCACAGAGTGGCCCTTTACAGATTGTGTCTGGGTTTGTTCTTTTTGTATTACATCTCAATAATTTCTTCCTAGAATGACAAAATGAACAGGACTGCAGAACACCATTTGTCAACTTTGGTCCAGAAAATCCTGCACAGTGGAAACTGCGACGCTGTCTGGCAGGGTGTGGCTGACTCTGAACTCTAAAAAAGTTCAGGGAAAACTGGCCAGTCACGCCATTCTCCACCCACTGCACGCACAGAGAGACTCTGGAGTTGTTCGTTTTCACCGCAGTTTGGACATGAAAACAGCTGCATTCACTACGCGACTATTAACCCAGCAAGATCCACTATACAACACACTGGCAAAGTGATATAAAAGATTTAAGAGTGTAGTATTTCCATAGACCCGTCTGTGTGTGCGTGCTTGTGTAGGTGTGTATGTGTTTAGTTTGTATGTTGCCAAGTCCTGAAAAGTATCAGGGACTCCATTGGCCAAAACCTGGTCATCTCTGCTTGAAAGGAAAACCTCGCTGGACTTTATCGCCCTCTTGAGTTGAGGTTTCATCTTCATCATTTCAGAAATTTGAACAATTTGTCAAT
The DNA here is from genome assembly GCA_037389245.1 of Oryzias sinensis. Classification (NCBI taxonomy): domain Eukaryota; kingdom Metazoa; phylum Chordata; class Actinopteri; order Beloniformes; family Adrianichthyidae; genus Oryzias; species Oryzias sinensis. The sequence continues at coordinate 23,040,755 of CM074500.1, forward strand.
TTGGTTATGTTTTTTAATTTTTTTTTCTTGAACAGTATATAAAAAGTACTATTGCCTAAGAAACTATTATTGTTTACCTTTTGGCATGTGTCTTTAGGGGTCGCCACAGCGAATTAGTGATTAGCACAGGTGATATGGCAGAGACTTTTACGACGGATGCCCTTCCTGACACAAACCGATATTTTATCCGGGCTGCCGACGGCACAGGGAGACCCAGACTAGGGCGCCCTTGTGGCTACATAGTTAGACAGTAACATAAAGGGTCTTGCCCAAGGACCATTGACTGTAGAACAAAGCTACCCCTCCCCACTTGCGTTCCAAATAGGAAGTACCTGTGGTTCCAAGAAGCCAATACCCCATAGATTTCTATAAAGAAACAAACAGCTATTGCTCAGACACTATCTTTGTTAGAGTAATCATTCTTGCTCTGATTCCTTTTTAAAAAAAAATCTGTTAATCCTAATTTTTTTCTGTATTGCAAGTTATTCAAGTTATAAACTAACCATTCGAATGCCTCAGTAAAGCATGTGGTTGCATGGTCCCACCTACTCGCTTTGACACCCTCCTGAGCCACCTTAAGTGGAAGGGGGTGTGGATTTGAACAAGCTTAATTCTGATTGCCAACAGAAGTTGCCATAAAAACCTTTACCTCAGACCACTCGACCACAATCATCGGCTCCAATTAGCGTTGTCCATATCACAGAAAATGGCTTACTTCAAATTGGCTTCATTTTTTTTTGAGCCGGAGGCAAGGCATTTTTTGTATGGATGACGTCACACACGATCCATCTAGTTCTCTCTCTTATACTGTCAATGCCAGGGACCCACACTGGATCAAGCTTATCGTGCCCCATGGGAATCAAACCCTGGTTTCCCATGCGCCAGTCCTACTCACAGCCAACCGAGCCGTCCAGCCCGATTATAGTGTAAGAAAATGTGTAATTTAAAAAAAGGTCCAAGTAGCCCACATGCTGTATAAGCTTTTATACACTTTTACTCCATCAAAAACCTTTTGTGTTAGTTAAATATTCGTTAACCTGTTCTGATTGTTCGACTTGACTAAAACAACCTTTAATGAAGATCTTCCTGTTATGCTTTTGGCCCAGGCTTTTGCCCTAAGCACAATCAATGACAGGTGGTGGGAGATTTTTGAACATACAGATGAATTAAGTTAGGCTGCACTCCACCTGAACCTCTGTTCATACCAGGATTAAGCTGCCAGCCTGGGAGGTTTGCACTTTAATAATGTACGGCAACAAGCCTTTAGTAAATGCTTTTTGCTTTGGGGTGGGGTAGGGTGGGTAGGATCAACTGTCTACAACAGGGCTGTCAAACTCAGATGACCTGACAAAAAAGAGCTGAAACCAGACACTTCAATACATGGAGGATCAACCCCTTGAATCAAGACACTGTGGATTGGTACAGTAATGACTGAACCTGGGGTGACTGACTTTGAGGAAAACCTGAAACACAAACAAGAACCAGAACTTGTTTCCACTTTTGAACACTTTTTTTCCAGCATACACAGATCTCTTCTACTGTGTCCTCCACTTGAACGACTCTCAAAGACTGTGGAGCATAAATCAATCTTCAAAATTACATATGTTAGCATGTGAGTGAGATATTGTGCATTTTGTGTGTCAGGGTCCAGCATGTGTCCATGTTTGGAAGCTGGAGGAGCTGTAGCAGTTTTAACACATTCCTGCCAGGTTCCACACGCTGCTCTGATCTTAGCATACAATGGGCTGCTTGTAACATCATAAACACCACACCTCTTCCTCAAGTTAACGTCATGATTTGACATGACTTGCTTTCTACTGCAGTGCAACACCTCACCAAGTGTAATGTTACAGAAAAATATTACCAATTAGAGTCTATTTGCACTTTCAGTTTTTTTGCCTTTTGCAGAAATCTCTGCAGTTTTCTGAGAGGGAAATGAGTGCGAATCCGCTTTCATCTGTTGTGGCTTTTTGACAGGTAAAATGAAGAGAGCCAGAGATTTTCATAGTTTTCAGCAAACACAATTCAAGATTTACTTAAAAGTGTGCTCAAGTCTGTTAACCACTAACTCACCTGAGAACAAGTAAAACCAAACCATAAGAGCGGTTGAGTCTGAAGACAGAGATGAAATTATACATTCCTCTGAGTAACTGAACCAGAACTGGGTCAACGCTTTCTGCTTCATCCTGAGTGGGTTCCTCATTACATCGAGGAGACCGCTCTGGGTCATTTGATTAGCTTTTGGTGTTTGACTTGATATTTAATCTGTATACACATGCAGAGGTTCTGCTCACTCAGAGAAATGTAGAGACTAAGTTCAGTTCAGATGATGGATTTGATGTTAAGATCATTTTTACTGTGGCTCTTTCTTTCTTTTCCTTCACTTTTTCTATATTTTGTGTAAAATACTTTAGTTTTACCAATGTCTTTTTTTCTTGCTCTTTTTGAAACTAAGCCAAGCATCCATCATTCTGTCTCCGCACCAACTCTTCATTAAACACTGAATATTGTAGGAATTTATTCTGAATGGTCCTAAAAACATAGTTTGGATTAAGCAGCCTAACCCTTCTGATCCTCTCATTCAATTCAATTCAAAATAAAACAACCTTAATTCCTTTTATGTCGCTTGTGTTAACAACAGAGCTTCACTTTGTTTATTTTCTTGTTGCACCACTTTGTAAATTAAAATGATCTGAGATCATGAGAGGGCTCTAACTGGTACTCTACCTGGCCGTGTACCTCGTCCCAGCTGGTACTTGAACTTGAGCTTTTTGCTGTGAGCCAAGAGCTCATAAAACATATATATAACACATATCTATTTTTATGTATATATATATATATATATATATATATATATATATATATATATATATATATATATATATATGCAGGGTTTGTCCTCCCATGAGGATCTGTCCTCCAGCACTGTATCCTGCTCATTGTCTGGAGACATCTACTGAGCACACTGTCAGTTGGGGCCTTGAGCTTGATATACTCATGCATCTTGGATGTTTCATCCTGGATAGTGGCTTCTACGCTCACTATCCTGGCCTCTTCCCGCGCTGTAGCATACAGTCTCAGGGTGCTGGATTTGGGATGAACCCTCCATGCATGGTGAGGAGTTCGCGGTTTTAACATCCGTGGTCTGCATTCTCTTCCTTTGGCCATCTTATTATTCCTGCGGGTATCTGATAACTGGCAGCGTAGCTGCTTATTGCCGTCCGGTCTATTTTTGCCATTGAGCTGGTTTTTCAGGACTTGCCTCACTGCTGGGAGGTACTTGGCTGTTGCAGCTTTCCTTGTTGCCTCTCTCGAGGTTGCCATTTGCTCGCGGAATTAAGGTACTTGTAACTGTCCTCTATGTCTGCTATTGTTACTTCTGGGAGTGAGACCTCCTGTGTGGATTACCTTGCTCTTTACGCTCATCCGCTGCATTTTGGAGTTCAATGACATCCAATGTCAGTACTGTAGATCCTGGTGGTGTGGATCAGGGAGTCAATGTCACGCTCGTTCTTAGCATATAGCTTGATGTTATCCATGTAGAGGAGGTGACTGATGTTGGCCCCATTGTTGAGTCGGTATCCATAGCCAGTCTTGTTGATTATTTGGCTGAGGGGGTTCAGACCTATGCAGAACAGCAGTGGGGACAGAGCATCACCTTGGTATATCCCACATTTGATGGACATTTGTGCAAGTGGCTTCCCATTGGCTTAAAAGGTGGTTTTTCACAGTTTCATTGAGTTTCCTATGAAGGCTCTTAGAGTCCTGTTGATGTTGTACAGCTCCAAGCATTCAGTGATCCATGTAGGCATTGAGTCAGGCCTTCTTGTAATCAATCCAGACTGTGCACAGGTTGGTGTGTCGTGACTTGCAGTCTTGAGCGATTGTTCTGTCGCACCAGGAGTTGGTGTTTGGCTCCTCTGGAGTCTCTACCAATGCCTCTTCTGTGTGTTGCTCAGAACTGATCCATGTGCCTATTTATCTTGGTTGCACGATAGCAGACATGAGCTTCCATGTTGTGAGAGACAGGCGGTTGGTCGGTAGTTGGATGGGACTGCACCCTTGAGGGTTCCTTTCTGGATCAGGATCAGCCGCCTCTGCTAGCCATTCGGGTGAAACCTCATCTCTGATGGTTCATTTGTGTGCTGCCAGGCTGCGCATCGAGTGCGTAAGCTTTTAGCCAGTAGGCATGTATCATGTCAGGCAACGGTGTTTCCAGTTCTTCATACCTGAGACTCTTTTCTGGATGTCTGCTACTGTGATGTTAATGGATTCTGCCCAGGGAGGTTATGTTTTTTTCTCAGAGTGAGACCAGCCACTGGCATTGCTGTTATAGCTGCTTCTTTCTCCCATATACTTTCCATAATTGTTCAGTTTCCAGCCTTGGTGGGTCTGCTCGGCTGTTTTGGCCCTTGCTTTCATTGTACTTTTTGAGCCTCCTGTCAGCCTATCACATCCTTCCGAAGGTCATTTTGGCCTCTCTAACCGCGGTTTCCATGGTGGGTACTGTTTCTTCCATGGTTACTTATAGCCAAGACCAAGGATCACTGCTACAAAGTAAACCAGTTCATTGGTTTCTGTGGATGGTTGTAGCAGTAATTGCCCTCACCGCTTCATTCACAGTTTCAGTAGACTTTCAGGCGACATCACTTAACCGCTGTAGCTGGTGTCAAGGTTTAAGCCATTGTAGACATGATCTTGTCTTTCAGGTCAGTTGCTGCCTCGCTTCAGCGGAATTGTGGTTGTTGGGGCTGTCTCAATCTCAGAGTGGAGTGTGGTATAACCTCTGACCTGTTGTTCTGGCTCTCCCGTGGTCATTGTATTGTATTGCTTCAATCTCAAGTGCTGTGATAGGATGTTGCCAGGATGTTAGAGCACTGGGCTACCAGTTGTTTGGCAGTTAGCCTGATTGTGGGTTTACATCCATTCATTCCACATTCTATGCATGTAACCTCTGGGTGGAATTATCACAGTAGCATTCTAACAGAACCTGTTCTCACATCTAGTCCATTTCTGTCTTGTTCCAGTAGCCCACTTTACATCAGGGGTGCTTGGTCCTCAGCAGACCTGCCTGTTCGGCGACGCGGTGAGCCGGCATGACATGTGGGTGCATTGTGTCTCATGTTGTGAGGTAGGCATAGCATTAAGTGGTCTTGCCTGGGTGACCTCACTGGGGTGATGTTAATTGCCCACATTACTATGGTAATTTCTGCCTATTTCCCATTAATTGTTCATTCTGCTCCTGAACAACCCGGGTTTCCTGTGCATGACAGTCCTGCACCTTACCACCTACTCCAGCCGGTATATATATCAAGGGCTTGCACGATATGAGGAAAATCATGATATCAAATATTGGTAATTAATATTGCGATAATCTATATAAATTATGTATATAAACAAATAGCAAAAAAAAAAACATCATTTCCATTTCACTGCAACAGTTTAAAAATTATACTCCAAATGACCCTTGTCGACGTAGGAGGCAAACATCAAACATAAAAGATTGGTTAAATGTACAAAGTGATTTATTTCATTTGTTCAATATTTCTCAAGCTGCCATATTTATTTTAGCACATTTAAGTGTAATCATTTATTAAGTATTTTTGCCATCTTTTATGTATGCATATTACAGTTTCTGATGTCACGATAATCGATAAATTTATGTATATTAGCAGGCCTATATATATATATATATGAAAGATATATATATATATATATATATATATATAAGACAGTATATATATATATATACTATAATATATATATATTATAGTCATATTTTATAGTCATATTTTATAGTCATATATTCATTACTATGTTTATTTATAGCCAAGAAGTGATTTCTAAGGAGCTTCATTTAAAAGATGCAAACTTCTGTAGAAGAAATGAAGTCATCCAAACCTAAACTTAAACCTAACCCTAACCCACTCAACCAACCAATCTTTGGTGTTTTAACTTGTAGCATTTTACTCATGTTGGAGGACATATAATATGAAAAATAAGCCTAAAATTGCATTTCTGAGTATTTCTCTATTCAAATCATTATGACTCAACAGCAGACAAAAAATGATTTTATTTGTGAGGTGGAAGCTATGAGCACTCTGCTCCACTCCATTTTGATGCATCCACATGCAGACAAAAAGATTCATTCACAAATTCCCAATGAACTACTACTGCTCTGCAGAAACTCCAGGAAGAAAAGCTGACTAAGTTTGCCAGAAACCATTTATTTACTTCCCAATCTATTTAATACCTCTTTAACAATATAATCTTGTTTGTATCTGAGGTCTTCAACCAATACTGCTGGTACTGCCTGTACCACATCGATTTTTTGATATGTATCTGTATGTTTTACATTTGTAGCCTAAATATGGAGAAAAACAACCTCGTCAAGACCCCAGAGCCCTGCGGCACACCATGGCATTCTACTGTGTGAATTTTATGTATGTATGATTCTTCCAGATTCAGCAGCTGGAGACTCAGGTGATAGATGCAGAAAAACGAGCTTTTACTGCACAACAGCAGGTAGGTGAACCAGAACAAAGCGGTTTTCCGTTTGGATGTGCATGGACGCTGGTCACGCTTTTCAAGCGTCAGTGTGTGTGATGGACTCAGGCGCAGTGGATGGAGGAGAAGCTCAAGGCTCCAGAAGGTCCGTGTGGAGACGCCGAGGTGCGCTTGTTTCAGCAGTGCCAGGAGCTGCAGGCCTCACTGCACAAGAAGGAGCACCGCATCGCACAGCTGGAGCAGCAGCTGGAGGAGCAGGTACAGGATCTGAGTATGTCCAGCAACAACTGAGACTTTTAGGTTCATTCCATGTAGAAATTGTACATATCTATTAAACATTGCCCCTGCTTGGATACCAGGTGACTGAGTTCTCTGTTGATTTCGTTTGGGTTTTGAACAGAAACAGATCCGACTTCAAGATGCCAAAACAGTGGAGGAGAAAGCAGCTAAAATCAAGGAATGGGTGATGATGAAACTATCGGAGGTAAATACAGTAGCAGGACGTTACAAGAGACAGGGAAAGTTGGAGCATAGATTAAAGTAATGAACCCGCCGTGGGAGTAATCCTACTTTTGTGTCTCCCTGTTCCTCAGTTTGAAGCTGAGAATGCAGCATTGAGAGAAACCAACCAGCTGCAGGAGGCCCAGATCCTGGACTTACAGAAACAACTTCAAGGTGGGACACTTCATTCTTTTCTTTAGGATCCATCTGCAGGAATTCTAATTCCATGATGATTGTAAAACTCCTGGACTATTTATTTGCAGCATTTGAGCAGAAACCGAGTGGTGGGCGTGGATTCCTGAACTGTCCAGGGGAAGCTCAGCGCCTCAGCAGCCTGACCTTTGGCTGTTTCCAGGTGAGAGGGAAAAACCCACAGGTCCTCTCTGGACCTGCTCCCTCCCAGAGGAGCCTGGGTGTGCAGGGAGAGACTGAGGACAGAGAGGAAGCTGGTAAGAATCAGGTTTTCAGTGAACGTTTTGAATCCCTTGCAGCAGTACCCATTTCCGTTTTGTTTATTTTCTGATTTTGAAGGAGGTTTTATTTTGGATGGATCTGACTACCACATCCATCTGTGACTTCCTCTTGACGCATGTCAAGGCCTTCTCCTCGGTCATACCATGTGTCTTAAATACATCTGCTACCTTCATTAACCTTTGTGTTATCCTAGGCACTTTAACATTGGGAGTTGGGTCATCTAGACCCACTAGACAGTGCTCTGAACCTTTTTTCTTCAATGATTTGTGACCTTCACTGGTGTCCATGGATTACATGAAATCTTTCCACCTTTATCCACCTTTGTCATGGTAGGGAGAACACGTCAATGTAAGGGTGGGGTCATCTAAAATAGCACAAGGGTTACGGCAGCTGCTGCCATTGCTAAATCAAAAGCCCAAAGTTGACAATAAACAAAAATCTTTGAAAAGTTTCTTTGGATAGAAATGAGCCAGTGAGGAAATAAAAAAAAGAGTCTTTGACTTCAAAGTAAAATATTTCTATTTGCAGATGAAACCAGGAGGAGTCTTTACTCCAAAAGGGCTCATGGTTTCCACGTACTAAGCCCACTTTGCATTCATGTTAGATTCATGCTGGTTTTAAAGTTGCAAACACGTTGGATTCATGTTAAATATTATATTTAGAAAATACTAGTTTATGACTGTTGTGTCATTTTATTTTGCTTTATCCTTCACACCTTAAAGGTGGCATGGCTAAATTAGGCAGGCATCTGTTAAGAAACCTCAGAACAGAAAAAACTTGTCTGAGTTAAAAATAAATCCACAATGAATCAAGATTTAATAAAAAAAAATACAATTGATCATTTTGTCTTAAAAGATAATCTGAGCCTGATTTAAATTCTCAGTGCTATAATCCCATTCCATGAAAAACAAATATTGCCTTTATTGAATATTGACAAATCAGAAACAACTTCTACAAATCAACAACTTTGTTTAATTGAATCTTCATCATTAGTGAAATATTTGCCGTTTCTAATTTTAAACTACATTTTATGTTGTAGCATTTTAATTTGAAATTCAGATATTTTGTGATCAGATATCTTTAAAAAAGTCAACGTCAACCTTAGCCTCATACAGGCTGGTCCTTGAAAATATTGTCTGACATTAAACTGGTTGGTGGCCTAAAAAAGGTTGGGGGCCACTGCCTTACAGAGTGGGTTGTTCATCATCCCTTGTGCTATCTTGTGGGGTCTAGATGACCCCACCCTGACATTGATGTGTTCTCCCTACCATGACAAAGGTGGAAAGATTTCATGTAATCCATGGACACCAGTGAAGATCACAAATCATTGAAGAAAAAGAGTTTGGAGCACTGTCTAGTGGGTCTAGATGACCCAACTCCCAATGTCAAAGTGCCTCCCACGTATACACTTAAATGTATAAACACGTTGGGAGTGGGGTCATCTGGACCCCACAAGATAGCACAAGTGTTATGACCATGGGTATGACCATGGGTATTTTACTGCTTCCTCCTGTTTTCTGTTTTAGTGACCAGCAGAAAGCAGACTTCCTCCCCAGACAATGAAATCCAAAAGCCAAATCAAGCTGAAATACCTGAAAACCACAGTCAAAGCCCTCTTGAACCTGAGTCTAGTGGGTCCTCCTCTGCACTCCCTCCTGCTGTATCGGAGGGGGGAGCGCTGCGGGAGGCCGGTGAGGGCGCTTCGGGCCTGGAGCTCAGTCGACCCGGCAGTGAGACCTACCTGACGGCTTCGGACGACAGCAGCTCTGTGTTTGGCGATGACATGCAGCGGGCGGAGCGCCCCCGCCTCAGCCTGCTGGAGTCATGTGACGGAGACATGTGTAAGGACGAGAGGGAGGGGGGGCACCCGGCCAAGCTCGTCTCGGGCGACCTCAACGAGAGGTTCCAGTCTCAGACGCTTGACTCCTCCTCCTCCTCCTCCAGTGAACCAAACACTCCCAGTCCTATCCTCACCCCCGCTCTCACACCCAAGCGACCCACCACACCCCAGGACCCCAGAGACAACCCAGCTCTGCCCAAACAGCCCCGCCTCAGGACCCCGGCAAGCGCAGGGTCCATCAGTGTCTCCTTGGCAAAGAAACACCTGAGCCAGCCAGCAGTCAGCAGTGAGGCAACATACGGTCAAACACGCAACGCCCTCAGCATGCTCCGCCCACTCCGACCACAGGAAACAGACATCGACCAGCTGCTGGAAGGCAAGGAGACAGACAACAGCACCCCCCACCCCAAAAAATCCTGCACAGCTCACAAGATTCTGACATGTTTCTGTCCTTACACCCCTCAGCTGATCATGAGACGAGCTCAGAGGGGCCAGACTGTGAGGCCTCGGCCCCCGGCAGCAAGCCTCCCACCCCCCCACTTCACAGACTGCCCTCCTGGGTGAGACTGCTCGTCTGTCATTATTTCATACCTTACAGGCGATACACTGCTCCAAAAGTTCGCCAATGTTTCAGCATTTGCTACACAAACAGGAACGTTATTCATTTTACATCAAAACGCGAACAAAGACAAATTTAGAAGGACAAAAACAAAAGGTTCATGTGTTTTTTCTTCTACCAGTAACGCAACACCAAACTGGAAATCCTCTTTTACTTGTTGTTTAGCGTCTGTACAGATGTGTGTAGCTATCCTCCTTGCTGGTACCAACTAATGTCCATTTTCTCCACAGGAGAGTCGTATCTATGCGGTTGCTAAATCAGGAATCAGACTGTCTGACACGTCCTGCTCAAAATCATCAAGCAAAGGTAGCACACTCCAAGAACCTCCATCTCTACAGTGAAGATTCCTGATGTCTAACACAAGTGTCGTCTGCATGTAGACTCATCTCTGCAGTCGACCCGTCCTGCCTTTGAGCAGTACACGTCCCTCATCTATAAAAACATGACGACACCAGTTTACACGAGGCTAAAGGGGGTAAGAGTGCAGCTGGTACTGTTATTGCTCTTTAGCATAGTTGTGCTTCACAACAAGTGGCAGACGGTCACATATACTGTCACCGCACGATGGGGAGGCATCGGCAGAATCTTCAAGATTATTCAAGATGATGTGATTTTCTTGAAAATCTATGGCATGGTCAGGAATGCAGATGGCGGCGGTCAGTCAGGTGGCGATGAGGCCTTTACGAAATCGGGCGACAGTTAGCCACAGGGCCGTGGCAGCTGGATCGCCAGCCGGCAAGGGCTCTGATTGGACGATGTGTAAATGTCTCTGGATGGCGGCCGTCCATAGCAAGCGCCACAGCCCGCCCGGTAGGCCGGGGGTAAATAAAAGCCCCCGGTTAGTGTGAACAGCCATTGTCAAACACCCAGGCTGGTATGGCTACGTGGAGGAATATTTTTATTTACAACGCTCTTTGGGGTCCCCTTACCTAGGGAGCAGTCTTGTGCCATTTCAGGGATTTGTTTTTTTAGGACAGAGTTTAATAATAATTTGCGCAGAAATGATTATAGATATACTTCAAGTATTCAGCTCAGTGGCGGACTTACCATTAGGTGAAGGGAGGCGATTGCCCAGGCAATCGCCTCCCTTCACCTAATGGTAAGTCCGCCCCTGTTCACACCCACCTCTTTATTTACAGAAAGCCACTCTGCTGAGCTGCAGTCCGTTTTCAGACGAGTCCTCCAGCTCTGAGGAGTCCTCCAGCTCAGGAGAGGAGGACGGGTCCCTCTGCAGCTCCCACACCTCCTCCAGCTCCAGAAAGGACAGCAGCCCAGGCAGCCCTCGGTCTCTGAAGAGAGGTACACCCCAAAGGAGCACTCCTCTAGCTCCAGTAACGACAAATACACTCTACCAGATCTTGTTTTCATGTTTTCATGCTTAAAAGCTTCTGAGAGGGAGAGAGATGGATGTCTGCCCGTCCGTTAGACAGCAATCTGTCTTTGTCTGCAAACACATGTTACCATTATCCAACATATTTTAACTTTTGTTTGCCAACAGGTTTAACTTTCTCATCTACAAACAAAAAAACTGAACTCTTTTAATGGTAAAAGAGGCCACACCTCAAACAACCCATCATCCTCTGAACTGTGAAGAGTGATAAGGAAATCCACCTTCATCACTGAGCATCCTCTCACCCCCTGCTTCATTGGTTCATGTCGCTGCCATTAGGCAGAGGCTAACAAACAAGAAATAAACAAGAAACCTTTTCTCAATTCTGATGGATGGATGGATAGATGGATAAGCCCCTCCCTCTACTGCCCCCCATTTGAGTCAATAATAATATAATTATTGACAAAAAAGCTTCTTTAAGCATCAGTAATAGCACCTCAGCTAAAAGAACTGCAGTTTTATAATGATATTAGTTATTGAAATGTTTATTTTTCATCCTTCCACTCTGATTTTCTCATTTTCCACCCATCCAAACCCCTCCCCTCCCCTCCCCCCATATAAAATGCTCTACCTTCGCCGTTGGATAGATAGCAAGAATCTTTAATAATACTGAAGAAACATTTCTGGTTTTTTGTGCATCAATCCTGCTATGTTTGGTGAAGTTTTAAAGAGGGTTGGAAATGTCTGAGCGCAGATTTTAGCAGTTTACTGTAAGAGCTGTTTAAAAAAAAAAAAAAGATTGGAACAGACAATAGTTTTCCTCATTTTGCTCTAAACTGTTCCATCTGCAAACAGTTTTATGCATAGGCGCTTCATGGTGGGTTTAACGACTCTCTGTTAACTCTGTGCATCAGTTATTGTCAGGAACCCAAGCTGCTGGAGACCGGGCCTGTATCACAAACTCAAAGGTTTAATGTTACAACAAACTGTGAAATGTGGGAGAAATTACAAGGGTGAGAATGCAGACCACCTGACAATGAAGAAACTCAAAACTTAAATACACAGAGGATAAATGAAGACACATTTGGATAATTAACATTTCGACCCTGGTGTAAATGTCACTAGGGAGAAATAGAAACACAAAACTTGAAAACAGAACACGACAAAAAACAAGAAAAAAGCTGAAAAATCAAAAACCATCCTCACAGTTATTTTGTAGTTAAACTGCAAAGACATTTCTAAGACTTTAATAGCTTTTATTTTAAAATCCTCATGATTATCTTTAGAATAGTGCTGAAACATTGACTTTGGAATAAAAAGAAGAAGGGAAAATCACAAGTGTGTTTTAATGTACAAAATGAGGGAAACAGCCTCCAGAACTGTAGAAATCTGACAGAGAAGGAGGTCCACCTTCATTTTTGGATGTGGGATTATAACAAAGGGAAAAAAATAACCAATAGTGACATTTGTTTGTAGCTTTCATCACATCATGTTCTCCCTCTCCACCCACGACCCGTCCTGCAGGCGTGTCCATGTCTTCGGTGGCGTCGGAGAGCGACTACGCCATCCCTCCTGATGCTTACTCCACCGACACCGAGTGTTCTGAACCTGAACAGAAGCTGCCGAAGACCTGCTGCTCCGCCAGTGACAACGGGAAGGCTGTGAGTGTCACTGGGCCGACACTGACGGAAGTAAATCCTATCAGGCTGGATTTTTTATTTTTTATTTGTTTATTTATTTGTCCTCCTGTCAAACAGCAATGCAAAGGGGTGATATTTTACTTTGACAACATGGGGTTATGAATCTTCTGACACAAAATGTATATTTGAATAACCCCCTTTTGTAATTTAGACTACATCTTATTGATATAGATTATATTTGTAACCATTTTTGTTGGACCGGACGGAATAGAAAAGGAGGGAAGAAAATAGAGGGATGTTAGAGGGGGGGGGTAGGAGGGTGATTACTGAAGGGTGGGGGCGGGGTGAACCCATAAAGCAGCATAATGCAACAAGTTGCTGGATTTCTTTAATCATGACTGTCAGTTGTAGTTCTACTGTATAATAAATCTAAAAGGGGCGGGGCATGTCCACACTCTCAAATGTTACAGACATACCTGCTAGCTCCAAAAACCTTACAATACAACTACCGTTCACACACATTTACTTGTGCATACAGACTAGCACATGTGAAACATTTCATTCAGTCACGCAAACTGTTGGTGCAAAGGTAAAATAGCACCTGTGCTCGAGTGAGTGTTTCTGTTCTTCTGGGGTGGATGATGGAATGTAAAAAAAAAAAAGGAGGGAGAGTGGCCAGCCATCCCCACACCGATGCCCCCGCCGCAGCAGCAGTGGTAGCCAGAACACCCCCCCCCCCAGATAGAGAACAACCGCCCACCGGGCAAACACAACCGCCACCCAGGCCAGGGCCAACAGGACCGCCACAGGGGCCCCCAATGCCAGAGAGCGGGGAGGCACGGGGGGACAGGGAGTCCAAGCTCCAGCCCAACCTAAAGAATAGCCCCCTGCCGCACCCCCAGCCCCAGACAAGCAGCCCACCACCATCCAGGAGTTCTGAGCACCCCCACCCGGACCCCAGGCACAAGCCAGGGTCCCCAAAAGGAGGCCCCCCAGCCCCAGCTCCAGGCAGCCACCTACCGAACCCACGGTTGGTCCAGGAGAGAGCAAGGCAGGGCCGGCCACTCCTGCCATGGAGGAGGAACCAAGAGAAGTGGGGTTCTTGCCAGAGAACTCAGGGATCCTTCTCCCTGCGTGGAGAGAGCCATCGGGCCCAGGAGGCCAGCACCCAAGGGACAGGGCAGTCATTGCCGAGGGCCTGGTTCCCCCCGCCAGGGATGGGGTGGAGGACAGATGATCAAAGTGGTGGGTAGGGCACTGAGAGGACATCTCATGCTTTCTGACAGTGATGACCAAGCACCCTTCCACTGGCTCCCAATCAAATTCAGAATACAATTCAAACGTCTTCTCACCATAAAAGCTCTCCATAACCTGGCTCCACCTTATCTTCTCCATATCTACACTCCCTCCCACTCTCTCCGTTCTTCTTCTTCTCCGCTGATTGTATTGTGTTTTTATTGTGCTACATTTTATTTTTTCTGCAATGTACAGTGTCCTTTGAGTGGCAAGAATATAAAATAGATTATTATTATTACCCCACCAAGGGTCCTATCAGGCTGTATTACCTTTACAGATGAATAGATTTTACTGTAAACCTGATTTGAATTTTCAGGTCACTGACAGATTATTTTCTTTTTATTTTGGTGTAATTATTTTAAACTAATGTTCCCCTTTCTGTTGTCACAATATATATTTATTTCTGCCTCTTTTGACGTGTTATTCATTTCAGACAGTGTTTTACTGTGAGCCCTTCTTGACACTGATCAGCCTCGTGTTTTGTAGGACTCAATGGAGAAGTCAGGATACCTGTTAAAAATGGTCAAAACCTGGAAGAAAACCTGGAAGAGACGCTGGTTTGTCCTCAAGGATGGAGAGCTTTTGTACTACAAGTCGCCCGTGAGTTTTGTGCTTTTCACTTTTTGTTTTATTTGGAGGGTAAAAAAAATACACAAGCGTGTTCACACTTGTACACTAAGAATTAAATCTGCGGTTTTATGGAGATGCATCTCAACACGACTCATTAATTATCATTAATCCAGGTAAATTCCATTTTAGTAGTAAGTAAAGTTTTACCTGGTGAAACATCTTTTTTACCTGCAGCTGATTTACATAAAATAATAAATAATCCTTTTGAACTTTGGATAGATGAATTTATAGATTCCTATCTTAGAAGCACTCTTGGTACTGGGTACAAACCCCTTCGTGCTCATTCTGTTCACTGCAGGCTCCTGTAGTTTTCACCAACATTTAGGCTTTAAAATACAGTCTATGTGACCTGTGGAGCTTATTAGCTTTATAAAAATATCTTTGTATAGAGATATATTTGCATCTATTCAAAGATACATACAGAAATGCAGAATTATTTACCACATTTTGATAAAAAATGTATATAAGGAATTCATTTTTGCGCTTTAAAGACACTGATACATTCCTGTAGGGCTTAAAGGGTTCTTTCTTTCTCCTGCAGAGTGATGTGATCAGGAAACCTCAAGGTCAAATTGAGGTCAATGGAACCAGCAGCATCGGCCGTGGGGAAGCGAAGCAAGTTCTCCAGGTATTTGGTTTTTCACACGAGTGGGTCCTTGACCTGTTAGGACCTGATAGAGGAAAGGGAGTACCCAGGCACTCTGCTCTCTGTGCAGATTGTGACCGGGAAGCATGTTTGCTACCTGAAGGCCGACTCTCCCAACCTCCTGGAGGAGTGGCTGCGGGTGCTGCAGATCGTGCTGCGGGTGAAGACTGCGAGTCCTCTGTTCACTCAGCCGGACGTCCGCCCTGTCATGAAGGGGTCGCTCATCAAGGTCCAACTTCCACTCTCCCTCAGTTTAACAATCTGAAACAAATCCCTTGAATTTGTTGGAGAAACTTTTCAGAAGTGGAGTTTCTGACATCTGTCTCCGCTGCAGGTGAAGCACGGATACTCCAAGCGGGTTTACTGTGCTCTGATTGGCAAGACTTTGTACTACTTCCGCAGCCAGGAGGACAAGGTGTATTTTTAACGATCTGCTATCGAATCAAAAGAGGAGTGTAGAAAAGTGCTTTGAACTGGTGAAAGTGGAAATAATTGAATGAGCTGCAGCTTTTAATCCTAAGCATTCTGGGTTCAGCAGTTCCCGCTTGGTCAAATTAAGCTTTGGGAGGCCCGGGTGGAGGAGGTGGACAGGTCAAGGGGTTTGGATGACATCCTGAAAGAATGTGGGCGGAGCCTTCAGTCTGCACCCTTCATCTTATCCATCCACCCACAGGACCAAGGTCTAACCTACTTGCTTGTTGAATCCCGGAACGAAAAGGTCAGTTTAAAACTGGATCCTTGTGATCTTTTTTCCGTTTGTCAGAATTTCTGAATTCATCTGCCTTTGGCCCACGCTTCCTCTGTGATCCAGAAATCGTGGCTGTATCATCTGTCGGTAGCAGCCGGCACCACTGTGGGAAAAGTTGGAACTGAGTTTGAGCAACTGGTAGGAAAACTTTTCCAGGAGGACGGGGATCCAAGTGAGTTTTTGTCTTTCTGTTTTCTGAGTTGCTGCATGACACCTGGGATTAAATGCTGGCTACACACAGTCAGTCATCAGTCAGAACTGGAGGAGTTGCAGGTAATCCCCATAAACAGAGACTGGACAGGTTGTCTCTGATGTACTCCAATGGATTCTGGACGTGGAAATCGGTGTTCCAAACAGCCAGTTCAGAGAGATGTGGTTTCTGCTGTGAGAACTGATTAAGACAAGTGGACTTGGTCAAAATCCAGTGGAACATTTGACAGCTTTTTTAATGTGAGATCACATTCCTTTATTAAGGAGTCAGTGCGTGCACGTCACTGATTACTAGATCAGGGGTCTGCAACCTTTAACATAAAAGAGCCATTTGGTCCAGATTCTTACAGATCAATACTCAAACTGCAAATTCCCACTTCACCTTTAAAAGAATGAACTTTTATTTATGTTTTTGAGGCTGTAACCCATTCTTTTATAAAATATAGTTTTCAAATATCCACAATAATTGAATTATAACATTGTTTTATATATTTTTTAAAAAAATCTTTAACTTCATTTACTTCTGAGAGCAGCACCTACAAGTCCCTTTCAAAATAAAATACATCTTGTGTCAAATAAGATCTTCCTGCTGCAGCAGTTGTACTTGAATTAAAAAGGCAAAAAATTCATTCAAACATGGTGCTTTCTTTAATTATGAATCCTTTTCTCCTTATGCTGTCAAATATAAATCTTACCACATTGGTGAAGGATTTTCATTTTTTAAACCTGTACACGTAGATGCAATTTTACTCTTTAAGAACTTTTCCTCTAAGCATCAATTAGACACGGATATGCAGCAGAAGATAGGAATCTGTGCTTGAAGCTCATTCTACAAACACCACCTTAAAACTTAATGAACTCAAACAAATTAACCAAAACAAGTTTTTCAAATTACTGGCATTTTTCCTTCAAAGCCAAAGAGCCACAATGGAGGCTCTGGAGCCACAGACCCCTGATCTAGGATGTGGTGTAAGGGCTCCGTACGACAGCATCACCTGTATGTGCAACTTACATCATCCTTAAAAACACTTCACAATGTTTGCACGACAATATGTTCCAATTTCCTGACATCCCATGAGGTGGCTGCCCAAGGTCAAAGGGAACTGCACTCCGCTAAGATACAGCCACACCTCTCTACCACCCTGTGCGGGCCGGGACAGCCCAAAAACCTGCAGCTCCCATGCGGGTCAGCCGAATGAGGCCAAAGCTTAAGCTGCACAAATGAGCATGCCGTTATAGGCACAATAACCGTTCGGCATGCAACAACCGTTCGGGGTCCTTCGACCAGTGCTGACGTCACATTATGTGATTGGCTGTCCGTTGGTCTGATGACGTGTCAGATAGTGATTGGTCTGGACACTACCATAGAAGAAGGTATTTTGAAGTCTGTTGTTTTTTTTAATTGAACTTATGAAGTCTGTTGTAAACAAGCAGAGCGCCGACATAGAGCGAGATTATCTTCTAAACGTGCTTTTACTATTGTTATGATTTTTATTAAGTGCATTTGCAGCCAAATGGACTACGATCCGAACCCTTCTCCGGACCGAACACTATGACAAAGCACCTTCCCTGCCTGCAAACACGAAGCTACGAGACTCCAGCTGCTCTGATCAGAGACACTGTTCACTTGTGTGGAGCAGCAGGTTCATTCTAACAGCCACAGATCTTTTTGCAAAGTGGGTTGTGGCAAAATCTCTTTATAAACACCACAAAGAATAATGTCAGACACAACTTGTGAGGGAAACCTTTATTACTAAAGGAAACGTGAAATGAAAATATGTAGAGCCTGAGCAGATCTCCACGCTACATAGTTTGTCCAAGTGGGGCCACCGTAGTGTGACTCGAAGGACCCCGAACGGTAGTTGTAGGCCGAACGGTTATTGTACCTATACCATCAATGAAGGATGTGATTCCAACGCTTTTTCAGTCATAAATGCTTCTCTCAGACTCCCAGATCTGGAACCATCCCATGTTAGTGTTCAGTAAAGAGGCGCTGCTGTCCCCGCTCACCACTCTGCCCTCTCAGGCCCTGCAGACAGAGGCTGTCAAACTCTTCAAGGTACATCTTGGTTATCAAGCCAGAGCAGTTGTGTGGTGAGAAGTGCCTTCATCTTTTGTGCTCTGCTCTCAGACGTGTCAGCTCTTCATCAACGTGGCCATCGATGCCCCAGCTATCGACTACCATGTCTCGCTGGCTCAGAGCGCCCTGCAGGTCTGTCTGGCTCATCCTGAGCTTCAGAACGAGATCTTCTGCCAGCTCATCAAGCAGACGCGCAAGAGGCAGCCGCATGCCCAGCCAGGACCCCTGCAGGTCGGCACCATCACCACAAGGGGGCACCACTTGTATTTGTGATTGACTCTGGTATCTAGAAGAGAAGGAAGAAGGAACTCCCCTTTGTGTAAAACAGCCTCAGTGACTCATCTGTCATAACATGGACAAGGTTACTACTTTAGAAGGGTTTCGGTCTTCTTGAGCTTATCTCTGTAGTCATCAGATAATCTGACCATTAGAGCAGCTTTTTCAGTGAACAGCAAGTCCTGACTAGTTATTGTTATAGTTTGTTTAAAAAACTCTGCTGTTCCCCTGAAAGGATTTCCACATGACAAACTGTTTGCAAAAGGTCCTTAAAAGCAATGGTGACGTAAAGTGATGTAAGGGATTCCAAAGAATCTGTGTGTGTGTGTGTGTGTGTGTGTGTGTGTGTGTGTGTGTGTGTGTGTGTGTGTGTGTGTGTGTGTGTGTGTGTGTGTTTGTGTGTGCGCGTGTGTGTGTGCGCGTGTGTGTGTGCGCGTGTGTGAACCAAACACAAAAACAACTGCAGCCCTCCCCTGGAGCTTTCTTTCTTCACATAGATGAACACTTAATAAGATGGCTGTGTCTGTCTTCTCAGGGTTGGCAGTTTCTGGCCTTGTGCGTTGGACTCTTCCTGCCTCAGCATCCTTTTTTCTGGTTGCTCCAAGTTCACCTACAGAAACACGGAGACTCCAGGTGAGAAACCTCAGCAGCTCACAGGCTGAAGCACTGAGCTATGGCCTTAGTCACAGCCATAGACTGTACATAGAGATGGACAGAGCCGTGACGTCACCCGTAGAAAATGCCTTACCCCCTGCAATGTTTCTAGGGCAGCTGCTGTCGCCGATCATGAGTCAGCTTGTTTGGAGTCCACAGCCCTCCCACTGAAAGTGTCTAAGGAGAATCAGTTACTCAAAGGCTTTTATTAGGGCAGTTTATAACTTGAAAAACTAGCGATAAAGAAAAAATGTTATGGGAAAAAAAACGATTAGCAAGAAGATGTTAGGAAAATGTATCAGAGCAAGAATGGTCATTCTGACCAAACTATAGCGGTTTATTTGTCTATAGAAGTCTATGGGGTTTTGTCTTCTTGGATCCATCGGAGACTTCCTGTTTGGAAGTGGAGGGGGGAGGTCAACGGTAATGATAGAGGGCTGTCAGGACAAACCACTCCTCCGTCTGTTAGGGGGAGGAGGGTGGACTGGAGACGCAACAGAGACAATGTACAGTAACTGACTGTCCGGAGACGGATTCCCTACACAAGGCAAGGGAGACGCACCGCAGACCGACCTGTGTAAATCCGACATGACGGCACTGTACGACAGCATCACCTGTACTTCACCATACATTTACCACACACACGACAATGGCAAGTTCCATTTTCACGCCAGCCTCCACACGGATGACTAAGGCTTTAGGAGACCACACAACAAATAAATGTCAAATAGTTCCACACGCCTCTGTCCCTTCCCTGTTTACCATCTAACTCTTTCTGTTGAGCTCTTCCCTTTTAGTGCATAAAAGGTCATCAGTTCTTTCTCTGTTGGCAATCGTAGTCAAGGAAACATGCACACAATTTTTACCAACACGGGTGTCCCAGAAATATGTTTCTTTATTCTTTGTCTTTAAATAGGACGACGCCTTTTTAGCATCCAAACCAAATCACTGAGATATCATATAATTTTTTACACTTGAAAATAGTCACAACAGCTTCTCAGGTAATGTCTATTGAGATAAAAATGGCATTTCTATAATCATATTTTGTGGCAGTTTTATACATTTTTCAGTTAAATGTATTTGCTCATTACAAATGAAAATATGATGTATTAACTAAAGCGTTCTCTTTTGATCTATTGTAAAAGTGTTCCCAATGGTCTTTTTAGTATGATGAGTGCGACCGACTGTGCGTGTATTCGCTCCACACACTCACACACACTCTCCCCCCTCCCTTCCTGGAGTGCACCGGTTTCAGCACACATACTAATCCCACAACACATGCTTTTTAACATTCTTCAACAGATCTGATCAAAGTTGCAGAGAAAGGCAGGTGTAGGTCTCAAATCCATAATGGTCACATGTGCGAAATGTGTCAACGTCCGTGGGGCATTACAGTTCTTTTAAGACGTTAAAACAGCCGTTAACCACGATAATTAACTGGTTTCAAGCCAGCTCTCTTTCGTCGAACGACTATCAAGTGAGCCCTCTATTAAAAACAATGTGCGGCTTTCTACCATACAATACTGCAACAGCAGGAGTTCATTTCAAAATAGAAGCAAAGTGTGAGCATGTCATTCACTTTATATATTTATTTATTTATATATATATATAAGTGTGGATTTTCACAATAAGACTCAATTAAAATCAGGTATCAATGCACTCTTGCTACTATATTGACATATGATGACATATGTCTTCTCACTTTTAGTATGCTATCTAGTGATGTCAGAAAATACGTTTCAGACTGATTTGATGTGGAATATGGAACCTCACGCATAATTGTTTCTCTGTTCAGTCTGCACCAGAGCAACGCAGAAAGCTGTGTTTGCTTAACCCTTGTGCTATCCTAGGCACTTTAACGTTGGGAGTTGGGTCATCTAGACCCACTAGAAAGTGCTCTGAACCTTTTTTCTTCAATGATTTGTGATCTTCACTGGTGTCCATGGATTACATGAAATCTTTCCACCTTTATCCACCTTTGTCATGGTAGGGAGAACACGTCAATGGAAGGGTGGGGTCATCTAAGATAGCACAAGGGTTAAACAGCAAAGACTCAGACTGGCTTCCCATCTCTGGTGGCGTTCACCAGGGCTGTGTGGCAGCTCCTGATTTTTACTGCATCATAGATCAGCTGATGTCCCGGGTCTGTGAGCAAGTCCCTGAAGTGTCTCTTGGCAATTACCATCTGACTGACCTGGAGTATGCTGATGACACCGTCCTGCTCAGCACATCCCTTAGCCAGCTATAAAACACTCTGGGCATTTAAAGGGAAGAAGCAAAGAATTATGGTCTCCAGGTGACTGGACAAAAACACATTTATGCAAGTTAGTGATGGCCCAGACCCACCGCCCCATCCGGCTTGGCAATGATCTCATCGAGCCTGAAAAGAGCTTTGCATACCTGGGATCTATAGTGACAGGTAACAGTGACCTAAAACTAGAAGGGCACTGGCAGCATCAGCTCTGTAGTCTCTCATAAAACCACTATGGACGGCATGGAAACATCACGGGCAAGACAAAGCTCCAGATTTAAAACTTAGCTGTACTCTCCATCTGGCTTTATGTTTTGGAGACATGGCCTTTAAGTAAAAGCATAGCCACAAGAATAGAACAGCCACGCTCTCAGGACCATTGAGAACATCCTATGTGCCCAACATGTTTCTAACAGAGCATTAAGATCCCGAACCTGCCAGCCCCAAGCCTCCTGCTTTGTTGCACAATGACGCACCAGCTGGTTCGGCCATGCTCTCCGCCTTCCCTCTTACCATTTTGCAGTTTAGTCCAAGTGCTGCAGGCTGGAAACGACCTCAAGGAAAACCTCGTACTCGGTGGACAGAGGTCATTGCGGGAGATATTAAACCTTATGGGCTTGCTATGAAAGAAAATAAAAAAAAATAGAAAACCCTTGTTTTTTGGGTCGGCTCTACGCACCGGGAAGGTGCATCGCCCCCCCCTGCAAGAGCCTTGATGATGATGATGATGATGATGAGTAATAACGCCCTAATACCTGATTTCAATTGGGTCTTATTTTGAAATTCCACATCAGATCAGTCTGAAACTTAGTTTCTGAAATCACTACATAGGATACTATAAGTGAGAAGTGAAATGAGTTTTTATTTTGCACATATGTCAAAAATTATTGTAAGTACTGCTCAATACATGATTTTAATTGAGTCTTTTTTTTAAAATTCTACATCAGGCATATAAATATATATATGTAGATATATATATGGGGCGTGTGGGTGCGTGTGTGTATATACATATAAATTGAATGACAGTTCTTCCACTTTGCTTTTACTTTCAAAAGAAGTCGTTCTTGCTGTTACCGCTAAGTATGGAAGCGGCACACTGTTTTTAAGAAAGGGCTTCACTTGACAGCCGTTCGATGAGAGAGGGCTGCCTTGAAACCAGTTAATTATCATAGTTAACGGCTGTTGACCACTCGCGCCCCCTGCCCCACAGTTTCAGAACCACTCCCATAGAGCAACCGCGCCCCCCTCCTTTACCTGCCGGTTGCTGAGAGCTTGGAGTGGGAAGCTTGAGGCCTGAGTATTTTTAACGTCACAAATGAGCTCTTTTTCAAACTACTTTTTTTGACTGCTTTTGATTAAAGAAATACACAGAAACGTAATTTTAATCTTTCCATAATAACATGTTAAAAACGCCAAAAAGACAACATTCAGAGTGGATCTTCAGCCATTTTTTATTAAGAGGAACCTGTTGAGCACTGCGTCTTACATACAACGTGATTCCGTTTCCTCCGATGTGTTTTTTTACTTATTTTTTTTAATTGAACTAGGACTTAGATCATTTTTAGTCTCACACAAAAAATCTTTAGGATAATTAACATCACTATGATCATAATTTATCTTTATAGGTATTTATCCTTTATAATTCTGAAATAGACAGCGAATTGTTTACCCATAACCTCTCCTGTTCCTACCTGATGATCCACTCCTTGTCCTCCTCAGGACAGAGGTGGGAAAGTATGCCATCTACTGCCAGCGCTCCATGGAGCGCACCCAGCTGAGGGGAGGGAGACAGGCCCGGCCGTCCCGTATGGAGATCCTGTCCATCCTCCTGAGGAACCCCTACCACCACTCGCTGCCTTTCAGCGTCCCCGTTCACTTCCTCAACAACACGTACCAGGTCACAGCAACGCACAAAAACCCCACTCTGACACTCCACGGGTTTAACAGTTGGCCTGAACTGTTGTGTTTGAATTCCTTATGCTAAAAACTATTCATGCAAACAGTTTTATTCACTGTGTTGCAGAAAGTCTATGTGGTTTTGTTACATCACAAACACACATAAGAGCAAAAACATGTAAACTTTCAATACCGGTTGTGTACTTTCATAAAGATTTCCTACATGTCTTTCCAAATGAAAGAGGTTCAAAGCTACGATACTAGACACTCCTGCTGAAATCAACACCGATTACAGATTTTTCATCTGGAAAGACAACCTTTTATAAATTCCTATTTGAAAACTGTTGGAAGTCATTTCTTTTCTGTGCCAGAATCGGATTTTCTTTTTATTCCATCTGTTTCTCCAACCAGGTTCTGTTCTGTCCCTGGTGTTTCGTTTCACAAAGCCTTGAACGTTAAATGCTATTCTAATGTGCAGTTCACTGTTTCGCCAGTATATGACCACAAACTGCTTTAATGTCAGACAATGTTTTCACAGACCAGACTTTAGGATGTGGTGGATAAATGCTACTGAATGAATTTATAGGACATTTAAAAAAACAAACATATTTTCTATGTATAATAACAGACACTAATCCACTGTGAATGAGACTTTATTAGCAGCAACTGTAGATGTCTGCAACCTTTCTGTCAATGACATATAGGCAAGAATCCAAAACAGTTTAATGTTTCTAGGCTTGTGTTTTTGTTAAGATTTCTTTTTTAAATAATTCACATGGAGGCAGATTTAGGGAAAAAAGATCCTTTTCTGACAAACTGCCCCCCCTCTAGTAAATTTGTCCTTTTCTCAGCAGGTTTAATTTGAGTTTACATTTCAATGAAATTAATGGCGTTTTCAAACCATTTATCAATTAGCTTCTTGCTATTTTATTATTTTAAACATTTAAGGAGGGTTTAAGGGCAAGGAAGCCCAGTTTAGTTTAGTCTGTTTAGTGTAGTTTAGCCATTACACATACAACAAGTCCATGACTTTAATTTTTTTATAATTCATGTTTATTACTTAATTACCAGTTTAAAGCCCATTGAGATGACTATTGTTGTAAATATTGGGCTATATAAATAAAGTTGAATTGAATTGATTTTATCTCCAGCTGCTTCAGACTGACACAGTTCTCCTCATGGTGGGGGTTTTTTCAGCTCAGGCTTTATTACAAGTAAGTTTCCTTTACAAACAGTGATTCTTCAGGGACTCTTTAAAAGTTTTGGAAGTTGTGTATCAGATACAGTCACAGGAAAACAGGGTGAGGGAAATCCTAGTTGTCAACAGTGATAGAGTGGAAGCTAAGTACTACATTCCCCTTCTCTACTGCTTTCAAATCTGCTGAAATAATGCCTACAGGTGTCTGGACAATGCATATAAAGGGCCCTAAAATTTAACATTTTCACGGGGAGGACCCCCAGACCCCCCCTCAGTCTACCCCTGGGTTATAGCCGCCTACTCAGTAAACCTATTCTGAAAGGTAATGATGCCCCGGACAAATAGGTCATCCTTAAAATACTGAAATGAGCTGGATCTCTTTTTTTCAGTAACACCAGCTCAGCGGCATAATAACGGCATTGTTTCCTCTCTAAATTAACATATCTTTAAGCTGATGGTACTGTCTTTATAAAAACAATGAAATACTTGGACTTCTACTGTTCTGCATGATAACACTCCACAATACTTGTGATGCCTTCAATGGAAAGTATTAAATTCAATCTTCCTGCGTTCTTCACTTGACAACAACAAGCAGATTGTTTGTTCTACTCCAGTCATGAATGGCTTCCATGTGTTTGTTTTCTGCTCCGAACTGTCTGCTGGCAGGTGGTGAGCTTCGATGCGTCCACAACGGTAGACGAGTTTCAGTGTCGCCTCAACCTGGATACTGGCATGAGGAAAACCGGACTGTCTGGTTTTGCTCTTTACACCGATGATCCCTCTGGGCGGGAACTGGAACACTGCGTGCAAGGAGGCATCAAGGTGCATTTTTGTGTGTTTGCTAACCTTGATGTGGCTGAGCTGCTGCAGAAATAACCGTTTTGTTCAACCTGCAGATCTGTGATATTATCGCCAAATGGGAGCAGGCCTCAAAGGAGAACCTCTCTGGCAAGTCCGACACCACCAGGAGTGTCCGTCTGACTTACAAAAACAGGTAGAGGGTGAAGCTCAGGGTGTTGTTCCATGCAAATGAAAGGGCTGTGAGCTGCCTGCTTTGTGGAAACTGCAAACATGTACTTGCTCAAAAGTCCCCACAGGATTCCTGGCATTGTTAAGTGATGAGTGAATCATTTTTACTTCAGTGTTTTTCTCCTGTTCTTTGATAAACCAAACATACAAATTAGAAACATTTGAATGTGTTGAGCTCAAAGTGCTTTACTGTTAAAAACAAACAACAGATTAAAAAAAATATATAGCCACCAAAACTTAAATTAGAAAACCAACTCCCCCCTTTGCCCGCCTCCCCTCCCCTTCATTGACACATACACCCCATTGCCCCAAACACAATGAAAACCACACTCTAACTATCAAAGAAATGTGGCTGTAACTGTTCTATGACAGTAACAGTGAAGATTACAGGCATAACTTCCCTCCTAATGCGAAGCAAGACACATTAATAGTCCCAGTTGCCATAGCAACAGCGGGAACTGGAAGTTGGTTGTACTGCGATAGTATTGCCCTTTTTGCCTACAGCCTCGGTGCCTGTTTGTCACATGAGAACATTGTGGAGGAGCCTTGATTTGTTTAAATACTGTGACATCACGGCCATTTCCTGCTCTCCTGCTTACACCCCCACCCCCTGCAGGAAAACGCCAACCCACCTGTATCTGACCCACCAACCACTGAAAGTGCTCAAGCATATCAATGCCAAGGATAAAAGTTGAAAACATCGTTGTCTCATTTGCTTCACTTTAGATTCTTTCAGTTGTACGATGAGAAGACACAGCATAAAACGGATGACTTTCCCTGAAGCAGTCTCTTTATCCCACGCCTTTGCCTTTGCCTTTGCCTTTGCCTTTGCCTTTGCCTTTGCCTCTGCCTTTGCCTTTGCCTTTGCCTCTGCCTTTGCCTTTGTTTTCAACAAATTGGAAATAATTCAAATATCTCCAGTTGACCCTACATATTCATCCACGTCCATATTTCCGCTTTCTTCCTCTTGCTTTGACCAATCTCCTTCTCTGCATTATCACACGTGCATGTTTATTATTGTTTATTAGTATCCCTTTTGTATCATTTAACCAAGCCACGATGTCAGAGCCGACTGTTTACAGGTTTTTTTGATTAGTCACTGATGGTTTCACTGCACCAAAACGTGAGTAATGAAGTCATGAGGGTTTCTGTGGTCTAGTCATTGTAGTTTCTTATGTTACTCCATTACTGACAGTAATTGTTCAGAAATCCATGGATTTGGTTTTACTTCCTCCATAGGGCTGGGAACAAGGCAATTGGAAATTGGTTTTAAAATTTCATATACAAGATCTCAAAAAAGGTCTTTAAAAAGTCTTGAATTTAACTTGAAGAAAAACAAGTAGGAACCCTGAATTTAGTTCCAGTCTTTGCTTTAACTCTTTTCTTTTCAAAGTTGGATTTACTACAGCAGTTCATTCAGTTTCTCAAATTCTCTTTATTTGATCAAACTGAAGCAACACGTCTTTTGATTTTTTTAGATGTTGTTGTAGATGTTTGTTGTTCAGAGCGCCCACTCCTCCTCTGAGATGGTGGCGTCTCTGTAACTTAGATAACAAACTCAGGATCTCCAAAGAAGGCCGTCCGGCAGGAATCAAACTGTCAAATCCATCATCATTTCCTTCTTGCCATGGGTTTCATCAAATTGAAACAGAAAGAAAAAGGTTCGACAACAGTAAAGGTTTCCTGCCACGCCTTAAACCGTCTAAATTTCCTGGGAAGTCATCAGTTGATTCCGTCGTCGTGTTTTTCTGCTCTTCTTTCCAGCAACGTCTAATGTTTGTGTTTTGTTGCCCCCCCCCCCCTACAGACTGTACTTCTCCCTTCAGATGAGAGGGGAGTCTGACAGGGAGAGGCTGCTGCTGGCGTATCAGACCAGCGAGGCCATTGTGACGGGACACTTTCCTGTCAACAAGGAGCTGGCTCTGGAGATGGCTGCGCTGCTCGCTCAGGTGGGCGGGGCCACACACCTTCACCGATGCAGAGTTCTTCAGATGTCCAACAGTTTAGGTCAAACCTCTCAGAACTTTGGACCTGTTCTCCAGAACGCTGACTCCTGTTCACATTAATCACAGTGTTTTTTAGAATGCTGAAATCATTAATTATTATTATTAATATTCAATCTCATTAGTACCCAACTTCCTGTCCCTGCATGATCTGCTCTGTGTGGAATTGATGCGCCGTGCTCAGACGTCAGGAAAAGCAGAAACGGACTCCTTGAGCGGTTTTCTGACATCATAACCATATTTAAGGTCGTCTAATCAGCGACTAGTTAGACCAGAACTCACAGGTTCAAGCTGCGTCACTGTCCCATCTCCTTGGGTCTCTGGGGAGCGGCGGTTTCTCTCGCTGTCCGTCTCTGTCTTTTTCTCTCTGGCAGCTCTGAGTCTGACTGGAGCCGCAAAACAGCTCAGAACTCCCGTGTTACAAGAAAATGGCTATGATGAAATATCGGCGGATTTTGGAGCAATGTTTTTTGTCTTGTTTCTCTAATGGGAATTTCTTAATATTAATAGTAATACAAATAAAAAAGAACAGCGGGCACTTTTTATTACGAGGCAAAAAGGGCAGGTGCTCAATTGCCGGGTTTCCACTGAGCGATACGGTCCGGTCCGGACCGGTCTGGTATTTTGAGCATTGCATTATAAACTGGACCCACTCAGCCAGACCAATAGCACCATTTTTGGGCCCCCGTTGGTTGTAGGTCCATAGAAAAATGGAACGGCCCAGTTAGGGCGGATCTACAGTTGAAACCCATTGGTTGGCTGAAAGTCCTTATGACACAAGAAAGCGGCAGTATTCCTGTGTGCCGACAACATTTAATGCTTTGTATCTACAAAGTACCAGAAGCTAAACGGAAAAAATGAAATGCTTTGAGTGGAAACGCTCGTCTGAATGGCCTGGACCATTCTGAACTGGACCGGACCAGACAGGATCAGACCGTACCACCAGTACCAGGCTTATGAATGCAAATGTCTGGAAGAAGCAGCAAAAGCAAACTTCTGAATTCCCTTGGCAACGGCGCCTTTTTGTTAACCACACCCACATTTCTAACTTGTTCACATTGTATGTCATATTGTTTGAGCCAACAATTCATGGATTCATTTCACAATGGTAACAAATGTGTGAGCAAAAGGGAAACACCACTTTTGTGAGCTCACAACGTTTACGCCAGTAAAAATCTACCCATTCTAATAGGAAAATACAGTAAGCAGCTGATTTCTTTTTATTAGTCAAGATTGCGGCCTTTTTCTAAGGTCAAAGATCAACCAAACTTCAGTTGTGGGTGTAGAATTTAGTTTGTAGCGTGTGTGTGATATTTTGTGAAGATCGCTTTATACCAATTCTATACGAGAAAATGTAAAAATCAATTAATTTCACACTTTTCAAAAAAAACAGCAACCAAGCTGTTGGTCCTGTGGCCAATGGCCATCCCATAATAATTTGGAAAACTTCCTTAGGATATCCCGGACACATGTCTTCTGGTTTTGTCAGAGGATTTGGAAATATTCTTTTGATCCCCAAGAGATATTTTTGGCCCCATGTTTTTCTTAACTTTTTTTCTGCAGTGATGTTAAAAAAAAAAATTTGGAGGGGGGGGGGGGGGGTTACATCAGGTACATGCAAGTTTTGGTGAGAACTAGAGTATGTGGCTGGGGCAATATTTCATGCTACAACATGCAGCAAGAAAGAAGAATTGTGAAAACAAAACAACAAAAAAAACCAAACAGTGATCTTCATGTAACCAATGACGACAGTGAAAAAACTGGTTTGTACTCAGACAAGCTGCAACAATGGAAGGAGAGGGAAAAAGGAAATGAGTTTTCTTGATGATAATTCTGAGAAACAATTAGACATGATATGTAATCAGTTGATTTTGATTTTTCGGCTGTTTTTAGTGAGTCGGGAAAGGAATCTTAGTATTAGTATTGTAGTCAAGTATTGCTGTATTTTATTTGTTTACACGCAGCTGTATTTAGCTGGGAAAACCTGAACACAGCACGCTACACTTCATTCAGCCAAAGCATCAGTGCTGAGTTTCTGCCCCCACCCAGTGAGGTGAAAAAATGCCTGACTTGTCGCTGCACGCCTGCATGCAGGTGGAGTTTGGAGACTTCGAGCGGCCCTTCTCGGCTCCCGGATCAGCCCAGACCAAGTCAAACCAGACCGTGAAGCAGGTGCTGGACCGATTCTACCCCAAACACTACCGCAGGACCACATCAGAGCAGCAGCAGAGGTGCGGCGCCGCTCTGCGGTCCAAAAATACCTGCTTTATGTTCATCTAGCTTCCCTAGCATGTTCTGAGCTCACAAATAAGAGACGGCACCCCCCAAAAGGGTGTAAATGTGGAAGATTTGACAGTTTTTGCAGAGATCCTTACAGATGTTGGGTGTTCCCTCTCAGACAGCTGCTGCAGAGCCTGTCTACACGGTGGGCCTCGCTCAGGGGGCGGACCTCCTCAGAGTGCGTGCGGACCTACCTGACGGTTGCTCGCAAGTGGCCCTTTTTTGGTGCCAAACTGTTTGAGGCAGAGGTGAGGGGTCGATCCCGCAGGTGGAGCGTCTTCACGCCATTCTCTGCCTCCTATTGTTGCTATCTGTCTATCTGCCTCTCAGAATGTGACCGCATTAAAAGATGAGCGGACTGGAAGGCATTTACACTAAAAGGTTTCTTTCTGTTTTCAGTCCATCACTCCTTCTCCAGAGGTGGGGGCCCGTGTTTGGCTGGCGGCGCACGAACACGGCGTCGGCGTTCTGGAGTACGCCTCCATTGTAAGACGCTTTTCAAAGCCTCACATCCCTTTTGTGTCCACCTCTCTTATGTGCCTTCACACTTGGACCTGCAGAAACTGTTGGTGTCCCACCCCTACAAGAACCTGATGACATTCGGGGGCTGCAAGCAGGACTTCATGCTGGTGGTGGGTCACAGGAGCGGTTCCAACGCCGCCAAGAACAAATCGACGGAGAAGCATCTGTTTGCCATGGAAACCTCTGAGGTGAGAGGAGATCAAAGCAGGAACATTTAGTACATGAGCGATGACATCACAGTGGGACAGACCATCAACAGGTGAAGGGGGCCAAAATCTCCTATGGGGGCTCCAAAAACAAACCTTCAAAATCAAATAACGAAACCAAAACACACATGTTGGGAATATCCAGAGGAAGTTTTGAAATTATTATGGGATGGCCACAGGACCCTGTCTCGGCAGCCATTTTGTGACAAAGTGTGACATTTGTTTATTTTCCTACATTATGGGAAAAGAAAACTTGTTTGATCATTTCAGAGAGAAATCAGGTTAGGTCTACAACCACAACTGAAGTGTTGTTGACCTTTGACCTCAGGAAGAGGCTGCCATCTTTAATTTAAAAAAAAACAAAAGAAGAAACCTTTAGTACCAGCTACAAATTTAAACTCCTCCTAGGGATTCAATCTACCCCCCCCCCATCCCCTCGAGCATCATTGGAAATAGAAGTCGTAGATTTTGAAAAGTGTTAGCTTACAAAAGTGGCGTTCCCCTGTGGCTCGCACATTTCTAACTGGAATATTGGGAAAATGTAACACACGAATCATTGGCTCAAGCTGATCAAATCAATCTAACATTCCATATGACCACATTAGGAATGTGGGTGTGGTTAGCATAAAAACATCCGTTGCTAAGGAAATCCCAAAGCTTACTTTTGCTGATTCTTCTAAAGCTTACATGGACCTGTTCGTCAGTCCCAGGCGACCATAAAATTGTCGCTATGGAGATAAAACCAAAAGAAAAGCCACCTAAATTTGTTTTAATGAATTTGTCACATGCATCTCTGACCACGGTGGCAGAGGCAGAAGGGGGAGGAGTCAGTGAGGCTTAAGTGTGGGCAGTGAGGGCAGGGGCAAGTAGAGGCTGCTCCGACAGTGATGGCGAGTGACAAGGGGGCAATGAGGGGGGCGATTGGTTAAACCTGTGGTCTATTTATTTATTTATTGATGTTAAACTATAATGAAATGAAGCGTTGTGAACAAGCCCGCTTGTTTCTGTGACAGATCCGGGAGATCACGCTCCTCATCTCCAGCTACATCAACAGCGCGCATCAACAGAAGGCCGCCGCCCATCACCTCTCCGCCCCAGCTCTGATGGTGGCGTAGCCCAGGGAGATCCCCCAAAACCCCCCCAAAAAAAGCTTCCACAACCGCCACCACGCCTTTGCTGCAACCAAAACACAAAGGAAGCAGAATTCTTCCCTGATGTTTTCTCCGTCAGGAGCAACGTGGGGCATTAAAGGCCGATTCCTTGTTTTTAAATGCAAACTTCTAGCCATGTTATTTTTTTAGATTACTTTTCAAGGTATTTGGAGTTTAAAAGCACTTTCATGTGTTTAGTTTACACAAAACATGTAAACTCAAAGGAAGGTTAGAGCAGAAAAAGGGCAAATTTCAAATAAAGTTTGAGTTTCTATTTGTATAAATCCTGTCACTCCTGCATTAATGGTAGCATCTTCTGATGAAGGATTTAGAACTAGAGGTGGGCTCATTTCATTGTAGTTAAGTATGTTTTCCTTTTAATTTAAGAGTAAATTTGTGATGAAAAATCTGTGCTCTCTATTGGCCAAATTGGGAAATGTTTTGTCTGTGTTTTTCTTTATTTATTTCTCACTCCAATAAAAGTCCCATTTTTGCCCCCAAAAAAGCAGCTTTTTATGGTCTGCAGACACCAAAGCTTTCTAATCACTTTTATTTTGTGACATGCCTTCCTTCATGGGTTCTAAGCAAGAATCAGATGAAGCATTTAGACTTTTAAAGACCCACTCTGATGAAAATGATGTTTTTGGTGTTCTTGCAGCATTTTTTGATGGTGGAGGACATTTGTAAAGAAAATGAAGCTTATACTTGCATTTCTGAGTATTTCCTTATTCAATTTATTATGAATCAGTAACAGACGAACATGCTGTTTGAAAAAGAGCTTATTTTGACGTAGAAAATACGCTGGGCCACTGTCTCCCTGCTCTGCTCCATTCTGATGCATCCACTGGCAGACAAACAGATCCATGAACGTCTTTGTTTTCCTCGTCTGAGCTGGAGTCTGGATCAGAACTGTACGGCTGCTCGCCATTTTAATGTTAGCTTGGGGGCGTGAGGGGCTGAAGGCTAGCAAGAGAGAGTGTAAACAAGGAGCTCTCAATTTTGCATGACAGGAAGGGGGGGGGGGGGTTGCTGTGCACCAACGGTAAAACCCACAACCCGATTTCTAATGAACTCCTGCTGCTCTGCAGAAACTATGTAGGTTTTTTTTATTTTGGCTAAAATTGCATAATGATGATTAAGAAACCAGTGGGACTTTGAACAGTACATTTTTTTTTTACCAGATATTTAGTACTTTAAGTAAAGAAGTGAACAAAATTGCATCAAATCAGTTGAGAGCTGCAGCCAGTGCTGCTTGCTGGTCCAATGTAGCCTAAATTATAATTCAAAGCCTTTTTATGGGCTTATCAAAGTTCTTTGTTGTGTGTAATTTCATGAAACAGCAGGATCAGGTATAAGCATTTGTTTTGTCATTCCATGGAATGTTAAAAAAATTTAGATTTGGGACCAAAAATATTTGAGAATGTCTGTCTGTGTCGTTTTATTTTACTTTTGTATCTCAGTCTACACCCAAACAGGAAGTCAAACTCTGTTACAGCTTGAGATACCAAAATGAAAAAGGAGGGAATGGACATTTGATGAGAAACCTAAGAATTTGCAGACATGAAGTGTTTTTACTGAGTCTGAGGGAAAAAGTCAGAACCTTTAGTTTCTCAGCAGCCAGAAGAGGAGGCACAGCTCAATCATTTACTAATAATCAAGAGCTTTCTGTTGAACTGGAGACTTAATGTTTATCAAATGAACTCTCTAAACCTGTAGTTCCTACACCATAGCAACTGGAACAGTCTGAAGGCACAGGGGGATACATTTGGTTTATCACAAACAACCTGGTCACCAAGATCACCTGGTGTGTGGAAGGGTGTGGTTGCTGAAGTTTCATAACCTCAATAAATAAAAAGGGAAAATGTAAAAGATCTGTAATCCTAAAGATAATGTGGATTTCTAGTTTAAACTCTTCATTTTCTTGTATGCAGACTACAAATCCTTTATGGACTGCATGATTGACAGGCTCCAGTGCGTCACAGAATTCATTGAAGCAGTGGGACTCCAGCCCTAAAGAGCGCCATGCCGATACCCGTTGCAGGTATCTAGAGGCACACCTTCATTCCTGCCTGAGAACTGGAAAAAAGGGGGAGGAGCCTCTTCAGGCTACACAACACCTGCCTGAACTGGTCACAGACCGGCTTTTGTGCCAGTTTCTCTGTGGGGTTAAAAGAAACGCCGCCACAGTAGAGCAATTAAGTTGGAAAGTAGGAATGGTTTTGGGAGAAGATAAGTGAATTTCCTCTTGGATCTGACAGTTTACAGTTTCTTTATAGCCGTCATGTGAAACCAGTAAAACCCGGCTAATGTTTTACCTGTAGTTTCTCTCTAAAGCTGGTTCAGAGAAAACAGGATGTTGACTATCAGAAGAAAAAAACCAGACCAACCAGTTTAAAGACAAGTTTCTGGAAACCACTTCCCCCTTCTGCTAGTTTTGAACAAACAGTTTCACAGCCGCCATTTGTTTTCCGACTTGTTTAATTGAAAAAAAAAGGCACAGCATCAGCTACAACTACACAAAGTTTAGTCATTCCCCAAAAGACTTTTATTAAAAACAAATGCAAACAACACTGTACAATCTAAGACATGTTCGTTAAAACTGGTTTAAAAATACGACAGACAGTTAAGAAAAAAAAAAAAAAAAAAACACATCAGGGCATTAAAAGTGGGTGATGTTTAGTACATAAATACAAACAGTGGTACTTGTGGTGCCACATAAAAAGCTGTAGATTTCCAAAACATCAGTTTCAAGTGAAACATTTGGTACAATTCCACTGAAGGGAAGAAAAAAAAAAATAAAGTCCAACAGGAAGTCCTAGCCCCGACTGCCATTCTACTTGTTCTCCATCTCCCTCTCAGTCTGCTGTGAGGAATACAGACAGTAAAAATGTTAAAATCGTCATTTTTTACAAACCTAAAAACACTGATAGGAAATGTCTTACCTGTGTTTTCCTGTACTTCTTGTTACGACGATTCCAGAAGAACTGCAAACATGAAACAGCCCCGTTTCAGTCAGAATGCCACCATTTCCACTTTGACTGTGGCCTGGGCCATGAACTCACCAGAAGCAGCAGCCCGGCTGCCACAATCAGCAACACAACCACGATGGCGGCGATGACTCCCCCCGCCAAGCGGTTCATTTTGAATGTCGGGAGCTCCTCGTCCACGTAGTACACCAAGATGTTGGTAAAGTTCAACTTTTGGCCGCCCACCAAAGGAGCAAACTTGTTCTGGTCAACAAACATTGGGGTCTTCTTTATCTGCAGGAGGAGAGTCAGTCAGCAGGTCACAATCTATTCTGAATGTGTTCATAATAGATTTAGAAAGAAGGTTTGCTTACCTCTCTTTCCATGTAGTAAGCCATATCAGCCAGTTTAATTTTTTTGTCACCTTTGGGTTTCTCTATGTCCACCTGAATCTTTTTGGCATCAGCATCATACTAACAAAAAAAAAATAAAAAAAATAAAAAGAATGTGATTATTAGTAATCAGGTGAAGGTTAAAGTCAAGCAATCCACAGCTAGCCAAACCTTACCTCAACTTCTTTTACCAAGCTCTTGTCAAACTTGTAGCGTCCTTGAATGGCATCGCCAAGAGCGCTGCAAAGAGAAAATCAGGTTGAAACTTGGAAATGTTACCACAGAGCTACCGGTAGTTGTTTCTGCTGAACTCTACTGACCTCTTCAACGAGTTTTTATCCACCGTCCCCTGCAGAGGTGCATGTTCCAGGATCAGACGGATCCAGCTGAGGGAAAACAGAAGTTTAGCATTTAGATAGAACCTAAAGAAAATGAGATTCAGGGAGGGGGGGGGAGAAAAAAAACTTACTAGGTCTCCACCAACTTGTCACACTTGATGTTTTTGTCTTCCTTTTCTGTGCGGCGCACCCCAGCGCTGTTGACGCACCAACACTCCTCTGTATTGTTGCACTGCTTGGCCTTGAATTTTCCGTCGCTCTCACACTCCGGGTCGTAGATGCCATCGTTGTCCACAAAGCCCTCCCCTGGTTTCCCCACAGTGCGGGTGTCCTGGCCTTTTGACCTTCTGAGCATCTCCACCTTCATCAAGAAACATTTGGGTGCCACTGAGGGGGAAGAGAAGATTATGTAAAAATGGAAAAGTACAACATACAAACACGTGTGTGAGTGTGAGTGCTCATTGACATACGTGCACTGCAGTTTAAGGGTTGGTTAATATCTTTTGTCAAGGGGACGGTACACTGGCACGGAGGCCCAGTACAGATAGCCCACTTCACGGTGTCACATTGACCTAGAAACATCAAAAAGCGTTAAAGCAGAGCTTAAGAGACAAACGTTCACTTTACACGTCAAACTTGTCATTAAAGTGAAATTGAAGCGTGTTTTTGTGAAGGGTTCACAGACAACGCCATTGTCGCTTTGAAGGGAGGAGGAGTTAGGCCGAACAGGTAGAGCAGCAGGTCTACCGAGCACCTGGGCGTTGGCTTCTCCAGGAAAACGAGTCTCCAGAGAAGCCATTTCACCCCAACCCCCACAACAAGGCCCGCTCTCCACAGGTGTCTTATTTACTACGCCACACCTGAGCGCGCGCGCAGGCGGACGACGCCTTTAAACCTGGCGACTCCTAAAAGAGTCGAAAAGAGCAGTTTTTTTCACCCTGTTGTTCAGATAAATAAAAACTTCTTAAAAGACTTACAGTCCTGGGCTGATGCTCCAACTACCATTAAGGCAGCAACAACTGCAAGAATCCACATCTTCATGGTGTAGAAATCCAGAAAAACAGTTTTTCTCCTCGAGCTCCTCGCGTCCGTCGTCCGCTGAAGTCAAAATGGAGTGAAGTGGATCGTCCTCGCGCAACAAAGCTTTACTGTTCCTGTCGCAGGTGTGTCCTGGTCAAACCTGTTCCGCTGAGGAAAAAAACCCGCCGTGAGCGCGCACGTAAATCCACCGGGCACGAGCTCCGCCTTGTGTCCTTTCAAACAAGCCAACAAGTTGCTGTTCGACTGACGCCAGGGCAGGTACAACAGGTGCATTTATGGCACGCGGCAGTGACGTCACTGACGCTCCCGTTCCTCTTCTGACCATATTTGGAACCAGTCTGTTTCTGTTTTCCTCCGTGAATGCATCTGATCTAAATTCTGGTTTCTGTTGAGTTTGAGCGACGTGAGAGAACAAAAGAAAGACCGCAACCTTTGATCTTCTTTGATGTTGAGACTTTAACGAACGAGCCCTCAACTTTCACATTGGTTTTGCAGGATGTCTTCAATTTTATTACAGTTCCAGATCTTTAAGAATCAGAGAAACCTGGTGGTACCTGGAGACAGAGGGGTGTTTGAATGTTCTTTCACTTCCGTGTGAGATTTGATGAATCAGTTTCCAGTCCTTTGCTAAAAACACCTGAAGTTTATTCTATTGAGTATAACTTTAAGTGTAGCAAATGCAGACCACATACAAGAAGTGAAGGAAGTTTACTACTAAGGTCTACTTCATCGTGCTAATATGGAATATTTTAAGCTTAATAAATAGTACATCAAAAGTAAACTTCAAGTATGCTGCCTCATTTTTACTATATACCTAGTATACCCGTATTTTCCGGACTATAAGTCGCTGCGGAGTATAAGTCGCCCCAGCCTAAAAATGCATTATAAAGTAGAAAAAAACACAGATAAGTTGCACTGGACTATAAGTCGCATTTTGACGGGAAATTTATTTGTCAAAATCTGAGACCAAGAACTAATAACTTTCACAACCTCACATGACACAATCATAGCAGACTGTTTATCTCATAATTTCACAGTAATTCTTTCTCATACTTATTTATTTATTCCTTTCATGAAGCATCATTGGCCAACTAATACTCTGTTTTCATCCTGTATTTTTAGAAACAGTTAAGTCATTTTTATTGCATTTCTGAATGAAATCATTGGAAAATAGAATATTATGTTGTTAGCCTTCAAGATCTTACTGTAAAAAAAGTTTGCTGATTCTCTGAGTCACTAAACATACTCTGAACACTTAACATACCTCATACATAGATTTGACCCAGGAACATCATCTCTGTTCCTCACAAATGAACATAACAGGAGGGTTAACAATGTATTTATTTCAATGTATTTCTAGTATAAGTCACTGTGGAGTATAAGTCGCACTCCTTGCCAAACTATGAAAAAAAGGGCGACTTATAGTCCAGAAAATACGGTACTTATAGTACACTTAAACAGACTACTTTTTTTGCTAAGGGTGTGTCTAAACAACCAATAATAACAACACGTCTGGTTTGCTTTCTGTTATATTTGTCGTTATTCATCATTTCATCCACTTCTTTTTTGGAGAATGATTTAAATCTGAAGTTAACGTTTTCTCCCAGGAGTATTGAGAGCGTGTGGAAAAACCTTAAAGGTTTGTTTTTCTTGAATACCAATAAGTTTTGACTCTGTAACCGCCTCCCAGCCTGCAGCTGTTTTGCACACTAAACTGACACCAGGAAACATTTTTCTGTCTGAGTCACAGTTGAGTCAGGTTTCATCAGATGACACGTTCCACAAAGGTTCTAAGAAACCAAGTTCCACTTTTTTCGTGATCATAGATTGGTTGATGTCCTGTCATTTTCAAACACAAAGTAAAATACGTAAATACAGATGGTAAAGACCAATGATTTAAATGGTGCTCAGAGTGTAGCATCAATTTTTACCCCTGTCTTATGCTTATTTTTTGCATTCATTTTTGCGCTTTAAATATATAATCATTATTCACATAAACAAAAAAGAAATAAAGAAAAAAAAGCATCAAGCTGCCAAAACAACATCATGAAGTCATGATTGTCCACACATTGTCCCATTAGGCTTCCTATTTTCTAATGTATAAAGATTTACACAATTTTTCTTTTTTGTTATTGTGTAACACTTTTGCTCAATGTGATATTTTCTTCTATGTTATGCCACACCTCACAGACAGAAATCCACATATTTTGGGGGGTTTGTCCTTAGATCAGGTTATTTTAATATCTTATTTTTTTCTTAGTAAATATTCCCTTTCCTGATACAGTTTTTAAATGTAATTAGTTATTAGCTTTGTATGTTATTTGCACTGTATTACATTTGATTAAATCTGTTATCTTTAGTAATGTTGATTTATAGAATAAAATGCTGGTGTGTTCATAATAACCCACTTTAAATATGATCCTATAACTCATTTTTGTAATATGCACAGTGGCTGTATGTGGTTCTGAAGGTGCTTCCCCATACCTCAATAACATAGTTAAGGCAGAGCAGTACTAGCACACAATATGACATCAGTGTAACAGCGAAACTGTGATATATTCCACTTTTTGAAGAAAAAAAGGGTCTGGGTTATTATGGGATAGTATTGTAATTGAGAAAATATCTAACCTTGCTTAGTCTCCATATACTCCTTGATATTATTGCAGAAACATTTTTAACTTGGTCCTTCTGTATGTGTGTTCATTATTTTTATTTTGTGTTAATCTTTCGATTGCAAAAAACTATAAATCTTGTTTTGTTTAGATTTATTCAGAATTTGTTTTTATTAAACCTTAGTTTCTGTTTTGATAGTTTGTTTGTGACCACATCTAACAAGTGCTTTATGTTCTGTTCTGCACAGAAAAGATTGGTGTCATCTGCAAAAAAAACAACAATGCAGTATAGAAAAAAGAGGGTTAAAAACTGTTTTTTTTCTTCATATAGTTCTCAGGCAAAAAAACAACTCTATGTTTTAATGATCTGCATCCCCCCATTTATAAAAGAAAGAGTTATTAAGAAAGGTAAAAAGCAGAGCACAGAGGTGAATTTCTCAAATGATAACCAGAAGGAGATTTTAAATAATTATTGTCAGTTTAAGCTTTACTCAAGATTAATAAAATATAGATGGAATGCACTGAAAGATTTGATAGCTGAAGAGCATTGGCACACAAAGTGAGGAGACCTCCAAACCTTAATGTCTGTAGCAGCAAAGATCAGTGAGGAAGAGAGACTTCAGCTCAGTTAAAGAATATGATAAGGTGACACGATCTAAGTTTTTAAATTCAGTTTTCCTGTAAGACATCAGAACTTTACATGCAAAGGCAGAAAGTTGAGATCAGAGCCAGGCCAATAAATACATGTATAGATTCAATCAAGGCTTTGAAATCATTTAAGGAATTTGACTCCGGAGGACCCAGGATTGTCATATGTGATGCATTGGACTCAACAATCATCAACATCCGGATGAAACGTTATGTGAGATCTAAGTTGAAACACCTTTCATGATTATGTTAATCCTCCTTGTCACTGTCTGAGAGGCTCTTAGAGATCAGAATTTAGTTTTAAATTGTCTTGTTGGTTTCTGTAATCCACAAAAATGGTGTTTTGTTGTGTCTCAACCATTGACGGTGTATAAGAACAGGACTGAATGGCCCCTCCCCCCTTTGCCTTCCAAACAGGAAGAACCTGCTTGTTCCAAGAAGACAAAATCCCATAGACTTCTTTATAGAAGTAAACAGCTGGTATTGAGGCAATTTATTATTTAGAAAAACCATTCTTGTTCTTCTATTCTTTCTTTAAACACCTGTTGACTAATCCTATTTTTTTCATTTTATTTTTTCTACAGTGAAGTAAGGGATAATGGCTGACGAAGTGTGCATTATCAGAAATTAATGCATGCTGTAGAAGCCTGAACTGTCCGACGTGAAGCGGAGTGCGTTAATTCTGATAATGCACATTTCCAAGGCCATTAACCAGCTTATGTCATGGTCACTGACAAAAATAATAAATTTTCAGTTTTTAGAACTTTGTTCTTGTTATTTTTTCGGTTTAGATTGCTTTTTTCACAAAAAGCGGACTATTAATTACGTGGTGCTGTGCATTGTCATGTTACCATGACAATGGGCTGCCAACCTCGACTGCAGCGGCAAAGGAAGACGATCTGCATCAGTTCAGAGGGAAAGTTCCTCTTCTTCCCGTTTGTTTTAACCCTTGTGCTATCCTAGGCACTTTAACATTGGGAGTTGGGTCATCTGGACCCACTAGACAGTGCTCTGAACCTTTTTTCTTCAATGATTTGTGATCTTCACTGGTGTCCATGGATTACATGAAATCTTTCCACCTTTATCCACCTTTGTCATGGTAGGGAGAACACGTCAATGTAAGGGTGGGGTCATCTAAGATAGCACAAGGGTTAAAGAAGCCAGCGCAGTGGTATAGAACATTTAAACTATGTGACCGGAACTTCTTTTTTAGGGGTGCATTATCACTTTTTAATCCGCACCCAGCAGCCAATCAGAATCAAGAATTCACCCGGACTGTCGCGCAAACAAGTGATAAACTAGCAAATTAGATGCCTCAAAAAATGTATGTGATTTCGTGTTGAATGTTTGAAAAGTTTGAAAGACACATTCTCCTAAGCCCGCCTTTGAGTGATGTGGGTGTGGCCTTGCAACAGCTCAGATCAATCATGTCTTTTGACATTGTCTGGCTCCAACATGGTGTCATTCATATCACAAAAAAATTGGTGATTGAATTGACTTTTTTTGGTGGGAGCTATAAATTCATTTTAAATGTCGGGGGCTCCTTGTCCACATAGTGCACCAAGATGTTGGTAAAGTCTAGCTTTTGGCCGCCCACCATAGGAGCAAACTTGTTCTGGTCCTCAAACAGTGGGGTCTTCTTTATCTGTAGGAGGAGAGTCAGTCAACAGGTCAGAATCTATTCTGAATGTGCTCATACTAGATTTAGAAAGAATGTTTGCTAACTCCTCTTTTCATGTAGGAAGCCATATCAGCCAGTTTAGTTACAGTGTTGTTTTGGGTTTCTTTATGTCCACCTGTGCATAAACCTTGTTTAACGCCATTGCCGCTTTGAAGGAGGAGGAGTTAGGCCGAACAGGTA
Organism: Oryzias sinensis; assembly: GCA_037389245.1. NCBI lineage: Eukaryota > Metazoa > Chordata > Actinopteri > Beloniformes > Adrianichthyidae > Oryzias > Oryzias sinensis. Next base: position 23,082,600 of record CM074500.1, read on the forward strand.
GAGCAGCAGGTCTACCGAGCACCTGGGCGTTGGCTTTTCTGAGCAAACGAGTCTCCAGAGAATCCACCCCCCACCCCCACCCCACAACTAACCTCTCAACGCCTGCTTTCAACGGGTGTTGCGGGGCCAGCAGTCTAAGCAAAGATGGCCAGACTTCCCTCTCCCCGGCCACTTTCTCTAGCTCCATGGGGGGATCCTGGGTCTTTTCCGGGGCCTCTGCCCAAATGGGACATGCCTGAAACACTTCCCCAAGGAGGTGTCCAAGGGTTATAGGAACCAAATGCCCGAGCCCCCTCAACTGGCTTCTCTGGATGTGGAGGAGCAGCGGTTCTACTCCCAGCCCTCCGCGGGGAGTATAAACGCGGGTTATCTCTAAGGGAGCGCCCAGCCCCCTTAGAGAGGAAGCTCATTTCAGCCGCTTGGATCCGGGCCCTTACAGATAAATTGAACAGAAAAAAGAAAACAAAATGCAATCAAAACAACTTTAATTCAAGAGAAATTCTCTCTCTTCTGCACATTACAATCACACACAATCCTGATCCAGTCTAGAATTTTTGAACAATCAGCATCAACCTTCATATCTATGTCTGTGATTGGCTGGCAAATTTGTGACAAGGTGCCCTGCGCTGAAGAGAGAATTTCTCTTAAGTGAAAATTGTTTTGAATGCACATTTTTTATTTCAATTTTTCTTAAAGACCCCGGATACAAGCGGTTGAAATGAGCTTCCTCCATAGGGGGGTTGGGATCATGGAATTGATCAAAATGTTCTGCTATCCATAGACATCCATAGGAGTTCCTTTCACTGAAACTAAGGCGCCAAGCCCAAGTCCTGAAAAAGAAGCCCACACCATAATTCCTCCTCCACCAAATTTCACACTAGGCACAGTGCAGTCTTAAATGTACTGTTTTCCTGGAAACCTCATAACCCAGACTCATTGGGATGGAAAAACAGGATTCATCACTCCAGAGAAGACGTCTCCACTGCTCTACAGTCCAGTGGCGGCGGGCTTTACACCACTGCATCCATTGCTTTGCACTTGGTGATGTGTGGCTTGCGTGCAGCTGCTCTGCCATGGAAACCCATTCCATGAAGCTGTAGTTCGTGCTGCAGTTGAGTCCTGACCTGAACGTGAGCGATGGGGTCACTGATCTAGACAGGTTATCAATGTATCGTTTCCCCATGGCCAAGCGGGGTGGGGTGGGGGGTGGTGGTGGTATCTGTTTTGTGATTTTTCTTTTCTGTCTTGCTTTTTAGTTTTTTACATTCGGAAAATGATTTTAATGTGCAGCACCTTGAACAACTTTTGTCAGAAATGTGCTCTACAAATAAAGTTTGATTTGATTTGAAATTTGACAGACTGGCGACCCTTTCCAGGACAAGTGGTCGGGATAGGCTCCAGCAGCCCCGTGACCCTGAAAGGTATAAAACTGGTTTATAAGATGAATGAATGAATGAACCAAAAAAAAAAGAAAAAGACTTTTACAGTGAAACTGATGCCAGCTGTGGAGAATGTTTCTGGTCATTTTCTAGAACTGCACGCACTCCTGTATTTGTCTTTGAAAAATAAAATGTTTTCTTTTTATAGTTTCATCAGCTCATGTGCCTTACCCCTAATAAATTCTAAAAATACAGGAAGTTGGTTCCAATGTGAGAACATTTCAGTAAAGACAAAACTTTATTTAATCACACGGAGAGTATGTTTAGCTTCATTTGAACGTGTCTGTACTGGTTCCTCTTTGNATTATCATTAGAACAGATGATCACATTAAACCAGTAATTAATGCTACACATTGCAGATCCAGTAAAGAAAATCAGTGAAATCAAATCAAATCAAAATTTATTGATAAAATAACGCTTCTCATGCATTTGTGCAGCTCGAAGCACTTTAACATTAAAAACAGAAAACACACAATATTACAGTAAAAACCCAACCCAGCCTTCACCCTTCCCACTCCCATGGCCCCCACGTACAAAGAATATTGACTATGTAACTTTAAATAAATAATGTAAGGCTTGGCTCTGCTGTGGGAATTGAGCCATCAACCACAGGCTGAGATAAAAGTAAAAAGAGCAAACCAAGTGAATTTCACAATTCTGTCTAGAGTGAAGTGTTATTTTAAAAAAACAAATCAAAAACGGTCATGTGAGTCCTCTTTAAAAAAAAACTACATAAAACAGCTTATTTCTGCAAATGGAAATTTTACATTTTTGCAAAATAACCAAAATAAAACCACCTCATGTATGTGAATAAAACATGATTCTTTTTTTAACTTGTCCTGTCCAACAGCTGAGCAAACACATCAGAGCTGATGGCCTCTTGTGTTGGACTTATTTTACTGGTACAAAAGGGGTTAGGAATCTTCTGTATAAACCCCTGTTAGTTTTTTATCTGATATATTGAGTATTATTTACCTTTAATGTATGTATTGTTTTTACAGAGGGAAGTGTAAAGAGGGGAGGAAAGGGGGGTGAAATGGAAAAGGATATGAGCACAAAGCTGAGAAGGTTATGATTTTGAGCTGGTGACTGCCTACGCTGCCCCCCCCCCCCCCCCCCATCAGGGCAGTAACCTCCTGCACCACATCACCATATCTGTACACTTTATTTTTGTGCATATAATTTTAGATTTCTTTTTCAAACATAACGCACACATTTGAATATAAAATGTATTAAGATGTCTTAGTTTACTTTATTATAATCTGCGTCATTAAATTGATGTTATGCTTTGAGGTACCAGTGCTGAGGGAACCATTGTTGCTGCTGCTGCCATCTGCTGCTGGAACCATCAAGTCAGGCCTGACACAGCAATGCATGCCAGTCAGCAGAGGCCTTATATTCAGCAGGCAGCGAATTGGAAATAAACCAAAGATGGGGGCCCACCCATACAGCACTCATAGGAGGGGGCCACTGCCAAGTAGCTCCCAAGGTGCATCACAGGCTAAACCCCCACCCCTCACCCTAATATGAGGTTATATGAGGAAGGGGGTAAGTTGGGGACAGCTGGTAGACCTGTCCTCCGGTGGTCGAACAGTCAGCCCCCAGCCGTACTTCCTCAGAAAAGGGGCAAGGCCCACCCAGCCCAGGGGCCCCACCCGAGGCGCCGACACCCTGTACCAGCACCACCACCACACAGAGGAGCCCAGAAAGCGCTCCCCGAGCAAGCCCAGGCTCCCCCACTCCCCCAAACGGCCCTAAAAGAGCTCTGATCAGGTTTTGATGTGAGACCGGAGAAGAACTGCCGGGCAACCGGGCCGACGCTCAGCGGAGACCCCGCCCCGGCCAACCCCGCCTCAGACACAGTGGCCCCTCCCCCCAGAACGCCCTCCACAGGACAGGGGCCGACAAGACCCCACCCTCCCCAGACCTTGCAGCCGGGTGGAGACTGAGCATCGCCCCATTGCGTTGTCCTGCCCCGCCCCAGAGCGGGAAGGGGCCGATCCCAGCCCCAGGTGTAGATGGGCAGCCCATCCAGCGCCGCTGCCCCAAGCAGGGCTCCCGCTCAACCTCCTCCCCAGCACAGGCAAAGGGACCACCCCTGCCAAGCCAGACCACCCCACCCCCACCATGCACCCCCACCTAAGCCCAGAGGACCACGCGACCGGCCCCAGCCCGCCCCACCCAGGCGCCGACCGCCGACCTCCCCAACCAACGGAGCCCCACTACTCCGCGGCACCGAGGCCCCAACTTCACCCCGACTCCACGGCAGAAGGCAAAGAGCAGCGACGCACCAGGCCCCACCCCCTAAGTCATGGAGCGCTAAAGACTAAATTCTCCAAAGTTACTTGAACTTTGGGCTGACATTTTTTCCAAGCTGATATGATCAAGCAGCAGATTTCTGTGTTGACTTATATTTATATTTTTGTTGTTTTTCCAATTTATTAAAATAGTTTTTTAGCAATGCAAAGAGTTATGAAAATGATAGAGCCTAATCCTCCTTTCTACATCGATACACCATGTCACCAAGCACAAAGTGACGGTGAAGCTGTGATTGAAACTTAAGCCAGACTGATAACTCCATTATTGCCTGCTGCCAGAGAGCTCTGACATGTGCAGAACCACAGTGCATGCATAATTGTCGGGTAGATTACTATCACAGTGCTCATAAATGTCTATTACTGAGACCCATCTTGAAGATCTCTGTCCTAGAAAATTAGTAGAGTTTTGAATTGGATTAACTGCAGATTTGGACTGACCAGAAGCTTTCATCTGTGCTGATGCTCAAATCTGCGTCCCATTTTGTTGTCGGAAGTGAAATATTATTATCTAAATTACATAAAAGTTTGCATATTTTGGAGAGAGCTGACCACCATTGGAGAAATTAATCAGAGTAGAACTACATCTGGTGCTTAAATTGTTGTCTCTGGTGTATTTAAACCTTTAGTATAATGATTTAATTTAGTTGATATTCATAAAGTTATTTATTCCATGTTTGTCTGGAAGTTCTAAGAATGTCTGCTGTTCCAGATGGGTGTCATTTGCACGGTTAATTGATGATGATATTTATACCTTACATCAGGCTGTGCAAAGGGCATTTATATTAATACTTTTGAAACAATCTTGTTTTTTAACTGTTTTGGGTATAATTCATAAACTCCCTGTTGTAACAGTAAAATAAATTCAACACGAGACCTTCGCTCTGATGTGTTTGCTCAGCTGTTGGACAGGACAAGTTAACGCGACTCATTTCAATCTGCGAATAATTTTAGTAAACAGAAACGATAACCGCTATGTAAAGTCATTGATTATAATTGGAACAGATGACTGTATTAAACCAGTACTATTAATAATATTGTAGATCATGAAACGTCAGAAATCAAAACAACTTTATTTATATTTAATAACGCTTTCTCATGCATTTGTGCAGTTTCACACTTTTTAACATTAAAACAGAAACAACAGGGTTATGAATTCTGTATAAACCCCGTTTGTTTTTATTTTATTTATTTATTATTATTTACTCTACGTATGTATTGTTTTAGAGGGAAGAGAGAGAGAAAAGTGTAAGAGTATGGAACTATACATCATAATTAATAAATAAATATTTAATTAAATAAATAAATATGACGTCATGCAAATACACAATCAACCAATAATCTCTCATAAATATATAAAAAGATCATGAAATTGTGAAAAACCTGCACACTGATTTAAATTAGCCATTATATTATTCAATATATTTCATTTTGCTTTAAAAAACATGTTCATTATTTTAAAACAGTATTTTAAAATATTCATTTTAATCATGTGGAATATATTATAATTTTACTTCTTTTTTCAGAACCTCGGATTTCAAAATCAATATTTTCCAAAGTAGCTTTGTTTTTATTTCATGTTGCTGTATTTCACAATGGCTGATTTATTTCATGAAGAGCTTTTTCAGGAGAATGGGTCTGTCTGTCAATCAAACTAGACAAGGCGGAGACACCTTTGTGATTGGCTACTCCTTTACTCAGACATGAGCAGCAGCACCCGATATCGATCGAAGATGCTTTCTCTGCAATGATTACGAATACACCCTCAACACTAGGGAGTATGCACCTCAACGCCATCCATGGTGTTGAAAGAAATTGGGCAGTTTTAATTTAAATTTTACGGATAAAAGTGGCTTTTGGGCGAAAAGCACCCGGGGTGATTTTGTGGTCGGTTCGGCAATTTTTCATCCTCTCATGAACGATAAGAAGTATCTAAGTTAGCTGGAGGGTTGTTGGAGTTCCAATTAAGCTTCTATGAACTGAGTTTCCATGAACCACTACGTCGCAGGAGTGGGCTACTGTTACATGTTTTTAGCCTTATAGCCATGGAGCGGTTGCTTGTGCTGACCAGTAACAATGCATGGATGGACAGTGTACATGGAGAGTGTTAAGATGTCAGAAACGCTATCGCAGGAAAGGTTCAACATTTTCTTGAGAGGAAAATTAAAACCAGAGGTGACTGATTGCACCATTGTCTCATTGATTACTGAAAACATCATAAGGTTCAGATAGCCCGGCAGGCTTGTCCCGATTTGCACAGCTGCCTGGTCTGGCCTTTGTCGGTCCGCCAGTTCTCGCTTTCTGCGAGCCAAGACATATGCACAATGTGAGCTCTGAGTGAATGGCTACACGAGGAGTGTTTCAACCGGGGACTGAAAGATGTTGACTAACGGAGCTCCTGTACGGTCCACACAACCCTCAAACCAAGGTCAACAGAGTGGTCCATGTTTGCATCTTCTCGCAGCAGACAGATTTTGTTTGGACTGGACTCATTTGATCTCTAATGTCAGCAAAGCCGCAGACATCGCTGAAAAGATGTCATCTCTCTGACTGGCACACCGCTGAGCGGTATCGAGGAATATGAGTCGATTTCCATGGATGAGCCAATGAGCGTTTAGATCCCGCCCACTTTCACTGATTGACAGACAGACTCATTTTTGTTGAAAAAGCTCTTCATGAAATAAATACGCCATTGTGAAAAACAGCAACATGAAATAAAACAAAGCTACTTTGGAAAATATTGATTTTGAAATATGAGCTTCTGAAAAAAGACAGAATTATAACAAACTAACATGATTAAAAATGAATATTTTAAAATAATTGTTTTAAAATAATGAACATGTTTTTAAAGAAATGAAATATATTGAATAATATAATGGCTAATTTAAAATCAGTGTGCAGGTTTTTCACAATTTCATGATCTTTTTATATATTTATGAGAGATTTATTGGTTGATTGTGTATTTGCTTGGGGTCATATTTATTTATTGAATTAAATATTTATTTACTTAATTATGAACAGTATATGACTCCATAAAAGAGGGGAGGAAAGAGGGGTGAAATGGAAGAGGATATGAGCGCAAGCTGAGAAGGTTAGGATTTTGAGGTGGTGATGGCTGCCTACGCTGGCACCCCATCAGGGCAGTAACCTCCTGCACCACATCACCACATTCAAGTACACTATTTTTGTGCATATAATTTTAGATTTCTTTTTCAAACATAACGCACACATTTGAATATAAAATGTATTAAGATGTCTTAGTTTACTTTATTATAACCAAATATTAAATTGATGTTATGCTTTGAGGTACCAGTGCTGAGGGAACCATTGTTGCTGCTGCTGCCATCTGCTGCTGGAACCATCAACAGCTCATTGGCAATGTATGCCAGTCAGCAGAGGCCTTATATTCAGCAGGCAGCTAATTGGACTGAACCATCAGACGGAAATGTGAAACTTTCTTTTGTGTTGCTTAACTTAGTTTCTTTATTTGATGTTTCTTTATTTTCAATCATTTACATGTTCATTACCACAGATGGGACATTAGTTTAGTTTGTTTGTTGTGTTTTGTCTTAGCCTTTTAAAGTTCCCTTTGTGTTCATATGTTCCCTTTGTGTTTTCAATTAGTCGGTCAGTTCAACCTCTGCTATCTGATGACCCCAATTTACATTAACGTACCCCTATTACACAAAGGTGGATAAAGTTGGAAAGATCATAATCCATGGACACCAGTGAAGATCACAAATCATTGAAGAAAAAAGGTTCAGAGCACTGTCTAGTGGGTCTAGATGACCCAACTCCCAATGGTAAAGTGCTCTAGGATAGAACAAGGGTTACGTAAGTTTGTTCGTCTGTTCAGTTGTCCTCTGTTACATTTAAAGCTTGAGTTAATTTTGTTACTTTGACCTCTTTTAAGGCCCCATTTACACTTTTTGAAAAAATAAATGTCAATATTTTTGATCAAATTGTTTGCTGTCCTTGTCTTACACTGCTCGGTCCACCACAGAGCTTCACATGGTTTATGCTGATCTTTTAGGACAGAAAATGACATCCATGACTGAAATTCTCACATTAAAACGAGCTTTTATGATGCAAACACGATTCTTATTGTAATCCCTTTTATGATCAATGAACAAAAAAGGTGAAGAATGGATTTTGTACTGTTTAGGAATCCTTCATCACACAGTGACAGAAGAAACCAGTAGCCTGACGTCCATCTGCTGCTCTCAGTGAAGAACATGAAGTGATCAATGTGGTGCTAAAGAACAATCTGAGTATTCCTCACCTCCTCTCTGGAGGTATGGGGTAAAAATCACTGCCAAAAAGAAACATACGCATAAAGACAAAGATGCGCACACTTTGTAAATTACATATATGAGTACTGCATTTTGATTTATGCTGCTTGACATTCCTGTTTGGAATACGACTTTCCAGTTCTTTTTTGATTTAAATCCAATATTTCTCCTGTTAGATTACTGTCAAAAACACGTCATAGATTTACAGACATTTATATTGAGGCACTAACATTGACTGAACAAGGTTAGAATTCAAACTGACCACAGCAACGCCAAGATAAAAAAGTTGCCTCTGCAATGAGAACCACCAGATACTGGGAAGAGTTTACATGTCTTTCTTTTTACTTTTTTAGCATTACTGAATAATGACATGTTATGTTATGTTATGTTATGTTATGTTATGTTATGTTATGTTATGTTATGTTATGTTATGTAAATGTAGATCATTGATGTATATATATATTTATCTATATATTTACAGCTAAAAGTTTTTCTCAGGGCATTTTTTCATCTGCTCCTGATTCATGGCGAATTAAATAAAGAAATACTCAGAAATACAATTTAAGATTAATTTTCCTTATCAGAAAAATTCCACAAGAACATGTTAAAACACCGTGCGAAATTCATCGACGCTTTTTTATTTCATTTTTTAAGGCTTCAGCACAGATCACATTTACTGTCAGCTTGATAGTGCTTGTGTTTCTTTTCACAAAATTTGTCCATGGTTAAAATTGCTAGTATTTTCAGGAGTTTTTTATTTTCTTAGTTAGTTTAATTAATGGAGCGTTTGGCGCTTTCACAAACGATAAAACATTCATGACACCGCCGCGACTTATCGGCATACTCCTTAAGGACACGTCTGACAACAATACTGTACTTTTAGCCACATTATTCCCAGATAAACAGCTAAAGGAACGATATCCTAGAACGTTGCATGTCAAAAATGTGGTGCGTAGGCCCCGGGGTCTGAGACATTTATTGTCCACAGAGTGACACAAAACCCGGGGAATATGGGTGTTCCCCTTCCCAGAGGTTTAATGTGTGTTAAGAGCTGGATCTGTTTGCTCATTGTCATCAGTGGGTTGGGGGTGATTTGCAAAACAGAAAGTCTTCATCAGTCAGGATGAGAGAAATCCAGATGAGGCAATCGTGCTCCATCTGCTCGTCGAGGCAGAGAAGATGAAGAGTCGAGAACCATGAGAAGCAGTACCAACCTTCTCTGCTTTAGGTTTAGTTCTGCTTTAAACTCTGTGCTTCATTTTTACTTTATTCTCTTTATCTTTTATCGGCTTTACATATTTTTCTTTCTTTTTTTGAGCCTATTTTTATGAAAGAAAGTCAAAGACGATTTAAAAACTAGTAAATGAAAATTTCTCCTCTTTTTCTGATGAATACCTGTGCAATCAGTCAAATTAAATCAGATGTGAATAAGTTTTGGATGGAGGCAGCATTGTCTTTTTCTAATATGTCATGTTTACTTTGAAAGGAGAGACTTAAACCATGAAGGATCATTTAAGCATCTATGTGAGTTAATCAGAGAGGGAGCATCTAGCAACAAGAGATGTTACAAAAGTGAAAATACCTAGAAGGAAGTAAAAAGTTAACAATAAATGTAAAATAATGTAGGAATTTTAATAATAGCTTAATAACAGCTTCTTAAATATTGTTTGAATAGTACCGATACTTAAGAGCAACACAGCTTTCTGAACTGTGTAGCTCTCATAACATGGCGTGATTCATCATAACATAACATATTGTATTACATGCTGTACATTGAGCTCTTTTCAGGTGAAATCTTTGAATGCATTCGCTCCCAGCTCAGTCCCCCAGAGAAACTCGATCGTTCTTGGCATGGAAACTATTGATTTATTTGGGGCCAGTTGCCTTCAAGACAAAGGAGGCTGGCTCTCACCCCACCTCTGTCCCTGAGCCTTTGAGCTCTGGATTGATTCTGCGGCGCACCCGTCCGTCCACAGGATTTACAAGAACCCCAGAGCTGGAATTGAAATAAAACAAAAACCAAACTGATATTGATCGAGATCAAACTCCAAACCCCAAAAACTGACTCCACTTTCAGTTAAAAATGGGATAAATGCAGCATTTTGCACATGAGAACTATCGCTCTTGAAGGGTTCTTTTGTTTTATTTTAATTACAGCTGCTTTAGGGAGTTGAATGAATGGCCGAGACTTTAAAGTACATGTTTCCTGTAGTTGAAAAGTGTCTTCAGACAAAAGATATTGTCTCAGCTGGCTGAAGGGAGACAAAAACTTTAATTTGTATGCTTATGCCCTTTACAACCTTTCCTAGAAGGCCCAAGGCGCTACAGTCACAGTCCCATCTCTATTCATCTCACACACTGGGGATGGAGGCCCGCTTTTTGTTTTGCATTTTGTTTTGCTTTTTTAGCAGTCGAAAGCACATTTTGCTATTCTGCATTTTTTTGTAAAACTTTCGCTCATGTAAACTCTTAATTTTTTTGTTTGTCTTAGTAGCTCAATGCATAGCTGTTGAGCCCAAGGTTAAATAGGCCTTGGAATTAATTTCCCAATATACCACCAGATTTCCAGCTTGCAACATCCTTCAGGTAGAACTAAAAAAGCTTTAGATCAAATTTCATTGGACTTTTTTTTATTCTTAAAGTCTTAAAATCTCTAAAAGTGTAACCTGTTGTCCAGAGTAAAGCATGAACACCATCAAATTGATGGGAAAATGAAAGCCTATTAATTAATGCACTATTAAATAGATTTTATAGACCCATTCCGATGAAAATCATGTTTTTGGTATTTGTAACATCTTCTTGTTGCATTTCTTTTGATGATGAAGGACAAATATTAAAAAGATTAGACTTAAAATTGCATTTTTAAGGGTATGTGTGTTTTTATACTGAAATTGTCGTGAATCAGGAGCAGATGATAAAATGTTGTTTGCAAAAGAAAATGTATGTGATCATAAATTAGGGTACACAAGCTCCCTGCTCGAGCTTCATTTTGATGCATCCACTTGCAGACAAATAGATCTACGTCTTTGTTTTTCTTGTCTGAGCTGGAATTTGGATCAAAATTGTACGACAGCATAGCTCCAAATTTGGTAACTGTTTTTGTTGCACTGGTAATGTAACTGCCACCAGTAACATCCACACTTCAGAGGTGAATTTCAGACAAGCTTATTTTATTTTGGCTATAAAACTGCCATAATTAAATTAAAAAACTATCATGCAAATAGACCTCGTTTTACAAAGTAACAGCACAAAAATTACTACATTTTAAAAGACAAACTATATAAATTGTTTTTTAGGAAAAGATGTTCTCCTGAAGTGCTTTAGTGAGCCGAGGTACCTCTAATTTAGTCCTTTCTTTGCCTTCACAGATTCCTTTTCTTTTGGCTGTTGATCATTAATACTGTGCTGATGGAAACAGCAGCGCAGGTATGTCACTTCTGGGATGAACCACCTTAGGAGTTATTGGCATACACCAAGAGGCATTCAAATGTCTTCTTCGAGGAACCAGGTTTCATTGGGAGAAACCCACCTGGGTTTTAAAGCTTTAAAAACGGGTTCCTCGAAAAATCTGTAATTGACTGGGATGCTCAGTAACACACCCAATGTCTGCACGAATCTAGACAACAGGCTGAAGATTGGTCTTGCTCCACCAACTGGAGGAATATGCACTCTTGTGTAATGAATGCCTTTTTCTACTCTTTCCCAGCGCTGATCCAAAGGAATGTACAGTAGGTACTGAAGCGCCTGAGGCCGATTGCATAAAGATCCAAAGCAGCTTCATCTGTGCTGCAAAGACGGTTACCAGGGTGATGGCGTGAGTGCGGCGACATGGACGAATGTCAACCTCGACAAATGTGGCTCGAAGGCCCGCTGCATCAACACCAAAGGCAGCTTCAACTGCATTTGCTTCGATGGATACACAGGGGACGGAAAGGACTGCCAGGATATTAACGAATGCCTCAAGGATAATGGGGGTTGTCACCCTGATGCCATCTGTACTAATTTTGAAGGAGGACGGACGTGTCAGCAAAAAGGGATTTATGGCGATGGCTTCCAGTGTACAGATAATGATGAATGCTCAACTCAAGGGATTTAAGCACTGAATGCGACCTGCAACAACAATCCAGGGTCTTATGTATGCAACTGCAATGCTGGTTTCAAGGGCAATGGAATCTACCTTTGTATGGACGTTGATGAATGCTCAGAAAATCCTAGGGTGTGTTCTCTTCCTCGTCGGCTCAACAGGTTGGCGTTAATCCTGCCTGGCACTCACCGCTGCTCATGCAGTGAGTGGCTATGAAACTAGTGGACAGAGTTGTGTTGATGTCGATGAGTGCAAGAATATCTGCAGCCCATTTATGAAATGTGAAACAGCCTTGCTCACAAGGCGCAATATGCAATAGTGGATTTGTGGGCATGGCCTGGGATGTGTAGACATCAATGAATGCAATCAACGCAATGAATGTGACCCAAAGGCTATTTGCATCAACCGAATGGGAAGTTATGAGTGTGCTTGTCGGGATGGTTTTATTGGAGATGGACTTGTGCGCGATGACATTAACGAGTGTGCTCAACCAAACATCTGCCCCTCTGTTACTACTTGTGTCAACACTGATGGGTCCTATTATTGTGACTGTGGCAAGGGCTACAACTTCAGTGGCACTAATTGCATTGACATTAACGAGTGTGAGGCAAAAATCTGTAGTCGCAACTTGCACAAAATTCTCCTGGTCCTATACTTGCCAGTGCTTAAAAGGCTTCTAGGAAATGTACGGTCTGTGAGGATGTAGATGAATGCGCCAACGCCTTCACTACCAATTCCATTTGCACTAACCTACCTGGTCTTTACAGCTGTCCTTGTAAAGTGGGTTATCGGAAATGGGATGTTCTAGTGCGATGATATAAACGAAAGTGTTTAGTAGACAATGGAGGTTGCAGAAACAAAGTAACATGTCTCAACAGTCAGGCTCATTCACCTGCCAGTGCCTCCAGGCTTTTTGATTAACAAGACCCTTTGTCAGGACATAAATGAGTGTGAGACCCTGAATAATCCATGTGGTGTGAATGAAGAATGTAAAAACACAGATGGTTCGTACAATTGTCCTTGCCAGGTGGGGTACTATCGCCCTGCTAGCAACATGGCTTGTGTTGATATGGATGAATGAAACAAAACCCCATCCCAACGCCACATGCCTCAACACCATTGGTTCATTCTGCATAAGCTAGAGTTCACAGGAAATGGCAGCTACTGTACATGGATATAGATGAATGTAAAATTAGTAACATATGCCACTCAAGAGCTTTATGCACCAACCTAATTGGAGGCTTCCTCTGCTCTTGTCAGTTTGGATTTACCGGTGATGGCTTCACATGTCAGGATGTGGGATGAATGTTCTCTCCAACAACACCACCTGCCCTTCTTTTTCAAGATGCATAAATTTCTGGTTCATTTGTTTGCTCATGTTTAAATGGAACAGTAGCCTTAAATAATAGCTGTGAGCCTCCACCTCAACTGTGTAATCCTGCTTGTGATACCAAGGGTTTGTGCCATGCTTCAGCTTCTGGATATCAGTGGTCGGTGACCTGGGCTTCAATGGTAATGATTGACTTGCTCTGACATAGATGAATGCCAGATGGATAATATTTGTCCACAAAATGACACCAAGTGCACAAACTCCCAGGGTCATTTCTCCTGTGACTGCAAGACAGGCTACACTCAATGGATCACACTGCATTTGTAAAGTATTTACCAGTTTTGCATATTATCATTGTTTCTCCGACGTAAAATGTATTGTAAAATGTATTTACATTCACAATACTAGAAGCAAATGGGTGAATCCACTGTCACAACTGCTACTATTGGGACATTTTTGCATTGTTTTCCTGCTGCACCAAATAATAGATTGTTATGAAAGGATCTCTAGTCAAGTTTATCGCATGATAGATGACTCTGCCGACCATCAAAAGCTTTAGTTATAATGATAGATCAGCTCGGATGGTAAACTCGATAACTTCCCTGTTTTTCTCTTAACAACACCTGTGTCTTCTGTGATTTTAGATGTGAATGAGTGTGACACTGGACAACAACAGTGCAGCAAATTTGCCCAGTGTGTAAATACTCGTGGCAGTTATTCCTGCTTCTGCCTAAGTGGTTTCACAGGGGATGGAAAAAACTGCACAGGTGAGTTTTAGATTCCAGTTTGACCATTTCATCTGCTTTGTTTTTGGTCATTGTAAATTGATTCTCCTGTGAGCCTTTTTAGCACCTTTTGGAGCTGTATCCTGACATTTTCCCATTTTGGATAAATTATAGACTTTGATGAGTGCCAAGTCCAAAATGGAGGCTGCCATCCAGTTGCCATCTGCACTAACACGCCTGGATCTTTCTCCTGTGCTTGCCCACATGGCACGGAAGGCAATGGTTATGACTGTCAAGATGTGAATGAATGCGATCAGAACTCTACCCTGCTAAACAACTGCAGCTCTCTGGCTCTATGCTTCAACACTAATGGGTCCTATTTCTGCCAGTGCAAAGATGGATACCAAGGGGATGGATTTGTTTGTGATGATGTCAATGAATGCGAGCTGTCCACGGCTTGTGAAAGGAACATGACCTGCAACAACGTTCCTGGTTCCTACAACTGTTCTTGTGTCATAGGGAGAGTATATGAAAAGGGCACATGTGTGGACGAAGACACCTGCATGAATTCAAGTACCAACTGTCACCCACTTGCTGAATGTTTGGTTTTCCAGGGTTCCTACTTCTGTCAATGTCCGAAAGGCTATGAAGGAAATGGCACGGACTGCTGGGATGTAAATGAATGTGACCAATCCCAGGGTCATGCCTGTCCTTCCTTTTCCCACTGCTTTAACACAAATGGCTCTTATATCTGCACCTGTTGGGAAGGTTTTCAAAGCAATGGGACACTCTGTGAAGACATAGATGAATGCACTAACAGGAGCTTCGTCTGCCCTGACAACAGTACCTGTCGGAACCTAGAGGGGAGCTACAACTGTTTGTGTGACCAAGGCTTCTCAGAGAATGGCTCACTGTGTTTGGACATTAATGAGTGCTTTCTGGGTCTAATCAAATGTCCTAATTTTTCCAACTGCATTAACAAAATTGGATATTCTATTTGTGAGTGCTGGGAAGGTTACCAAGCCAGTGGCACTGAATGTAGTGATATCAATGAATGTACTTACAACACCACCTGCCCTGAGAAAAGCACATGTGTAAACACAAATGGCAGCTACCAGTGTCTTTGCGATATAGGATATGTGAGCACTGGTGACTTGTGTTTGGACATTGATGAATGTATTGATAAACAACAGGAAGAGCTTTGTAACAATGGGTCATGTTTAAATGTAGCAGGCTCGTACTATTGCAAATGTTTTGAAGGGTTCAGGAGTAATGGGACAGAGTGTGTGGACATAGATGAATGCCTGGATTCCTCTAATTCTTCAGTGTGCCAACCCAATTCAGTCTGTTTCAACACCATAGGCTCTTTTCATTGCTTCTGCAGTGAAGGCTTTAGACGGCACGGTAGCGATTGTCAGGATGAGAACGAGTGTCAGGTTGGTAATCCATGCCCAAAGCACTCATCGTGTCACAACACAGAGGGGTCTTTCCAGTGTGTATGTGATCCTGGTTATGAATTTGTTAGCTCTGGCTGTGAGGATATAAATGAATGTAAGAGCGACACCACTTGCCGCAGTGATCAAGTCTGCACAAACTTGCCAGGAGAGTACAATTGCTCTTGTCAATTAGGGTTTCATGAAGAAAATGAGGCATGTGTGGATGTCAATGAATGTGGGAATTCATCTTGCAGCCCATTGGCATACTGCTGGAACACCCCTGGTTCCTTTTCATGTCACTGTCGTCTGGGGTTTGCTGGAAATGGTTCCTCCTGCGAAGATGTGGATGAATGTGTTGCTCTGACCAACCCATGCCACCTCGCCGCTGAATGTCGAAACACCCCAGGGTCATTTGTCTGTGTATGCAAACCAGGCTTCATAAGTGTCGGGCCACTGTGCACAGACATGGACGAATGCCAACAAGCAAATGGGCGGTGCCACTCTGCTGCAACCTGCATCAACAATATAGGGGACTTCAAATGCTTGTGTAATCATGGCTGGATTTCCACCAAAGACAATGGTCGTGGGAAAGACGGATGTGTGGATTTGGATGAATGTACTTTATTCTCACCATGTCCTGGAATGTCAGTCTGTACAAACCTACCAGGGTCCTATTCCTGTTCCTGTCCAAAAAACAGCATGGAGTGCAGAGTCTTGTCTAAGGATGGTTGGTTGTTCATTTATTATTCACAAAGCAGAATGTTAAGAGTGTGTCCTTTTCTTTCAGTCTTTCTTTCCTCTATCTTTTTAGCCTATTAT
Source organism: Oryzias sinensis (assembly GCA_037389245.1). NCBI lineage: Eukaryota > Metazoa > Chordata > Actinopteri > Beloniformes > Adrianichthyidae > Oryzias > Oryzias sinensis. The sequence goes on from CM074500.1 coordinate 23,099,040, forward strand.
AAAGATTTAAGAGTTTGAAACAGGATATATGAGCAGCACCGTGGGGTAGTGGTTATCTTGCCCCACAGCAGGAAGAATCTGGTTGGAATTTTGACTGGGTCCTTACTGTGTGGAGTTTGAATGTTCTCAAGCGCTCATGGGTTTTCACCGGCCACTCTGGTTTCCTCCTACAATCGAAAATCAAGCTTCAGAGATTAATTATTGAATCTAAACTGCTCTCCATCTGCAGAACAGTTTCTCAAGTTAATGTAACTCATGACTATCTACCAATGTACTCTTGTGTTCAATACAGACCACTATACCTCAAGTTTTGGTCAAGGTTGTTCCAAGATGACAATAGCTCATATGCTGTAACTGAAACATGATCTGTTTGCACTAAACCCAAATCTTTATTCATTAAGGACCTCAGTGATTAAACCAATTAACTTTTTCTTACTTTAGTGCAATGAAGATAAGAAAAATCCATCCATCAGCGGGTTGCTGGAGCTGGGTGAAGACGGTTACACCCTGAACAGGCCACCAGTCTGTTGCAGAGACACACTGATTTTCCAACCAAGGGACAAATTAGAGCCACCATTAGCTTACAAAGCATGGTTTTGGACTGTGGGAGGAATCCCAAAAATGTCCGGAGAGAACATGCAAATTCCTCACAGAAAAGTCCCAGCTAGGTTTTGAACTGCTAACCACTGTGCCGCTGTGCATTCCCCACTGATAAGCTAAATATTATCTGAAATACTAAATTGTTCATTTGACTTATGCATAACTATCAGAAAATCCTACTAGTTTTAGTTTTTATCCTGTTAGCTTTAACTGTTTAACAGAAACCAGATTGGCAAAAAGAAAGACTTTCCCTGGACACTGAGGTCTTCACTCAGCAATCTTAAAATACATGAAGTTGATTTCTCAAATAGTCATTATTAGTTCTATTTATTGACGGAACACTGTCTTTTGTTTGTAGAGACTGCATTTTAAATTCATGATTAAGTTTGTTTGCAGCATGTGGGATAAATCTCTGAAGGGTTCTCACATTATTTTTTCTAAGTCTTTGGTAGTTTGTAATACCCAACTCCAACTGCATGTAATTGTGCAAAATTCACAAGCCTATATTTGTATTTGTGAAGCATATTTAATATGTTTTTCTATTTTATTTTGGGTTCTGAGTACACACATACAGATAAGTTAAATGTTACTTTTCAAAACCTTACATCAACAATACATTAAAATAAGAAACTTCAAAGGAATATACAATCAAATAATAAAAATTATTAAAGGTTTAGCCTCAAACACAAAAGGGGATCATACAAAGATATAACTTGTCTGTCAAAAGATCACAAAAAGTCAGAGCAATTTAATTTTGGGTGAACATTTAAAAATTAGCTTATCTGTTGGTGGTCTTTCATTCTGACCACTTAACCCCAATTTAACTTTACTTAAGAAATAATTTGGGGGTTTTGTTTTGTAGAAGACAGTAACAAATGGGATAATAACCAAAGAAAAAAAAGTAGAAAAAGTCACACCCTTTTTGCCTCTTCCCATAATGCAGCCGGTAATGATGAGCAAATGGTTGTGTCTTCCTCACAGAGGCCACCCTTTACCCCTTTGGAGCTGAGGTTGGAGACACCGAAGTGACAATAGACTCAGAAGATGGAAACTCTCCATACATCGCTCCACCATCAGGGTTTCCGTTCATGGGGAAAACATTCAACAGGGTGTTTGTAAGTCCCTAAGTAGTTATCTCTGATGGATGTTGATAACTGAGTAAATCTTATCATGGAGCTGAGCCTAATTTTATTTTTGATGCTAAAGAAGGACAGAGTTTGTCGTAACAAAGAAGATTGTCATTAACTCAGGAGTTTGTTGGCCTTTTGTGTCTCTTTCTTCTTTCCTTTTGTAGTTCTCAGACAATGGCCTGGTCCAGTTTCAATCTTTGGCTGAGAATGAGCAGTTTCTCCTCCCAGCTCCATCGGCTAGCGGTTTTCCTGATGACCTGAAGGTGGCGATGTTGGCTGCGTTCTGGGACGATGTGGACCTGACTCAAGGAGTAGGGAAGCTGCATTATAAGGTTAGATCTAAACAGGTGTAACAGCATTTGAGCTTAATCTGCTGCTATGATTGCAATCAGACAAAAAATTAAAAAGGAGAAAAATGTCTGTTTTTAACCAATCAACTGCTTGGTCTTAATCTAGCTTCTCTTGTTTCAAACCTTTAGGAATACAACAAAAGCGATGTGTCAGATGTTTTCTCGCAGATAGTTTTCAATCGAACAGCTGATGAAGTGACAAAGTTTGAGGCCAAGAATAGCAGGCCTGCCTTCACGCCGGCATGGATCCTCAAGATCACCTGGGACAGAGTGATGCCTGTTTCCTACCAAAAAGTCAACTTTTCAGAGGTTCGCTTCCTTTCTCTTTTCTTTTTAAAGTCTGTGTTTCAGACTTTCAGAAATTTTATTTGAAATGAAGCCCCACTACGGACAGAGTCTTATTTGAAAGTCCAACTCTGATCATCTTTTGATCTGTTGTAAAGTGTTCCCAGTGGTCTTTTAATAATGATTATGCTATTTGTATCCCAAATTTAAATACCTGTGTCGTTTTCTAGGACAGTGTTTTTCAACCTTTTTTGAGCCAAGGCACACTTTAACCTTGACAAAAATCCCGTGGCACACCGGCATCCAAAACTTAAAAAATTAAGGAGAAACTCATAGTTTGTATTGATCTACAGACCCTCTGCAATCTCACATGCATTTTTGTGATAATTGTGGCAGAAAAAGGCGTTCGGCGGATTATTGAACTACATCTCCCATGATGCATTGGGTTAAAGTGAGAGTGTGAGCGTCTGGGCGCACGACTCTCTCCTCTTAACGTCGTGAAACCACAACGACCACAAATCAAACTGTTTTTAAATCTTTTAACTTAACTTTTATCACATTAAAAAAAAACAGCTGCAACTCCCAGCTTTTTCTGCCACAATTATCACAAAAATGCATGTGAGATCATGGAGGGACAGTTGATCAATAGAGTTTCTCCTTTTTTTTTTTTTTTTTTGAATGCCGGTGTGCCGCGGGATTTTTGTCTAGGTTGAAGTGTGCAGTGGCTCAAAAAAGGTTGAAAAACACTGCAATAGACAGTGCTCTGAACCTTTTTTCGTCAATGATTTGTGATCTTCACTGGTGTCCATGGATTACATGAAATCTTTCCACCTTTATCCACCTTTGTCATGGTAGGGAGAACACGTCAAAGTAAGGGTGGGGTCATCTAAGATAGCACAAGGGTCAAGCAGTATTGTTATGGAAAACGTGAGCCTTTTTCATTTAAGCAGAAAGTCAATCTGTTTCCATATGTGGAGGTATGGCGCCACCTTCAGGTAAGATTGTGGTGATACAGGACCTGGAACAGTAAACCTTTTTGTTCTGGTTCTATTAAAAATGTCAATTTCTTTAGCCCATCATCAACAGAGTTCTCATTTATTTTCAGACCAACACTTTCCAGTGTATCCTGACCATGGACGCAGCACGCTCCTTTGCCCTCCTGCGATACGGGAACATGAGCTGGGGTCCGGGGCTGAGGAAATATCACAACGCTTTAATTGGCTACACAGACGGAAGAACCTCCGTCATGGAGGTCACAGACCCTGCAGACAACCTTTTTGGGCCAGGGGGCAGGTACAGGCCTCACGAAAAGAAGGGAACTCTCGGAAAATTAGGCCAGTTTGTATACAATCTAACTTGGGCAGATGGGTCAAACGCTGATTCTCAAATGAAGTGCCGGATGTGGGCCATGAAAGAGCCCGCCCCTGCTGAGTGGACAGGGCTGCTGCCCGGCTGTCCCTGCACACGCAACCAGGCTCTGGAGGACCAGTCCTTCTTACAGGACGACGCTGATCCAGGCCCAACAGTACAGAAGCTTAGGGCTCAGCGATGGGGGGGTACAGGGCAAGTCTTCAGGTCACTCCTGTCCAACAAATTCGGAGCAGGGAAGAGGTGTGTTTATGACCTAGAAGGCCCCTTACTGGCTGGATACAACGAACGCTACTTCTCCCAGGAGAGCTCCCAGAAACACATTGGTAAAAAACTTTGTCTTCGTCTTGCTCAGATCTGACATTAAAGTAGGATGTTTAGTGTGGCTATCTAAAGTAACATTTGTGCTTACATCCTGTAAAAGAACCTCACACATCTTTCTGCAGATGAAGACCTCCTGCCATTTCAGTGGTGTTGTATTGAGTCTCCTCTATGTGAGCTTTATCTCAGGAAGAGGCCTTTGGATCGTTGTCAGGGTTACGGCTGGAATGGTCCAGCTGGCTCCGCCCAGTCTAAGACTGCAGTACCGGGAACTGGTGAGAGGACCCAAAACCAAAAACTCAGCCTGATCCAGGAATGGATTTGTAATGTATGATCTTTTTAGTAATATGCGATCCGTGTCCCTGCAGCCATGGTGTACGGAAGCCTCCATTTCATAACCTTTGATGGAACAAAGTACTGCTTTATGGCCCTTGGCGAGTTTGTCATATTACGCCTCTCATCCAGCACCGGCTCCAATGTCTTCACCCTTCAAGGGCAGATGGACAAGCTCTACACAAACACAGGGAAACGGATTGATGTCCCTGTGGTGGTGCGCATGGCAGCCTTCCACCAAAGCTTTGGCAAGGTGAGCATTCTGAGTGTACTAGGACCTCAAAGGCCAACAACCTCTCATTGGGACTCATGATTAAGCAGTGATTGCTGCTAATGGTGATTCCAGTCTGGGTAGACTTTGATTGATGCACCCCTTTCAGATTGAGTGGAGATGTTCAGACAAAGACAATGGACTGCAGGTTTTTGTGGATGATACCGAAGTCTTCGTCAGAGTTGGTAATAAAAACACAACAAACCGTTTTGCTTTTGCATGAAACTATGTCTAACATACCTGTAATTTAAATATATATTGCGTAATCAGGAGTAAAAAAAATCCCAATCTCTGCTGCACATATCCTTTCAGGTGTTGTGTATTTGAGTGAGAAGAACTTTGCAGTGCGCTGCCCCTCCATGGATAAGTGCGCAGTGGTCTATGACGGCGGACTCCATGTGGTCGTGTGGAGAAAGGATAGCTACAGACAGCTGGAAGCCACGATGGAGGTCCCTCAGACCTTCTACAACCGCACTCTGGGTTTGGTGGGTCTCTGGAGCTCCAGTGGCACTGATGATTTCCTCATGTCAAACGGCAAGATCCTACGCTCACAAGACTCCAAGCCCCTCACAGAGGAGGACGTGCATCAGTTTGGTCTGACCTGTGAGTGCAACATTCTGTTAGCCTACAGTATTTTATTTTGAAGGAGAGGCTGAAAAGGCTTCAAAATTTGTACTGAGTACATAGGAGTTGATTAAAATTTGATACTAGCTCTGTCTGAATCTTGATTTGTCTAATTTAAATCAGTTCAGTTCATTTTACTGTCCCTTTGTTTATAGGTGAAAACTGAGTTTAGGATTTACTCACATAATTTGGATAAATTTTCAGCTTTTTTAAGGATCAGCATTCTAAATATTTGAATAGGCTCTGCAAAGAAAACTCCCATAGAAGTCAGTCAGAAAATTCTGCAAATTTGAAAGAAAAAAAAAGTGAATAAGCAAAAAACAAATCTGCCATTGGGGTAAAAAATTGGTCATGGCAAGAATTATTTATTTTAAGAAACAAATTCTAGACACATTTTTTACAAACAAAGACAATTTTGCTGTTGAAAACTTTCTCAATGAGATTATTTTTCTTGCAAAACAAAAAATGAGACAATTTTCAATTTCTTAAGATCCAGTTGTTACAGGGTTGGAGCTACGGGGGTCAAAGGGGGGCAGCACCCCTCTCCCAGCAAGAAGCTTACCCCAACCCATTTTCCCCCCAATTTCTGACTCAATCTTAGCATCAAAATTTACAAATATTGAGAAATCATCACTACCTGCCTCTTTGAGCTTTCTAAAATAACAATAATTTTTTTTTAAATCGTTAAATTAAAATTTGCCACCCTTCCAATGACTTCTGCCCCCCTCCCGCCTCCTCTACAAATTGTTCTAGCTCCACCACTGTTTTTTGAAGTGTATTCATGTAGTTAGGAAGGGAGCAAATACTTTTTCTGCACACAGAAATACAGGACGTATCAGTGTCAGTAAATATGGGATTGAAGCGTAAACACAAACGTCTGCGTATCCAATCAGGGGCTGTTTTTATGCTCGATTCATGTGTTTCACAGCGCTTACAGATTGTTATGGGGTACATCCATCAGCACGCTGAACTGCATGTCATATGTGTGCTGTTAGGGGCAGTACCAGGACCAGAGAGCCTCTTGCTCTCCTCACCTCCAAAGGTTCCTCAGGTGTTCCCCTCCACCTTTGACCTCCTGGAAAGCTCTGGTCCTTTTAAAGTCAATGAGGTGAGGAAGGTCTGTGAAAACAGCGAGAGGTGCGTCCATGACACGCTGGCGTCCAACATGTCTGACCTGGGTCTGCTAACTCTGAATGCTGAGAAACGCTTTGAGAGTCTCGCTGTCCTCTTTGGTGAGTGTGTTTACATCCCAACGGCTTCCTGTGTTTTTGCCATTCTGCTCCTCTAATGCTTTGTGGTTGGGCAGGTAACATGCCTCCTATAGTGACAGGCCCCGTCGTGATCCAGGCCAAGGTCAGCTCTCGGGTTAGTGTTCAAATTGTTGCTCAGGACCCCAATAATGACCCCATCACATACTCACTGCTCTCACCCTGGCCTGTGGGGGCTTCCATTGGCGAAGGTGAGAAGATACTTAATGTTCAACCAAATGTATCTGCTTTTCCATTATCCACCACTACTGGATCTCATTCCAGAGGGACATTGGGAAGTTAGATCCCACCAAAAAAACACCATAACTGTAGAGTGTCTGTATGAATGACATTCATCTCAGTTCTGTGATGTTTGCTTCTTCAGTCTCTGGATCCCTCACATGGATGCCGATCAGCACCCTGCCGGTCCAACTGACCATAAAGGTCAGTGACGCGCTAAAAGCCACCTCCTTCCTCACCCCCATCCTGCGAGTCTGCAGCTGCCTCAATGGGGGGACCTGTCTGCAAGAGAGTGTCGTTGAAAACCATCTGCAGGGAAAATTCCAGGTAATGGATTTTTGGTGCTGTGCATCTGTTTTTTAGAAAATGTTTTGATACAAACTTTTGAACTTCTGTTACATTTCCTGATCATTATTTGAATATAACATAGTTTGTGGGGTATTTTTCTACAAACTCATTAACAACAGGGCCACTGCTTGAATCTCTAAACGATCCTCTCCAATTAAATTTTTATATTTGGTGTTTTTAACATGTTCTTGTAGCATTTTTCTCATAATGGAGGACATTTTTAAAGAAATGTCTGAATCAGGAGCAAACCAAAAAACCTTGTTTGAAAAAGCAGTGACGTAAAAACTACAATTGGGGGGCCACATGCTCCCTACTACGCTCCATTCTGATGCAACCACTTGCAGACAAACAAATCCATGTACGGCTTTGTTTTTCATCATCTGAGGTGGAATCTGGATCCAATTTTTGTTGCCCCGCAATTAGGGCTGCACGATATGAGTAAAACTCGTGATATGCGATATTAGAGATTAAAATTGCGATAACGATATAATTTGCGGTATATAAACAAATAACAAAATAACAAAATAACCATTCCCATTACATTGCAACAGTTTAAAAATTATACTCCAAATGTCACTCGTTGACATAGGTGACAAACATCTAACATAATAGGCCTCCATCCGATTGGTCAAATCCATAAAGGGATTTATTTGATTCGTTAAATGGTTCAAGTTGACATAAGATTGTTTTAGCACATTTAAGGTTTACGATTTATTGCGATATTTGCCATCTTTTGCGATATGCATATTGCAGAGCTGGATTTTGCGATAACAATGAATTTGCGGTATATTGTGCAGGCCTAAATGTTCATTTAGGGGTGTGAGGGACTGTAGGCTAGCGGGACAGCATGTAAACAGAGAGCTCTCAGTCATGGATGATAGGAGGTGTGAGAAGGGTTCCTTTGTATCGACAATCCCATCCACAACTTACAACAAGGTAATTGTCTAATGAACTACTGCCACTCTGCAGAAACTATGTCCTAGAAAACGACAGTTTTTTTTATTATGTCTAAAACAAGGATAATCATAATTAAAGACCATTGAAAATTCTTTTAAAATAGATCAAAAGGTGACCGGAGTGAGAATTTAAAATGTTTCAGACAATTCTTCATGACTCTCAAAATGTACAAAAATGTTATTATCTTGATACTAAATTAGAAATTGATTAGTTTTCAATGAATATTTGAGAAAAAAAAAACAACAGACATCAAAATGTATGGAATTGCAACTGCAGTTTAAAAGCTTCATATTTATAAGACTAGATTCACAAAAGGAGGTGACTGAGATTACACTTGAGAAGCGCCTTTAAATCGATTAATCCATTGTTAAAGTAGGAACTCTTATGGGATGTTTAAACTCTATGTAAGTAGAAATTATTGCTCATTTAAAATGAAATCCTAAGCATCAAAATAATGCAAAAATAATCTAAACTTCAAAAATCAAATCATCTTAATAAAAAAGAAACATTATTTTGGTAATGTCTTTGTAAAGCACAGAACTGACTGTTTTTTGGGGTCCAAACTGCAGGTTCTGGGGTGTTTGTGCCCGAAGGGATTCAGTGGGAAGTTCTGTGGGAATGTCACAGATGTGTGCCGAGGCAGACCCTGTTTTCCAGAGGTACCGTGTCAGTCCGGGTCCCAGCCTGGAGAGTTTACCTGTGGAGAATGTCCCGACAACACCTTCCCCAACGGCAGAGTGGGATACAAATGCTTTGAGCGCGGTTAGTTGCGCAAAATGTTAAAACTCGATCGGTTATTTTTGTCCCTTCTGATAAAGTTCCTCACTTTTGCCTCTGTGCTCCTCCTCAGACATGTGCAGTCCCCCTTTCCCCTTCCCCTGCCACAAAGACGCTGAATGTCAGAGCATAAAGTCAGACTACAGCTGCAGATGTAAGCAGGGCTTTACAGGAGACGGCCTCAACTGCACAGGTACCATGGAGCCAGCCTATACTTCACCGCTGACTTCTTGTCCCAGCATGCCTGTGCTGCACAGTCACTGTTTGTGTTTGTCTGTCTTGCAGATATAGATGAGTGTGCGGCTTTCATGACCTGCCAGAATGCCAAATATGATTGCAAGAACAAGCCGGGCTCATTTGAATGTGTCTGCAGATATCAAAACAGCAAGGACAGAGAAGGATGTGGTATGTGCAGGACTGTGGATCCAACTTTATTCCAAAATAAGCGAAATAGTGCAACATGATACTTCTGGTACCATGTTGAATGAATCTGAAAGAATTTAATGTTTATGGACCTTCCCTCATCTTCCTGACTATTATTATCTCTCTTCTAAAGGCACAGGGTTGTCAAATGTAAACAAAGTCAAAATGCAAATAACAGTCTGCACTCAGGAACACTTAGCTTCTGACCAAGTTCCCAGCGCGCCGCATCAGGCTGAATGTACATAAAGATGAGTGTGTAGGCATGAAAGGATGTTACAAAGCATCAATTCTCACAGCAGTCCAGCTGCAAAAAAAGCCCATCGTGCAACAAAAATACGAGAAAAGAAGTTATGTCAGTTAGCAAAGCAGGAAAAAAAAATCCATAATCACTGTTATTCCTGAAAGTCAGGACGGATGATAAAAGCTTGTTTTTGGTCGGAAACCATTGAAAAGCATCAAATGTAAAGAAAGTGGTTCAGAGATAGAAGGGTGAGTTTCCTCTGCCGCAGGGGGAAAGCAGAAATCAATGACTTCGACTCTGAGAGCTGCAGTTTTAAGTATGGATTAGTGCTTCGCAGCGTTCAAGTTCAGCAGTAAAGATGTCAATGCATCAGCTGTAGAAGCCAATCTGAAGGAAATCTGGCTCCTGCGGTAAAACTGCGTTCAACAAAAAATGCTCCAGAGACTCATCACTTTTTACAAGTTAACCCACACTTTCCCTGCTTTTGTCATTTTAGTTTTTAACATTTTCTTGTATATTTATGATTATTTCTTTATTCAAATTGTTGGGAATCAGGAGCAGATGAAAAAAACTCTTTTGATAAAAGCATATCTGTGACACAGAAACCATGCAGGGCAGGCCACAAGCTCCCTGCTCTGCTCCATTCTGATGCTTCCACTTGCAGACATAGATCTTGCTCATCTGAGCTGGTAACTGGATAGCTTCAATATTGCCACCATTACCAGTAATGTTCAATTAAGGGAGTGAGGGACTGTGAGCTAGTGGGAGACAGTGTAAACTAATGGGTAATGGGGGAGTGGGGTTGGCTTACACAGCAGTGCGACCCGCAGCTCAAGGCAAGGCAAGACAAGTTTATTTGTATAGCACAATTCGTACACAAAGTAATTCAAGGTGCTTCACGAAACAGAAAAATGCATTAAAATCACAATACATTATAGAAATAATCAACGTAAAATTTACTTTAAAAGAAAAGAAAAAATTTGAAAATTGATTTAAAAATAAAGGAAGGAAAGGAAATAAAAGTGCAGATAGGACCTTTCAGTCATATACACGGCCAAACCGAAATGTTTTAAGTCTAGATTTGAACATGAACACAGAAGAGGCCTGTCTTACGCCTTCAGGGAGGCTGTTCCAGATTTTAGCTGCAGAATATTGAAACGCTGATTCCCCTTGTTTAGTTCTGACTCTGGGAATCAACAGGAGGCCGGCCCCTGAGGTCCTCAGAGTACGAGATGGTTCATATGGCACTAACATGTCAGAGATGTACTTTGGTGCTCGGCCATGGAGAGACTTGTACACAAGCAGAGCTGCTTTGAAGTCTATTCTTTGAGGTACAGGGAGCCAGTGCAGAGACCTGAGCACAGGACTAATGTGATCATACTTCCTGGTTTTGGTCAGGACTCGAGCAGCAGCATTCTGGATGTACTGAAGCTGTTTTACAGCTCGTTTGGAGAGGCCGGTGAGCAGGCCGTTACAGTAGTCTAACCTACTGGAGACAAATGCATGGATAAGTATCTCCAGGTCTCGCTTTGACACTACGTTTTTGATTTTGGCAATGTTTTTCAGATGGTATAGCCACTCTGCAGAAACTTTGTCCTAGAAAACAACACAGGTTTTTTCAGTTGGCTAAAACAGCATAAACAGTATTAAAATATCACTGGCAACACTTTGATCAAATTAGATCAAAAGATGATCGGAGTGGGACTTGAAATCACTGACATTACACCAACTATTACCCAGCAGAGTGTTTCATTGAATCATTGAAAATGCAAAATATCCAGGATTAACTTTGATTTCTGTTCATTGTCACTGCTGTGAAGTCTCCTCAGAAGCTCTTTCTTCTCTGCATCTCTTCTGGAGCTGTGAGGGATTTTAGATGAAGGGGGTGTTTGCTCTGTATTCTGTTACTCACATTGTTTGTCTCCCTGCAGGTGACTCTTCCAATCCTCCAGGTAAGAGGTCCCCATAGTTTTTTTGTGTCATGGCTTTGCTCTGTTTCTGTTCGTGGAGAAAAACGTGTTTGTCTGGATCTGCAGGATATAACCTGTTCAATGTTTCTGTGCTCTGGAGGACGAACAAAGAGGATGGCCTCAAACAGGTGAGCTGGAGACCAACGGAAGACCGTTGACCCAAACCTGTTACAGTTCATTGCAATCTCTGTTTCCTCTTTAGCTGGATGATATTCTGAAATCAGGCTTCACAAACAAGTTCTACAACATCAGTAGGAGAGAAGGAGAGACAGCGTCCCAAGGTGGCGCCGAGGAGTTCTGGGTGGCGGTGTCCAGTGACACCCCCCACTGGTACATCAGAGACTATCTGTCCCGAGTCAGCAATTATTGTGACATCAAGGCAGTGGAAGTTGATGGTAAACACTGTTTTGTTGAATTTTCTGCTTTTGATTAAGCAAATTAGCGAAAATGGAAGCATTTGATGAGAAATAAAAGTGTTTGTTGAAGTGTGATCCAGTGGGTCTCTGTTTGATAGATTTGGATGAGTGCAAGGCCAGGGAGGTGATGTGTGTCTATCCTGCTCTGTGTTCCAACACCTACGGGAGCTACAGGTGTGTTTGCAACGGCAGCACTGATGTGGAGGAAAGCCAGTCCTGTGTGATCGGTGAGCTGATTTACATCGAAGAAAAACACTCAAACTCTTATTCCCCATCAGGGGTTCTCCAACTACTTCGTTGGTCTGCTCGGTTTGAATTATAAAGTCAGAAACCCTCCTACAGTGTCATTAACTGTCTGTTTATATATAAAGTAGCAAGTGTAAAGGAGAATGTAATGCAACTTTAAAGTGGATCAGTTATGATGCCTTTTTTGCACATTTGATTTACAATTTTTTAATGTTCTCATAGTCTAGACAAAGGTGGATAAAGGTGGAAAGATTTCATGTAATCCATGGACACCAGTGAAGATCACAAATCATTGAAGAAAAAAGGTTCAGAGCACTGTCTAGTGGGTCTAGATGACCCCACTCCCAATGTTAAAGTGCCTGGAATAGCACAAGGATTACACAATTAAAATTGAGGAACGAAAGACTCAAAACAGCTCTATTAAACACAATATACATGATTGACTTTGGGTGGCATACCAGGAAGATATATTATAAATATTTCTAATTATTCTTTTCTTAGAAGCTACTTTTAATCGTCTATAGGCATCTTTTGGCTCCTTCCTTTTCATTAACTGACTGTAACCCTGTGAAAACAATCTTCCTTAAATTTAACATCCACTTCCACTGCTATGCTGATGACACGCAGCTCTATCTGTCAACCAAACTCACCTCTTCAAAATTGGATTCTGGTTTTCAGTAAATAACTTTTCTCTTTGTATTAATGACCCCACTGGTCCTCAGTCTCATCCCCATCAACTACAGCAATTCTTCTGCCTTCCCCACAAATCCCTCATCAAGCTTCAACTGGTCCAGAACTCAGCTGCTTGTATAATTACTGACCCCCCTCCCCTTTCCACACTTCACCTGGTCTACAACACTTCCACTGACTTCCTGTCAGATTCAGAATTGAGGACAAACTCCTGCAGGTCACCTTTAAGGCCATCCTGAACCTCTTTCTCTCTTCCATGGCTGTCCAGTCTCCTCCACATCACTGTTTCATCACACTCACTCACATCTTCATCCTCCCATCTGACTGTTCCTTAACCCATATCAGCACCACAGGGTGAAGAACCTGCAACTGCTCTGCTCCCCAGTCTTTTGGGACTCCCCCTGTTATCAGAACCATTGACTCTCCCTGTGTTTGAATCTGTAGCTGTTTTTCACTGCAGCTGTTTCGCTATTATTTTAACATCTTGTACCCTTTGTGTACACTGTCTCATGTTATTTAATCATGTTGTTCATTGGTATTTGCTAAATTAAAAGACCCTTGAAATTAAATGTATTATTAACTATTATTATTATTAATTGCCCTCATGTTTATGCTATTTCTCCAACCGTTTGTCACTTGGGTTCTGCTTCTGCAAGTTTCTAAAAAAAAAAGCAACAATAAAGTAATACAGGAGTCAGGTCTATATAATTCAGAGAGTAATTTTGTAATGTGAAGGATTACATTAGGAAAACAAAAAGAGGTAACCTGTACTGTGTGAGAGGAACTTGCACAACTCTATTTATAACCCTATTGGAGAATTACCAAGTAAAACACGGTTTGTTTTCTGTACATTCTAAATAGTTTATGAGTTTTTGTGCAGTAATGTGAATGACTAAGTAACTGTTGTTTGGGGTTTTCTGGCCATCTGCAGACACAGGGAAGGTCATCCAAACAAACACGGACTTCATTCTGGCTGTGGTTCTGGGCATCTGCATTCCTCTGCTGCTGCTTCTCACAGTTCTGGCCTGTTTTTGCTGCCGCAAGAAAACTGTGACAGGAGAGTGAGTGAACACAAAACACACACCGTCCGGTTCAGGCACACAAGGTCAGGCGCAGTTAGATTCTGCAGAGGAGCCACAACTCTGGATGTAAAAGACTAATTTTCTGCGAATTCTTAAGGGAGATTCTCTGTTGGTGCAGAATTTGAAATGCTTGTGGCTGCAGCTCCGTGAGGCGGCAATCATCTGCTTCTGTAGTTGTTTCTCTTTCGGCTTTTTCCCATCAGGGGTCACCACATTGAACGAGTCGCATGGTAAACTTGGCAATGTTTTACACTGGATGCCCTTCCTGACGCAACCCTCTCAAAGCAACCGGGCTTGGGACCGGCACAGAGGTAGAGAAGGGAACAGGGAGCAGCCCGGATTTGAACCCTGGTTTCACGGACCGAAGGCACCGCAAACCAGCACGAGCTAAACCAGCTCCCTTAATCATCTGCTGCTGTAGAAGGCTGTAAATCCTGTCCACTGTTCTGCTGCTGCAGCAACATCTTCTGTGAATTTCATGTCTCAGTTGGCCCACAGACTGCCCACACTCTTACTATATTAAACAAAACACTTCCCTCTAACAGCTTGGCTGTAAATGAAACTACCATGTGTAACCCTGAGGATTGCTTGCAGAAGCGTTTTAGTACAACAGAAGCTAATGAGGATGAGAGAAACATGTACACACACACTCATCAAAACATCAGCATTCACACCCTTGAAGGAATTCTATTTAAAGTCATTTCCGGTGGGAGAGGAAGCAGTCTGTCCGTGACAGCATATGTGAGTGCAGATGCGTGACATCTGGACCAGGTGTTAGTGGGCCTTAGAGACCCTAATCCCCTTGATGGCAGACCCGCTTTCTCTAAAGCAGACCCTACTGAGATGGGGGGGGGGGGTGCACCAACACTAACACAACACTGTAGGATTATGCAAAGCGTGATGCAGGGAAAGGTTTATGATGTTTTATTTAAACACGAAGGACATCAAAATGAAATCTGGATTATTCTGTAATTTAGATGTAATTTATTTGACTGCAAGAATGACGGATAGCAACATGTCAACAGGTATAAAAACTAAACAAAGATTCAGTGTAAAGAGCCTGACTGAAGGCCGTGCTGGAGCATGCTTGTACGCTTGGTTCAGCATCTTCATGGCTTGAGCATGGATGCCACTGTTTCACACACCAAACAGCCCACTTTTTGTTTTGGTTGGTTTTACATAAAAACTGAGCCTGTGGATGTGCTGCATGCATGATATTGTGTTGCTCAATGAAATGTACAGTTAGCTTTGTGGTGTTATGGTGAGCTCCTTTGAGAATGGGCTGCACAGTGGTTAGCACCTCCGCTCACAGCGAGAAGGCTGGCTCAAAGCTGGGCCCTCCTGTAAGCATGTGCGGGTTTTCTCCAGGCCATCCAGCTTCACCTCAGTCCACAAACATGTTTCATGGGTAGATTGGTGACTCCAAATTGTGTCTTTGGTATGTGAGTGTGTGTGTGTGGTGCTGAAATGGACTTGGATGGGGATAGGCTCCAGCATCTTCATGACCTTGCTAAGGTTTAAGCATTTTTAAGAGATGGACTGGTGTTCTGAGCAGTTTACTTTCAAAATGGGGTGTGATGTTATTGGCATCATAGGTTTGTTGCAGAATTTTTGTTCATGTTCCCTTGGTGTTGCCTAAGATGGAACAGAGATATCTCATTTACCAAATAAACCACATTAAGGTCAAACTTACTCTGGCGCTGCACAGATTTACTGGTGTGAAAAGGCTCTTAACCTCCTTGAGTTGCAGATACAAACACATTTTCACAGACAGAGCTGTAGTAGTGGATGTGCTAAACGGCGTGCAGGCACTGGTTGGCAAGTTGTAGTCGTGTGGTAAGCAATGAAAACGGAGTCTCTCATTCAGGGACTTGAGTTTTGGGACTTCTTAACAGAGTTCATTTGCTTAACTTTGTGGTTTAGAACCCGCAAACCGTCTAATATTCCACCCCATTGGTCATTCCATTGTACCACATTTAACAACCCAATAAAATACTCGTTTTTACAATAAGACTCCAAAGGAACTTGGATTTGCAAAGGTTATTTTCAAACATCTCTGGTGAATGATTGTTTTGGAAGTGTTAGCTTGTGTCAGTGATCGACAGAGATTTGTGCAGCTTTGCCTCATTTTTATGTCAAAACTTTACATTTTGTTCTCATTTTAGTTGTACAAATATTACTTCATGAAGGAGCAGTGGTAAGGAGATTCAGCCTGAAACATCTGAGCTGCAAATCTGACAACAGCAGGTCAAGAAGCAGTCAGATGTTTGGGTTTCATGTTTTTTATCAGCTTTAACCCTTGTGCTATCTCAGATGACCCACCCTTACATTGGCGTGTTCCCCCTACCATGACAAAGGTGGATAAAGGTGGAAAGATTTCATGTAATCCATGGACACCAGAGAAGATCACAAATCATTGAAGAAAAAAGGTTCAGAGCACTGTCTAGTGGGTCTAGATGACCCAACTCCCAATGGTAAAGTGCCTAGGATAGCACAAGGGTTAAAAGAAGCTCATCACCCTCAGCAACTTGCGTGCACATGCGTGCACTTCCAAAGAAAGGTCTATGTAACTGCACATTTTGAGGTATGGATGGCGTCCTGTTTAATTCACCAAAGTGTTAATGGTTTGAAAATTGATCATGAAGGAGAAATTAATAATTCTGTAATTCTATGACAGCAAGTCTTTCATTTATAGGAATTGAGCTGTGAAATTAAAGGCCTGGAGCAAGATTTATGAGATTTGCACTATTCAATATTTCCCACCAAGACTCTTTTACCTGTAGGTAGCAGACATACACTAGTGAACAGTAGAAAAAGAAGAAGAAGCCCCTCCCTGCATGTCCAGTGTGAACACCACTTAAGGACCCGCATTTCGCACGTTCTTGAACGCTCGCCAAAGATGCATGTTTTCTATGACCGTTAATTCTTGATTGTCTACACACACATAAATATATAGCAGAGCCAGAAAAGATCAGATGTGCACAGATACTTTAGCAGCATCGACAAAAATTCACCTATTTGAAATTGTGCCGTGTGTTTGTGATGACTCTCGCTTTATGATTGTTTTCCTTTTTCTTACAGCCTCCCCCACTCGTCCCCGGACTACTTGCAAAACCCTCCACCCTTTAACTTCTTTGACCCTTCGTTGCAGTACATGACCCACAGCAGCCCTCGGGTTATAGACAACGTCACACCCAGGCAGCGCGTCCGATAACCCACGGTGCAGGCCAGCGTGGACTTTTATTTATACTTCAACAAATAATTAAACCCAAGAGCCTTTTAAGGCCACTTCTTGTGATGCAGAAAGTGGTGCCAAGTCAGAGAGAGTAGTTTACAGTTTGCAGTCAGAGTCTGACCAAGCAGAACTCTACAAGCCCATGGCAGCAAATGCAGAGGAAGGCTAAACCACTGCAGTGCTTCTCGGCCTCCACACATCGTTTGAATTTTCCAGACTATGTGAAGTTCAGGCTTATTGTCATTCACAGCAACGCTCCCGACTTCTTCTGCTGGATCAAATTCTGCAAACACCTTGGCTCTAACATGTGAGGGGTTGCTGTTCTCCAAAGGGATTCATCAACCTGTCTTGGTTCTCTCTTCATGGAAGGATTTATGCCTCCCTTTAGTAAACAGTTCTAGTTGGAATCTGGACTTCAACAGCAAGTAGAAACCATTTGTAAATATGTAACTTACAAATATGGCATCCAGATTAACCTTTTTGTGGAAATATTTTTTGTGAGAGAGAAAAAATAAAACGTATGATTAAAAAATTGCATTCTTCATGCATCGTATTATTTCGAAAAGCACGTCTCTAAAACCCGCTTTAAAAAAAAAAGCCTGCAAATAGGACATGTCTCATTTGTTTTTCTGCACCAAACAGTATCATTGCATGCAGTTCTGATGCATTCATGAAGCTTTTCTTCAGTGACTGAGCGAAAGCCCTCCCTGCAGTTTCCTCTTTGGTCACCAGGTGTCACAGCTGAGGCTCCTGACGTGAAAATCAATCAGATTTGTTTATGGGATTTAAGCAGAAACTCAGCACTGTCTGGGCCGCATACACACAAATCCAAGGGACAAGACACCTGCTCTGCAGCTTTCATCTGAGGCGGCTGCAGCATGCGGTGGAGCCCGCCGACCCCTGCAGGATGAGATCATCTGAGAGGGCCACAGAGCGAGGCGGTCCTGCAGGTGCAGAGACAGGCGGCCCAAACGCTCCAACCAGAGAAGAAGTTGATCAAACATATTTCAGTTTTACTTCCTGAGTGTGGTTTCTTGCAGACGACCTCTCTGCTGCTGTAGCACCACTCTGAGCTCTCGGATCAGAATGATTCGAGAGTAAAAGAAGACTCACATGAATTCTTTTTTTTTTATCTGGAGAGAAAAAATCTAACGCGAGTAGGTGTCCTTCAAGAGTGCAGAGTGAAAACAAAGTCACCTTGGCGAGACTGCTTGGTGGTGTCACTTTTCTGGAAGGCTCCACATTGCCCTGTTGCACGTGCTGCAGCATCTGAACTCCAGCTTCACTCTCACTGCAGCAGACAGACTGGAGGCGAGCCAGGCAGGGAGAAGAGATGCTGTGACAGAGGGGGCAGAGACGGCACAGAAATGAAAGATGGAAAAAAAAAAAACAACCAGAGGAAATCACCAGAAGCTGGAATTGTCCCTCAAACTAGACAGCAGGTCTGTGGAAGTTCAGAAGAAAACATGCTTAAAACTATCCAGTTCATCAGTACATTACTGAAATAAGCAGGGAGATTTTCCCAAATCCTCTTCTACAAATTTTAAGCCAGTAATCCTTTTTGCCTCAGTTTTTGAAGTCTCTTTTTCTGCCAAAGGTAGTTCCCAAAAGCCTGCAGGTTTGGTTTTAGTCTTGGACTTTGTGCTGCTAATTTCCTTGGTGCAAGATTGCAAAGCTCCTTTAGCTGGCTGGCTGGCCACCCTGGCAACCCTTCAATTGAAGGCCGATGCACTTCACCTTTAGCTGAGCATGAAGTTTAGCTCCAGAGCACATCACAGCTAGTACTGAATTCTTCTCACTTTTGTGCTGCATCGCTGAGTGTTGACAGGTGATCTCACATGATGATCAAACACAGGCGCAGACAATAGAGACGTCTTTTCACTCAGAACGTCTGTGGAGCACGAGCCGGCACGATTGTCTCCCGTGGAAAGCGATCGGCTCATCTGGCACAGAACCAGCAGGTGCATTGCAAATCCTCATTCATTAATAAAGCCGTCCCCGTCTTTCAGTTACACAGGTAAACATCTCATATTAGTTGCTGGGATTTATTACCTCATACTCCCCATCTGCCACCTCCACACGCAAATGAGCTTTTTGTCTTTATTTTTCTTGAAAGCTGCTTTATCTGAGGACTTAATTGTGCAACAAGGAAACAAACTGGACTTTCCAGCAGCCTTTGACCTCAACAGTAAAGAATGAGAGCAGACAAAGCCGTCTGGGTGGGGCAGTTACATATTCACCATGCTGATAATGGGAAAAGAACATAACATAACTAGTGCTTAACTTGAGCAGAGTTTTATCTGCAGAAAACTGGCTGTAAACATACGTTACTATAAACTTCTAGATCAGAATCAGGTCTTACACAAGGAAGATTAGTTTCAAGTTTTATAAACTGTTAAATAACATCTTTGGGGTTTCAGTGTTTGCCGTGGATTGACTTTCCCCTTTCTGCAGATCTCAACCTTATGCAAACGTCTGAGATTTTCCAAACTGGTGGAGTAAACCTAATCCCAAAGCATTCACAAACAGAAAAAAACAAATCCTATTGTTTTGGTTTTTTTCTATACTCATTGCCAAAGAAGGTAAAAGGTGAGTGTGCACACTTCTGCATGCAGTCGTTTGCACATGCTGCAGCTTATATGGTTCTTGTGACAGATTGAGGTCTTTGTGCAGTCACCTCCAGCATTACATAATCTGCACAGTGACAAAATCCCCTCAGAAGAAAACAGATTGAAATGAAAGAATCCAGTGTGCTCCAGATTAGTTAACGCGTTCCACATCCTGAGATTGCTCAGATCACGCGGCATTGGCAGAATCACCTGTGCGGATGGGAGAGGGGAACCACTCTGAGTCGTCACTTTGCACATCGAAGTATGAGATGCTCATAATTATCTTGCTGTGGTGCCAATCTGCCCCTGCAGAGCTCAGAGTAAGGAAGAGGTGGTTTAAGGACAACACATTCTGGTACAGCAATAAGAGGTTCCAGAAACCTTCCCTATTTGCACCTCCAGCTCAGTGTCTGCCATGGCGTCGGCGCAGATAAAGGTGGTCACTGGGAGGCAGGAGAGCAGTCAAGCGTAAGACATCAGGATATCAGATACCAGCAGCACAATTAGACCCACAATCATCTAACAGCAGGAACTTACAATATTTGTAGATGCATGGTTTAACTTTGACATTTCTTCAATGGAGATACAACCAAAGAAAGTGATACAACTTTCAGTCTATGGCACAGTTAAGCACGTTGTCTTAATGACAAGCAATAATGTAGTCAGAAATTGTAATATAATGTCAAAATATAGTAAATAATGGGCTCCTCAAGTCACAAACTTCACAAAAGTCTCCTGAGGGGCATCCCTAAAGGTGATGCCCATATGTATACACCATTCAACAGTCTGCTCCGCCTGTGGCGTTGACTAGGATGTCTATGGACAGCATGCAGCGGCAGAGCAAACCCTGGGAGTGACGCATTGCAGGTACAAACTCACCAATCAGAGAGCGCCATTTCTTTCAGCTACGTTTCTGTCCCCATCACAGCGTAGCAGAAAGTATTCATACGCAGCCATGTAGACCGATGGAAATACCCTGTATACTATGTTAAATATCCATATACTGAAACAGAACTAATAAAATTAGGTTTGAGTTATCTTTTTGTATTTTTTAAGTAAATAAAATTACCTTTAAACGGCTCGGATAGTTTATTGGGAATCGGAAGGGTAAGGAAGCTGGCGGAGGGATATAGAAAAGGGGAGGGGTTTAGCGTAGCCGTTAAAGGCGAGTCCAGTTGTCTCATCAGTGTGTTCATAGAGATTTTCAGTCTTAGTAGCGGCAGTTCGCCTTTCCCTATTAAACGGATTTTTTGCGTCTAACAGCGTTTGAATCAACACTGAAATGGTAAGAAATTACTAAACTACGTTTTACTCTTGCGTTTACCTTTAGAGTATTGAGATATGCAGGGAAACATTTCGTCGAAGGGACACCTTTTTCTTCTCCATTCTCATTTGCTTCGCTCGTCAATTTTGCGACAATTTCGTGGTGACGTGGAAATAAGTGTGTCTATCGGGGTTTGCGTTACTGTCGGTACGTGCTATGAGACCATAATTACAATATTGGCGCTGTAAGCCGGATATACATGGGCGTTGCGTGCCTTTTTATGATGCGTGTTTCTGTTTGAAAGCCAAACTGCATTCTAACTATACCCAAAATTCGTGCTAAAATAGTACAAATGTGTCGTTAAACTACATATTTAAACAGCCATATTGTAGAATAACCTGTCGGGTTGGATGGTCTAACTTCCGGAGAGTCGTCCGCTCGCGGCTCATAGGGTGTGTTAGCCATAGCTAATCATAGCTAACATTTACCGCCAAATTGGGAGCCGTCTTTTGTCTGCGCTAACGCGGCTTTGTCGAGCGGTGCTCTGAGGTCCAGTTTCGTCGGTGGTTCCGTTGAATAAAACGTTCCGTTTTTGCTTCTGTGCCGAGTAGTTTGGGCGATTTATAGCCGCGGGCGTCATCGGTGTCTCATGATGCGTGGTGTTAATAGAACAAAGTGAACATCACGGAGTTGGGAAATGAGGGCGTTTGTTAGTGAAAATTCCACGGTTTTTTTCTTTTCCAATAACAACGGCTTAATCTGTTCTCTTTTCAGGCCGATCAACTCACAGAGGAGCAGATCGCTGGTAAGACTTCACTGCTTTGACCCCATCGTCCCCTCAAACCTGTAGTGACCCGAGTCCTGGATCTTTCCCACCCATGCAGTGGATTTACACTTCTGCCTTTTAAGGCGTTCTCCAGGGCAGCCTACCCAGTCATAAAACAGGAATGGAAGATACTGCTGTTGCTGGAGCGCCTAAGGACTCCCTCATTGAGAGAACTTTGCATTTTGCCGGTTGCCATGTAATAAATGATGTAATCTGGAGGGGCAGCAGGCTTTGCTGAGGTGTCTGCAGTCGCCCTTTGCCCTGGGTGTGTTCATGGAAAGCAAGAACTGCTCTAGCTTGGATTCATATGAGATGCAAAGATGACTCTATGTGAAAACTTTTTGCCCCATCTGGCTAAGTTTGTTTTAGTGATGGAACTTCTCTTTATATTTTTAAAAGCATAAGAATTTGCTATAACCCAAATTAATTGGTCTGCTTTTTGTTTGGATCTTTGTTTGGGTACTTTTTTTTTTTTAATATAATGTAAAATGACAGTCCTTGGACAGTAAAATCCACGCAGGTGTTGTTGGTCTGTAATACTCTGGAAGTTCTGTTTGGTTTTATAACATGGATATGTTGCTTTATACCTCGTTTGGCTCATCAGACTTGACAGGCGTGTTATCGTCGTCCTTTGTGGCTGCTCCAAACCACGAGGGCGCCGGTTTGGAGCTGTTGCAGCCTGGGTCTGCTCTTGAGCTGGTGCTTGCTGTCATTGTTTACCCTAAAACGATGGTAGTTTGAGCCTAAAACAGCATTGCGTCAAACTGTAGCTTTACACTGAACTGAGTCATTCTTGGTTTGGATTTTTGTTTGTCCCAACTGATGCGAATTCTCTACCCATTTGTTTTCCTAAAGTCTTTAATCTGCTTCTGTTTTGTGGTGTACAGAGTTCAAGGAGGCCTTCTCGCTCTTTGATAAGGATGGAGATGGTACCATCACCACCAAAGAGCTGGGTACAGTCATGCGATCTCTGGGCCAGAACCCCACAGAGGCAGAGCTACAGGACATGATCAATGAGGTGGATGCTGATGGTGAGACATCTGTCCAGCAGCAGTCTTCAGGTTTCTCTGTTGTAATGCTTAACATGACTTTCTCGTTTTTTGTTTTTGTTTGCTTGTTTTTTAAAATCCACAGGAAACGGAACGATAGACTTCCCAGAGTTCCTAACCATGATGGCCCGGAAGATGAAGGACACAGACAGCGAGGAGGAGATCAGGGAAGCATTCCGTGTCTTTGACAAGGTAAACGTTCTTATTCAGGATGTGCAGATTGCTGTTATTCTTATTTTTTTTTAAAACTTCCACTGACTGATTTTATAGGATGGCAACGGCTACATTAGTGCTGCTGAGCTGCGTCATGTGATGACAAACCTAGGAGAGAAGCTGACAGACGAGGAAGTAGATGAGATGATCAGAGAAGCAGACATTGATGGAGATGGACAGGTCAACTACGAAGGTAGGGCTTTTGCTTCCTGTTTGTTTAGTAGATAATTTTAAGTTGCAGTTTTTTTTAGATTTCCTTTTTTTTTCCCCTTCTGCAGAGTTCGTACAAATGATGACGGCGAAGTGAAGGCCTTGTACAGATTTCGTATATAAATTTGCCTTTTTCTTTGTGTAATTTATCTGTAAAATCTTAATAGCCCCTCCACTCGTCCCTGCCCCCTTCTGCTGTCCAAAGGAACTGCATGTAAACTGCATAGGCTCTTGTCCCCATGTCCCTTTCTTTTGCTGTCATGGTGTTTTGGAGTGACGGAATGGCAATATAACCAGAAGCCTGTGGAGACCCCTGGGAGCCAGAGAACTTGTGCTTTGTGCTCGGGGCCCCTCCACACCTGGCGACATTGGAAACCTGTCAGCAAGCTGTCAATTTGGCAGCAATGCTGGCATGGGAGCAATGTAGAGGTATTGACTCTGCATGGACTATGGACAAAGTATATATGGAAATCTCAGCATTGCACTACTGCAAAAAAATGACACGGGTGTATCTCCTTGGTACTCGTACAAACTCTTTTGTATCTGCTGTTCTGTATACCAGAAAATGACTAATCTTACCATGCTTTTTAATGTTTTACTCACTAAAGTTTTTTTTAAATGACTTCAGGTCATGCTTCAAATAAATCCATTCCAAGTTGTATATTTGTTTTCCAATAAAATTTACAATCTACCCAGATTGGAAAATTGTCTTGTTTTCTCAGTTTTTAAAATGGGTAATTCAGTTTGTCAACCCTGTAATCTTCCCATGTTTGTTAGAGAAAAGGTTTTGTTTACCGCCGACCTTACCATCATCAAATTCATCAAGAAGAGCATCAGCCAATGCCTCTTAATGTTCTGAGCTCAGAGCACGGTTGTATTGTCATTGAAATGTAAGGCATTCAGGGGATCAAAGGCCCCCGCCCTGAAGTGGCTGCCGCGGCGCTCCACGTCAGGTTGGCCTGGTGGCGCCCTGCTCTTCTGAGCTGCATGTTCAGGCACAGAAGCTGACTGCCTCATGTCTTAATTGGCTCCTGCCACAATCTTGATTCATCAGAAACTGGTGTAAATAAAGGTGTACCTTTTTTGAGTTTGTTACAGTAGCTTGCAGAGATACTGAGTTTGTTATTTTGATGAGTGACAAAATAAAGCTCCAATGTGGATCATTTCTGCCTGTGGGTTTGTTTTCCAGGCCACTTCTAGCCGTAGTTTGGTCTTCTCCAGCATTTGTCAGTTTTAGCGTCAGGGATGCTTGATTGTCCATGCATGCTGCAACACACACTCCCTTTGGACGCGTGTTTAAATTACTTAGAGCAATGAAAGTCACGTCAAGGTTACTGTAGGCCTAAAATATAAGCAGGTTGGATTGCTGCATAAATGGTAATGACACTAAATTCAGGTAGAAACTTGTAAGAATCCAATCATGTCAGACAAACTTCACCTTCTGACAGGTTCTTGTTTCTCATGCTACTCTTAACAAGCAGCAGTCCCGAGGTTTTACAAGCTCTGCAACATTTTCATTGTCTAAACTGCACCGCTCTTCTGTTCAAAATAAGAGCCATATTGCTTCATCAGAACTTCTCATCAAGGACTAAACCACCAGCAGGGTGAAAGCTGGTCTTACCCTCAGTCATCCTGGTCTAAATTTAACTCTGCACTCGGCCAGTGCGCTGAAAAATTCATAGATAGTGGAGCCGCTGCTATAGAAACAGTCTTATTGGTGATCAGGTGTCACTGGAGTCCTTGTCAAACAGGGACTGAACATCAGCGAGTACAAAGCAGGAAGTTGAAAAGCAACAAATAAGTTTCCGCTACAAATTTTGTGGAACTCCAAAGTATTGTCTGGTACTCTTTACTTGTGGAAGTTAGATTTGAGCTGCTCTCGAGGACATGCTGGAAACAGAACTGCAACGGCATAACAAAGAAGCGAACAGGAAGCTCATGCTGATGCCGTCATGGAGGTTTTAGCACCTTGAACAGTAAAACCATGTGAAAGTGTTTCTTCAAGCAAACCGTGCTCATAGAGCCCCTCTGTATCTGTCGGAGCGCTATCCAGCAGACGCGTTTTTGATCACTGGATCCTTCCTTCTTGTCACGGGTCACAGAGCTGCAACCTGCTCTCTTTTCTGCGTATTTGCTTTTCAGCTGCTCCCCTTTGGGGTCACCTACATCTAACCCTCTCCTCTACATCCTTCTTGTTCACACCAACCCCTCCCTAAATTAGCCCCCTCTTTAGCTCCAATCTCAACATCATTACTGTCCTTCCTCTCAACACATCTCTACCATGATCTGTTCCTCTGATGGGTTCATTCCTGATCCTATGCAAGAAGCTCTGCTTCCTGTCAGCAGCATGGCCGCTCTCCCCACAGTCTTCTGCATACTCCTTTTTATCAGTTTTCTCAACACCTCATTAGCTCCATGTCATCTCATTTGGAACAGGTTTTAGTTGACCTTATGTGGATCTGCGGGTTATGACGAACTTGGGAGTCCAAGAAAAGGGATCCTACAGGCTGTCTGATTGTATCATTTGTCCCATTTGAGAGCCGGTTAAGGCGCTGCTCCAGCTGACCAGTCAGCTTTGGTTCAAGTTGCAATATGGTGCAGCCTCTGCGGTGAGCGCATGCTGGTCGCTGATGGATATCTGAGACGTGGCGGCAGCTGCTGAGTTTTGACAGAGCAGGAAGAGCACTGAGACAGCCCCCGGGGTGCTATTACTGCACTTTTCTGCTGTTAGTGGTGTCACTGCGCCTTACAGACAGTTTTTGTTGTCAAAGGCTAAGCCTCTGTACAAATCCCTCTGCGCAGATCATCTAAAAAGCTGCCTTCAAAGGTAGCATGCAAGATGGTTTCATTTGTTATGCAACATCTGAGGAAAACACACAGGTTTTCTGAGGCATCATCCATGCGATGACTTGTATTTTCCATCCTGAGGCGACATTATGACCCCAATTTACTTGTGTTTTTTATGCAGTTCTGAGGAAACGTCCTCCAACTGCAGAGTTGTCTCAGTCTGGCTTCCTGCATCCAGAAGTGATGATTTTCCCCCCAACTGCTGCACCAAAACGTGACCCCACCCTTGCATTGACATGTTCATGCATGAGTTGACGCAATGACCAAGCAATACCCTCACCACTGTAGACTTCCACGAATGAATGAATTGACGTGTTCTCCCTACCATGACAAAGGTGGATAAAGGTGGAAAGATTTCATGTAATCCATGGACACCAGTGAAGATCACAAATCATTGAAGAAAAAAGGTTCAGAGCACTGTCTAGTGGGTCTAGATGACCCAACTCCCAATGTTAAAGTGCCTAGGATAGCACAAGGGTTAAGATGATGGGAATTTTTCTTGGCATTTTGGAAATACCCAACAGGAACATTGGTATCTTCATTGATCTCTGACATAACAATATGGTTGATTGTTGGGTTTTTAGGAAAGAGATTGCTGTGAAATCTAATTCAGATTTTCGTTGTGACCTCGGGATGAACTGATAATCCCTGTTTAATTTTCATCTGGTGAACACAGTCATTGGTTTATTGCTGCCAAGAAGCATTTTTATCCTTCTGCAGGAGGCAAAATCTCCTTCAGAAGGATAAACACACACCATCACTGGCAGGTTAGGGGAAAAACAAGGAGTATTATCTACATGTAAGACATATTTTAGATAGCAGGTCACCAGTTGTAACAAAAGTGGCTGTTGGAGGCAGACAGGCTGAGCAAAGGTTCATTTTTAGGTGTGTTCAAGAAGGCCCAAACTGTGATGTCTGAATGTTGGACTCAAGCCGTCCAAAAATGTAGCTCCAATGAGATGTTCCAGGAACACAGTGGTAACCAGGACTCACTGGTGCATGTGCTGAGTGAAGATGGGTCAGTTGGACAGTTGGTGTGAAACAACCAAGCCCCCGTCTGCTACTCCTTGTTGCTGAGAGCTCTCTGTTTACACTCTCTCCTGCTAGCCCCTCACACCCCCAGCCTAACATTACTGGTACAACAAAAATGGTGAGCATTACTGGACATATCCAGCCGTACAGTTTTGAGCCAGATGTCAGCTCAGACGAGGAAAACAAAGACAGATGTGGATCTAGTCGTCTACAAGTGGATGCATCAGAATGTAACTGATGGCCTGCCCAGCGTATGTCCTACGTCACAAATAAGCCCCTTTTTTCAAACGTCATGTTTTCAGCTGCTCTGCGATTTGAATAAAGAAATACTCAGAAATGCAATTTTAATCTTAATTTTTCTCTATGTCCCCAGTCATCAAAATAATCAAGAACACGTTAAAACCTACAAAATGCCATCTTTGCTGGAGTGGGTCTTTACATCGATGAAGAATTTATGAGTAACCCTTGTGCTATCCTAGGCACTTTAACAATGTGAGTTGGGTCATCTAGACCCACTAGACAGTGCTCTGAACCTTTTTTCTTCAATGATTTGTGATCTTCATGGTGTCCATGGATTACATGAAATCTTTCCACCTTTATCCACCTTTGTCATGGTAGGGATAACATATCAATGTAAGGGTGGGGTCATCTAAGATAGCACAAGGGTTAAAATGTGTCAGACCCTTGGCGGAACCTTACTCTTTCAGTTTGAGGCTAGATGGAAAACTGAGGTAAACAGAAGCCGGTGAGTTCATTTAGGAGTAGTAACCACTAAGTAGTTTATCATAACATGTCACGTTTATTCCCTGTAATGATGAACATACTTTGGTCATAAAATCTTTATGTCTTGTGTAAAAAATACAGTATTAGGTATACATTTTTATGAAATTCATTCTTTTATTCAAGTATTGAGACCCAAATTACACTGAACTCAGAGCATGACGTTTTGACTGACGCATGTCCATCAAACCTTTAGGTCTGATTTAGCCTGTCTTGAGACATTCCAACTTCTCTCAGGGTTGTTTGTTCTGTACCGTTGTCCCATTTTCAAAAAATTCCAGTTTTGTGATGCCACATCTGGCCAGGAGGATGACACCCACAGAGCTGAAACTGCAAAACACACTCCCATTGTCCACCAGTCTCTGATTACAAACCACAATGCAAGGCTGTTTGCACACAAGGCTGCAAACAGCAGAGCAGTCATGGTTTCCATGCTGATTCATGCCCACCGCCTAAAGCAGCAACAATAGACACTACGATGGACCACAGATCAATGGAAGGAGACATCCTGCTCTAGTGGCATGTCTGCTTCACTGATGCAATTTAGGGGGAATTATGCTTCTTGGTTTCAACAATGATTTAAGAAGCAGAACAAGTTTAGAGTGCTCTTTTTTTTTTGGAATGTGCTGGACAGGAAGGTACCCCTTCCGAACCGACAGGACTTGAGGCAGGACTGTCCCTTTCCAATTATTGGGGCCACTCTCCAGATTCTTTCCAAAATTCTCGTCTTTGCAGATTCTTAGCAGTGGAACAAAGCTGATCCAGGTAATCGACAGTTGGTTAGGAAAGAATAGCTGCGGGGAAAAACACGGGAATAGCCCCCCAAGTTCTGAAGTGAAACCTCCCTGACTGAAAGAATCTGCTGCTAGCATGCACTACACCTTCAGGGCTGTCACATTGATGGCTCAGGGCTGGTTTGGTTGCAATACTGCGAGATTTCCATAGTTATGGAGGAGTTCATGTTGTTCTGCCCAGTTGGAGTCTCTCCTTTAACACTTGTGCTATCTTAGATGACCCCACCCTTACGTTGAGGTGTTCTCCCTACCATGACAAAGGTGGATAAAGGTGGAAAGATTCATGTAATCCATGGACACCAGTGAAGATCACAAATCATTGAAGAAAAAAGGTTCAGCGCACTGTCTAGTGGGTCCAGATGACCCAACTCCCAATGTTAAAGTGCCTAGGATAGCACAAGGGTTACAGGATTGACTCAGGGGTAAACTGCACAAGTGCACAGAGAAAGGTCCTTTTTTGCAGCTTACTTCATTTTCCGGTAAGTCCTTGTGGTTGCCTTTCGTGGAAGTCTACAGTGGTGAGGGTATTGCTTAGTCATTGCGTCAACTCATGCATGAAGTAACATGCTAGAAAACGCTTTAGAGAGCCGCTTGTTGAAGAACTTTGGTTTGATAACTACAGGCAGATGAGAAAAAAATCGACATTTGGATCAAAGATACAAGCCATGAATCCATATGTGTTTTTCTGAATGTGATCTAATTTGTGATTTTGGACAAAGTGGGCGAACTTTCAATGACATTAAAATGGACAGATCCCATATTTTACAGCCACTGTGTGTGTAAATGTACACAAAGGACGCAAACACCTTTTCCCAGAATTCCACTGGGTGGAATGGGCCTGGGGGTAAATCTGGGGAACTGAAAATGAAATGAAAAAGTATTAAGGAGTTGTACAAGTATAAGATGAGCTTACCTGAACCTTTGTTCTTCCCATTAACCCTTGTGCTATCCTAGGCACTTTAACGTTGGGAGTTGGGTCATTTAGACCCACTAGACAGTGCTCTGAACCTTTTTTCTTCAATGATTTGTGATCCTCACTGGTGTCCATGGATTACATGAAATCTTTCCACCTTTATCCACCTTTGTCATGGTAGGAAGAACACGTCAATGTAAGGGTGGGGTCAGCTAAGATAGCACAAGGGTTACACCTAGAAAACTACCTGTAAATCAGGCTCCTGCCATCATTTCTCCTCCACCAAACTTTAGAACAAGGCAGATCACCTTTGTGATTATTCCACTCAATGTGACATAGATACAGGTCAGAATTTTCAACATTCAGAGCGTGTGCCAGTTACCCACGCCACCCAGGAGAACATTGCTGCATGCTCTACCTTAGTAGGAAAGTAGGCCAGGTGCTTTGGCTCAGAACACCCTCACACTGAGCCATGCAAGTTTTACCACTTCTGCCAAGTCCCTTGAAATACACCTGCATTGGGACCTCTGGGAATTTTAGGCCGGCAGGAGGGTCCTGGCCGACGATGATCAAGTAAAACTGGTTAAAAAGGTTCACAAGGTTTTTCATGGCACGAGCCACACCTGCAGGGAGGACAGAGAGAATTGCCACCCTGTCTTCCTTTATTTAGAACAAGAGCACGGGTGAAAATGAAAGGCTGGCTCTGTGTTCAGGGACAGGGTGACAGTTTTATGTCTGAGGATGGAGGTGGAGGAGGGGCGTTGCTATTTCTGCATGGCAAAATGACCAGTATGTGTGTTAGTGGGTAAGAGGAAAGGAGAATTGAAAGGCAAACACAGGAAGAGGCAGAGTAACCCTGAACTGCGTTCAGGGTCACTCTGTTTAGTCTTACTGACCACATTCACCACCTCGTTCTTAGTTTACTTTCTCCTTAATTCTTTTATTTTTCATCCTCTTGAATGGATGAATACATTAGAGGGAAATCGTACTCCCTGTGGGCTGCGATTGTTCAATGTTTTACTTTCAACAAGTCCTGATGTTGAGGTTTCTGTTTCAAAATGAAAGCCAAATTTAAAAAGTACAAATTTGAAATAACAGGTTCAGTTTGAGAAAAGCAGGAATGACAGGTATCAATGTCCAAAATGCAAACCCTCCTATGTGCAAATTTTTAGATCTTGAGTTTTTACATTAAATGGCGAGAACAAGGATACCTCCGGATTTGAAGGGAATCTGCAAAAAAATCCTGCCATTTTTATGACATAAAGATCACAAGACAAAGGCCTCCAATCAGCATTGACTGGAATATTTAAAACACACTTTTCTTGTTTCCTGAAAAAAAGGAAGGTTTTATAGTTTTAAGGTTTTGTATTTTGGCCATAAAAAAGCAAGGAATTTATATTATCCAATGAAAAAGCAGGCAGAACCCAAAGGTTCATTGAACCATTCAATTGGACACTTTGGTAAGGCCTTAGTCATAGCTGTCCTTACAGGTGAACACCTGTGTCCATGGGCAAAACCTGTACGAGACACTCAGGTGGCCTGCAGGACATGTCAAAGTCCCTTACTTGGTGAGCCCCAAGAGAGAAAATGTTTACACTTAACACGCAAGGGTAAGTAAAGGATAGGTGTATTAGTCATACAGATTTTCTTTTCAACCCCCCCCCCTCCCCTCAAAACCTGTGCACTGTTCAAGGGGCCTGTTGGTAATGTCAACACTCCTGTTAGAAAATTAGACAATCAGAGTGTAGTTTGTGTAGGCATCCTATGGGCACCTTATCACATGCACATCCCATGAGTGTGGCATTTGGGTGGTCAGTAACAACTAGAGCAGTGTTTCCCAACCCTTGTCCTCGGTGAACACTGCAGGTTTTCCATGTTGCGTTGCTTATGCACACCTGAATCAGCTCATCATCAGGCTCTGCAGAAGCCTGACAATGACAGTTATCCAAGGTAGGTGTGTTTGAACAGGGTAGGATTAAAACATTCAATGTTTCCCAAGGACCAGGGTTGGAAACACTGAACTATAGTGTAGCGTTAGAGCGTACAGATATACTTCGCTATACAATTACCACACGCAAGACAATGGTACATTCCATTTCCAGGACATCTTTTGCAGTGGCGGTTCTACACTAACTTACTCCCTGGGCGAGTAACCCCACCAGCGCGTCCCCCCCCCCACATACAAAATTTGACAACATCCTGTTGTGTTCCCTATCTTCTAGTTAGCCATTTTACTCAAAAAATGCATGAATTTTCTAGACTCGTATTACAGGGGGGTCAAACTCAGTCACACAGGGGCCTAAGTTAAAAACACGCTTAAGGTTTTGGGCCGAAGTAGATAAACATTTACTGAACACACTAAAGCTAAACTTTTAAACCTTTTAAACTGAACTTTTTGAACATAAATATGAATAAAAACAGGAACATTAATCCAGAATAACTCAAGTTAAGCCTTAAATAACTTGAAATATTTTGTTCTCCATAGAAATATATTCTGTCAAAATTATACAAATATGAACATGCTGCAGGACAGAACAAAGAAAACCTGGAAATATTAATAAGAAATTACATATCAAATAATTCCATTGTTTTTGCTCTTTTATCATTTTTTAGAGCATTCTTTTTAGAGCTGGACTCCTGCTTCATTTTTAGCAATAATTTCTTAATGTGTGACGTCCTGTGTGTGTCTTTGTGAAACATATCAGAGGGATTAGATCTAAAAAATAAAACTTATTGTGATTAATATGTTTAGGTCTTATAAAACATTAAAGACTAAATCTTAGAACTCATCAGTGGGATTACTCCAAAAATATTTGGCATTTCCCTAAATTTGTGCAACACCAACAGTAGAAATCCTCCAAAAAAACTCCAAAAAAATGGTCTGCGCTCACCCCCCTCCCCCTCCCTTTCCCTCTGACACACGCGGCTCCGTCTCTATGACGGGAGGTGCAGCTGCGGCCTAGAGTTGATTGTCAGATAGAAAAAGACTCCCAATCACCTGTTGTGTGATTCAGCCAGCCACCGGCGAGTTGCGCTCCCCTCTCGAGTTTTTTTACTTATGTTCCAAAGACCACCGCAAAGAGGTGTGGCCGCAAGCGTCTTGCAGCAGAGGGCGGTGGTCACGTGCGCATCGGGTCTGCTGTGTCGGAGCAAAGAATTGTGGGAAATAATCTCCATTGCCTGCTTTTTTCGAAATTGGGTTGAGCACGGGTGTTTGTTCTGCCTAATTCCTTTTCATGTGCCTGTTTTACGTTGTTTCACTCTGAGGTATTCTTTTTTTTTTTTTTTTGCACCATAAGTGTGAAGAGCAAATAGGAGGAAGACATTCTTAACAATCTGATGTGTCAAAATAATAGCATTAAGTGTCGGCTGCTGAAGCAATTTCAAATTAAAAGCTCCAAGCTTCCTCTTTGAATATAGTATGTAGCACATTATGTGTTACGCCTCAGGCACGGCAAATGCTGCCCCCTATGAAGTGCCGCCCTGGGCGACCGCCCACATCGCCCATATCAAAAACCGCCACTGATCTTTTGAGATGACAGCTTAACACTTGTGCTATCTTAGATGACCCCACCCTTACATTGACGTGTTCACCCTACCATGACAAAGGTGGATAAAGGTGGAAAGATTTCATGTAATCCATGGACATCAGTGAAGATCACAAATCATTGAAGAAAAGAGGTTCAGCGCACTGTCCTGTGGAGTCTAGATGACCCAACTTCCAATGTTAAAGTACCTTGGATAGCACAAGGGATAATGAACTCTTTAAATTAGGAATTGGATGGGATCTTGTCTGGGTGAATTTGTTTCATCAGGAACACCACGACTAACATAGTGAACTGCTGGAGGTGTAGGGGGCGTCTGTCATGGTTGTCCACCTGATGTCCTTTGTCATTTTGTCCCTCCTGTTTTACTATACACCACACTACACTACACTACACTACACTACACTACACTACACTACACTACACTACACTACACTACACTACAAAAACAAACAAAACAAAGATTTCTTGCATTCTGAGTTGTCTGGAATGAAAGGACTAATAGAGAAGTGTTTAGTACTTTCCTGATAGAAAACATAGAAAGGGGGTGGTGCTCCCTAAAGAGATCTGAGTTGGAGATTGTTCTTTTGATAATGTCTTGATAGGTTTGTGTGTTTTTTTATGCATGTAAAAAATTTGGTAGTTCTTATTAAACCCTACTTACTAACACCACGGTGACGTCACATGGCAGGTAAAGTCTTTTTATTTTTGGCATATTTTCTTCACCCGGTCTAAACTGTTGACTAGATATGGCTTTGGAAATGTTTTTGGAAAAAAGTAACCATTTTGATTAAAACAAAACTTAAGAGTTTTTTTGTGATGATTATTTAGTAAATAGATAAGACATCTTCTTTCGCTGTTGCCACAGCGAAACAACCCTCCCTTGAGGATGAGTTGCATGGTTAACTTGGCAATGTTTTATGCTGGATGCCCTTCCTGATGCAACCCTCTCAATCCAACCGGGCTTGGGACTGGAACAGCAGTGGAGAAGGGAATAGGGAGCAGCCCGGAATTGAACCCAGGTTTCATGGATGGAAGTTGCTGCAAACCAGCACGAGCTAAAACGGCCCCCCAGTAAATAGATAAGACATAGTCTTAACAAAATTGTAAATCTTCAAATACAATATCTGATTTTAAAAAAACTGTTTTCCATTATACAATGATTGCATAAGCAGGAACAAAACATTTTTTAGGAAGCATTTTAATTCAGTTTCCACAGTTTATCAGAAATTATTAGAAAATGACCTTAAACACGTTTCTAAAAGGTATTTAAAAATATTCATTTTATGATAATATTTAATTTGGTAATATTTTTGCTGAGTAATGAAACAGACGTCATGCTATTTTTAGGCCAGTCTATTCCAACTTTAATATAAAGACAGAATTGTGCTTTCTTGTGGGGTCAAAATGACCCCACCCTTACGTTGACAAAGGTGGATAAAGGTGGAGAAGATTTCATTGAAGATCAAAAATCATTGAAGTAAAAAGGTTCAGAGCACTGTCTAGTGGGTCTAGATGACCCAACTTCCAACGTTAAAGTGCCTTGGATAGCACCAGGGTTAAACATTTAGTTAAGATGCAGTGTGTTTGCAGATGATGGTACCTTCAGTCCAGATTCCCATCATTCTGTGAGTTTTCCATATCAGCTTCTAATCTGGGTCACTGGGGCTGGACTAAGCTGACATCTAGAGAGAGGCAGGAGACATCTGGTTCAGGTCACTGGGAAAAACTCAGATGAAGAACTCTGGATAAAAAGGCCCTGGGTGAGATGTGAACAGAAACCTTTTTTTTTATCTTTTCTGTAAATTCAATAATATTTGGTGGATCCTAAATATCAGACCTTGTCTAAATATGTAGCGCATTGTTTCGGTTATTGTTTCCTTGCATACAACACCTGTCCAGCATGGACCTGACTACTTCTGAAATCAGAATGAGATCATGAAGGCATGAAGAATCAAACAGCGTTCTTTGGCTTGGATCAAGGTTTTTAAACCGTTTTCAGGGTTTGTTCGGCTCCTTCCTGAGGGGTTTTCTGCCGCCGACATGATCAG
The DNA here is from genome assembly GCA_037389245.1 of Oryzias sinensis. NCBI lineage: Eukaryota > Metazoa > Chordata > Actinopteri > Beloniformes > Adrianichthyidae > Oryzias > Oryzias sinensis. The sequence continues at coordinate 23,134,327 of CM074500.1, forward strand.
CTGCATTCACTGTGCTCAAATTGCTTTAGTGATGCCGGCCAGGGGAGCAGAATGATCTTATCTGCAACAAAGGGTACTTCATTCCACTTAACTACATGTTCCCGGTAATGCTCCCTCCCTTCATCTCTCCTCTCTACTGCCCTCAGCCTTCTCTCCCTCTTTGTTGGCAGTCAGGCTGCTCTGCCTTCCTACTATCTCTGCCCTGTGATGAACTCAGGAGGAGGAATGCTGCTCAGCCATGCGTCACATGCACATAGCTCAGTGTGGCATGCTGCACCCTAAGATAACACGTTCAGTATAAAGGGCCAAGGCAGTGGCACACAATAAAACAGCTATTCTTATCACTACCTACTTCTCTTGCTCTGTCAACGAAACAAACAAGCGCAGGCAATAATGTTGGGATGCAGAAAGCAGCTCAGATAGCCATCACCTCTGCATGGAGCACAATGCAGCAACAAAAACAATGGATCTCTTCATATTTGGACTCTTTTTATTTTTTATTATGCAGCCTGCCATGCATTCAGACAGCAGGAGCTGCAAAACTCAACACCTGTAAATGGCAGTAATGATTGTGTCTTTCGTCGTTTCAGAGAGAAACTGGCTAAAGAAAAAAAAATCTAACATAGACTTTGTGTAATGACATTCAGAAACAATAACAAGCAGCTGCTTCAGTGAAAGGAAATCAATTGCATGAGGAGACTGTCGAGATGTAAGAGGGTTAATGGCTCCTCTAAGCAGGAAGACCAATATTTTCACTGGGTTGCTTTAGCAAAAAAAAAATTCTTCATGAAAACAAAACAACACAGACAGTAGTGATTTGTGATAAAACCTTTTGCTGAATTCTGAGATAAGAATTGAAATCTTCTTCTGGCCCCCATTTTGACGTAGTATTATTTTAGTTGCACCATTGGAAAACCTAATTGATTTCTGTAAGTGAAATTTCTTTTTTCACTGTTTGGATGAATTTAGGAGGGTGAATTTAAGTCTGATCAGCATTTGCTAGTCAGCAGCCCTTTTTAACCCTTGTGTTATCTTAGATGACCCCACCCTTACATTGCCGTGTTCTCCCTACCATGACAAAGGTGGATAAAGGTGGAAAGATTTCATGTAATCCATGGACACCAGTGAAGATCACAAATCATTGAAGGAAAAAGGTTCAGCGCACTGTCTAGTGGGTCTAGATGACCCAACTCCCAATGGTAAAGTGCCTAGGATAGCACAAGGGTTAAGCAGATGTTAATTAAGTTTTCAGGTTTCATTGAAGGTTTGAGTGTTTGTTGGAAGGGAAGACATGACATAACAGGGGTTACTTTTCAATAAAATGCTGCAGACGTATAGAAGCAAAAGGGAATTATTGAGACTTAATGTTCAGTATCATAGAACATCCAACACCAACCATAGTGGTAGAGAAGCCATGAGGTGGGCTTGTCTTTTAGTCCCTGTTCTATTTGGTAATCTGGGAAATACAAATACACCAAATGCTGCAAGCACATTTTTTATTTTATTTTATGTTCAATTGAAATTACATATCAAATCAAATCAAATCAAATCAAATCAAATCAAATCAAACTTTATTTGTATAGCACTTTCAAATCCTGCTATCCAAAGTGCATTACATAAAAACATAATCAAATTTTAAAAATAAAAGGCAAGACATTAAACAAATATGTATTTAGTTTGCGGTTGACTGAGTCCAGTGTGCACTGGAATCCTGCAAAACTACGAATGGTGCCACCTAAACAGCCTGTTTAGGTGGCACCATTCCTAAACACACAGTCCTACTGTGTTATGAAATGTCTCAGATCACCAGCGTATGTTGGCTGAGACATGTCATAATTTTACTGTTAGAGCAGCACCCATGGCTCTGTCCCTGGATGACAGGCCCTCTAAGCAGCATGGATACAGACATAACTTGAGTGAAATGACTGTTAAAAAGTTGAACATGGCTTGCGGTCATGGGACCCATAGGTCGCATGGTTCTGTTTTTTTCAAACAGGCTCAATGTCAATTAAAAGGTCAACACTGTTACTGTGTCAACCACACAAAAAAAAGGAGTTGTTTATGAAAAATGCGTCCTCAGAACAGTTTTGGTGGACAGTAAATCAACCACACAGCTGGGAATATTGTTTCAAACTAGAGTAGATTTATTTGTGTTTTAATGGTGTACTGTTTTATACCGGAGATAATGCCATCCATCCTTTTTCTGAGACCGCTGAATACCTTTTGAGGTCAGTAAGTTGCTGGAAGGGCTGCACGGTGGCGCAGTGGTTAGCGCTCTTGCCTCACAGCAAGAAGGCCCCCGGTTCAAGTCCCAGCTGGGGGACATGAAAAACACAACATCAATGTGTGGAGTTTCTTTCTGTGTGGAGTTTGCTTGTTCTCCCCGTGCATGCGTGGGTTCTCTCCGGGATCTCCGGCTTCCTCCCACCGTCCAAAAACATGCTACATAGGTTGATTGGCAACTCTAAATTGACCATAGGTGTGAGTGTGAGAGAGAATGGATGTGTGATTGAGGATATTCCATTCTGCGACAGACTGGCGACCAGGGCATCCCTTGCCTACGCCCAAGTGGCCGAGATAGGCTCCGGCAACCCCGTGACCCCGAAAGGGAAAAACGGTAAAAGAAGATGAATGAAAGTTGCTGGAGCCAGCCACTGTTAGGCGAAGGTGGGGAACACCAGGACCTTCTCACTGTGAGGCGAGAGTGCTAACCACTACACAACCATGCAGCCCATTGGTGATAATAGAATGACTCATGAATGGTGCATGCAGTTTGTTTCCCTAGCCCTCAAATACTGAAAGTCAAGGACCTGAAGAGGCCCAGGAGTTGGTCTCCTCTGACTCCTTTCATTATCCTGCAGTCAGAACGCACACTTTCACCAGGAAAGGAGGGCAGTGTTGTTAACACTGAGCTTTGAACACAACCTCTGGAGAGCTGGACCACTACATCTGTCGCTGGTGAAGAGGATTGTGAGCGTGCATCCACTCTGCCTGTGGTCCCTCTGATCCTCTGCTGCCCTTTCTCCTGTTGCATCTCAGTCATCTCTGCAGCACAGCGCTGACCTCTGACATGTGCCTCATACTGACGACTTAACACCCCTCATCCCTTACAGCCTCCCTGGACCGCAGGCTCGGGTGGGCGCCCAGCTGTCAATCAAGCACCACCTCGTAGACACACATTTCTTCAAAGGATACAGCAAGGCAATGCAGTGAATGCACATGCATGCACGCATTTGCCATCCTTTACTTCTTCGAGGTTCATTTGCAAATAGAAGTGCAAATCTGTAAACATGTGTGAACTTATACATGTTGAACATTTCATGTCAGTTCCAGGGATCGGCCTTTTTCGCCAAAGAACACAGCGTGTTGGTCAAAAGACATTGACTTAAACTGGGTCAGGTTTAGTTCCTTTTCAGGTCTGATCCAACTTAGCTGCTGTATTTTGCCCCATCTGTAGAAATGGGTCTAATGTGAGTTAATCCTGAAACATTGTTCTCTGCAGTTTGCTGGTATGCAGTCGGTACAGGCACGTCTTTGAGACATAAACCCGTCACTAGTCGTTCATTAAGCTGACTGCTGACTGCAAAGCAACAATGAAAATACAACATACCATTGAAGGGCATTATTTTTCCGACTCAGTCTTGTTGTCTGAAAGAATTTCCCTGAGAATGGAGGCTGTGTGTCCTGTGAGAGGCAAACACTGTCGGTTTCAGAGTCAAACAAACAAATGTGGAGACAATGCAGCCATTGTCCAGTCAGCGACAGTCCTGAAGTTTCTGAAAAAAACAAGCAGAACTCCAAATTTGGTCTCAGATTTGGTGACATAAAAGATGCTCTTTAACGTATGTGTGTGTGTGTGTGTGTGTGTGTGTGTGTGGGGGGGGGGTTGTTGCATACAAAGGGTGATTGGACATTTAGCTGCAGTGTAATGCGACACTCTAGAAGAGGAAAAGGAACCACTCCAACCCCCCCCCCCCTCAGGCTGCTGAAACGACCCACTGGATCAACATTCCTCTAATAAATGACATATAAAAGTTTAATCAGCCCTCAAAGTGGCCGCAAGTCAGCAGTGGGAGGGGGAGGGATCATTGTTGAGGCGGGTGATGGCGCTGGCACGGTGTGGCCGTGGACGTGAACCAACAGAGCCTATCAGGTGAGCCGAGCGTGACAGATGGAGGACGGTCGCAGCCAAGCTGCTGTTTGTTGGAGTCTCATTAAGTTCAGGTGTTAGCTTTGGACTTTTTCTTTCACACCACTTAGTCTGAATTTAAAACACTTTCTACATTTATTTTACTGTTATTTACTTTATTAACCCTTTTACTACACAAATTTTTCTTCTGCTTATAGCGTTGGAAGAGTAATAAACACCCATCAATGCTTTTGATGTTTTCTAATTGTGCTTTAACAATTATTTGGGAGTCAAAGTTTTACGAGTACAAGTTGAAGAGTTTATGCTTGAATTGAATTATTTTGGCTCCAACTTGCATTAGGTCTTTCCTGCCTTTGCTCTGACACCAACTAGAAACTGCATGAATAAATTGATCTATTCTTGTTTTAGTTTAAGGTTTTTCATTGTCACTTAGGTCCCTTTTACCCCCCTTTCCAGGTACAACTACTGACTGTACTGTATAAGACAACTGGACCGAGTGAGTGTGATGTCACCAACAGAAAATGGCTATATTTCGGTTCCAACCAAATGAAATCAATTCAGTCGCCATTTATTTTTTCTTGCGACACTGACACCATCATTTTGGAGCCAAACAATGTCAGTAAGCTAAGATTGGTCCAGCCTGGTCTGAGTCATCATTTATATGGCAACCACTCTCACCAATTAGGAGTGAGCTTGTTAGAAGTTCACCCCCCCACTTTACAGTGGGCTTGGAGAATCTGTCAATCAAACATTTTGAATGTTCAATGTGAGACCACATGCTTTTATTGAGACATGTAAGCCAAATAAGGATTATCAAAATTATGTTAAAAAATAGTAACAGATCAACAATGGTAATTCTAACAAATATAATAGCTTTTTATTTTTCTATAGAAGTTTACAGGAGTTTGATTTATGGAGCCATAAGATACTGATTGGAATACCAGGGGGAGGGGTCACTCAGTCCAGTTCTCATACACGGTCAATGGGTCTCACCCGCTGAGACTTTATATTCACCACAGCTGCCAAACTGCATTTGACCGTGGTGGTCACTTAACTCTTTTCGTCCTCCTAATGCTGTTTTACCTTTGCCAAGTTTGAGATTTGTCACATTTTTATGAGTATTTCCTGCAAACCTGGAAGAACCAAATGTTTATCCACAATGACTCCAATGATAAAAAGTTCAGTTAGTACAAATAAAGCTATTTACAGCCTGATGTCAATGATTTATCCATGTTTTTTGGGGTACTCGCAATAACTATTGGAGAAGGGAATTTTATGCATAACTTTTTGATTTAACAATAATTTTTATTTATTTATATTTTATTTTATTTATTTTTCATTTATTTATTCATTTTTGTTGCTGTGTGAACTAAGTTATGTAATTTAATTTATTTTACTTCATTTTTATGTTTTAACTTATCAACTACCCCCGACTTTTTCCCCTTACCCCCCATCTCTGACATCCCACTCTGTTTCTTTCTCTCCTCTTTTGCTTATTTTTTCCGTCCAGTCCAACAAGGAATGCATACAAATATAATGTTCACAAATAAAACTTAGCCTCAAATACAAAAGGGGTTTACACAAATATACGCTCTGTCTGTCTGAAGATCCATAAACCCAAATAATTAAAAATATTAAAAAAATAAAGCATAACTTTTTCCAAGTTTCTTTATTGATTGTGAGATGAGTGGACTCAACAAAACTCAACTCTCACCTTGAATCATTGGTGATTGTGTCAAAGCTCATTCCGGTCAATATGCTTCATCTTTTTCCATTCAGAATTCAACGGGTGATGGCAGAGGGTATGTACCCCCATACCCCCATTATTCTGAAAGTGCTCTTTTTGTAATGTCTCAAATTACTTACCCAATGTGTCTGACTATTACCAAGTCTCAGATTCTTTTACTGTGTTCACAAACCTCAGATTATAAGAATCCAACAGCATGTCAAACTGAACGAACATGAACATATCTGTAGAATTTTCTAAACAAAGAGTAAAGTAAAATCCTTTAAAAAGTAAAATCCAAGACCATTTTACTAAACTCAAAGAAGATGAGTCTTTGTGCGCTAAAGAGTAAATTAATATTAAAGTGCAGTCTTTTATGTTCCTTCTGCATAGATCATTGTAGTTCATGCTGGATGTTGTGTTTTGCTTCTTCTCACGATGAAATCCATCCATCCATTTTCTTACCTGCTAAATCCCTTCGGGGTCACTGGGTTGACTCTCCCAGCGACTGTTGGGAGAAGGCGGGATACCCCCCGGACAGATCGCCAGTCTGTTGCAGGGCGTGAAATGAATCCAAATATAAATACTTTGAGAGCAGTTTTTAATATGACCAAAAAAAGACATTAACAATGTCAACGATGGGAAATGTTATTCTTGTAGATAGCAAAGCATTTGCTTAATATTCAGTCGTTTGCATGTTGCCTCAAAACACAACAGAAATAAAACTGAAAACTGTTGGATCCTAGAGACATTTTTGGGAATTTCCCTTTTTTTAGCCAAATTCAAGAAATGCATTCCCCTAAAAACACTTCAATGCTAAAACATTTGCTTTGAAGTCCTTTCTGCACAATTTCTTCTAAATTTCTTCTAATCTTCATTTACTAATTAAACTTTGGAGCCACATTTGATCTTCCTAACCTCTGGCTCACCCTGGCCTATGCACGACTCCACAGCCCCATTAGGACATCACAAATATGGTTTAGAGTTTCTTTCTGGGGCAACTCCATCATCTCCGCCCAGCCGGTGCCCTCCATGCCAACCCTCAGGCTGTCACCGCAAAGGTGCTCTTAGCCTCCAATCCACCTGAAGCATCTTTCCAAGTAGCCGCCCCTTCATGTTTGCAGTGTCTTTGTGAGCCTGTGTGAACCATCAACAGAGCCTCATTTGACCATTTTCATGCTGAAAAGCAGCTCATCGCTTTTGCTTTTCCTCCCTTTACCACATCCACTAAGGCCATGGTGCCTGCATGTATGTTTGCACTTTTTCCACCACCCAGAGCGCCCATGCGGCCCTCATTCTGCACACTTGTGTGAAAGCGCTGTTACTTCTCACTCCTTCCCCCCGGGACCGAACCATTCATTTTCCCGAAGCCCCCGCGTAGGTGTCTCACACGGTGCTAATGAGGAGAGGCTGAAACAGGGGAGAGTTGGGGAAAAAGTAAAAATAGATTTTGATATGACAGTGATCGATCATTCCTGCGCCAGAAGTCAAAGTATTGATGAATGAAGGCTTTTCGCTCCTGGAGTGACAGCTCCACGGGTGACTGTGGAGCTTTAAAGGAAAGGAGTGGGTGGGTTTGGATGCCCAACAGTTCAGAAAGGATTCTGCTGGGAGCGAAGGCAGGGGCTCTTCCCATAACCACAAATCAATCTGCAGCAGCTCGGGACATCGATTACAGCCGGCTCATACCTCACATGGCAACAGCAGACATCAAACAGACACTGTCAAGTCTGCAAAGCCCCACAGCGGGGGTATTATCTGCCTGTGTGCGAGCTGCGCCTATGTTGTTCAGCAGACTACATATCTCTCTGCATCCCCAGTTACTTAAACAAGGGGCTGGCTGCTAGGCAACCGAGCCACATCACGTCGCATCAGAAAGGCTGGGTGAGGAGGAGGAGGAGGGAGTCTGGAGGCAGAAACGGTGCTGTCAGTATTACATAAGCCAGTAGGCCAGTCCCGTCGCTCACACTGATGCGGCGAGGCACTCGTAAGTGACGTCTATTAGTCACAAGCAGCAGGGCAGGTGAGACGCGGCACGCGGCGGCCATTGTTGGTTTAAGCAGGCAGAGAGCTTAGTGAACAGATGAGTCAAATTTGTGCTGAGAGGACAAAGATAATGGAAAAAGGCCAAAAGGATTATTTAAAACAAAACAAAAATGTTTGAAGAGTCAGGGTTTACCGTCTTACCTGAAATGGACACGCCCACAACAATACTGCACGAAACAGGAAGTAGACTCCATTTATGGTGATGCTTCCTTCACACTGTCCTAAAATGATCATTCATCTTCATCTTTCCAAAACTTACTGTTTTAATACAAAGATCCAGACAACAGCTGATTCAACATGGAGGAGGCAACATGAGAAACATCAAAGGCCTTTCATCCTTCATCACACGGTACACATTAAAGCCAGAGTTTGGCGTTTCCTCCCACAGCAAGCCATGTTCCTGTGACAGCTCACATTAGCCTGACGAGAGCGGCGTGTGAAGCACAGTGGGGTGGGAGCAGTGATCAACCGCTTGACGTTATTAAAAACACTAACGACAAGAAAAACCATCAAGTAGAAAAATCCTGACAGCTGAGTCATTTGTTTACAGAAGTCAAGAGTAGAATTAAGGCCAAACTGTGCCAAAGCTGCTGTTTTAATGGGATTGTGCAAGTTACTGAATGAGACATAAATGAGCAGAAATGTATGTTTAGAGATGACTTTTATGAAATAAATCGTTTTCTTCTCAGACAAACAGTAAGGATGAAAGACCGGCGTACTGACACCCAAATCCCATCTCAACTCGTCCCACATTCATACATAACCATGAAAAACACGCTTCTCTTTGGGTATAAAGTTCTAACAAATAACGCCTGGAATGAGATAAACTGAATTTCACTTGATGAGCTTAATTTACAGACAAAAATACAACCTCCATGTTACAGAGTGATACAACATCCTTTTGGTTCTTTAAACACACCAACACAAAACAATACCCAAGGTGCAGTAGTTTCATCAGAATCTGATCCACTGACTGTGTATAAGAACTGGACTGAGTGACCCCTCCCCCTCGGCAATCTAAACAGGAAGTACCTGCTTGTTTCAAGACACCAAAATCCCATAGACATTCATATCACCTCAATGAAAGTAGTGGTTTCACGTCAAATGCTTGACGTGAAACGATTGATTGACAGACTCTCCAGAGTCCAGACTCTGCACTCACTCCTGATTGGTTTGAATGGTTGCCATAGAAACCTTGGCTCAGTGTGGACGTGGACCAATCAGTGCTTACTGACGTTGCGGCGTATCGCAAAAAAACAGGCAACTGATTTGATTTCAATTAGTTGGAGATGGAGGTAAATGATTTATTTTGGTGATGTCACACTCACTCGGTCCAGTTCTCATATACAGTCAGTGATTTGGTCAAGGTTTAGAGAACCCTCTGAAAATCCGCTAAAAGAGTTTAAGTCAGAAGTTGGTCATCATGAACCACATTGTGGACATCTCAACTTCTGATAACTCAGTTTCAATTTCTTTTTACAGATTATTTATCATCAATTTTTCACTTAATTTATTTTAAGCTAAACAAAAAGTCTTTTCTCTCAACATTTTCATTTTTTATTTTTTTGGGGAAAAAATGACTTTCCTTTAATAATTTCCATTTATTTGTGAGGTTTTCAGCATTACTCTAATTTCCACTTGAAATCAACAAAATTCTTTGATTTTAATTGAAAAGTTCAGATGTTTTTCCAGAGATTTTTAGGTCTAAGTTGTGACTTAAATTAATGTTGTATTTGAAGTTTCGTTCTTCATTCACCACACATTTGATAATGTTCCACATACAAATATACACTGAATAAAACAAAAGTGTTGGTCATAGTTTTTAAATGGGTGATGTGCCATTAACAATTAAAACCAAGAGGGTTCCCTATTTTTTTTTACATCCATAAATCCAATGATCCAAAAGAGAAAACATGGTGTTTTTTTTAAAGATAAGCCCGAATGAAAATAATACTTAAACACAAAGAAACCTTTTCCTAAATATTATTGTAAGTAAATATGAGAAATCCAGATTTAAATACACTGTCAGAGTCTAACAAAAAGGTTGTGTCTTAGTCAAAAGTCAGAGTCTCATCTGGTCTTTTCCCAGCCCCCTCAGAGCTCTCTGGGGATGATGGTGAAGGGCCGGATGGGGCAGGAGGCCTCCAGCTCCAGGGCCGTCAGGAAGCAGTCTGGAGCCTGGCTGGAGCCCAGAGCTTGCAGAGCCTCGCCCAGGCCGCTCCACGCCTCGTGGGACGTGCTGTGGAACTGAACCGCGTCCCGCAGCACCTTCTCGGCCAGGTGGGCGCGTCCCGTGTTCACCAGCAGACGACCCTTTGGGCACAGCGATGGAAAAGTGAAAGCTAGCTCATCAAATCCTTTTTAGGTGTGGTAAATAAAATCTACAGAGCAAAACAGAAAAGGAAAAGTTACCCAAAGACTCTACAAACTCCCTGCTTGATCACACTGTACTTGCACAGAGATACCAGCTGTCTTTTGTAGCAGCCTGTTATAGAGAGCGTTTCAGCTGTGATGTCTCAGGGGATCTACTCACTTTAAAACCAAGATACTCCTCTTCTCCCATTTCCCGTTGTCGAAAAGACGCCTTCAGAGAAGTGCAAACCCTTTGCAGTCATGTGACATTTATTGTCAAAAATGTATGTCAAAAAGAAACCAGAAGGCTGGTGGTGTTTTAAATAATACCTTAGATTGATGTAGGCCCTCCAACTACCTGCTCCAACAGGGATCCATTCCTCTATGCTGTACTCATTTCTGTACTGAGGAAACCTACAGTATTTTGAACAAGAAATTCTCTGCAAACCGAATCTATAGAAATTCTCTTATTTTCTGTCCTGCAAGAAAAATAATCTGATCAAGAATGTTTTAGCAAATTAATATTATTTTGAGAAAACATATCTTAGTGACAAGAATTTTATTTCTTAATATAGGAATTATTTTCCTATTGGCAGATTTCTTTTGTTTTACAAAGGAAATAATGCAAGAATTAAGAATTTTTGACCTTTTTCTAGGGGGGGGGGGCTGTTGTGCAGTGGTGTTATTTCTGAAGCCTCTGATCTATCTGGGTTTTTACCTGCAGTGGCATGTGAGTGTTAGTGCCATTTATGATCGCTTGTTCTCCTTCATGACCCCAGGGGTTGGACTGGGAACAAACAGGCAGACTGTATGCGACTAAAAAGCAAAAGTTCAACAAGTCCTGACTTGTTAGATCGTGTTGGAATAATTCACGTCTTGGTTCCCATGTTTTAATGACTTCTGATTGTGAACTTGGCATGTGTTGCTCTCTCCACAGAAACAATGAGCACAGATTTTATAATCAACAATCTTTTTAATGGCTGGTGTTGGAAATGTGAACCATATTTGTGAACCATATTCTACCTTTTTGAAATAAATGAAAAGATGTTTTTGCCTTTTTTTTGACTCTTTTGCATGTTTGTCACATCTAATTAATGCAGATCAACAAACAAATATTATTTCAACACAAAGAAAAGAATGGAAAAAATAAGATTTCAATGCTGATAAATGTACAAAACTCAAACATAGTAGATGCTTTTAGATCATCAGTGATTTTGCCGCCCATTGCAGCATCAACAACTACATTCAAATGTTTGTGATGCTTGTAAACGAGTCTTTTACAGGTGTGTAAAATCTTCATCTGCATTCTGACATATTAAATGGTTTGGCATGAATTAAAGTTTAAAATAATAATACAGGCCATGACTCACTTGCACCAGCTCAGTGGTTGAGCAGTAAAGCATCCAATCTGAGACCGAAAGGCTCAGTGGGTTCGGATCTACAGTTGGGACATCCCAAAAATCACCTCCATGCTTGATACTCATTACCTAAGGTTGGATGAGGGGGATCACCAAATAGCCTGAGCTGTTACAGAAGCTTATCTCCATCCATCCTCTGAACCTGTTGAATCCGGTTCACACAGGGTGCCTATCCCAGCTGCTGTTGGGCAGAGGTGGGGTACACCCTGAACAGGTCACAAGTCTGTTGGAGGTCCAAACACACCTAGGGACAATTTAACCCTTGTGCTATCTTAGATGACCCCACCCTTACATTGACGTGTTCTCCCTACCATGACAAAGGTGGATAAAGGTGGAAAGATTTCATGTAATCCATGGACACCAGTGAAGATCACAAATCACTGAAGAAAAAAGGTTCAGCGCACTGTCTAGTGGGTCTAGATGACCCAACTCCCAATGGTAAAGTGCCTAGGATAGCACAAGGGTTAATTGGTGAGAGTGGTTGCCATATAAATGATGACTTAGACCAGGCTGGACCAATCTCCGCTTACTGACATTGTTTGGCTCCCAATGGTAAAGTGCCTAGGATAGCACACGGGTTAAAGCCACCAATCAACCTATCCAGCGTGTTTTTGGACTGTGGGAGGAAGCTGAAATCCCCAGAGAAAAGCCACACATGAGAACATGCGTACAGAACCAGGGCCTTCTCACTGTGTGGCAAGAGTGCTAATTGCTTTTGAGATTTTGATGGAACAGAATTCTGGAACTATCTAATTACAGGAAGCAGTTAACGTTCTGACCATCCAGACCATCACCTTACCACTACCTTGCATGACTGTAGCTGTTTTGGTTTTACTAGTTTAGGAATCTCCAACTTTGGTTTTATCAGAATGATTGTCCTAAAGTTTTGGGGATAATTCAATGCTAGATGTGTCTTTGTGTCATTTTTGGTCAACTGTGTCATTCTTCTTGAATTCTCCATTGGATCATTTTTATTCAGTGTCCTTTTTCTTGTTGACCTCTGACCTGAACTGAATCAAACTGCTCCTGATTCTTAACCCTTGTACTATCTTAGAAGACCCCACCCTTACATTGATGTGTTCTCCCTACCATGACAAAGGTGGATAAAGGTGGAAAGATTTCCTGTAATCCATGGACACCAGTGAAGATCACAAATCATTGAAGAAAAAAGGTTCAGCGCATTGTCTAGTGGGTCTAGATGACCCCATTCCCAATGTTAAAGTGCCTAGGATAACACAAGGGTTAAACATTTGAATTGTGCTATCCTATGGGTTCCAGATGACCAGATCCTTACGTTGAGGTGTTCTCCCTACCATGACAAAGGTGGATAAAGGTGGAGAGGATTTCATGTAATCCATGTACACCAGTGAAGATCAAGAATCCTTGAAGAAAAAAGGTTCAGCGCACTGTGTAGTGGTTCTAGATGACCCAACTCCCAATGTTAAAGTGCCTAGGATAGCACAAGAGTTACAGAAAAACTCAGAAATACAATTTTAAGATTATTTTTCTTCATATTTGCCCTCCATCATCATAGAAATAGATAAATAACATGTTAAAAACACCAAAAATACCATCCAAATAAAGGGCAATTTCTTCTTTCATTGTGCTGCATCATGATGTGAAAGCTCTGGAGTGTTTGGGTAATTTTCCCGCCTCCATCTGATCAAAGACACGCAAATGACCAACAGCATAAAGTGACAGATCTGCAGCTGCACACAAACTGCTAACTGCAGAGTCACATGCACGCTGAAGATGACAGCAGACATGCGCTGGATATCATGTCATCCCGCACACGCACCCTGAGCTGGCCTCAGGTCAGACAGGCAAACCGTGTTATGTGGTCTCTGCTCACAAGTTCCATATTAATTGGGCTGGAAATGACATACAGCTGTCCAGGGGCTCTGGTCTTTTATTTAGAACACACACACACACACACACACACACACACACACACACACACACACACACACACATGCAAACAGACATTCATTATTCACTCAATTGCTGCAGCAGAAACAGAAAACATCAGAGCAAAAGTTGTTAAAAACGAGAGATACCTTTAGAGGAAATACTCCAGAGTGTAACTAAGTGGTTAAGTTTGAGTAAACAGATACTGTATGTGTGACTGGATGCAGTTACATTTTTACTCTGGTTTGATCACATTCTTTTTTCACAATGCTTTCATACATTGTTCCTACAAGCAACTCATGTTCAAACCATATAGTTTGTCCGCCCACACCAGGGAAAGTACAATCAATCGGTCACAAATTATGAGTCTCACAGGAAAACAGAAAGGACTAAAGACACGGACAAATTTATGAGTGTGTTCCTGCACGAAGATGATTAGACAACAAGTGAAATGCTAGAAGGTAAATAATACAGGTCAACACATGCTAGTAACAGCTGTTTCTCTTAAATAGGAAACAGAAGAGACAGTCTGTTGTTTAAGAAAATGTATTTTCTATGAACATTATGTTGTAGTTCCTTCAAGCTGTAGTGGTTTATGTCGGGTTAACTTGTAGTTAAAATGTAGCTAAATTGACAGTAAACACAGCTCTTATGATGAGATGCGTTCGTCCTTTCCCCAAGGCCATTAATCCCTTTAAGGTAAATCTGAGGGAGTTTCAAGGCAGGACTGTTTGTTAAAAAGACTTTGAATTGCTTCTGTGTATTAAAGGTGCTATTTAAATAAAGCTGCTTTGGCCTAATTGGCCAGTTTGTTTCATATTTGGGCAGATGGTTCATTACTGTGTGAACACAGATGAACCAAAGAGTGGAAGTGGACTAAAGAGAGGGATATTTTGAATACAAACAACACAAGTTTGGAGAGGTGTGAGCCAAGATAATGCTGAAATAACTTGTGAGAACACTTGGAACAGCGAAGAGGCGAAGAGACTTTGTGATTTGAACAGTCAATTGATGTTAATCATGTAAACGGTTGAAGAGTTACAGTAGTCACAAGAATGTAAACACTAAAGCTCCATTGTAAAATGGTTAAGCAGCTGAGTTTTCATGATTTTACTTTGTGGTCAGGTCTGGTTTCATGTGATACTATCATTCAACAAACAGTATATATAACTGCATCCCATTTTCAGGTGGTTTGGACCACTTAGAAGAGCAGCATTACAGCAAGCCCAACCAAAACAAAAGTGCAAAATGTTTCAGCAAAAAAACCCATTAGTCAGACAGTCCTTATTGGAAGAATGAAACCAAACCCATGTAACCCTACAGCACATTCCTCAAGTCCACAGTAGTCAGCACTGGGATGCCACAATTCTTGGCTTAAAACCAAACCGTATATTATACCATTGAACCGAGTTGTGGGAAAGTGAATCGTTGCATACCTACTTCACACGTTTGCATTTGTTTACTTTGAAAGTGTCAAACCCATGTGTTGTACTCAATTTACTATATTTAATCTCCTTTAATTGCATTGCACTACGCTTATTGTAAGCCAACTAAAATTCTTCATTGTTTCTTTCTTATTTGCTAATTTAAAAAAAGGGGTTTTCAGTATTTCCAGTTTTTTGTTTTGTAAAGCAATGTTCCTGTAATTATCACAGGGGATGCGTTCCAGAAATATTTCTGCAAAGTAAGATTACAGATGTTTTGAGGCTGTGAAACCTCCCATTACACATTTTATACACTTTTCTCTGACAAAACATCAACATTTTCACAATTTCCCATCTTGTTTAAACTCTCAAAGTTCAAACTTTCATAGAAAAACAAGTCTAGTATTATAGACAACAAAGATCTGATCATGATCATGATCAAAGATTTGGAGATTAGGTGACACGGCATGGAGGAGATTGATTGACAAGGTATCCGGCCAATCAAGATGCAGGACACATGCATGCAAAGTTACAATGAAAAAAGAGAAAAACAAAGAGACTGTGAAAGATGAACCACAATAGAGCGAGGGAATACTGTACATAAATTATATATTGAACGGAACAAATCTGTGACCCAAGTATCAAGGCTTAACCCGGATCATGGTGAAAGTGAATCGTTGCATCCCTAGTCAGCACTGAGCCAGAGTTTCCATCATCTCAAGATGCTCTCTAGAGTCTCGTGGGCAATGGAACAGGCAACCCAAAAGATCAAAGTGCTCAAACACATTGAGAGGGGAGCAGGCTGACACAAAAGCCCCTTTGGTTAGGAGACGAGTGACCAAAAAAGCATGACCCCATTGAGACAATGAGACAGATCAAGTCAGTTCAGTTCAGTTTTATTTATATAGCACAGCATCACAACACAGTTGTTTCAACGGGTTTCACACCAATAATTGTACAAAAAACATAGAATCAGTCATAACATATGAACAATAGCTATTGCTGAGTATTACTGGTTTGTTTTTGTTAAACGTACCGACATGTTTCGGTGGAATTCCCTGACAAAGGCGGTATTCCACCGAAACATGTCGGTACGTTTAACAAAGTATAATTTATAGACTCAATGAACTTTATTGAATCAATAGCTATTGCTACTAAACTAGACAGACTCTGAACATCCCTGCCCTTAGTCCCTACTTCTCGGAGACAGAAGCCATTTGCCACGCCCAAAACCTCTGCCTCCAAAAAGGTGCCAGTCACCAGCAAGCTCTTCCCCGCTGCTCCCAGATGACAGAGAATCCTAACAAGAAGCAGCCCAACCAATTCAATATTCCAGCCAATGGGGGGGACATAGGTCCAGTCTCTGTTGCATAATTATCTTTGCCACCTGTCTCTGGTTTTACCGTCACACATCCCTCTTGGCTTTGCAGCACAGGTCTGTCTCTAGTTGTGCCATTTGAGCAAAGCCAAGCTGAGCGAGTGGATGTGAGTCAGAGTTATTTCCTGCCAAATGCAGGCAGGAGGAAAAATCCTTTTCCCTGCCATCAACCAATTTGATCATGGAATTGATTACCACTAGCACATTTTTATTTGTTTGGCTTTATCTTATATTATTCACATTTTCACAAAAAACAACAACACACAACTTAAATAGATACACAAAGCCATCAAAGAGATATGGAAATCCCAGCTTATTTAATGGAAATAAAAAAAACTTCTCATTATGTAGTAGTTTGCATATCAATGATGAAGTGCTGTTCAGCTCATGCATGTGCTTAATGCACACGAGCAGTGAGCGAGCTTAATGACCGAGGCTCTGTTTGAGCTAAAATGATCAAATCATTTCTCAGCAAAAAAGCACAAAAAGTCTTAAAGACAGTAGGGAGAGACAGCTGAAGACTAAATTTAGACCGGACATGTCAGCTATGCTGCCTGTTGAGCCGAGAAGCTGCGACTGTACGAGAAAATACTTAGAAAGTCATTAACCTTGTGCTATCCTAGGCACTTTAACATTGGGAGTTGGGTCATCTAGACCCACTAGACAGTGCGCTGAACCATTTTTCTTCAATGATTTGTGATCTTCACTGGTGTCCATGGATTACATGAAATCTTTCCACCTTTATCCACCTTAGTCATGGTAGGGAGAACACGTCAAAGTAAGGGTGGGGTCATCTAAGATAGCACAAGGGTTAATTTGGTTAAGCCACTAGGTAGAAAAGGATATTGGAAATGATAGGGTGGAGTATGGCATGCTCCACATCCATGAGCATTATAGATTTTAAAGCCATGAGGCTTGTTAGGTCACCAATCTGCTGAGGCCCTGCAGAGAACAGCCCTGACATGTGTAACCCGATAGCCTGACGCCCTGCCGCTGAACCACCTGAACCTTTGATCCCATGAGCTGTTCAATCAAAGTGAGCTGAGCAAAGGTTGGCTAATTTTCCATTTGTCATGCTAGCTTCCTTATTGTTCCTCATTGTGCTGTTCCAGCTTGTACTGACCCTAATTAAAGCTATTCAGAATGCTTAACAGCTTTATTGGGTAGATTTGAGCAAAAGCCTCGCTGTGTCTTCAAAATAAAAAACTACAGCTAGCAGTTAATTAGCTTTGATTGTCGTTAAGAATCACAACACTTTAAATTTACATTATATAGATAGTATAAGTAAACTTCAAGTACCCAGCCCACTTTCAGTATAGACTAAATATAATTGTAGTACACTTAAATAGACTACTTTTTGCTAAAAGTATTCTTGAATTTTCTCGTCTTTATTAAATCAGATGCCAACATTTAAAATATTTTTAATTAAATGTGAAGTAAAACCTGAATCTCTGCAGACTGAACAGATAGTTTTGTAAAGTAGTTGTAGCCAGACTGGTTCAACAAATAACCACTAGGAGACTTTAACAGTCTAATGCTGAGTTCACACCGGGAATGTGGCGCGCATTCAAGAACGGCACAAACCAAAATTAGGGATTTCTCCCCTATGATCAATTTTCCGACGGTTGGCACTTCTGGGAATTAAAAGGGATGCCATCCATACGTCACTTCCACTTCCCTGACTGTTCAAAGTTTGACTTGATTACACTTTCAACATGCGCTCATGTTGACATAGACTTCACAGCCAGTGGCCACTTGAGTAGGCGTTGCCAAAGGTGTGAATGTAGCTTAATACAGACTCGTGTAAATCGGTCCAGTTTGCTGTAGAAATAAAAGGACTCATTGTCTTATTCTGAAAACATTTTTAACACGTTAACATCTACAGCAGTTTCAGTGATGGTAAAGTCTCATGAACCCCATCCTTTTTTATTTTTATTTAAAATTAAAAAACTCTTTGGGGTGCATGACAATTTGGATTACTAGAAAGTCAAATCGCCAGCTATAGAACCGCCTTCCTCATCATGTTTGGAAAACTGCCAGGCATGTTTCGCACGTTTGATTGGGCAGGAAAACACCATTAAAAAAACATCCTAAATCATTCCTAGTCTTTGCTTGGTTGGATTCGTCTTGATATTATTGATGGTTTGCATGACCATTTTATCTGCCAGACCAGGGATGGGCAACTCCAGGCCTCGAGGGCCACGTTCCTGTATGTTGACCAACGTACCCTGGTCTGGCATGTTCTAATTGGCTGGAAACACTTAAACCAGGGCTAAGATATCTGGCAATCATGCAAACACACCGTCCCTCGAGGCATGGAGTTGCCCACCCCTGCCCCAGACCAATGTTTGCACCCCAAAAAACGAATCTTAAGAAATCAAAAAGATTCTTGTTTCAAGAAAGGTTGTCTTAGTTTCCGTCTTTGCAAGAAAAATAAACTCATCAAGACAGATTTTCAATAACGAAATCATTTTAGTTTGAGAAAACATCTTTGTGACTAAAATTTTTATCTTTAAATAACAATTCTTGGGAAGACAAGTTTTCTAACCCCATTGGCAGACCTGTTTTTTTTAATTAAAGAAAATCTGCCAAGTGGGTAAAAAAGTTTGACTTATTTCTAAGGTTTCGTTTTTTGAAACGGCATCGTGTGACAAAGTTATCTCATTGGTGGGATCATTGAAAAAGGGTCTGTTTTCTGTAAAAAAAAAAATCAATGCTTTGTGTTGAATGCCAACAAACCAACGAATGTTCTGTGACATGCCGTTATCCATGCCTCAAGTCAGCAAAGCTGTCCTTGTCTGTACCGCCTCACATGCAGCCCTTTGCTTTTTGCAGCTAGATTTTGATGCTTTTACAAACTCCCCAAGGTTCCTATCTAATCTACAAATATTGCGGCATTTTCTTGAAACGGACAATTCT
Organism: Oryzias sinensis; assembly: GCA_037389245.1. Taxonomy (NCBI): domain Eukaryota; kingdom Metazoa; phylum Chordata; class Actinopteri; order Beloniformes; family Adrianichthyidae; genus Oryzias; species Oryzias sinensis. The sequence continues at coordinate 23,153,648 of CM074500.1, forward strand.
CGGCTCATTATGCTTTTGAGCTGAGCGCTTTTGTGCCTAAAAGAGTATTTTAATATCAAGAGCCGTGCCTGCATCAATACAACAAGCAGCAGCTTCAGGTATTTCCTCGTCTTTCAACAGATTACATCACTCCAGCAAACGCACCACAGAACAGAGGAGAATGATGCACATGCGGACCCGCACGGAGAGAAGAAAAAGAGGCTGATACATCTGAGTCAAGGAGGAAAGGAAGGAAGGAAGGAAGGAAGGAGAGAAGGAAGGAAGGGAGGAAGGAGGAAGGGTAGCGAGTGAAAAAGAGCTAAACTGGGAACAATGTCTAAAAACAGGGAGATGGAGAAAAGAACAAGACAGAGGCGTCAAAGAAAAAAAATAAATGAGTTCAGCTGAGCCATACTTAGCAACAGAGGCACCAGCCAACTCCCAACTGTCTCCCTGTTTCACCCCCCCTTTAATTTTTCTCTTACACTGCCTTCTTCCTTCTCTCTATTCATGGTTATCAGAGGTCTTGCTCAATAGAATATATTTCCCTGGTTGCTAGGCGATTCCATAAAGCAGTGAGAACGACCAAAGTGTTATAAATAATGTATTTGCATTATCTAATCAGCTGACAACCATCCCCACCCACAGAGAGAGAACGCCACAGAGAGAAAGGAAGGCATTTGATAATTGTAATGCGATTAATTCAATGAGCACAAGTGCTCGTCCTGAGAGTGAGGCTGGAAAAAGAGGAGTAAAAGTAAAGCGTTTGACTGACTCAGAGGAGGAGACGAGGTGGATGTTGGGAGTGGGTCAGATTCATTCCATTCCCCTGCTGGAAGCGAGGCTGGGCCGTGTGTGAGGACCAGAAAACACACACACACACACTGACTGCGTGCCGCGCATAACGCACGTGTCGACCAAACGCTTACCGTGATGAAGCAAGCGGCTCAGACAGGCAAATGTGTGACAGCTGACACTGCCTTTATCCAGCGGATCCTGACAGAAAACACATAACTGCCCAACCATGATGGTGTAGTTCTGCTCTACCACACCCTCATCCAACCAAAAATACTCAGAAACCGACTGATCAGAGCTGTGAGTCACTGTCTGATGACTGCACCTCTATCTCTGTCTATCCCATGCTCACCTTAAAGCTACAAAGCAACTGAGGGGAACACACAGGCCTGTGGAGGGACACTCCCATTAGTAAATATTACAAACCAGCTGTTTGCCTTTGGATTCCACTTGAGGGTTGGACCTCTCCTCACGTCCTTTTGGCTGCAGGGAAAAGTCTGTGGCTTCCACACTGGATTATTCTGCTTCAATAAGATGAACCTGAAGTGCAGCTTTTTGGGCAAAAGGTTTGGAGCTGAGTCCTTTGCATAACATGCAACCATCTCACCACATTACAACGGCAGGACACCTCCTGCCTGGAGCCAACTTTACAAGACAAAAAGGGGAGGCATCAACATTCAAAATGCAATCCGGATATTTTCTTTAGATGGATATGAGTACATTTTGAAGCTGCAACTACAAACACGCAGGAATCAAAGTGTGACACAGACTGAGGAATTTCCTCTTTTGCTGTTTTCCCTGAGGGAGATGAACCTTCATCTACCAGGGCTGCCCAATCCTGGTCCTGGAGATCTACCACCCTGCCTGGTTTTCAGCTCTCCCTGCACTTCCTGCTGCTGATTAGATGTGTTAAATCAATCAGAATAAGGAGACACCTGAGTCAGCTATTCAGCAGAAAGTAGAGAAGAGAGAACTGGAAAACAGGCAGGGCAGGAGATCTCCAGGACCAGGATTGGGCAGCCATGATTTAGACCGACGGATTCTCTCAGAATTACCACCCTACTCCCTATGAAACTATATAGTGCGGAGATATCTGGTGTCCAGGATTTCAAAAGCAACTAGGACACGATGCTCACTATTTTTATTTTTTTTAAACAGCAAATCACTGGTTGAAAATCTAATCAATTCAAGCATTTCACTACTACTGTTTATTAATCTACTGTGTTCTACTGATGAAAACATGGATGTTTTATTTCTAAAAAAAAAACATTTAAACACATTTTTTGGCGAAAATTGTTTAAACGCAATGCATTGTGGTCTATTTCCCCCAATCTAGTAAGCATTAATGCACACTAGCTTTTTGCAGGGACTTTTGGATCTTTTTAGAGCATTTGAAAATTGTAGACCTGGACAGCTCAATGAAATGGCAAACATAGAGCACAATGTAGGGAGTAGTGAAAACATCAGGGTTTTCCATTGCATCCTCTCCAACACAGCAGTTATTGTCATGGTTTTGAGTTTGTTGTCTTGTTTTTCGTCTTAGTTCTTCTGTCTTGTTTGTTTCTGTTTCCTGTTTTATTTTGAAAGGTCCTGTCTTGTCTTGTTTCTTGAGTTTTACTTCCTTTGGTCCCCATCAGCCCTGATCGTGTCCACCTGTGTCTTGTCTGCCCTGTCTGTATAGAGGCCGTGTCCGAATTACTGCCCTAACCCCTAACTACTAAAACCCTATATAGCGCGGCACTATATAGTTCTCTATATAGTGCCGCACTATATAGTGCACTATATAGGGGTTAGGGCGGTAATTCGGACACAGCCTCTGCCTTCCTCCTGTGCTGGTCCATTACCTCTGTTATGGTGTTCATGCTTTCTAGTTCCATGTTCCTCGCCACGTTCTCGTTTCATGTTCCTCGCCACGTCAAGTAAATTTTGTTTTGTTCTGAAAACCTGCTCTGCAGCGCTTTGTGTTTGGTTTTGTTAATTAAATCCACTAGTCTCTGTGCCTCTGCTTCTGGGTCCAACCGGCTCTCGAGCCAACCCCGTACCTGGACAGTTATACAATCAATACATCAGGATATTGTAACATTTGTGTGAACTGATGTTGGGAACATCACTGATTGGATGGTGATGTTTGTTTACCTTTTGAACAGGAAACAATTACTCAAATTTCTTTAAGCTTCTGTCTACAGCCACTGCAAAAGTTCAGTGTTAATCAACTCAAACCACAGATCAGGAAAAAACATCCTTCTGTTTTCCCTCTTCTTCAAAACTCAAATGTCGTCCCATCAGTGATGTCTCATAGCTCCTAAGTTATAATGTTTCATTTTTAATATTTTATTTGGTTTGACAAAATGTATTTTTTACATTTTGGTTTCAAGAATTTTGATTTCTAGACTGTAATGTTTTTATTTATTTATTATTATTTGTTTTCCTTCTTAATAGTCGTTGTGATCTTTCATATGTTTTTGCATTGAGTGATTTGTTGATGTGATTTGGACGTCAAGGCCACCGTACTTCAGTCCATGTACTATCAGTACATTCAAAAACTTTGACTTGACGTTTAATCCTTGTTCTTCTTTTATCGAAATATTCATAAACTAGTAAACCGCGCAAATCAGCCAATTTGCTCCAGAAAATATTTTGCAATACTTTTGGCACAATTTACAAGTTATATATCGTACACCGAAGCTTTGCAAGACACCTGAGATAGAGAGAATAAAAGGAATTCTCTCCAATAGAAAATCTTCTCAATTAAAAAAAGTTTTAAATAGATTGTTTCACAATTATTTTAATCTTGAATTTCCAGAAACATGTTTACTGACCTTATATTAGAAATTATTGATCCATAGTAGTTATTAATGTCCACAAAAGAACTGAAAGAAAGTTAGACGTGCTGACTGAAAGTAGGAGGAGGTTTGCAGCTATAACACAGGAGGAGTGCATCCTCTTTAATGTGCAGCCAAGTCATTAAAAAGCTGCCGGCATCTAAAGAACCGTCAAGGAAAGTACAGTATGTACTTTTGCAGAATAATAGCTCAGGTTTAAAAATATCAACCGAGAATATCACCAGAATTCCCTTTAAGGCAGAGCAGAGTAAATGGGCCACTGGCACACAAAGCGTCCACAGCAGATCTAGTACAGAAATAAATGCACGGAGCTGCTCAGAGTAGCAGCAACTGTAGGCTGGAATCTGGCAGCCTGATGCAAGCTACAATATAGACAGAGCGTCAAATCAAAGGTCCCACGCACTGTCCCACTCGCTCTGTCACAGTGGAAGAATGCAGTTATTTACCACAATGCTCCTCCAGCATGTCTAATGAAGCACTGTCCCACTACTTATCTCCTTCCCAGAATGCAGAGGTTTTTGTATTTGGGTCAATTACTTGCCTGCAAAAAAAAGAGGCTCTAATGCATTCATATAGTTTACTCAAAAAAGCACAAATAGTCCGCATGTGGGCCAAATCCATAGAGGAAAGCTGGCATACACAAACACAGTCATGCCGAAACACATGTGCAGTCACCCACACATGCAAACTCAGACCGAGACGCATCTGTCCTGTAAGAAACCCAGAGTAGGTCGCTGCCAGCTGGCTTTGTTTCAGCGTTTTACCCCCTGGGATTGGTTCTCCCACGGGCCAAATATGGAAGTGATGCGTACCTCTGGGACAGCGCTACTGCACACAAATCCATCTAAAAGTGAGCAGCCAGAGCTTAACGCTTGCCTTATGTGGTCACAGTATGGCTTATGCTTAAGAGATATCAAGCCGCACATCTATTGTAGCCATGGATACCGCAGATAAATGTGCTGCCGTGTCACATGACGCTAGTTCAGGATTTCAGGAAGATCCCTCTGTGCTTCGTTCAAAACCACAACTGAGAAAGTTGGGAGGACAGAGTAGCGGTGGGTAATCCAGTGGATCATCTGGAGGACAGAAGGGCAGAAAAAGAGTGAGTGGGAGTGAGCTCCAGAAGATCCCACAGAGGTGGAACCGGCTGGGATGAACAGGAGTGGGGGAGTGACAGGATATCAGATTACCGTCTTCTTCTTGGTTGGTTCAGGATCAAATACTGATTTGTTTCTAAGAATTTGTTGCAGAAAAAGAACATCTGACAGAATGACAGAGCAGCAAGGAGATGATCAAAGCGAGAAGGATCACAGCTATGATGCTGACGCACCAATGACTGCGCAGCTGACAAGCAGCATTCCAGGATTACAGCTTCACTAGTTGAACACATCTAACATATCTTTTGAACTTTTGAACCATCAGCCAAATTAATTTAAAACTTAAATTTTGTTTTTAGATAAAAACAAACCATGAATGAAACTGTCACAGGGTTTCCTCTAAAAGAAATCTAGGAAACTCCCTTAACTACTTTAAAAAAGCTGAAAGAAAAGTTGATGTGCCGAAAAAAATGTTTTGGACTTTATATGTCCTAAAAATTGTGTACAAGACATACAATACATGGCCATAGATACAAACTTTAGTCTCAAGCAAAGAACAAACGCTATGCAGACCAAATACATGTCTTTCTGTGGCGGAACTATTCAGTCACTGCACTCACTCTTTAACTTCTATTTAACCCAGACGCAGCTTTTGATGCAGCCACAACAACTAAAACAACGTTTTCATGAGTGGATCTTCAACTATTTTTTCCCCTCTACTGTAGTATTTGTATTTGAATTCAAATTGCAATCTTCCTCACCCTAAACATAAACAACAACAAATTAATCAATAAATAGCAATAAAAAAGCAAAGAAATCTATTGATTTGAAGGAAGTTTTGCCTTTTGCTCAGGGTGGGACCACACAGAACAGCAGTCAGTCCTAATGTCAGCACATGATGGTAATCTGATTACTACAATGGCAGTATTGGTTGCTATAGTAAAACAGACTAAATGAATGAAATGGAAATAATTACAAAAGAGGAAAAGATCGTCAGATGTGTGTACGGTGCTGCAGTCAAACAACGAGGTGGAGCTGCTCCCTCCCTTTAGCTGATATGAATGTCATTTAAAGTCTATTTTCAATCTAAGGCGAAGGTTAGTTAAACTTAATAAAGGGTAAAAATAGTTGCATTTGGTTTCAAAACCTTTGAATGGATCAGGAATAATATTTGAAATTGACCAGTAAATGATAGAGAGATTTTCTCTACACATCAGGAGGCAAAATGCAACTAATTCAGCACCCATTCTTACTGGCTTTTGAGTAGATTCTACCAAGGACTGTTTGGTTTTTGTTAAAAACTTTGTCACAAGTTATAAAAGAAAACTTGTACGTACGTTTTAAAGCCATGAGAACCCCGACCTATTTTTCCTTTAAAATGAAAGTACGTGGAACATACAGTACCACAGACCAGGGCTGGAACTACAGGGGGACAAAAGAGGGCAGCTGCCCCCCAGCAAAAAGCCCTGCCCCACTTGTGTCCCCCCCCAATTTTAAGTGAATATTAGTATCAATACTGACAAAAATTAAGAAATAATCAATACATGCTTCAAATATAAATGAAATAGAAACAAGAAACGATAATAAAACTGTTTCAAATGTGTATTTTTAGTCCTTTCTTTTGCAAGGGCCTTCCTCTCTGCTGTTTTGCTAACCTTCCAAAGTCTTCTGCCCCCTCCCACGCCCCCATATAATGTTTTAGCTCCGCCCCTGCAGCAGACCAAGCGGACCGCAGAACACATTCCTGATGATTTTCTGTTCTACTGGTGTTATCATGGGTTCTTATGGGTTAAAGACAGAACATCTGTCAAAGCATCATAAAAAACAAACATTTGAGGGTTTTTATGGTAAATAAATGAAAAATTTTGAGCTACTTGTGCATCTGGAAAACCCCTAAAAAGTAGAGTATTGAATGTTATTTTTCTACCCTGAGTTAGAATAAACACTGGCTTGCCTGAAGGAATGAATGTGTGTGCTTTGTTTGTGCTGTGTGCGACTGAAATAAATGAACTGAATTGAATTTCATTGTAATTAAATTTGCTGAATTTATGAAATTTTGTGAACCTTCCTGCAGCACATGTTCGTACATGACTGAACAAGTCTGACTTAATTCTGCGATTCTTGCGCAACAAACAATTTGGCGTAATTCTTGAAGTCAAGTAAAGCATTACAAATGTGTGTGAGTGTGTGTGCAGCTGTGCGAGTGTGTGCATTTGCTCCGCCTGTATTATACGTCAGTTCTAATTTAATAGAGTCAAATAAAGCACTTAATGTATCAGTGCATCCGAGCATGTTGTGTGTGTGTGTGTTTGTGTGTGCATGCCTCCCACTGTGTTTGCGTGCACAACACTGAACGGAGCAGTGTTATGTAAGTTTTAATTCAATTTTGCAGCCGCTGCAGCTTTCCCCGTCGCTCACCATGTGCACCAGTACGCGCTCCCCCGTCGGATGGATGGCCAGGGCCTCGTCATAGTGACCTTTGGCGTCGTCCGGTTGCCCTCGGAGCTCGGCCAGGCGACCTCGCTGCAGCAGCACGGAGTGAGAGTTGGGGAAAAGGGATGCTGCCTCCGCTATGCAGTACTGGGCCTCCTTGAACCGGCAATCCGCCATGAACAGCTCACCTGCGGGGAGGGTGGGCAGGGGTGAGGGCAGGTCAGAGAGGCTGGGGTCACATAAAACTTTTTCAAAGAGATTCAGATGATCTGATAAAATGCAGATTGGAACTGCTCGGAAGTGCTTGGACACAATTCCACACAGTTGCACAGTGAAAGAGAGCGAGCAGTCTAGAAACTTTTGCCTAAATAAGGCCATCAAACACCAAAGCTGCCTGGCCCCCCTTCCGCCCCTCCTGGGAAGATGAGGACAAATCCCAGGCAAAAACCCAAAACATCACGCCCACAAGCATTCTGCTTAGCAAATAAGACTGCAAGCAGGTACTGCAGTACTACAGTAACGCAAGAGGAACTGCCCCTGGGACTGAAAGAGGGGGGCGTGTCCGCACAGGAAGGGCGAGCTGTCAATCATTTGAGCACTACAGGGGGAGAGATCTGCTTCAATGTGATGTGAAACGGCGAGCTGCTCCCTGAGTGGAAGGGACCCATGTGTTTGCTGGGTGGGGAGGGGTTTGTTTGTTTACCTGAGTCTCATGGATGCACAGATGGGAAACTGCGGAAGCAAACAAAAAAAGGGCTGTTTCTCAGCCTTGGGGTTCCTCTTCATAGATCCATTTCAGGGAGGAGGCTTATGTAACGTGTTTTCCTGCTCTCACCTGAGCTCTTAGCAAAAAACAGTATAATAAGCATTTATATTTGTGCAGACTGTTCTGAAATAATGAGTCTGCATTTGTGTGTTCTTCTCATCAGGTGATGAGGATGTGAGATTCAGACAGGAAGTGACCTAAAAGAATAGGAATCCTGGGAAGAAACACACAGCTTGACAAACCCGTCCCTGTTATTTAGCTGGGGCTAAAGGTTAGAACAGAGTGTGCACATAAATCACAGGGCATTTTTACATAAGTCCATTCGCTCGCCCCCCTTTGGTCTTGCACTGTAATGCTCTGGCTAACTGGGTGCAACACCGCCTTTTCTGCATGGATTACCGCTTTGGTTCTCATGCTTCACTCACTCCAGCTGAGTGGATGAATGGAGCATTGTTGCATCCATCAGTGTGATGTCCTGTGAGCATCCACAGGCAGACTGATGATGGCTGAAGGGATGAAGGTAACAGCTGTTTGTATTTTTGCCAATCTGTCTTTACTCACATACAGGAATTCACACTTTCAGACACTTTCAACAGTTATATTAACCTGAAGAACCTTTTAAAAAGATTAAATATTATTTCTCAGTAGTTCAGATAAAGGTTATAATAGTTTCGGATTTTTTATTAGTTTAAGTTTTTATTTCGTTTTGAATTTTTGTTTTTAAATTTATTTAGTTTTAATTAGTTTTTAGAGGCAGCTTTACTAGTTTTTATAAGTTTTTATTTTTTGAATTTGCTTCGTTTTAGTTTAGTTTTTATTAGTTTTAGTGTTAGTTTTAGTTTTTTATTTTTTGTAAATTAGGATATTTGTCAGGTGCATGATTCAAAATCACCAGAATAAGTATTGTATGATAAAAACGCAATCAAAGATACATTTTGAAACACTTATTATTCAGGACACAAGGACAACCATCCTTAAATTAAAATACAACAGCCGATAACAGCATTACGTTATCTGCTCTCGCTTCTTTTTCGGGGGAGGGCGGCGACAGGCTAGCTTGTTTAGGTACTGTTGAATTGCGTTTTTGTGTGCGCTTTTTAAATGTACTTTTAGATTCGTAGGGTTTTTCCGTTTGAGGAGCGTTCCACAAATGTTTTCTCCTGCTTCGACTACAAGGCACTTACTTTTGTTTTTGACGCTGTTATATTCAAAAAAGTCCCAAATAGGACTCTCCCGCTTTCTCCCAACTTTTAATGCAGCCATCACGCTCATGTAAATGTCTATGGCCGCGCTAGCCGGCAGTGTCTGACAGACATCATGTGACGTCACAGACAACGTGATGCCGTAAGGTTCAGATACACAGTAAAACTAGTAGGGTGAAGTAAATAGACTTTATTTCAACCCAAAAGACTTATGTATTAACAAAGACGAAAACTAAGTATTTTTGGGTTAATATTAGTTAGTTTCAGTTCGTTTTATAAACACAACAAACAGTTTTAGTTAGTTTTCGTTTTTTTTAAACTCTCGTTTTTGTTTTTATTTCAGTTAACGAAAATGTTTTTTCAGTTCTAGTTTTAGTTTTTTTCGTTCGTTTTCGTTAACTATAATAACCTTGGTTCAGATTCAGGGGGCTCACAACTTTATGGCTGGATAACTCCTCTATCTATCCATCCATCCATCCATCCATCCATCCATCCATCCATCCATCCATCTGCTCTTTCTATGTCCTAGAAAAAGTCATTGCTTACTTTCAAACAGATTTATTTCTGTGCTCTGCTAACAGAACTCACATGGATCACGTTATGATAAATGGTTAATCCTGCAGTAAAAGGCTCATTGTGGGACGTCTGAAATCAAATTGTCCTGGAGATTCCAGGGCTTTTCAAACATCATTATAAGTCATGTGTCGTACCGGCCTGCAGCCAGACGCGCTCCAGGGTGATCCAGATGTGGGGAGGTCCATGGCGGCGGGTGGAGCTCATGTCGGACACCTCGGACAGCGCCGCATCCAGACGAGACACAGCGACCGACGGAGAACTGTGGGAACCTTAAATACAAAAGAACACATGGGAACAATAATTAGCTATAATCTCCCCTTAAACTGTTACAAATCTGGCAATTTAGCCAAACGCTGACCCATGCAGAGCACCACAAGCTTTAATTCTTTTTCAAGCCTCAGAACATTGTGAAATTTCCTGTGTCTGAACAGCGTGATCCTGGGAGAAGCACAGGTGAAGATATGAGTCACATAATTCTTATTTAAGCAGCGCATCTGCTCCCCAGAAAGGAGGCGCAGATGGGCAAACAAGGTTCTAATCCAGAATAGGTCAAACGCTGAGGAAGCTGGGCTGAGCTGCAAATGAGCCTTTTCCACTGCTAAAGGGTAAGTGTATGTATTAAACTCGAAACGATCAATATTTGCAGCAGTTCAAATGTGCAGGAGGACAGACAGGCAGAACAAACACACCTGTGGATCCATCGTGGAAGTCCGGCAGGTGGAGGTGGACGGAGAGCTTCCGGCCTCCGGGGCTGATCTCTGTCCTGTCAGCCATCGGCAGGCTGCTGCTGTCATCCGTCTCACTGTCACGCACGCCAGCGCAGACATATGCAAACACAGAAGAGTCAGGGATGTCTCAAAGACAGAGAAGCATACTGTGTGCTTTTAAAGAGGAGCAGATTCCATAATCGCCTGGTACATCAGAGGTCAGTGATAGTTTTTAAGCAACGTTGTCAGCTCTATTGTCTCATTCAGCATGCAGATGTTATTTTTTAATTGCTCAAAGCTGCAAGAGTGGGGCAGGATGAACCAAGAAACAACTTTAACAGACTCTTTCTGTCCAAGTGAAGTAAGCCAAAAGACCTCATAATTTCAGGGTGTCATCTAAAAATTCCAAGAACAGATGGGACACAATGTCTCCAAAATGTACAGTGTTAGTCATTTCTGCAGAAAAAGGACTTCAGAGAACTGAAGAGACACAACTGGAGAACCTTGGAACACTGTAGAGCCTTCTCAGGAGTGACAGACTGACCGAAATCCCTTCAAGAACATAATCAGGACCTCTTCAGGATGTCACAATACAAGAGAACGACATGAAAAGAACTGCAGTGTTCTACTGACTCAGGTCAGAGGTCAGGATTTAAATAGAACCAAATCAAACTTTATTTATAAAGCACTTTTCACTTAACTGTAACACCAAGTGCTTTACAGATGTAAAAAAGTCTAAAAAATGAAATGATAAATTAACCCTTGTGCTATCTTAGATGACCCCCCCTTACATTGACGTGTTCTCCCTACCATGACAAAGGTGGATAAAGGTGGAAAGATTTCATGTAATCTATGGACACCAGTGAAGATCACAAATCATTGAAGAAAAAAGGTTCAGAGCACTGTCTAGTGGGTCTAGATGACCCAACTCCCAATGTTAAAGTGCCTAGGATAGCACAAGGGATACACAGAATGGGTTGCACCCTCCTGACCTCCCAGGACCAAACATTCTGAAACATCAACTGACACAAAAAAAAGAAAAAAATACTCAGAAAAATAGAAACCAAAGCGGAAACTGGGCTTCATGCTGATGGGAGAAAATTATATTTTGGGGAACCGTAAACCCAATCATGATCACAGAGAATGTCACTATGGGATACCCCCCAATCAAAGAAAGCAGCCAGACCCAGGAGGTCCCACTGCAACGATCCCGTTCCACAAGAAGGGTTGGTCACTGTGTGGAGGATCCCACTGAGGATCCCCTTAACAAAAAGGCCAAAAATTGATCCATTGGACAGTTCAACGAGAAAGAGTCTGCTAAGCAATACCATGACATTTCCCATTGACAAAAATATCTCAAAAGAAGCACATCACTGCAACAGTCAAACATGGTGGTGGTGGTATGATGGTGCAGGGTTCTTTGCAGCTTGTAACCTTTATATTTGTAAAACCATAAATTCTGTTCTCTAATAGAAAAGGAGAATGGCTTTCAAGCTTCAAGAGCTTTGGGGTTCCTCGTTTTCTAACATTATGACCACAAACATATTTTATTGGAATTTTATGTGATAGACCAACACAAAGTGGCATACAGTTGTCAAGTAGAAAGAAAATTATAATTGGCTTAAATTATTTTTTTACAAAATAAAAAATTTAAGGTGTCGTGTGCAAAAGCGTCCAGTTACCTTCAGAAGTGGCCTACAGACTGCAGACAGATCAAACTAAATGACTAAATAGAGTCTACCTATGTGTCACTTAATCTCAGTACTAACTCAGCTGTTCTTTGACGGCTTCTGTGGTATGTGAAGAGAATATTGGGGAGCGAAGAGCATCATGAAGTCCAAGGAACACACCAGACAAGCCTGGGATAAAGTTGTGGAGAAATTTAAGGCAGGGTTAGGTTTCCCAAGCTTTGAACATCTCACTGCTGAGCCCATCATCCCCAAATGGAAAGAGTAAAGCACAACTGAAAACCTACTGAGACATGGCCGTACACCTAAGCGAACAGGTTGAACACGGAGAGCACTGAGATGCAGCCAAGACCCCCATGGGGACTCTGGACGAACAGAGATCTACAGCTCAGATGGGGGAATTTGTCCATAGGATAACTATCAGTCTTACACTCCACAGATCTGGGCTTCATGGATGAGTAGCAAGAGGAAAGCTGTTGTTAAAAGAAAACCCCAAAAAGGTTCTGTTTGCAGTTTGCCAGGAGCCATGTGAGGGACCCAAAATGTGTGGAAGAAGGAGATCTGGTCATATGTAACCAAAACAGAAGATTTTGGCCTAAATGCAAAACTATATGTGTGGCAGAAACCTAATGTGCCACACTACCATACATGGTGGTGGCCCCATCATGCTCTGGGGCTGCTTCTCTTCAGCAGGGGCAGGAAAGCTGGTCAGAGTTGATGGGAAGATGGATGGAGCCAAATACAAGGCAATGTTGGAAGAAAACATGTAGGGGTCTGCAAAATACTTGAGAATAAGGCGGGGCTTCGCCTTCCAACATGACCACGACCCTTTACGTAAACCCAAGGCTACCATGGAATGGTTTAAAATAAAACCTAATCATGTGCTGGAATGGCCCAGTCAAAGAGCAGACCTGAATCCAATCCAGAATCTGTGGAAAGATCTGACAACTGGTCAACTGACAACTGCTGCTCCCAAACATTCTCCATCTAGTCTAGCTCAGCCTGAAAATTTCAACATCTAGATGTGCAAAACTGTTAAGAGACTCACCCGAAAGATGTGCAGCTGTAACAGCAGCAGAAGGGGGTTCCACAAATTATGGAGGCTGAATAATTTTGCACACTGCACTTTTCAGTTTTTTATTTGTAAAAAAAAAAAAACATAAATCAGGTATAATTTTCTTTCTTCTAGACAACTGTATGCTACTTTGTGTTGGTCTTTCACACAATATTCCAGTAAAGTATATTTATGTTTGTGGTTATAATGTGAGGAAATATGGGAATACTCTTGCAATCCAATGTAAACAGACGTTGTAAGACAGAATTTGACAACAGCCTAAGTCCAAATTGTTGTCAACAAAAGCCACAGCGCCTCACGTGCACTACTGTATTCATTTTGCTTCAAAATATTAATTCATTCAGTCCTGTCTGAGGAAGGCTTTTTCTGCTTTTTCGTTTTTTTAAAAACATTCTTTCATTTTCATAAAAATTTTTTCAATTGTCTTTTTTAAAGCTGCCCTTGCTTTCATGAAATTGTGATGCAACTTCAGTATGAACATATGGTCATGCAGGCTGTAATGAATGTTAATAGTTTAATTTCCAATTTAAGAGTATGGTTTGTCTTCCCAGTCCGTTTAAGAAGAAAATTGTGGGGGAAAAAATCCTATTTTTCCAAGTTAAAACCTAAATTAAGACAAACACAAGTGCGTGTGTTATTGTCTTTAACGCATTCAAATATTGTTTCTGTGTTCTCTCCAATTAAACATTTATTCATGTTGTACAAGAACATTATGTGCATTTGTCCCACATCATGTTATCATTCTAAACTCAAAATACATGTTTCAAGTACCCCAATCCAGTAAAATGCTCTTTGAGTCTTTGTGCGCGAGCAGAACTCAGATTCATCCTGATGCTGGCAGAAATGAAGAGCACTCATGCAGCAGAATAGATAGAGGAATGTGTTAGACAGATATATAAATAGACATATAGATAAATATATAGATAGGTAATGTGTTGGAGCACTAAGGCAGAGGAAAAGGACGGATCACAAGGTGTTTCTGCTCACTCTGAGCTAAAACTGAAAATACATTTCTTCACATGCTTGTGTATTAGCTGCAGTTCATGAATACATGTACCTTCATCCCAGCAGCAGATGTGTGAAAGTGATTAAAGGAACTATCAACACACGCAAAACCCTTAACCCCCTTTATGAGTCCCATATTTAAATAGATAAACTTTCCACCAATACTTGAAATTCTATTTGAAAAAAAGAAGTCAAAAGTACTGAAAGACCCACTCCTACCATCTTTTGATCTACTTTCAAAACGTTTCCAGTGGTTTAAAAAGAAAAAACTTTTCCCTCTTCATTGCTGAAAGCTCTCTGTTTACACTCTCTCCCGCTAGCTTGCAGTCCCCAGCCTAAAATTAGATGGCGAGCAATGGTGGAGCCATATTTTATTTTTGCTCCAGGCTTACTTCCAGTGTAGACCCAGTTTCTGTTATTTTAATATCTAACAATCTTGCATCTTTTTTGTTTTGATAATAGTTGTTGATTTGCGTTTGTTCTCGACTGAAAAGCTTACGCGTTGCTCCTGGTCTTTTTTTGGTCTGGGAATCTTTGTGCTGCAGAGAATCTCTGTAAATATCTTGTACAAATGATGCAGTTCCTTAAAAGACCACTTTAAAACAAGATGGAAAAGAGGGCACCTTCCCATTGACTCCAGGTTTAATTAAAAAGTCAGATCTCACACCAAAACTAAACTACTTTACAATCTGGTTCTAAAATCCGATCATCTTCTGCAAGTTGTTGAAGTGGGCGGAGCAAACGTCATCTAACGTCCTCGTCTTACTAAAGGACAAGGATCAGGGAAACAAAAGCTTTTCTTTTGTCCTGCTCTCTCATCGGCAGTTTGCATAATATTTAAAATGAGCATTTGACTGGAACACTGTGAACTTGTGAGAGTCTGAGTAATAAAAACAAAATGGAGAAATCATGTTGGTGCGCCTGCCAAAATCTGTGGCTTTGCTGCTCATTTTAAGATTTGTGTGACTGAATAAAATGTTATTCTTAGCCAAATTTTTGTGTGGAGTTGTTGAAGAAGGGACAGAGTTTTAAATCCTCTAATATTTTTATTTTTTAAATCTTGGTGATCAGTTCAGTCAGAAGTCCTGTGATTTAGGTTCACAACTCTAGCATAATGCAATTTAGGTCAGTTAATATTTACCAGGAGATAATAAAATACACAGATAGGGAGAAAAAACTGTTTCTAACTAGAAAATCCACGTAATCTTAAGTAGTTTAATTTGGTCCTTAGAATGTATTCAAACACGGTTTTATGCCTTAGTCACAATTGCCCTTTTGGGTGGATATGGGCTGTCTGCGGGAGAAAAATGAGCAAACCTGTACGCTGGAGCTGGAAGTAAGCCGTTTTTTGTGGGTGACGTCACACTCACTCTATTTAGTTCTCTTATGAAGGTAAAAACCCGATTCTAGTGCATGTTGAAAGAGTTGGAAGAGGCTTGGTGCAAAATGTCAAAGCGCTGCAAAACTGGCGAATCTTGATTTTCATTGGAATTCGCATTACAGAGGGCGATGTGAACATAGCTTTAGATATAATGGGAATAAATCAATAACTATTTGGAGGTCGGTAGTTTTCATGATGCAGGAAAAGCAACAGACATTGTCTTTTGCATGCTCACCTGGAGCGGCTGACATCGTGATGGCTCAGCCAGCATTGCAGCATCTCCTCACAGGTCTGCAGCGCTGCAGCGGGTCCAAACATGGCCTCCTCCAGCTTCACCTTCGTCAGGAGCAAACTGGAGAGAGAAACACGTCACTCATTTCCTCATAAATTCACGCTTCCCTCTGACCTATCGGCTCCGTGTGAAGGTGTGAAGCACCCTTATCGTCTAATGAATCGGTACAAACAGGATTCTGTTAGGAAAGTAAACTGTAAATAGCTAAATTGGCCCCAGGCTATGTTTGGTCAAACCTGTTTTTTTATTGTCACCGATAACAGTAGCTGTGATTATAAAACAAAATGCATCACAAGAAAAGGAAGTGGCAGGAAAACAATCACAGACTTGAAATCTCTAGTTCGTTTTTTCCACTTAAACACAAAACAAAGAAACCCTTAAATATTTATGCACCTTTGTACACAGTAATGTTCGAAAGAGTGCATTTGGATCCATGCAGCCGCGGGATAAAGTGCTCAGGCCACATTAGCAGCTCACAGTACACAGATGGATTGATGGAATCAGACTCACAGCGAAGATATTCATCAACAGAGAGCTGTACAAGTGTGTGAGATGTGTGCCTGAACTGAGACGCTGATGGGTAGAGTGTTTCCGCCTGGCCTTTTTAGGTGAAGACAACTGGTAAAGTGATGTGGGAGCCTCTGATGAGAACATGTTGGTGTGCATGTGTGTGTGTTAATTGCCAAAAGGGGCTCTCAGAGGATGCGAAGCCTGTCATGGACATCACTCATCCATGAGAGTGAAGGGAAAGAGACGTGGTGTTCGCCGTATCTGGTACGCCGTGGAAGGCTGCTCCAGTTATTCTGCACTCTGCTGTCGTGGGATGGGGGGGGCCAGGGGGAAACAGAGAGAGGGAGAAAACCAAGAACGGAGAGATGGATGAAGTGATGGAAGAAGGGTGAGGATCAGCGGCAAAGAGAGACAAGCTGTCGTCAGGGGAGAAATGGGCCTCGTTACCAACTGAAGGGTCGGTGGAGGGCTGGGGGATGGGTGAAGGAGTGTGTGGATAGTGGGAGAGGATGGTGGGATATTTTTCAAGAGAAAATATTGAAAGTGCGTCTGTGTGGGAGGAAGGAAGCTGGATTTACTGACATGTAGATGACAAGTGCTGCCGAGGGACGCTGTTTTAAGGATATGCCTGCCAGTAGGAGTCCACCAGAGAGTGTGTCTCTGGGCCGCCCATTACCAGGGTGACAAAGCATTTAGAAGGATAGTGATGGTGTAACCCAGCTGTGGGTTGAGAAGTGACAGCATTTGAGTGTGGGTGTTGCCATACATATGAAAACTAAGTGTGTTATCTTGATGTCCAACCTACAGAGCCAGATGAAAGCAGACTGTTATCTTCAAAAAAAATCATGGACTCTCGCAGGTTTAACGAAGCCTTCCTGATACCAACATTTGTTTCAGATACTAATGAGGAATTGATTTGTGCACTCTTGGGTTGTTGGTTCTGTTTCCTGGTCAAGTCCTTGTAAATTTCCAAATGGCATTAATGCATAAAGACCCATCCTTAATGAAATCCTCCTGAAAACTGTCCTAGACAATGACATAAATTTAACCGTGCTCGATGTAGCCGCTGCTTTTTACACAGAATATGACTGTATTTTAGTATCTCAGCTGCAGCACCTAGTGGTCATGTGTGGTAATGTTCCTCAACGATTAAAGGGCCCATATACTATGCTATTCTTAAGCCTTTTATAGTAAACAATCTAAATGATTATATATATCACCTTCGGCACACAAAAGAACAATTTTTAAATGAAATATTAGTTATTTTCCTGAGTTCTTTTCCAACCCAGCAGTAAGACGACTCTACCTCTGAGGCAAATGGGTGCCGCCCATTTCATGACGTCAAGCTCGAGCCGCCCTCGGCACCGTGTCTGTGTTTCGCCCCCCAAAACAGGCAAACTTTTGCCAAGGTGGATGTGCATTTGTGCATATAAAAGGAAAGCGTTTTAAAAGATCACTGCTAGCTCCGTGGAGAAAATGTGTGTGTTAGCCTGGGGGTGGTGCAGACTCTTCCTGGAAGGGGCTGTTCTCACTTATGTACGTCACCCCATGAGAACCCGCGCTTTTTCATGGATTGGAAGGGGGTGTTGCTCAGAGCTCAGGTTTTTAGAGGAATTCTTAGAAATGCATCAATGGATCAAACATATTTTGTGGTTTCTTTTTGTGAGGAATGAACATTATAACACACTTAAAAGCTCAAAAAATTGATTTTGCATGGTATAGGCCCTTCAAGGTCCCATTTAGCAGACAGAACAATGATTGAAGCATGCTAGTTTGAAGAAACGGGGTTCCGCAGGGTACAATTTTAGTCTGTTCTTTTCCTCAACATTTTATCCCTGAGTTTCATTGCTAGAAAGGATTTCTCTGTTCATTGTATGCTGATGATTGTCAGATCTGTATCTGTCTGAAGACCAGCTCAAGTCCCCAGAAGTTCCATCCATCCATCCATCTTCTTTTGCTTACCCGGGACCAGGTCACGGGGGCAGCAATCTAAAGGCCTGTTCACACCGGGACGAATTTCGCGTGCGATATTCGCCGACATTTAACGCCTCGTGACTAAACAAAGGGCACCAATGTCAGAATGCACACCGACGCGAAAGACGCCACGCGTAAAAGCGTAATTTTTTAAAAAACGCCTTGGGTTCGTTTTTTTGGTTTGACGCGCCGCGTCAAAAACTATACGACCAATGAGAATGGCTCTTTTGCACACGTGTCTGGAGCTTCTGAAGTTACAGTAAAACACAACTTGGGGGCGCTCAAACACAAAACTGTCTTGCTGAGCACACATACTTCACGGCGAAGAAGATATACGCCAAGTAGCGTCTACATTGCCGCAAAGAAATAAGACGAAGAAGATGCACTCACTGACGGACATTCTAAAATATCCCCGAAAACGCTCATGATACATTTGCAGCTCTTGTACCAGTCAATAAAACTCCCCATGTTTTTCTCTTCTTGTAACTATGGGATGTACCCAAAACCGGCATCTTCCGGTGTCTTTCATCATTCAACAGAACAATAATTTCTTCATCGCTGGAACTGGAGCTAGAGCTACTGATGCTTGAAATATTCATGTTTTCTTTGTATGATTCTGACAAGCGCGTAAATACTTGCTCTCTTCTTCTGAGTGAAAAGCGAGTTTAAGAAGCGTAAAGTTGCGCAGTGCCACCTTGTGTACAGGGGTATTTCTGTTTTACATTAAGCGCCATCTAATGTCAGGGAATGAATTTGCATGTTCGCTCAGCTCATCGTCAGTGAAAATCGCCTGGGTGTGAACACAAAAAAAGTGTTGAAAAACGCTGGCGAATAACGTGCGCCGATATTCATCCTGATGTGTACGGCCCTTAAGCCAAGATGCCCAGATTTCTCTCGGCCACTTCCTCCAGCCCAAGACGTTCTCAGGCCAGCCGAGAGACATAGTCTCTCCAGGGTGTCCTGGGTCTTCCCTGGGGCCTCCACCCAGTGGGACATGCCTGGAACACCTCCTCAGGGAGGCGTCCAGGAAGTATCCGGACTAGATGCCAGAGCCACCTCAACTGGTCGATGTGAAAGCGGTTCCACTCCAAGCTCTCCACGGGTGAACAAGCTTTTCACCCTATCTCTAAGGGAGCGCCCAGCCACCCTACAGAAGATGCTCATTTAAGCCGCTTGTATTTGGAACCTTGTTCTTTCGGTCATGAGCCAGATCTCATGACCACAGGTGAGTGTTGGAATGAAGATGAACCGGTAAATTGATAGCTTTGCTCTAGTTGGTTTTCCCTACCCCAGGTGGAGGAGTCCCTTGAAGTTAAGTCCTGAATTATCCATACTTGAATTCTAACAGAGCTCTAAAAAGGAAGCTTGTGCCTCCAGCCTTGACCCTTGACCGTAATTTTGACTCAGCTCAGCCCTTGTGAGTTGCCAGTGGCAAAGTAGTTCTTGTATGAGTCTGTAGTGGTGAAAAGAGTTGACCCATCAGGTGTGTGTTCTATCTTTCTTCTGCTATCTAAGGCTATGTGCTGTCGATTGTTAAGCAGTGCTTCAGATATATGGGAGACAGAAAGGATCTTCCTTCTCAGAGTGACTAGAGTTTCCCTTAAGCTACATTCACATTGCCCTTAGCAACGCATGTTCAAGCGACCACTTCCAATGAAAAGTCTGTGTAAACGTGCATAAATCCAAATTTCTGGCTTCTGCATTCAAAACTCTTGCAGTCACGCCTAGCTACATTTTAAAGTACATTTTTGGGTTCTATGTACAAAATGCACAGCCACGCACCAAATACATTTTTATTGGAGAGGCTCTTCAATGTTCCAACTCAGAAATGTGTCTTTTACTTAAAAATGTTGATTTTTGTAAATGCGACACACAAACCTTTCAGTTTTACCTTTTATGTCAAATTCAGAAGCCACCCATTAACTGCACGTACCAAAATAAACTTGCATTCACTGAAGCCTTGTTCATCCAAAGCAATTTTTGTGCAGCCTTTGGAAACCACCAGACTCTTGCTAACAAAGCACAGACAATGGACCTGCTTCTCCAAAGGGATTAAGTGGGATCTTTGGTTTGTGCATAACCCCCTGCCTGGTGGCTTTGTTTGTTGTGTCTGTGCTCTACACCTGGGCCAGCTCTACACATGACTCACAACCACACAGTGCCTAACAGAGGGATCAGAACCAACTGTCAGACGAGGAAAGCATAAATATCTCTCAATGATATTGACAGATGGATATTTTTAAAACAGACTTTTTTACAGTTCTCATGGAGATTGATGGCTGATTGTAAATTTCCATCTGCATAATAACTCCAAAAGGAGAGATTACTTCGTTTGAATCACACTCTCTCAGAGGGAGGGGTAATTATGTGATTATCTGATTGTCATTTGGACCATGACTTGTCACAGGTATGCCATGAAAACATCAAGAATATGCATCTGGGTAAATAAAAGCGTAACATGTCTCCCTTGATGTAAAACAATAATGTTGGATGTATTGAGTTTAACTGTGATGCCTTAGGGAAACATTCAGATGAGTCAGTGTTATGAGCTTCTAAAATTATTGTGGTGGTGGGTGGTTTTTCTCAGCTGTAGGGGGAACAGTAGGTGAGTCAGTTCAGTTCAGCTGTGATTCATCAGTTTGTGTCTTTATCTGAGGTAGTGTACTGAAGCCCCACACCCTAATGCGTAACTCGCAACCAGTGGAAATATCATCAGTAAAATGTTTTCTGAAAATAGAAATGCATTTCTTAGGTAAATCTATTTGTACCACAAACTGTTAATAAGGTACGTCTCTAGTCTACCTCGTCAATCACTGTGACTCACTCTCTGACTCTCTGACTTCACCTGCAGATGAACCGAGAAAGGCCTTGGGACAGACTGGCGACCTGGAGTGGCCGGGATAGGCTCCGGCAGCCCCGTGACCCCGAAAGGGACAAAACGGGTTTAGAAAATGAATGAATGAATGAATGAATGAATGAATGAATGAATGAATGAATGAATGAATGAATGAATGAATGAATGAATGAATGAATGAACAGAGACAGACTCAAAGCAAAAAGCTAGTCGGAAAAAGGCACTGCCATACTCAAACCTAGTACCGGTAAATAGGATTTGATCCATAAAGGGCATTAATTCTTGGAAACACATTGACAAACTAACTTTTGGTGTTTTTCACATCGGTGTGCACACCGACATTTTTGCAGTGTTCTCCCTAATCTAAAAAGTGAGGAAAACTTAACCTCCAATCAGGAACTTGCATTGCATCCTTGCATTAAAAAAGCCCCATTCTTTCAATGGTCCTTCTGCCTTTTTGGTGTTTTTAACAGACCAAAGGAGCGTGGAAGACAGACAGACAGACAGGAGTCTTTCATTCAGTAGAGCAGTGGAAATGAACCCCATTGATCCCTGAAGTAGGGAATTTCTCACACAGACCGATAGTATGCTTTTTTTTATATATAATTACCATGTTGGGAAAATAGTTCTCCAACAAGAAGTTATTTTGCACAAACATCCACCTTGTCAGTCAGCCCCTTGACACAATCTGTATAATGCCAGCTGAGTTTGCATCAAGATTACAGCACTCAAAGCTGCACAGCAGATTACAAAGGCTGTCATTTCTAGCCTCCTGGGATTGAGGCTGTCGTGTGTAGAGTGTCGTTTTTGTCTGAGCAGTAAAAAAGCTTGGTGGTGGTCGGATAAGAGCGCTGCGTGCCAGCGTAAACTCCACATAAAAATAGCTAATAATGTTCCCCTGAAAGAGTGGTTCATACTCAGTATTACTCATTCTGCACTCCCACAGATTAGAGTGAGAATTGTTCACGCACATGTAGCACAAACACACACTGATAGTACACATGGCATGTGTGTAGATCTGCACAACCGTGCAGACAAACTTGTGCTGTGAAGCTAGATATGCAGAAAGAGTGGCATGCGAAGCAGCATGTTTGTTCAGATGCTCGCATAACAGGCTGCTGATGCTGCAGCCTCCCATCAGATGAATGCTGAATCAAAGGCTGGGATTAATCATTCTCTTTAGTACAAATTGCAAAACCATTATCACTGTCAATCCCCCCCCCCAACCCAAACACACACACACACACACACACAAGCCCACCCCTTCTGTCGGCACAGCTCTCTCTCAATCTGTAGCCGAATCCCATTTCACATTGAGACGCAGAGCTGTTTACTCTGCCATTAAAATTTCAAAGCAAAAGAAGACACAGACCAAACAAAAAAAAGTGGAAGAAAAAAGAGGTCTGGAAGTAAAGGAGGATGGAAAGTGTTGGAAAGAGAAACGGGCTGGCAGGTTGTGATGTGGGAGAAAAGGAGGAGGGAGAAATTCTGAATGCTACAGCGAACGGTTTGCTGTGCTGCAGAGAGCCACGGGCTACAAACATTCCCACACATGCATGCACATGCTCCATAGCATGCAGCAAGCTCGTGCTAGACTGTACTAACGTTCACGTTCTCTCAGGATCACAAACAGGAAGCTAGTGAATGCTCCAGCTTCTCGGACCAGTATTGATCTCTTACTTTGAGTTCAAGGTTCACAGCAAGACATCATCCTCTGATTTTCTCTGGAACCCAAACTCCATAGTTTCAGGTCAGAATCAGCCCGGAAGAGTTTCTGTTCTGCTGTGAAATTGTTGTAAGTACAGCGCATCTAGAATAATACATGACAAACGAATGAAAATCTAAATACAAAAACAAAACTAAGCTCAGTTACTGGAGGGTTTAGAAGTGTGGCCACACAAACCCGCCTGTTTTGATGTGGCCAATTCAAACCAGTTTTTTAAAAACGACATAACTTTCACAAGCAAAACTAGAACTGCTGTCACAGAGAATCAAATGTTTTCAAAAGTAACAAGCAAAAAAATCGTCCCAAATGTTGTAATATGCACGGTACAGCTGGTTTTAAGCTAAAGCACCACCTGTCAATCAAAACACCAGATGCCTAATTTCAAAGTAAAACCCCCAAAAATGATGAGATTAATTAAAACTTACTTCTTTGTAAGGATCATTGTTCTGTTTATTTGATTTAAGATATTAAAGTTAGGTTTTGTGTTTTATAGTTTACTTTTTTTTCCCTATCACTTATCAAGTGTTCTCTTTTAACTAATCCCCCCTCCGCAGCTTGTTTGTAGCTTTTCTTCAACAAATCATTCCATTTTAATTTATTCCTTAATGTTTTTTCAGTTTAGATTTGACTTTTTGTCATGTTTTAATTTGTGGATAAAATTACCAGCATTTGGGTCTCTAAACCACCATCGCTGGAACCCCAGTGCAGCTTTTGAGGAAAACGTATGCAGATCACTGACAATCACCCTCCACCTAGGCATCCATGCATCTCCTGGGGTACAAATGACCCTAAGAACTAGAGGGAAACAGCCTATTTATTTATTTCAATCAGTGAAAGCATCTCCAAGTATGGCAATGACCTTAACCACATCGCCCGGGCAACCAAAGAGTGGCTACATAAAAATAAATTTTAAAGTCCTGGAGAGGTCTAGCCAGTCTCTGGACCTCAATGCAATAGAGAATAAGTGACAGGAATGGAGAAAGCCCTAAAACAGCTCAGCTGTTGAGAAGATCTGAAAGGAGGAATGGACCAAGATAGCAGCTACAGTGCAAACCGCGAGAAGACCTACAGAAAACGCTAAACCCTATCACTGTAACCAGGGTTACAGAATGCTGAGGTGAACTTTTGTTCAGTCCCTCCAGGATCAAGAACCATATGAAGCCGCAAAGTTGTGATATTTTTCAATAAAACATTTTAACTCAAGCTCATCACATGAAATAAGATCGTATTTTAAAGGGGGGACAACTTGCAAAATCAGTGACTGTCAAATATGTTTTTGTAATTTTGTAAAGATTTCTAAAAAAAGGCCTAATTTCTATGACAAAAAGATCAATACACCAAAACTGTAGTTACAGTGTAAAAGCACATCATTGTGTTTTAAGTTTGAGTTGTAATTGGATCAAAATGTGTTCATGTTGGGATCTGAGGCCACAGGAAGGAGATCCTGTTCTCTAGATCCTCTCAGTTACTGCAAACCCACGTTTCCAGGAATCTTCAGGAACATACAAGCTATTCTCTTCTTTCCAGAAACACACATTTCAGAGTCAACCAACAGGTCACAGCTTGCTGTTTCATAAGTTTGAGTAGTTTCATGTGAGCACCCCCCCCCCCCCCCCACACACACACACACACACTTACACAGACACACACACTACAAACTGTCACCTGACACAAGGTAAAACGTATGCAACATCTCCTGAAAGATTCATTTGCGTCTTAGTCTCTTCTCCCCAACAACAGTTTTAAAACAACAACCGCATCCGCCTCTTCTGCTTGTGTGACCTTACGGTTACCGGGGCGATGGGGATTTCTGGTGCAGAGTGGGGGGAATTGGCTGAGCCCAGAAAAGAGCTCTTAAATGGGTCAAAGCAGTCAAGTGTCTCTATGGAGGAGGTGTGTGTCTGCAAGTGTTTGATTGTGCATGTAGACATAAAACATCTATCTTCCGAGTGTACACACACGCGTACAGACACACAAACACACACACAGCAGCCACCAGTGAGGCTTTTGTAATTATAAAAGCATCCACCCACTCCATCTCTGTGTTTTCTTCTCCCAGTCGGGCTGTAATGTCCTTCGTTATTTAATCAGCCTTTTTTTTTTGTGTGCTGTGTTTCCTCTTCCTCCTGATGTATGACTGCGCCCCATCTGTCTGTGGTGGGACCATGGAGGCCAACACTGACCCCAAATGGTTGCATTATGAAATTTACGCAGCCTTGAAGCAGACAGAGACCACATCAGAGAGGTGATGCAACACGCTTCCATGTCAATGTGAAGTAAATAATGGCCGTCTTGATGCTGTGGTCGCCTGCCACATGGACCCACAGCTCTTAATAATGATGAGGGAGGATCTGGATGAAAGGTGAGTCTGTGAAGTGATGCTATGAGTTTGAGTTTTTTCTTTTCACTTCATACATACATATTTTACAGGAATAAAAAATGTTGTCAAAAATATGCAAAGTGATAAAGGGTTAAATACTGTCAAGTGCTTCTATTTATGTCCAAAACCATTAATTGTTGGAATACCTTTAACCTTTAAGTTGGCTTAAGCTCCTCTTCATAACAAGAGAGGTGAGTTTTTCCTTTAGGAAGTGTCTGTTGTGTCATAAAAACGTCACTTGGCTCGGGGTCGCAGCTGCAGTGTGCAAAGGGTAAGAGTGTATGAGGGGGGAACCGGTTACCGCAATGCAGCCCTCCACTTGGGAACGTCTAAATAAGGCGTCAAGTGTGTGAGTGTCGGTGCGGTCGGCCTCCAACATAGCTGAGGCGAGACACCCAATCCCCACGGAGAGAGAGGGGCTTGTGTTTGGACGGGTCTTCCCTGCACCACCCTACTGCAGCTACTCTTCCTCGCAAGCACTCACAAAAGTATCACTCAAAGTTTCAGAAGCGTATAGATTGAAATCTCCTCTATTCAGCGTGCGGGTTTGGATGTGGCTGTGGGTTTTACTTGAGGTTGTCGGGGTGCTGGCTGAGGGCCAGGTTGAGGGTTTCCAGAGCGTGACAGTGATGCTTCTGGGCGCTCAACAGCAGGGTCAACAGGTGGAGGGAGTGTAAGTCATCCCCATGGAGTGATAACGCTGCCTGCAGGGGCTCCATGGCTGCTGAGACCTTCAAAATAAACGCTTCTATTTTCAGATAAAGGCTGCAACAAACTGAGGATCAAAAGTGAAAACTTTTGCTGCTTCCTAGTACCTGCCGAACAATGGCCAGCTGCAGAGCCAGATTCAAAGAAATCTTTGCATCCTTGGGGTCTAGTGAATGTGCTCTGCAGAAGAACAACAGATATACAAACATGTCAGAACATTAGAACATGTGAACAAGTCGTTTTAGACTGACAACATGTCTTGAAGTAAAACTTTAGTCACGTGCACCTGTATGGGGGTTTGACCCGTACGGGTGCTGCAGGTTTTTGGGTTGTCAAGGCCTGTGGAGAGTCGCAGAGAGGAGTGGCTGCATCTTAAGAGGGGGGTGTGACTAAAGGGACGCCATAGAAATAGAACGTACCATTGTCATGCATGTGATTAATGCATTGTGAAGTATTTATAAGGAAAATGCAAGTTGCACACACTTATGACAGACAAGTGATGCTGTTGGACGATGCCCTTACACAACATTCTAGCCATTAGTAAGGTGAGCTTATTGGCTTCTTATTGATCGCGCACAAATGCTGCATGGACGGGGTGTGCAGATCAGTGCCTGAATGACACTCGTAGGAAACGAGACTGTCTCATTTCCTTATTTCTAACAGTCAGTGTGTGAGCAAGGAGCGCGCACTTATCACCTGAACAGCACTAATTTGAAAGGCCGAATTTGGGGGACTGAAAAAAACAACAATAATCAAATCAAGTAAAAAAATCTAACATTTGCAGAGGCAACTTTCAGTGTTTCTGCTTTATCAAACAGAGCAAATACAAGCAGTTCTTAAAAGTAACGTAACCAGCACCTCAGAAGGAAGGGTTATATAACCACACTTCCAGGATGTTTTCCAGTTTGGAAACATGTACCAACCAACTGATAACTTCTAGTTGTTAAGGTATGGGTTGCAGCTGTATGAAAACAAGCCCGGACCTCCCTCCCTTTGGCCAGCTTTTCCAGGAGGACACCATAGTGTCTCACAACCAGCAGAGATATAAATTCTTAAAGTCTATCCAGGGTTGGCCACACAACTTTTTCCCATGATGCCTTCCCAGGAAGACATTCCAATGGCATTTCAGTCAGACAACTCCTGCAGTAAGAAAATGAATTTCCATAGTTCTTTTAGTTTGGCATTAGGCTCCGATCAGTTACATAAAACAAAGATCACCTCCCCCCCGGCTTTCACCTGTGAGTGAAAGCCGGGGGGGGGTGACGAACACAGAGCTCGCGGAAATGGAAGAAGAGGGATTGGACCGCACACCTGGAACTTATGTAGGACATTAAACAGGTGAGTTGATTAAACTGAACCGCCCTCAGGGAGGAGTAACCAGGTAAACGCACTGCTCGAGTCGCCTGCCTGAAATACTCCCAGGGTCATTCACTTCAGTCAAATGTCTCTACATCCTCTGGGTGTGAAAGTTAACTTCAACTCAGCCACAAACTCTGTTTTTCGGGAAAAGCTTGTTGGAAGACTTCCACCTGCCGTATCTGCTTTTTTCATTTGTCATAGGTTCCTGTTGTCAAGTACGGGGGTTTGTAAACCTAAAGATCCCCTGCGATTAAAACTGTGTTTTTAGCATGTCCATGTTGTATTTTTCTGATGATGGAGAGCATATATAAAGAAAATTAAGCTTACAATGCATCTCTGAGTATTTCTTTATTCAAATTGTTGTGAAATTGGAGGGGACGCAAATATGCCATTTGAAAAAAGATTGTATTTGAGACGTAGAAAATACACTGGCCAGGTCACAAGCTTCCTGCTCTGCTCCATTCTGATGCATCCACTTGCAGATAAACATGTACGTCTTTGTTTTCCTTGTCTGAGCTGGAATCGGACTCAAAACTGTACGTCTGGATAGCTCCAAAAATGCTCGGCAATTTTTTTTCACTGGTAATGTTAGGTTGGGGCCGTAAGGGGCTGTAGGCTAGCGGGAGAGCACGTAAACAGAGAGCTTAGTTACAGTATGGATGAAGGAAGTGGGGGTGGGCTTGCTCCACAACTCAGAGGCAAATTCCTAATAAGGCGCTGCTGCTCTGCTTAAACTATGTCCTAGAAAACAACACAGGTTTTTGATTTTGGCTAAAAATGACATAATTATAGTTGAAAGACCACTTTTACAATAGATCAAAAGATAATCGGAGTGGGACTTTAAGATATAAAATGACACATAAAAATGTTTTCTAGGTTAATTCTAAGTAAATGAAAATTTGGTTTATTCTGGGTCCTGTGTCGGGTTAAACCTTTTTTTTTTTTTTACCATCAACTTTTAGTGTGAAGGCTGAGACACCAAAGACCCTTTCCCCTCTTATGCGCTCACAAGTACCAAAGTGATGGGCATGGCAAACACAAAGCTGAGAGACACACCATCTGTGAGGACTTTGAACCATGTTCATGTGAGAAAACGTATATTTAGTAACTGAGAAAGCAGTGCGTCATAGTGAAACATACTTATTTAAGACTTGCAGGGCTTTTTTGTTGAATTCATTCCTGTCGTCTTTGAGGGAAGCTGTGGAGAGACAAGATCTGGTTTTGTTACATTATATCACATTGTAGACAAGGATTCATGCTAACACCTCACCCACTCCATAGTCTCAAATGACAGGACATACAGTGATGCAAAAGGGTTTCTTTTGCATCTGCGATTCTGTTAGTTGATTTGCGGGAACCATGAGTTTGGTCTGTAATGTTCATCATATATATATACTTTAACTATGAGAGAAAAAATAGTACCAAAATGAATCCAGGAAACTATATTGTTTCTTTTTTTTTTAATTTCTTAAAGTATTATGGTACAGAAATAAGTATTCGGTTGCTGGTCTTCAGGTTTCCACACACTGTAACTGCTTTTTTTTTTTCTAAAGCTGTTGTGGATGTTTGGGGCTGTTGCTGGACAAAGAAAACTTTCCACTCCCTTCGCAGATTATCTAACCCTTGTGCTATCCAAGGCCCTTTAACATTGTGAGTTGGGTCATCTAGACCCACTAGACAGTGCTCTGAACCTTTTTTCTTCAATGATTTGTGATCTTCACTGGTGTCCATGGATTACATGAAATCTTTCCACCTTTATCCACCTTTGTCATGGTAGGGAGAACACCTCAATTTAAGGGTGGGGTCATCTAAGATAGCACAAGGGCTAATAGATTGAGGTCTAAAGATGACCAAGTCCACTCCAAAACTTTGAAATGCTCTTGTCCAAAATCTCACTATACATGGACCATTCATCGTTTCCCTTTAGATGGGTCTGGGTATGTTCTTGTTTTGTCGAGGGGTTGGTGCAGGACCCAAATGCAGAGACGGGAGGCAGGATGTTCCAAAAAAACAGGGATTTTTAATATAACAAAAGGTGCTGCCAAGCCGGGAAACTAGAAAACCAACTCACGGGGTACACAGAAAAACATGGTAGCAGACTGTATGGACCAGCACAGAGGTAGGCAGAGACAAGACATATATACAAACAGGACTGAGATTGGTACCAGGGAAGTAAAACTCAAACTAAGACAGGCAGGGGAGAACCTTCAAAACAAGACAGGAACTTGAATACAACACAAACAAAACCCAAACCACAACAGTTCTGGTTTGCGTAGGGGGACCTTTGGATCATTGCTGGATTTGAATATATGATGACATTGTGTGTTACTATGGTAACCTTTGTTACTGCAGTGCTAGCTCTCTTCAGGCCCAGTCCCCCCTTGTAGTTCTGGGTGTTTCCTTTGCGTTTTCAAGGTCATTTGTCCTTCCAACAGGTGAGACCTTGCATAAAGCTCCAGGTTGAGGGACAATGTCCGTGATCTTGTATTTCTTCCCATTTTCTATATTTGCTCCTGCCGTTGATCTCTTCTCTCCAAGATTGGTTCATCCCAGTCTTGTTCAGGTCTACAATCCTATCCCTGCCGTCCTTTCAGCTCCTTGGTCATGGGGGAGAGGTTGCAGTCTGACGGTTTAGGGGTGTGGACAGGTAATTTCCTGGATTTGTTTCTTACATTCTGTCTTTCACAGTTGAAGTGTATCTATGATGAACATTAAAGACCTCTCTCATCTTTTTAAGAAGGACAACTTGTATAATCTTGGATCCTGACCAACAAGGAAGAAATGTGCTGTCTCTATCCCAGTTGTGTGGGATTTTTTGGTGAGGAGTTTCTTACCCTCAGAAGCCTGACGGCTGAAGCAGAGTCCAAGGGCCAGGTAAGCTCGGGGCAGAAATTCCCCTGCTTCTTCCCCCATGGACACCACCCTCTTGGACAGAGTCTCGGCCTCCTTGAACTGAACAATCAACACAAACAGTTAGCTTCTAAATACTTCTAGATACTACGGAAATCAATGAAGACTGGCATTTAAAAAATACTGATATAAGTAAGACTATAACGTTTTTTAACGATTTTGCAATGGAATTAATAAGAACCGAGTTTTTTGTATTGCTACTTATAGACTGTTTGCCAGAAACTGCCGAGGTGTGGAGCCAGAACCAGAACTTCTGTCTGAAAGAAATGAGAAAAATCCTTTGCAGGTCATCATTCTGTTGTATGAGTCTATGTCTAATAAGCTTTAGCCTCAAAGTGCCAAAGTGTGTGCAGGTGATGTGACCCAAATAAAGCTTTTGAAAATCATCATACAACCTCCACTGTGCCTGACAGTTAGCATGAGGCTTTTCCTTAGCTGATGCAGATCAAGAAGGTCTCAAAAGAGAGTTGGTCCAGAAGACTTCAGATTTGTACACTGCAAAAACTCAATCTTATGAAAGTCAACAGACCCTTTTTTAAAGGAAAAGTGTCTTCTTTTCTGCCTTGCACCAAAAATAATCTTTTCAATAAGGCTTTCCAATAGTAAAACAATCTTAGTTTAAAAAAAAAAACATGTCTTTGTGACTAGAATTTTTTTCTTACCATGAATGTTCTTGGAAAAATATTTTTTACCCCATTGGCAATTTCTTTTGGTTTATTTCGAGAATGTTTCCAATTGTTAAGAATGTTTGACCTATTTCTAAGGGGGCTTTTTTGCAGTGTTCAGTTTTATGAATCTCTGTGGTCTTCCGTGTTCTTTTAAGCAGAAAAATCAACTATCCAAAGGAAAAAAATGTATATTTGCTCAGACTTCTAAAGCATTTGTTTGTGATCATCATTCTATTATTAACCGAATAAAGTCTGGAGTGTCTGACAGAAAAATTCTTTTGGGTTTTTCTGAACATTACAGTCTGACATTTTGATATATTGGCCGGTGTCAGAGGTGCTCACTTCTGTGATTTTTGGACTCGTTCTTCCTAAATAAATTATTAAATAGTTTATTAGTGGGCATATTTGCAGCTTAAGAGATAGAGTTGCACAAAGGGGTGCTAACTTTCACTTGAGACAAATACATGACTACCGGTAATCTGAACAGACTTTAGAAAACATAAAATGTGTCAGATGAAGCCTCTCACTGTCACTGTGAAAGCAGGACTTGCATTCTCCTCTGGTGCACATTAGTGGAAGTGTACAACAAGCGATGTGGCAGGCATGAACTCCTGGTGGCTGAGCCTGGTGTGAGTTTAGTGTGAGAACAGTCTGCATGGATTCAGCTGAAGGACAGCTCGGAGTCCTTCAGCATGCACACATGCTCGCCCACACGCGCAGCAACAGAGCTGCACAGAGCGCAGGAAAAACACTGTCACTCTGAGAGGTGGAGCTGGAGGTGGGTGGGTGGGGAGGTGAGCAGATGAGGGCAAAGCAGACCGACTGCTGAGACACCCCTCGCCTCTGTCTCCCCCTCTTCCTGCGCTGTTTTCTCCCTCTGCCTCCCTCTCCAAAGCCAGCTGCTGCTAGTTTCAATAGCTTCAAAATCGCAGCTCATCTGAAGATTTTTTTCTCCTCTGATGAATGTTGTGAAAGAAGAGCATGTGACCGTTTTAGAGAAAAGACCTCACATCTGAAGAGCTGCTCTTTCTGAATCTAGCAAAGCTGCTTTTCCTGTCAGTTTACTGATCATTCGAGTTTTGAGAGTTCACCTGGAAGTCCGATATTAGACGTGAATTTTCATTGGATCTGGGGGAAGCTGACGTAAATAGGGAAAAATGTCGCCATGCAGATCACAGCGCAGACGGTCCGATGGCGCTGAAGAACCATGGCCCATTTATGTAAAGCCACACAGCACCGTCACCATAGTGTCGCATTGTGATTAAAACTGTAAGCTCCTTAGTGTCTCTGACCTGCAATGATCTCCAGTCACTGACAGATGCGTTGTCTGCATTCACCCGTTGGTTTCTCCTTTCTAATCTGACCCCTTTTCTCTGTCAGCCTCATCCTCTTTTTTTTTTCTCTGCCTCCACTCTAAATTCTGCTGTTGTTTTCTCTCTGGTGAGATCCTGCACTCTGGCTTTAAGTGCACAGCAGATCCTTCATAAATCCACACTGAGGCACAGCTGAGGAGAAGGAAGACTTCTTCAGGGAGAATCTGTGCCTTATCGGGTGGCATAATGCAGGAATAAAAAAAAAATTGAATTAAATGTTTGTGTTTCTATAACAATGACTTATTAAACATTATCTATAAAGAGCGGGTCATTGTTTTGCTGCAATTTAGATGTGAGCAGAAATTTGGCAAGTTAGGTATGACTTTGAGAAATGTGTGAAGCGAGCAAGGGCTATAAAAAGCTATCCCAGTGCTTCCAAACCCGCAATCCTGCTTTGGGAAAGTCATAAGTACAGATCAGGAAGAATGAAGTCCAGGTTCAAGTTTTCTGTGCCTGCAGGGGTTTGGCAGGACACGGCCACCTGCTACTGTTTTGACAACAAATCTGGAACTTTTCCACACGCTCCTATGTAGAGAATTTCACCGAAGATCTGCCCTTAACAGAGAAACACTTTCAGCCTGTTTTCCTCTAAATTCACGCCATTCTAGGAATAACAACTAAGAAATTTTAGGAGAAAGCAGATACTAAAAGCATCACTAGTGAGAAAAAGTTCAGTCAGCAAGGTGACCTCTTACTTTTACTAACAGTCTGCTGATATTTCAGCGCCTCATACATGTAGCAGCTACCATTTTCAGAGTATAAGTCGCACCTTTTTCGAATGGTTTGGCCAGGGGTGCGGCTTATACTCAGGAGCGACTCATATGTGATTTAAACATAAATAAGCGCATATATTAATTATTTTCCACTAACAACCGGTTGTGCTTTAGCGGTTGTTTCCCCCTAACAACCACTTGAGGGCGCTGTAGGGGTGTGCATCAGTATTTGCTACTGAAAAGAGGCAGACGAAAAATGCTGTCCACAACAAACATGGAGGAGAACCCGATCATTTCCTACCTGAACTTTATAATATTTCTGTGTGTGCATGGAAACATTATTATTCTTGTTTTTATATTTTCCCTCCTCCGACTAATGCAGGACAGCAAGTCATCAAACTGGGTTACAGAGATATGGAAGCTGAAAGCGCTGTCAGTCAGACGCAGCTCCTGCGGTAGATGGTGAACCTCTCAAAAGTGCAACTTATTCCCAAGTGTGATGATTTTATTCTGCTTTATTATGCATCTTTTGGCTGCTGCAACTTATACTCCAGAGCAGTGTTTTTCAACCAGTGTGCCGTGGGAGATGGTCAGGTGTGCCGTGGGAAATTGCCCTCATTAACTGATCTAAAAACATTTACCATCTCCAGGATGTCAGCTCTTTGTTCATCCAAACAGGCCCTGGTAAAACACTGAGTAGTTGGGAATATGAAAGATCATAAAATACTTTTTTCTTTGTGTTTATTTGATTCTATTAAAGACATTTTGATAAGAAGGACAGGTCCGGGATTTAGCTGTAGCTTCAGACGTTTTTGGAAAAGTCCCGCCCCTTTAACTGTCTCCACCAATCATTCTTGGAGGCTTAATCACACGTCGTCAGTCTGACCAATCAGAAGTGGTTAAAGTATTCACTTCCTTGTTCCGATTCTGCTCATAAGTCTCTCAGTTCCAACAAAAATACCAGCTAAGGCTCGTCTTTAGCATTGGATTAAAGTGACAGCGTCTCAGCGCACAATGTGTCATCCTTGTTAAACGTCTTGAAACCACAACAAACACACTTCAAACAGTTTTTAAATCTTCTAACTTAACTTTTATTACATCTTTTAGAAAAAACAGCTGCAGCTTCCAGCTTTTTGTGCCACAGTTATGACATAAATGCATGTGAGATTGCAGAGGGGCTGTAGATCAATACAGACTATGAGTTTCTCCTTTTTTTAATTTTTTGGATGCCACTGTGCCACGGGATTTTTGTCAAGGTTAAAGTGTGCCGTGGCTCAAAAAAAGTTAGAAACACTGCTACAGGGCAACGTATAGTTAGAAAAATATGGTAAATAAATCTAGAACTGAATTTTCTTTTCTTTTTTTTCTTTTTTACTGTACTACTACTACTACTGTAAATACACTGACCAAAATTATAAACGCAACACTTTTGTTATTGCTCCCATTTTTTAAGGTATGAAACATTTTCCACATACACAAAATAACCAGTTCTCTGATATATTGTTCACAAATCTGTCTAAATCTGTGATAGTGAGCACTTCTCCTTTGCCAAGACAATCCATCCCACCTCACAGGTGTGCCGTATCAAGATGCTGATTAGACAGCATGGGTATTGCACAGGTGTGCCTTAGACTGGCCACAAGAAAAGGCCACTCTGAAATCTTCAGTTTTGTTTTATTGAGGGGGTCAGGGTACTCAGACAACCAGTCAGTATCTGGTGTGACCACCACTTGCCCACAACAATGGGCCCCAGGATCTCTGTGCATTCAAAATGCCATCAATGAAATGCACCTGTGTTCTTCGCCCATAACAGATGCCTGCCCATACCATAACCCCACCACCACCATGGGCTACTCGATCCACAACATTGACATCAGAAAACCGCTCACCCACACGACGCCACACACGCTGTCTGTCATCTGCCCTGAACATTGTAAACCGGGATTCATCCGTAAAGAGAACACCTCTCCAACGTGCCAGACGCCATCGCATGTGAGCATTTGCCCACTCAAGTTCGTTACAACGACAAACTGGAGTGAGGTCGAGACCTCGATAAGGATGAAGAGCATGCAGATGAGCTTCCCTGAGACGGTTTCTGACACTTTGTGCAGAAATTCTGTGGTTATGCAAACCGATTGTTTCAGCAGCTGTCCGAGTGGCTGGTCTCAGACGATCTTGGAGATCGACATGCTGGATGTGGAGGTCTTGGGCTGGTGTGGTTACACGTGGTCTGCGGTTGTGAGGCCGGTTGGATGTGCTGCCAAATTCTCGGAAACGCCTTTGGAGACGGCTTATGGTGGAGAAATGGACATTCAATTCCCTAGCAACAGCTCTGGTGGACATTCCTGCTATCAGCATGCCAATTGCACGCTCCCTCAAAACTTGCGACATCTGTGGCATTGTGCTGTGTGATACAGCTGAAGATTTCAGAGTGGCCTTTTCTTGTGGCCAGTCTAAGGCACACCTGTGCAATAATCATGCTGTCTAATCAGCATCTTGATATGGCACACCTGTGAGGTGGGATGGATTGTCTTGGCAAAGGAAAAGTGCTCACTATCACAGATTTAGACAGATTTGTGAACAATATTTCAGAGAACTGGTTATTTTGTGTATGTGGAAAATGTTTCACATCTTTGAGTTCATACCATAAAAAATGGGAGCAATAACAAAAGTGTTGCGTTTATATTTTTGGTCAGTGTACTTTCAAAGAAGTCATACAAATGACTACAAGCAACCTTTTAAAGCTCCTCATCCTTCACTGGACCTCCAACCCCAATATTTATGGTAAGTTCCCTTGTATTGGGTTTTAAATATCCACTTCATATTTTGATTTATTGTGGTTTATCGATTTATCTATTGTATACCGTTTTTAGGCAAAATCAAGAAACCTGTGTTGTTTTCTAGGACATAGTTTCTTCAGAGCGGCAGTGGCTCCATAGAATTCGCCTCAGAGTTGTAGGTGAGACTGTTGGCATGTAGCAGCAGCAAGCAATGTAATCATAAACCCCCATGATGACTGAATTTCTAATGAACTCCTGTTGCTCTGCAGAAACTATGTCCTAAAAAACGGCACTGGTTTCTTGATTTTTGGCTGAAAACAGCATAGTAATAATTAAAAGACCACTGGGGACGCTCTTACAATAGATCAAAATATGACTGGAGTGGCTCTGTAATAGATTTCCTGTGAAGGTTTTAAAATGAGTTAAAAATATAATGCTTTTATTTTGATAGGTCACAGGTAAAGACAGATTTATGTGACCTTAGATAAAAATAACATCTTTTTTATTTTATCCCTTGTGCGATCCTAGGTACTTTAACATTGGGAGTTGGGTCATCTAGACCCACTAGACAGTGCTCTGAACCTTTTTTCTTCAATGATTTGTGATCTTCACTGGTGTCCATGGATTACATGAAATCTTTCCACCTTTATCCACCTTTGTCATGGTAGGGAGAACACGTCAATTCAAGGGTGGGGTCATAGGATAGCACAAGGATTGAAGGTGTTTTTCTATTGAGTTTTTTGTAATGCCATAATAATATCATGCAATAAGCCACATTTTTAATTGAACCAAAACTGATGTCTCACCAGTGCTGAGGTGGCAAATTTGTCAAGTTTTTCTCACACTGAGGTGGTGAGGTTTAACATCATAGTTGGAGGGAAAAAAAGTCTACCGCAGATCCGATAAGGTCTTTCACCCTCACCCTCAGAGCTCATGCCAGAATAACAGATACAACCACTGACAACTTTAGCACATATACAGAGTGATACAGGAATAACAGCTTGAGTGACAACAGCCAATTTAAGTGCAGACAACTGGGTTGCGTCATCTGATACAGCACGTCTGCTGCTGGTCAGCTGTGGTGAGTAAGTGCTGACAGTGATCCGTGGAGTAACTACGAACCAGTGACAGATTGTTGGAGAATGTGCTAGAACAAGTCTGATGAGTGGCAGCAGAAACTAGAAACGTCCAGCCCTTAAAGATCCCCTTGTTGGGTTTGGGGCTTCTATGGCACATGGAGGGACAACTGCAGACAGTAGTGTACGCTGTGTTCTGGTGTGTGTACTTGTGACCAGGAGTCCTGCTTCCTGTGTGACAGAACAACTTTTTTGTTACATATTTTTTTGTTCTACAAATAGAGATAATGTCCAACGTTTTTATTGGCTTTATCACAGCAAGTCAACGCTAACTGTAATAAGCATTAGCCTTATTCGGCGCCAGAAAAATCAAGCCGTGCCCCAGTGTTAAATTACAGTCTCACATATGGAAGAAGCAGGATTTTGCATTTCACTTTGAACACGTGTTAAAATGATATTCGGAGACATTCCTGCTGAAATCCAAACATGGTTGCAGGACAGCGGAGATACCAGACAGATCAGGTAACAGCAGCTGAGATAACCAGTATTTGCCATACAGTCCAGGACCCTGAGAAATACCAGGGGTCAAGCTTCCAACACACTGGACTTAAGGTCATGATAAGAAGTACTACTGTGTACTACACTGTTTTAAACCTTGTTCTTATGAGGCCAAATTTAGAGAGAACATCTTTGTGACTGCAACGTCAATTTGATTCATTGAGAACTGGACTGAGTGACTGTAATGTGTACATTTTTTCCACACGGCCATGTTGGAACCAGAAATGGTCATTAATCCAACTCATTTCGAGTCAACATGTAAATGGCAACCACCTTCGCCAATCAGGAGTGAGCTTGTTGGAAGTCCACACCCCTACAACTTGAAAGCGTGCTTGATAGAAACTGTCAAACGTTTCAAACATTGAACGTGAGGCCACATGCTTTTATTGAGGCCTCTGATTGGTCAGTTTATAACTTGAATAACTTGCACTGAAGAAAAATAAACTTGAAGAAAAATGAGGATTATTAAGATGTTAAAAATGTGGCAGAGCAATAATCTTTTTTCTGACCAATAGGAGGACTGAGTAACAGCTGTTTATTTAGAAGTCTTTGGGATTTTGGCTCCTTGGAACCAGCGGGTACTTCCTGTTTGAAACGCCATGAGGCGGAAACAGTCAGTCCAATCTTGGTTTGAATGAAAACTGGCGTCAGAATCAAGGCAAATTTGAGATTGAAACTTAACAGTAAGAATAGGTCCACACACTTTTTAAGAACAGCACATTTTGTTTTTCTGTTACCTGAAAGAGAAATTTTTATAGAGACCTTTTTGAATGTTATTTAAGGTTTATCAAGTACAGAACTATGCTTCCTGTTTTATGTAATACATCCAATAAACATTACTGGTCAACACTGTGATGTTCCACAAAACCAGAACAAGAAACAAACTTAAAGGGTTAATTATAGTGTTAAAAAAATATTATGTATGTCCTGAAATGATTACTTGCCTTTCTTTCTTCATAAGCTTAAACGTGTCAATTGATTGATTGATTACATAAATTAATATAGTTTTACTCAATATTAAATATGATTAGCACAAGTTAGACTAAAATAAAGCATAATCTTTCAAAATAATAGTGTTTTTCTGCACTTTCTAACTGCTACCTCAGTGAGTGGTCATTGTTGGACTCATCGTTAAAATTGGCAGAATCCTGGCTTTCAGATCAACCACGATTCTGCAAACTACCAGCTTTCTGCTATTGGACCCTTTAAAGTTCAGATTTACTTGTCTGTTGTTTGAATTAGACAGTTTTTTTTTTCAGAAGAGTTTAATAAATGTGAACTTTTTAAGTTTCTAAAATATTTTTTAAAAGTTCTCATGTTCTACTGAGTCTGTCATCTTTATTGGGTTGTGCAATAATTTAAATAAACAGTCTATTCTTGATGATGTTTTTGAGCAGGAACCCTTTTTGCTCCTTTCTCCTACACAAAAGTAAGACATTTGAAAAAAGAGAATAGCTCCACCTAGAGGTGTGTGTGTCATGAACTGCTGCAGGACCTTTATGTTTTATGCAGTGCACGCTCTTGCTGTTGTGCTTGGTGTATCTACATGCAGGTGTGTGCACGCTGCTCGCAGATTCCCCAGTTGGATCCTCTCCCTCCGGGTCGGCTGCTGTTCAGCCGCTGCAGCTCTAGATCAGGACCTGCATCACCGCTTAGCTGTGGTGGAGTGGTCCCCGTATGTGATGCTGCATTTAACTGGCTATACAGCTGTTCACAGAGAGGGAGCTCCCAAATATGAGTATTTCCAACAACCAACACATTGTTTTCTTGCTCAGCTTACTTCCATTGTCTATCTCCATCAGTTAGGGGTTGGAAGGTGGGAAAGGGGTGGGGGGTTGTGTGTAGGTGTGGGGAGGGGCCTTTTTTTTATTTTCGTGCTGGTTTTTATAATATTTATTTTGCTTTGTCTTAATGTAAAGCCCTTTGTATTGTGTTTTTATAGGAAAAGTGGTACATAAATAAAGTTTGATTTGGTTCGATTTGATAGTGTGCAAGTGTGTGCTCTCTGTATTCACCCAGTGGAGCTGATTGATGCAGACTTTGGCAGCCAGGAGAGGCAGCGACGGGTCCTCAGGTCTCATCCTGGCACATTCTTTAAACACAGACACAGCACCGACCCACTGAAACGCACACAGACACAAATCATGATTCATGCTCTGACTGCAGCCAATCACATCACGGCCACAGATCCCACGGATCCCCGGCAAGTGTTTCAAACGCACATGCACAGCCCTATTAGACACATTTAGGCTCACAGTCATGTAATACATGTGGGTCAATCATTACTCGACCACGCACACGAGTCCTCGCACTCAGGCATATTCACACTGGAGGCAGTCCTAAATAGAAGCGGATCTGACGACACCAAGGCAGCCCCCCTGGCCTTCTAGGGAGCAGACTATTTCTAGAAATCTCCATTGATCTGCAGTATCAGTATCAGCCCATCCTGCAATCCAGATCAATGTTCCTGCCACAGACGTGCGTGAACACACATGTGCACACTGATGAGCAGCAATGAGAGGTTGAGGCGTGGCTGATGTGAATTCCCCTCCATCACCTTGATCTCTGCTGCACACGGGGAGACAGTCATGTGGGAGGAGCCTGAGGGAGAATGGGTGAGGTTCTGCCGCCCATATATAAGGAGAAATGAGCTCACCTTCCCGGCCGCCATGAGTGACAAGCCCAGCTGGTGCCAGAGGTGAAACTCGGTGAATGAAAATTTCATGGCTCGCTCCAGACACTGGGAGGGGGGGAGAAGACAGACAGACAGACGCGTGGTTTGTTAGCGTATGCAGCAGGTCACCACATCTGCAGCATCTTTGGCCTTTGTGGAGTCATCCAGCTGGACGGTTGTACCTTTGCAGCCTAAATTTGGGCTCCCACTCCTTACTGTTTTCACACACACTGCTGTAAGGACTGACATGAGCGGGGTCCGCTCAGCAAGACGCTGTCAGTCATACAGATGCCAGACCGAGCAAAGGAAAGCTGTTATTCTGATTATATAATGGGCTCTTGACCATGAGACACGCAGACAAAGAAATCATGCTGCTCAAGCCAGAAGCACCAAATCAGCCTCAGTGGGATCTAATTAAATAAAGACTGAAATATTTATGTAGGAATATAAAAGATGTAGGATTTTTTTTTCATAAACTGAGCTGAATAGCGTGAGCTTTTTTAAGTTTGAAGGTGAAGCCACAGGAAGTTGTATTTGCTTATATATAGCAGAGCTGACCCTTGTTAACACTGTTAAATGAGGACACGATCCATTACAAATCTCTGTTTGCCTGGGGTTACTGCAGAGCAGGAACCAGTTTCAGCCAAACCCTCATCAGCAAAGCTGAAGTTGTCCTTAAGTTCCAAACAACAAAGCCTTATTTAAAGTCCCACTGCGATCATCTTCTGATCTATTGTAAAAGTCTCAGTGGACGTAGTTTCTGCAGAGCGGCAGCAGTTCATTAGAAATTAACCTCTGAATTTTAGCTGGGACTGTTGGCGCAGACTGAGCTAGCCTTCAATTCCCATCATGCTTTTGTTTACATTCTCTCCTGCTACCTCACAGCCCCTCACACCCCCAACCTGGCAACAAAAATGCTATAAATTTATAATATTGTAGCAATGCAGTTGTACAGTTTTGATCCAGATTCCAGCTCAGACGAGGAAAACAAAGACGTTCATGGATCCAGTCATCTGCAAATGGATGCATCGGAATGGAGCTTGTGGCCTGCCGATTGTAGTTTGTACGGAACATCTATGATCTTTTTCAAACGACAATTATTTGTCTGATTTTCTGATTTGAATAAAGGCATACTCAGGAATGCAGTTATTCATTAATTTTCTTCTTATTTGTCCTCAATCATGAGAAAAAATGCCAAGAAAACATCTTCAAAAAAACCACAAACATTTTCATTGTAGTGGAGATTTAATGCAGAGATACACGTTTGCCCTCAGCGAAGAGACAATAGCTAAATATTTCTGTTTTTATGACATTAAAAATATTTTTAAAATGTAAAATAAATATTAAAGCAAATCGTATTCCCTCTTTTTGACGCATACTTGATGTGGTCCTTGCAGTCCAGAACGGCGTTGGTAACATACTAATGTGCTGCTCTGTTTTTTGGAGATTTTTTGCCAAATTATTATAAAATGTGTTACCTTGTATTACATTAACCATTAACTCCAGCTGAACAAATCGATATAATATACGATGTGAACATATTAGGAATGTGGGCGTGGTTAACAAAAAAAACCTTAGTTGCTAAGGAAATCCAAAAGTTTACTTTTGCAAATTCTTTGGATAATAATGCAGATGCGTTTGTCACCCCCTGGCAACCATAATATAAAATGGTTGCTATGGAGATAAAATTAACAGAAAAGATGCCATATTGAACAAAAAGTGTTATTTTTCATAAATTTATCACATACAGAGGCAGAAGGAGAGAGTAAAAAGCCGGGCATGGGGGGTAGCTTTCATTTATAATTCTTTCTAACAGCTATACTCAAGTTTATAGAAACCGGCAGCTTATTTTTCTATATTTCCATGTTCACCTACATATTTTAAAGGTTTTCGACAGATACCTATTTAAAATACCTATTTTGTGCTTTCACATCCCATTTGGGTCACAGCTTTAGTGGAAAAATGATTATTTTCCTCCAAAACTTAACCGCAAATACAAAAAAACTTGTCAAATTATTTTAGAATAACCTGATATTTAGATTTTTTTTTCTGTCTTTTTATTTTCTACCTGACCTAATCGTGCACAAGTGAATCATAACATACAAAACTCCTGTAAAGTCAGTTTAGAACAGCCATCAGAACCAGATGTATTAAAACATCAGCCCTTGAA
The DNA here is from genome assembly GCA_037389245.1 of Oryzias sinensis. NCBI lineage: Eukaryota > Metazoa > Chordata > Actinopteri > Beloniformes > Adrianichthyidae > Oryzias > Oryzias sinensis. The sequence goes on from CM074500.1 coordinate 23,195,920, forward strand.
CGTCTACATCAGTCATGTACTGTCAAACTCATGTGGCTTCATCTAAGCTCCATAACAACATATCTGTTTGATGTGAGGCGGCATTAGAAGTCAGAAGATGTTCACACAGATTCATTAAAGCCACGGGTCTAACTGCTCTCATCAAATATGCACAGCACAGACTGCCTGACATTTAATTCTAAATAAATGGCGCTCTCCGGCCTCCTCAGTAAATCAAAGCAGCCGTGTTGGTGGAGCCGCCTCAGCGTGCGTCCGCGTGTGTTAATAATCAAATGACTGATCCCTTCGGAGAGTCAGTTGGACAGGTGTACAAACCTAATTTGAGACAACCCCTCCAACTTCCCACATCTGGTTAGAGGTCACATTAGGGGAAGTGGCCAAGCTTGAAAAACAAGTGAGGAGGAATTCTGAGCAAAAGAAGGAAGCTGAGAGGAGGAAGATGAGGAGAGGAGGGATTCCTGCATGTAAAGTGATCAGATCTTTTCTCCAAACATCTGAAAAAGTTACTAACCCCCCCCCCCCCCATCCTAGAGACAAGACTTCCTTTATGGTGTTTGTGTGTGGTTCAAAGCACCTCAGACAGCATGGCATACTGCCCCCTCCTGGCCATGCCGATGCTGAGCAGGTCGTACACAGAGGTGGCATCCTGCAGACTGGCCTGGCGGGCCTCGGCCTGGTCCGGCAGACGGCTGATCACGCCTTCTCCGCTGGTCTGGAGAGACAGAGAAGAGAGATGACGGTCGCTCTGACTGTCTGAGAAATCTGAATGGTTCCTTCCATGTCAAACCTGAAACAGAAGGCCAAAAGCGTCTCACCATGGACTCTGTGATTAGCAGCAGCAGCACAGCCTCTTCCACCACGTCCTGCGGACAGAAGCAACTGCCAGGACACAAGAAACAGGAAAAAGAACAAAACAGGAAGTTTAACTCTGTCAAGGTAAACAAGATGGTCCAAATGTGGACTGCCAGGAGTGTCTGGTTTCTGTTTCACCTGTGGAGCTGTAACACAAGCTTGAATGTATCACTACACAACACTATCTCCAGTATCACACACAGCTTGTGTGTGTGTCTCTGTTGCCTTTTCAAGTCATTTGTTTCCATTTTTCCTCCCTGCACAGCTCTGTCACATTAAAGGACACTTCCACAACACACTGTAGAGCCCCACACAAAAGAAGTGAGTGGTGACAATGCAGAGGCAGAGTCCTCCTCAAGGTGAATTCTCCTGTTTCTGCACTTCGTCTTACGATAGTGTGGGCTGGATTAGTCATGTGGCAGAGACTAAGTATGGCTCCCTGGCAGAGCAGCATCCCTGCAAAGACGGAAACCCAAAGCAACAAAACACGGAATCCCATTGTAATGATCAGAAAACCTGTTTTAAATGTGATAATAGGAAGAATTAAACTTTTCATCGAATAGTCTGAAAATAATGGAGGATGTCTGACAATGAACCCCGATGATAAGGTCATGATTGGATTTGTTTTAAAGGAAAACGTAATTTCTTATCACAAAAAAACCCCAGAAAGACATCATGATGGTTTAAAGACCATAATTTATTTTTTACTTTTGTTGCACAGTGGCTAACTTTTTAGAGTTGTCTATTAAAACTCTTTGCTTAAATATTAGAGTTTTTCAAGTTTGCATCTCCTCCCCTGGATCTGTGACCACAGATTGATGACTGGATGGTTAGATGGTTGGATTAAATCCCATAGGATTGATGCATGGATGGAATATATCAGACAAGAGCAATCAATGAATGTATAGAAGAGTAGATGGAGGATTCTATCAATTTGGATGGGTGCATGGATGGTTTGTATCAGATAGGATGAATGGATGCATAGATGCATTTAATCCTATAGGATGCATAGACGGATGAATGTATGAATACATAAATGGATGGATGGATGGATGGATGGATGGATGGATGGATGGATGGATGGATGGATGGATGATGGATGGGTGAATGGATTATATAGAAGAGAGGATGTATTATATCAGATAGAATGATGGATGCATGGATGGATGGATGGATGGATGATGGATGGATTGATGATGGATGGATGGATGGATGGATGGATGGATGGATGGATGGATGGATGGATGGATGGATGGATGGATGGATGGATGGATGGATGGATGGATAGATGATGGATGGATGGATGGATGGATGGATGATGGATGGATGATGGATGGATGGATGGATGATGGATGTATAAATGGATTGTATTTTGATTTTTGATTTGAAATTTTTGATTTGAAATGGTTTATTTCAAGCAATCAAATAGAAATAATACACAAAAGCAATATAATCATCAGTTATACATTCATACAGTAACTAATCAAACTTAGGATAATTAGACATATTAATATATATTGCTTGAAAGGGAGTGGAAGGAAGCGAACTTATATAATCCCACCCCGTTATACTATAACCATTTTATTACATGATTTATCAATATCCGGTTCCTAGGTTTTATCAGACAGAATTAAGAATCATAAGGTATTGATAAAGCACATGCCAAAGATGAATTACTTAAGTATTACGTCAAAAATAACCCCTTTAGGAATCGACATGGCAAATGCAGCATCTGAAATATATGCAGATTATGTTACTTTTAAAAGTCATTCATATGCTTTAAAACATAATACTATATCAGTAAAATAGACACAACACTGTTTCAGGAATTTTCATAGCAAAATGTCATCAAGTATCAAAATTTAAAAACATGTGCAAAGTTATGCTACATTAGGAAAGATTTCTGAATCAATTTATCAATTTTAGGAGCAAGTGAAGTAATATCATCAAAAGTCAATCAATCTCAAACTCTTCCATCCTTGTGCGGCGCTGGAGCGCCCTGACCACTGTATTTTGCGCTCTCTGTGTAGGACACACCGGGAGCGCGGGGGAAACAAATCTCAGCTGCAGAGGATGTGAACAGGTGAACAGGTAGAGAGGAAAAGCAGGTGGAGAGGCGGAGGAGGAGCTTTGGCTTCAAACTCTGTCAGAGATGCAAACACGGGCGTCAGATTCAGACGCAGCTTTCACTCCGGGAGTTGAAGCAGAGACTCTGGGATTTATGGACTCAAACATGGAAACATGATTACCAAGTAGATCTCTTCAAAATAATAAACCTGATCTCTCCACATTCTCAGTGTCTTCATGCATTGATGAACACATCGCTCCATGCAGCGATCAGACCAGAACCCGTAGCTCCTCCCAACGCGGCCACGGTATCATCTTTTAAAGAACATAATGTGCATTTGCAGCGACGTATGCTTCAGACGATGTCCGATTGGCCAATCTACATGTCAATCAAGTCCCGTACTTCTCAGTGAGGATTTTGATTGGCTAGTGGATTTTAAAGAAGTACTTTTTTTTTTTTTAATCTTTTCTGGCCCGCGATCTACACTCATGTCATTGAAGATCGACCGGTCGATGCGATGGACGTAATGAGCACCTTTGAATAATATAAACATGCATAATATATATAATGATGTCAAAACGGGTTGTGGCTCCAGGTGCTTTCTTTTTTATTAGGGGCGGTCCCAAATGGCTCTTTGAGTAAAAAAGGTTTCCGATCCCTGGTCTAGATGACCCAACTCACAATGTTAAAGTGCCTAGGATAGCACAAGGGTTACGTGCAAAATTCCTGGACTTGGGCCTCTCTTGCATTGGTTTTGCTTTATCCCATAGATGGCAGCACTAGTTATCCAACATGGCAGCACCCCTGTTTAATTCAAGAAGGGCCCAAGTCCAGAGACTTTAGTTTGCCAGTCCTCTGAAATGATAAAAGTGAGTTGCTTCACATTATAGCATTTGTAAGCTATGAACTGGTGCTAAATCTGGATAAAGTATTAATCATTTGGTGTAGCCTCCCTTTAAGCTATGAAATTAAAATAATTTCCTGGTAAAACAAACCTCTTGGACTTGTGCCCCTTTGAACTAACCGATTCAATTATGTCACTTAGTTACTGGGTTACAGAATCAATGCATGATCTGAAAGACTGAACCGTTTTCTTTATGACCTTTTTATGAGATAATGTCATTAAAACTGAAATGAAAACATGTGAGAGTCTTGTTAATTAGCATTGATAAACCAATTCCATTTAGTGCTCTTCAGGCCCATCAGACCAGACGAGCGGTGTCACCGGATGAAGGTGGGCTGAAACACAAACCGTCTGCGAGCACAGAGATGATGAAATGCATGATACCAACCTGTCGGTGCTGTAACGCTGAGGCGGTTTGACGGTGGGGTAGATGGCATCCTTAGACGCGGCTGCGCCCTCCCTCTGAAGCCAGACTGGGGGTGGCGGGCCCAGCGGGGGCCAGTAGCTGTCTTCCCCCACAGAGCTCAGCAACACTTCAGCTAGCTTCTTAGCTGCAGACTGCAACACAGAAAGTTCATACATCCCCGTATTTTTTCCAAATGCCAGATTTGCGGCACAAATAATTGAAGTCGAAAAAGTCTAAAAATAAAGACAGAAACATGATAAGTGGAGTGATCAATTTTTCACACATACATCACACGAGAACGGGAAAGTGAATGAATAATTAACATAAAGTCAGTGTCAAATGAGCAGAGTCTGGCTGGAATTTTATGAGCGGAGGAAACGTGAGGGCCAGACTCTGCTGTAGGTAAGAGCTTTGACAGGTGGATCACCTTCCTGAAGCTCTGGGACCCTCGTGACTCCACCACCCTCAGCACCCTCCGCAGCTGATGGACACCCTGCGCCAGATGACTGAAACACACACAGTAAGAACTCTTCATTAAAGATATTGCCTGTTTACGATGTCATTAAGAAGTACATACAGCCCATAGGGTTTATACAAGATCATAAAGTGCAGAATCTGTTTACAGTATAAATGCATATTGGGGTTGGGAACATTATTGTGTTAATCACATTAGCAATTATTTGAATGCACTTTTGTAAATGTCTATTTTATTCTTTAAATATAACATAGACGTTTTTCACTGACTGCCTCTGGACACTGAGGCAGAGTGTTGGACCCCAGTTGTCTATAAATGAGTGATGTCACCTCTTCCGGTTCCAACCAAATGAAGTCAATTCAGCTGCTATTTTTCACCATACCACCATGTTGGTGATTGGTCAAAGTCAGTCTGATTCGTTGGCCAAATCCAAATTCTTTCCCTACCCTTCCAATTGTAGGGGCATTTGAAGCTGTAGTGGTGTCTGAAGTGCTTTTTTTATGGAGGAGTGGTAGGGACTAGCTATCCCCCCACCGGTAGAGTGATCTGCATCACACATGTGGGGGGAGGAGAAAAGCATCTCTTCTTTTACAATGAGCGACAACTTAAGTTTCCCATATCTCTCCATTTGGAGGGCTCAATGTAGGGGTAAGGAGAAACCGAAGGGGTAGGGGAAGAATTCGGATTTGGCCATGTTTCTAGGGCAACCACTCCCGCCAATCAGGAGCAAGCTTTTTGGAAGGCCAAACCCCTAATACTGAAAGCGTGCTACACGAAATCTGTCAGTCAAACACTTTGAACATATGATGTGAGACCTTATACTTTTATTGAAAAATCTGACTGGTCAGTTTATAACTTGAATTTTTGCAATAAAGAAAAAATATCATAAAAGATAATGATTAGCTAGAATGTTTAAAAAAAAAAGGAACCCGAGCGATGATGCTTATCCTGACAAATATTAAGTAACAGCCTTTTTTTTCTCGACATAGTTTGTGGCGTTTTGGCTTCTTGGAACCAACGAGTTCTTCCTGTTTGGAATGTGATGGGGTCAAGTCACTCAGTCCAGTTCTCAAGAGGCAGACTAGATCTTTATTCTGTGTCAGAGGCTTTATCATTGGTGTTTAACAGAGTTGTTTGCAGCTTGTGACACAATGAAAACTGCTATCCCTGTAAACTTGTAGTTGTAAAAAGGAAGTGAAATCTTTCCTCTAAAGAAATAGACGTTTTGGTAAAATATGAACAGAGTTTGGATTCACCAAGTTGTGAAAACAGTTAAGCTTTTTTGTTGTGCTTTTGGAAAACCGGACCAAACTATTTTTTTAAATATTCAGAATTTTAAAATGACAGAAGTCAACATTAATAGAAAAGATAAAACTTGTTAATGTGGGATAAAAAAAATTAGAGAGAAGAGAATGAAAAAGGCAAAGAGTATTTAACTTATACAAGGCATCAAACCTGAGTAAATAATATTTATATTCAATGTCCCAACAATAAACAACGAATTAAAAAGAGCCTTGAATTTAGGAAATGCAAATCAGAAAGGTTTGAACAAGTGCAACACTGACACCTGCTGGTTACAACTATAATTGCATCTACAGTGGATTTGGGAAAGGGAGCAGTCCAGCAGAGTAACTCAGACCTTTTCCATAGAAAGGCAGCCACTCACCCCCTTTGCAGCAGACAAAGGTAAGCACTCTGCAGAGCTGCCTGCAAGAAGTAGCCAAGGTCGAGGTCAACATGTAAAGGATGCAGAATGCCTTTGATTGTCTTGGAGTGAGGCGTTGTTACTGTCTGGAGGAGCAGCCACAAAGAAATACAACAGAAACTGACATTTCGTTCTTTCCTTGGTAAATCAGTAAAAAGAATACAAAAAAATACATAAAAAACAAAAAAAAACAGATTTCTGAAAGTAACTGTTATGGCTCTTAGTAGTAAATGTTTTACAAATGTTGATCCAACAGCCGTAATCACTACTGTTAGGATAAAAAGGAAAAATGAAACTGAACTCACCATAAAGCAAACAATAAAACGGCCAAAAACAACATTTCTCAAATTCCTTGTGTTCCCTGTCTCTATGGCAAAGCAATTATCAAAGCTTGGAGATATGTGACAGATTGGGCTTCTAAAAAGAGGGATTTCTGAGCAAAGGTTTAGTTTGCAGCACACCGAACCACAACTACTGGCCTAAAAAAGAGGAAAGCAGTGGGAAGACATCTTTTAGACCTTCTCTAAATGCTTTAAATAGCTTTACGTTTGTGCAGTTCTCAACATAATCCCCCCCCCCACACACACACAAACACACACATATTTTAGTCTTTGAAATCAGACAGAGTTGCTGTTTTTTCATGTCATTTCAGATTCTTCTTGATTCAGAAACAAGTCATATAAGTGATTATTTGATTGCCAAAATGAGCAAAACAAAAGTATGTGAACCCCTGGCACATTCCACCACATTGGATCAAACGTCTGAGCTGGTGTCTGGCTCAAAACTGTACTGTACTCAATGCCAACAGTTCAACACACAACTCAGAGGTAAATTTGGGATGTACTGTTCCTCTGCAGAATTTATGTCCTAGAAAGTTAAAAAACTACATAATCATAATTACAAGGAACGCTTTACAGTAGAGCAAAAGATGATTGGAGAGAGACTTTAAAGACATACATATCAAGTAAAAATAGGAAAAAAAAACCTCAATAATAAACATCAGAACATGAGAAGAATTCTGGTGCTGACAGCAGCTGAGAACCAACGAAATGCCTCATGGCTGAAACTCACCTTATCCAGCTCCTGCAGGTATGACAGAGCTGCGTCAGCGGCCCGCAGGAAACAGGACAGACTCTCCTCTTCTCTCTCTGAAAGACGGACACGAGACACGGAAGACAGCGTCTGATGGTCCAGAGACAGGCCTGAAACATCAGCAGAAAAACACATTTCCTTCTACTGTGACTCCTGCAAACCTTTTACGTTAACAAGAACTTTTATTAACATGGTTTTGTTAAATGATCTGCACATGAAACCGATAAAGGATTAATAACTTTAATTAGAGGTTATGAAACAGAATTCGATAACTATGTAAAGAAAATATTATATACATTTCCTTCCTCCCACTACTTTTCAAGAAAATAATTAAACTCTTTTGGACAAAATACACCTTAAATAGATTCAGTGTGTCATTTATTGTATGTATAAGTATAAATCTGTCTGTTGTGTTTTAAAGTATTTATAATGGCATCATTAACATGTGTATGAGAATGTTTATATATATGGAGAGCTATCTTCTTTTGCTTTTTAATTTTTCCAAATAAGTCACGACCAGTCATTCGAATTTTATCTATCTTCATATAGATATACAGTTCAGACCAAAAGTTTGGACACACCTTCTCATTCAAAGAGTTTTCTTTATTTTCATGACAGATATGACATGATAGATTCACACTGAAGGCATCAAATCTGTTAATTAACACATGTGGAAAAATATACATAACAAAAAAGTGTGAAACAACAGAAAATATGTCATATTGTAGGTTCTTCAAAGTAGCCATCTTTTGATTTGATTACTGCTTCTCACACTCTTGGCATTCTCTTGGTGAGCTTGTAGAGGTAGTCACCTGAAATGGTCTTCCAACAGTCCTGAAGGAGTTCCCAGAATGCTTAGCACTTGTTGGCCCTTTTTTCTTCACTCTGTGGTCAGGCTCACCCCAAACCATCTCCATTGGGTTCAGGTCTGGTGACTGTGGAGGCCAGTTCATCTGGCGCAGCCCCCCATCACTCTACTTCTTGGTCACATAGCCCTTCAACAGTCCTGTTGAAAAATAAATGATGGTCCAACTAAATGCAAACTGGATGGACTAGCATGCCGCTGCAAGATGCTGTGGTAGCCATGCTGGTTCAGTATGCCTTCAATTTGGAATAAATCCCCAACAGTGTCACCAGCAAAGCCCCCCCCCTACCATCACACCTCCTCCTCCATGCTTCACCGTGGGAACCAGGCATGTAGGGTCCATCCGTTCACCTTTTCTGCGTCGCACAAAGACACGGTGGTTGGAACCAAAAATCTCCAATCTCCAAAGCACAGATTCCCACTGGTCTAATGTCCATTCCTTGTGTTCTTTAGCCCAAACAAGTCTCTTCTGCTTGTTGCCTTTCTTTAGCAGTGGTTTCCTAGCAGATATTCTAGCATGAAGGCCTGATTCACAGAGTCTCCTTTGAACAGTTGTTGTAGAGATGTGTCTGCTGCTAGAACTCTGTGTGCCATTGACCTGCTCTCTAATCTGAGCTGCTGAGTGGCCATCATTACTTTAAGAAATGAAGTTCAGTCAGTCTGAAAAATTGGGAAAACTTTGAAAGTGTCCCCAAGTGCAGTCACAAAAACCATCAAGCACTACAAAGAAACTGGCTCACATGCGGACCGCCCCAGGAAAGGAAGACCAAGAGTCACCTCTGCTGTGGAGGAGAAGTTCATCCGAGTCACCAGCCTCAGAAATGGCAGGTTAACATACTGAACCAGCATGGCTACCACAGCATCTTGCAGCGGCATGCTAGTCCATCCAGTTTGCATTTAGTTGGACCATCATTTATTTTTCAACAGGACAATGACCCCAAACACACCTCCAGGCTGTGTAAGGGCTATGTGACCAAGAAAGACAGGGATGGGGGGCTGCGTCAGATGACCTGGCCTCCACAGTCACCTGACCTTTTTTGTTATTTATATAATTCCACATGTGTTAATTCACAGATTTGATGCATTCAGTGTGAATCTATCATGTCATATCTGTCATGAAAATAAAGAAAACTCTTTGAATGAGAAGGTGTGTCCAAACTTTTACGTACTGAATATTTCCTTTTTTTTGCCTTCTTTTGTATTTTTTCATTGTTTGCAATAAACCAAAATACAATCCAGAATTCAGTTTTCTGTTCCATGAAGTGAAATAGAACTCTCAAAATGAATGCTTTCATAGAATATTTTCTATGAATATATGAGTTAATTATGTCCAGCAGTAAAACCAGACGCTCATGCCTGCAGATGGACTTTCTGGTTTGAATCATCGTCAGAGGGATCGTGAACTTTCTGAGACGGAAAGAGGCCTGGAGAGGGGCGACGCCGCCACAGGCCAGACGCCGGGCCAAATCAAATAAACAGACAGCTGTCAATTCCCTAGGCATCATGGAGCAAACATTCACATGGGACTTTCTTCCCACAGCACAGGAGTCCCACTGAAGGAGGAGAACCCTCAGTGCCCCACTCTGTCCTCCTTGATTTTCAATGGGAGAGAATTAAAAACAAACAAAGGAAATCTACATCTGACAGTTATTGCAAGAAAATGATAACCTGCTGCAGAAGAATGAAGTCATATCCTTTTATCAGGAAGTGGGGAGTTAATGGTATAATGATGATGAGGGAAACCAGATTATGAGAGGCATCGTTTTCTGTGATTGGGATTTTTGCCCTTTAAAATGCTTCGGATTTTTCATAACTGGGATTTATGTTGTTTATTCTTTTTTTTACATGCAGTCACTGTTGGTTTTTCTCTTTTTTTTCTTTTTCTTGCAAGTTTAAACCTTCATGTATTTCACCCGTAGATCCGCGGAGACAGAGACACAGAGGAGCCGCATTTGGACATTTTCCTCTTTCAGAACTGACGTGAAAAACTAATAACAGCTCGGAGAGGTCAGCTTTCCAATCAAACTGATGTTTTCCAGCTTCACTCCATTTGCTTCCACAGACTGGATTTCCCGGCTCATCCCCATACAAGGTCATTCTGATTTAACCGATCGCTCCCGGCAAAAGGATGAGGAGTTCCGTTTGTTCTGCGGTCTTTGAATGCAGCCTTCGCTTCAGCCCTACTGTGGGTCCATGCTGGGAGTTCAGAATATCGCAGCTGCAAACGGCTCTAAACAAAGACAAGATTCAGATCTGATGAGTCCTTTTAAGGCGTAACCGGAGAAAGCTGAAGCTCAAAGTCGTCTCACAGCGCCGCCATGATTCTGACAGGAAAACAAGTGAAACAAAAGCATTGTGTTTACGACTGTTTCGTAAAACACAATGGAGAGGTCCACAGTCAACATGCATGCACTGAATGCAGCTCCACATTTAACTGATGTCCACCTCCATTGCTCTTATCTGACTCTTAATACGTCAAAGTCGTCTGTTATCATTTATTTAGAGAAACTATAGTTCCTTTATAAATACAGAATTGAACTAAAAAAAAGTAAATAGCTTTTTTTCCCCATAAATATTTTTCTGTTTTACTTTAGACGAAAGCACACATGATTTCTTAAAAATGAGTCACCATGCGCAGCCCAATCTGTTGACTAAACACTAACATTCATGCAGAGCAGTGTTGTATTTTCTTGGCTTTGCTGCTCCTTCTGACTTCTACTCAGCGAGAAATGGGCCAAGACTGCACAATCCTGCTCAAGGAGAACCATAACGTCCAAGCACCAAACAGATGAGAGGCATAGACAGTCGATTGGATGGAACCTAGACCAGAGGCGGGCGATCTTATCGACTTGTGGGCCACAAAGGGTTCTAAAATTTAATTGAAGGGCCGAACCGGGAGGAGATGCCTGGAGTGTTTTGAATGACATGGAGTCTGGATGAAAACATTTTGATAGAAAGTTATAATTTATTTTTAAACAGAAGATTTTAGAGTTTTTCTTTCAAAACTGTGGCTTTTGTTCCCATTTTTAGTCAATTGCACCAATGGTTTCATGTATCTCATATAAAACGAAAACTTGAAGAAATGCTGCGTTCATGTGGTGTTTATATGATAGGAAGAATGAAAAAAGCTAATCTTCCAACACCACATGGATGCTAGAGCGGGGGGCCCCAAACTTTTTGTTTGAGGGCCACATAACTTTTTTCTTCTCTGCTGTAACTGATTTTAAACTTCTTTAGTCTTTCTTTTATTGTGAAGCACTTTGGTACCCTAAGGGAGTTCATTCATTCATTCATTCATTCATTCATTCATTCATTCATTCATTCATTCATTCATTCATTCATTCATTCATTCATTCATTCACTTACGGTCCTTTTAATAAAATAAACAACACAATTTATTAATTAAAAAACTAGTGCAGTGTTCCCTCGTTTATTGCAGGACTTTTTAAAAGTAACCCAAGATCAATGAACTCCGCTGAGACAGATGTTTTATTGCAAAAGCATCTCCTAACTTCACACTTTCCAAACTTTTCTCAATCAGATGTTTTCAGGCTTTTCCTCTTGTTTGAATTCTCAAAATTTAAATCTTCATAGAAATTAGGTCGAGGATCATAGAATGAAAACAACATTCTGATCGCGATCAAAGAATTCTGTAGATCTGAAGAGCAGTGGGTTTCTGTACAGGAGACACATAGATTGATTGACAAGGTCTCCATCCAATCAGGACACAGAACAGAGTGCATTGTTTGAAAAAAAAGCAGCATAATCGCTCTACGAAGGAGAAAAGAAACATTGTCTTCTGTTCTATTTGACAGGGATTTTTCATTTCGGGGAGCGGACTGTGGAACGGTTTCTGTTTTGTTTTTTCTTAACTTGTTCTGTCCAACAACTGAGCAAACAAATGAGAGCTGAAGTTCTTTTGTGTTGGACAGGTTTTATTATTACAATAAGGGGTTGTGTACGTTCGGATAGCCAGGGTGTATATTTGGATAAACCCCTTTTTGTTCTGTTTTTTTCCCTTTTATTATTCTTTATCTATTTTTTACATTTTAAATACATTTTCTCTCTCTCAGAGAGGAGAAAAGTGAGAAGGGGGGGGTAGATCTGCTGGACAGACAAGTATTACATCCAAGAGTAATATTCTGACACTAAGGTGAGCAGAACATATCTGTCCATCAACACTGTGGGTTAGGAGGAGGGAAAAAGCAGACAGGGAGCAGTGTGACTGTGTGCACGTGAGGGTGGAGATGCATGCACGCTGCCGAAGTGAACCATCTGATTATTTGGGGAATCAGATCCTCCCCAGCCAGACCAGGAGAGAGGGGGCAGGAGACCCCGGACCCCCACCGGGAAGCATTGGCGACCCCGTCGTCAGGGCCCCAAAGCCACAGGACAGGCTCGCTCCGACATACCGGGGTGGCAGCCATTGGGGCCACCGGGCACCTGACACCGAGAAGCGCGCCAAGAATGGAGCCAGAACCCAGAGGGCCCAGGAGCAGCACACCACCCTCGCCACCGCTACCAGCCCCCGGCGCCCGACCCAAGCAGCCCAAAGATCAGGACGCAACCACAGCTACACCAATACCCCCCACACTACACTATCCTCTACAGCCCCCTCACCCAACATGTTCCTCAACCCCTCCTCCCATAGCCACCCCCGATGCCCTCCCACTCTATAAAAGGGAGGGTGAGCCCCAGCGGGCCCTGGCGAGGTAGCCCCCAGGTCTGTCCCCACCCATACACTCTCACACACATTCTTCTGGTTGCCCCCCGTCACCATGCAATATCCCATGCCGGCCGACAGACCCCCCAGCAAGATCCTTACAAGCCAGGTCGCCCTGGGAGGACCAGGCGACCCCTCCCCAATCCCACCTGTGGACTGTAGTGTGGGTGTGCAGTGTGTGTGCTGCAGGTAAAAAGCAGGTCTCCAGTGGGGTGGCGAGCCCCACTGCAGCCAACGGAGTCTCTCTGTGTGTAGTGTGTATATGTGTGTGGTGCCAACATGATGCAGTGTGTGGTGTTAAAATTGGAGGGCGGACCGGTGAGAGATGAGCCCGTATGTTTCACCGTGCCCCCCTCCACCCCACCAGACTGTCCCCACAAGACCCTAGATGAATCAGGGTGTCTAATATGCAAAAAAGTGGAATCGAGGCCGGGTGCCGACGAGGCCCCAAAGAGAGTCACCCCCGGTGAGCCCCCCCAGCATGTCCCACCCATCAAATTCCTGGAGCCCTATAAGAGCGTGTGCGCATGATTTGCTGGGGTGGGAGCAGTAAGGAGCAGGCAGATGGGCACAACCGGGGAAGATGGCTCCACCTGAGCGACTGGCCCCCCAGCCAGCCGCAGTACACGCCTTACCTCCCAGGTAGCCAGGAGGCGGCCAGCGCGTGGACTTTTTGTTTTATTTTCTGTCTTTCTAATCTATGCATTTCAACAAATCTGTAATGAGTTTGATAAATATGTGTAAATTCTTTATTGCTTTGACTACAATGCTTGAAATAAAAAAAGAAGACAACTAATAGAAACAGAGTCAAACATGACGGTGGTTGGGATGTTTGTGGCTGATTTGCTTTGTCAGGACCTCCATAAACTGTGTGATTAAATCTTGAATTCTAAGCTCAATCAAACAGTTCCACCATTTGTGAATGACCTCAATCTCAATAAATAAATGGCTAACAATAAAAACACGACGGTTTTGGGTTAACTCTAAATCTGATTAGACTTCCATTTCATGGTTTGAAAAGCGAGAAAATCATCGGTATTTAAAGCTATGACTCTAAGAAAAGCGTAGCAAAATTCTCAAAGTGTGTTCATTTAAATTGTTCCAAAAACAACAGCTGAAGCGCAGAGAAGGATTTGCTTTGATACAAACATTAATGTGAAAAATCTTTGATTGTTTTTATTCTAAATGAAAAAACGTGGTTTCTCCTCAGCTGCTGTTACATGACCACACGCTTGGTAAACAAAGACAAAGTGACTTCTGTTCCTAACTGAATTATTTCAGACAGAAACCCCCCCTCAGATGTGAAGCATGGTGATGTCATGCAACACATTTTTTTGTGCGTCGGGTCATCTAGACCCACTAGACAGTGCTCTGAACCATTTTTCTTCAATGATTTGAGATCTTCAGTGGTGTCCATGGATTACATGAAATCTTTCCACCTTTATCCACCTTTGTCATGGTAGGGAGAACACGTCAATGTAAGGGTGGGGTCATCTAAGATAGCACAAGTGTTACAGTGATACTTTAACAGCCCTAGTAAAGCACGCACAGAATGGCAGCCGTCTGCTTTTTCGGATCTGCTTTATTCCTCATTTTCAGTCCCAGACCAGCTTCAAATGGACTTTATGAAAATTCCAGATGTCTCCATGAACTTTGACCTCATGTCATTTGAAGAACTTTCTTGATAAGAGTATTTTTCATGCAAAACAGAAAATCTTTTTGCTTCAGATTCAGTTCTTGTGGTGCAGAGGTTCAGTAGTGAGAACAACCACTGGAGTAGGCGACTCGGGCCTCTCTGACTTTAGAGGAGGCTAATACGTCGAGACGTGCGTACCTTTGATGACGAACGCCTCTGCCAGCAGGCGGAGGTGGTAAGTGGGCTGATCGTCCTGTGTCAGCTCTTCGAGGCCCACCCGGGCGCACATGCCCTGAGCGTCCCGATAGCGACCCTGCGCGTAGTGCACCTTTGCCATCAGCAGCAGCGCCTCATTCAAATATCTGGGCTGCAAAGCAACAGCCGAAAAACAACAGACAGTTTAGTAAAATGACATGAAACAGCTTTACAGTGAGATGAGTCCTAAAAACCGGACTGACAGTGAGACGACCCCGGCTCAGGACGGCGTTTAGGTAGCCTTTCGCTTTGGACAGTCGGGGTTGATTGTTCTCCATCAAAGGCGTGGACTTTCTTAAGAGATCCATGTTTTCCAGCAAGCACTCCTCCAGCAGGGCTTCAGCCATCAACAGCGTCCCATAATCATCTAAGGAGACATTTCAAAACCTTCAAATCAAACGAGCTTGCAGGAGAAGTCAGGTTGTCAAGCTTTAGACTTGTCTCAGAGAGCTTTTTAGCTTCCTCCCATCCTTCAAAGATACGTTACGTGAAAACATGAATGTAAAAGTATCTCTGTTCTCTCAGGATCTTCAGATTGCTTCTACACGAATCCACCCTGTCCATGTAATGCTTCCTGTTTAGCTTGATTTTCTCTGTTTGCGTGTTCTCATGCCAACTTTTGGAGCTGTGTTTAATGCACCGACACAGCTTCTCCTTCATTTTCTCTGCAAGGCCGAGGCCAAGCCTATCACAGCAGGGAGGAAAACCGTCCCCAATCACAGAATCCGAAGGCCGAACACAGGAAACGCTCGGTGTCGTGCACTCAAAGAACTGTGACGTTCTGAGAGATAAAAAAAAACTTTAGCTGGTTTTATAAACTGCAGTCATAAGAACACTGCTCTATTGACCGTAAGTTAGGCTATTAAAACTGTTTTTTAACCAAACCTTTGTCTTAGGAAGTCACCTGAGTTACACACAGATCCTTTTCATTTGAGTTCATATCTTTTTTTTTTTACTCTGCAGTACAATTTTTTAACATTTTGGTAGAACCAGGACTGCAATCATCATTGACATAAATCAGATACAAATTTGAGATGTTAATTTACCTTGATTTATTCTAAAAGTTTCTGTTTTGTGTTCTTCAAAAGTAAAAATGTAAAAATATATACATCTAGTTATTAGAAGGAATGCAATGTATGTTTAGAGAAACTCCTACTTCTCAATGGAGATTTTAGTTCTGGGAACAACTAAAAAAAAACAGCACTAGCGAAAATAAAAACACCAGAAAACCATGAAAAGAATCACACAAAAGAACTGGAGGACTCTGCAGAGAATCTGAAATCCACGCTTCTTACAAATGTTGCTGCAGGTCATTCATTCCCACCGCCATCAGACGGCACGACTCCTCGGTATGACCACATCATCCAAAAGATGTGCACAATATTTATCTACCTATTATATATTTTGTGAGCTGTAATTGTACTATCATCTGTTTTTTTTTTGAGTGAATTTCTTCCTGTGAGATACAGAAAGTTCAATTCAACTCAAATGTTTGGTTCAAAGTTATGCAGCTGTAGTTTGATCAAGCTGCAGTCACATTTGTGTTGAAGGTTGAGCTCTAAATCAAAAACCATTTCAAAGATTTCTGACCTGAGTGCGAGCGTTCAGCCCAGTTTTGCAGTTTGTTCTTGGATGTCTATTTTTAGCAGCAGGACTAATGTCTATAATGAAATTGGAGTTTTTTAAATACCTTTAAAAACATATTGGCCTTTTCTGAGTACTAAGGACTGTGCACGACTTGTTCCTGGATGACTTCACCAAGAAATATTGTTATAAAAAGAAAAGTTGGGGATCCAAATCTAAACCTTGGGGCACACCAATTTCATTTCAATTGACCTTTGAGGAAAGATGATTATTAGGGTTATTAGGTGAAAAGGGGACTCTACTTTAATGATGAAGACAGATACAGTTGTTTGTTTTGAAGGGGAGTCTGTTTGAATATTCTCGCTTGTGCAGCATCACATTCTTCTGTCCCTATATGACCCTCATGTTTGATGCATCATGTTCGCTGTAAAATCGTCAGTTATTCCACCGGGACGCATTTGCAAACAAAGGAGCAGCTGCTCAGCTGTAGTGCCCCTGAACAAGCTGCTGCTTCATACTGGTGTTGGGGGGGGGGGGGCAGGTGAGTTACTGACTCAGCTACGGAAAGCTTCAGGAGGCATAGACTGACATGTGCGTTTGTGTGTTTGAAAGATCTCAGGAGGACGCATGTCACCTTTGGATTATGCGCACTTTCCTTGTGTCCTTTTCTTGGGGTGGGGGGGGGGGGGGGGCTGGTGGTCTCTGATCCACTGGCAGAACTTTCCTCCACTTCCCTGGTGTTTTTATTTTTATATTTATTTCTTTTTACAAACGTATCTGTACATAAGAGATCTGACTACTGCTCCTGCTGCAGGGGTCCAAAGTCCAGCCGGAACGCTGTAAACTTTGACCTCTGCTCTGAAGAACACTTCTGACTTTATTCAGCTTCTTATCGGGGTTTCAACTTGTCGAACACCGTTTAAAAAGTTAACTTTCTATGATTTTGGTCTCATTCCGGAACCTATCCGCGGCTATCAGTCCACTTTACGCGTCCAAACAAAACGTTTCTGTCTGTGGAAACAACTTCCTGAAAGTTTCAGTATAACTAAATGTTTTAAAAAAAAGAAGCTCCAGCTCAATCCGGGAAAGTTTTTAATGACTCATCTGAATATAACAAGCGCAGACTTGACAGTTGGAAACATTAAAACTGTGGACACAGTGAAGGTTGTTCTCCACCATCATCACTCACCGTCTTCGTGGATCCGAGCCCCGTGCATCTGCTCCACCATCGACAGCAGTTTGCCCCACTGGCATTCAGCCCTGTAGCGCTCCAGCTCCGGCTCCAGGCGCACCGGGGTGAAGGAGACCCGGGATGCCATCGCAGCTCGGTCCCTGTGACTGTACTCCCCAGACACGATGGGAGTGACTGCCGACTACCGGGAGAAACACGCGCGTAAAGATAGGGGTGGGGGTGGGGGTCATCACGGTGTGCAGACAAGGAAGCGCATCAAATCATTATTATTATTATTATTATTATTATTATTATTATTATTATTATTATTATTATTATGCAGATGACCTCTGTTCCTGAATCGGTGCGTTTGGAGAGCTTCTAGCAGACTGGTCTTAGGCCTGTCCCTAATCTTTTCCTCGTTATCACTAACTGGATCAGGTACAGCAAGGCTTAAGAAACAAACAGCGATGCAGACAAAGCCTCTGCAGCTCAGCTGAATCAGGTTAGATTTCAGAAAGGACCTACATAATCCCTCCTCGCTTCTGTTTATTTATTTTATCTTTTTAATGCCTAATTTTCTAAATGGGTTCACTGAAGGGGTAAAAACCTCTATTTGCAATTTCTTGGCTTGATTTGTTTTAGGAAAACTGACAGGTTGATGCTGGATAACCCCCCGGTTTTTGGCTTGGCTACAGAATGATACATCTGTTAATATCACAAGAGTCTCTCGCGCGTAAAAATACAGTTTATGCAGCACAAGACAATTCTGTTCAGAATAAATAACAAGGGTGGGATCAAAACTGCAATCAATCACAAGAAAGGAGGGAATCTCACTTGGATGAATATTCGATTTTAAATCACTATAAGGGGATAAAACGAGGAGAAAGCTGCTGTTATTTACTACTGAGAGTCTAAATCTGCTATTCTAAAACACTGAAAGAAACCTCCAGCCTCCTGAAAAGAGATTTGGCGGCATCGTTTTCTTTCTGGAAAGTTGACATTTGCTGAACATGAACACGCGCGTGTCCTTCTCAGAAAACGCTCAGGATTCAACAGCTGAGCGGCGGAGACACGCCCCCTGCTGACGCAACAACGGTGTTCCCTTCAAAGATTTTCAAAGGTGTATTTAAATAAACAAATATGTGATATAACAATCAAGATATTTTTAAACAAATAAAAACACACACATTATGTCGTAAATTACGAGGAGAAACATTGTTTGCTCACAAGTGATATCAAACTTCTCAAGAGAATTCTCGACCCCAAGGACATTTCCGGTTGTCAGAATATCGAATGGACTGTAAATGTAAAGTTCAAATGTGTTAAATATTATGTAGTTTTACTAAACTTCAACTATACAAACCAATTTTTACTCTTAAATATAAATGACAAAGTATATATATATTTTCTTTTCTTTTTTGTCATTGAAGCACGTTCACCAAAATGGGCACACCGGTCGGGAGACTTATCTTGTTCCAATTGTTTCATCTTGGATTGAACTAACCAATCACAAATGAGCTGTCGTGTCCAAAAGAAACTACGGGAAGCCAGTTGGCTCAAAAATACCCATTGACTGCTAACAGTCATCTACAGAGGCAAAAACACGGCGGTTCTCGGAAAAGACATTTAAAAAGTAGGTATTGACCCCCCGTATTTGATAAACATGGCACACCAAATCTTATTTTCGTTTAAACATTTAACGTGGCACGTAAACGTCGACGTGGCAATAAAATTAGCGTTAAAAAGTTACCATGTTTTTTAGCTAGCATTCATGTTTTGGTATTAAATACATTCTTACCTCAACTGTTAATGTTAGTTTCGAGTTGTGCTCACAAAGCTGATTGCGTGTTAGCGGTTTTGTAAAAATGATTACATACTTTTGAACATATGGTGAACAATGGATTATTGTATTGTCAGTTTGCATGATTCTGTTTAGCTCCTGCAAATAAATACAGATCTAAAGCAAAATATTTGTACCTTTCATTTAGTTTATTGTGTTGGAAGATTATACAGATGAGTGAAAAGTTTGAAGGATAATTCAGTTACAGAATTTGTAAAATACTAACATTTTAAAAAGTCATGTTGAGAGTTTTTTTTCTCATTTTCCATCAGAATGAGAAGCAACAGGTGTGCCCTGCAGATGGGAGGTGCGCTCCTCTTCCTCCTCCTCTCCCCGTTACACGTCCTTTCTCAGGTCCCGCCTTACGAGCAGCAGCCGCCACCGATTGTGGGCAGTGCAGCTCACATACCCAGCCAGCACACGCGTCTGGACAGGAACATGGTCCAGGATCAGGAGTGAGCATCCTCTCTGCCTGCTCCACGTGACCCCAGTCTGGGTTTGTTCTAACCTCCGCCTTCGTCTGTTTGTTAGCCACATCATGGAGCATTTGGAAGGAGTCATAGACAAACCAGAGAAGGAGATGACGCCGCAGGAGCTGCAGCTGCATTACTTCAAAATGCACGATTATGATGGAAACAACCTGCTGGACGGTCTGGAGCTGGCCACGGCGATCACGCATGTCCACAAAGAGGTAGGAGCTGCGTCTGTCCCACACGAACGGAGACGGCAAAATAAAACACTCTTTTGTTTCAGGAAAAGGGAGAGCACAGTCAACCCATGAAGGAGGAGGATCTTATTGCTCTGATCGACGACGTTTTAAAAGATGACGACAAAAACAACGACGGGTACATCGATTATGCCGAGTTCGCCAAATCCCTGGAGTAGAGTCCATTTGGTTTAGAGGAGTTGGCAGAAAGGGGAGAAGAGCGTGATGCTAAAGGGAAGGAGGCCTCCACGTTTGTTTTTCTGCCGCTCACGCCTAATAATCAGGGCTGTCTGTAATTCACAAAGCTGGTGACCGTTCATTTGGAGCAGCTGTTGGAGCACAACTCGTACCTCTAGAAATTTGATCAACAGATGTGCTGGAACACGTGCCATTTAGCACATCTGCAAAGTCCTGTCAGTCTCGGCAAACCCCCAGCTGCTTTCTACCAAAGTCCAACAGTCAACGTCCCGACGGACTGGCCGCAAAGACGCGCTCTAACTTAACCTAAAACTGATGCTGCCTCCATCTGCCAGGCTGCTCTAGCATTTACTAAAACACCGTCAAACTGACTGAAGGATTTACATTTCACATGCAGCCGCTCACATGGAGTTTGAAGCTCAGCATTGTGGACCAAACAAGCCGGTCTCTGAGTCCGGCTCACAGGTTTGTTCAGTGACGACAGAAACGTGGCCTTTACTTGATCCAGATGTGTGAATGAATGAATGATGGGATGCTTCCACACTGAGCCCGCCGCCTGTGCAGCCGTCATCCTTCGGCCTCTGAGGTGAAGCAGAGCTGCACTGACGTCACCGCGGTGACGGTAAAGCACTTGAATGTAACTTGTTCGTTTCACACGCTCGCTGCCTTTAAAACACGTCAGGTCAAAGGTTGTTGAATCCATCTGTGATTTCTTCTACAGTGTTTTTCATGTAGATGAGTGCTGTGTTTATTGCCATCCATTGATGATTATTATGTAAAGATATAATAAATCAAACTCTGGAGTATCAAATAAATCAAAGAGTCTAATTTACAAGCTCTTTTGTCATGTTTTCTTAGTTTTACTAAGCAGGGAATTAGAAAACAGATGTTTTTGTGTGTTGAAGTGCATACTCTACTATTCTAATGGTTAGTTAATTTTATAATTATGCACAGATCTTCACAATAATCTTAACATGATTTTTTTTCCTCCAAATTATAAACTAATTTTAAGACCTAATTTTTTTTTTTTTTTTACATGGCTGTCGTTCTGGTGATGGAGGACATATTTAGAAAAAATTAAGCTCAATATTGCATTTCTGAGTATTTCAAGTTATAATTCAGGAGAAGACTAAAATGAATTTTAAGTGATTTTTTTTTTTTTTTTTTGTGATTTAGAAAACACGCTGAGAGGGCCACAAGCTCCCAGCTCTGAGCTCTCAGCAGCAGGGAGGGAAAGAGGTGCTTCTCACAGCGCAGAGGGGGGATTTCTAATGAACTAGTGCTGCTCTGCAGAAACTATGTCCTAGATTAGAAAACAACAGATTTTTTACTTTGGCGAAAAATAGGCATCATAATTAAACGACCAATGGAGATCCTTTTACAATAGGTAAAAGAATAAACCCATTTGGGAAGCTTATTAGTAAGTCTGTGCATGATTTTGTTCCATTATTTTTTGCTAAATTAACCCCCCACCCCACCTAAAAAGAGTTGTTTGACCCCGTGTCAGTCTGACACAGGGTCCATGTCTCTCTTTTTTCCCCCTCTTTTTCTCTTTTTTCATTGGCAAAATCCTTTGCTCCAGATCGAGTCCTGATTGTTGCGTTTGGTGTGTGTTCAGGCTGGGATCAAGCGGAGCGTTCTGCTACGGACCAAAGCTTGTAAACAAAACCACCTGGCTCAAGATCTCGTCAGTCATTGGTCAGGAACCACGAGCGCAGGTCTAAACAACAAGACAAAGACAGACTCTTGTCCTTCTCAGGACAGTTAACTTACTGAAACTTTATATGTCGATTATCAGTTTTGAACATCAGGATCAACACATTTTATTTGTCACTTTGGTACAGTGGAGGCCTGCTGCAAGGTAGTAACTGTCAAAAAGACGTGCCGTGTGTGCTTCAACCCTTGTGCTATCCTAGGCACTTTAACATTGGGAGTTGGGTCATCTAGACCCACTAGACAGTGCTCTGAACCTTTTTTCTTCAAATATTTGTGATCTTCACTGGTGTCCATGGATTACATGAAATCTTTCCACCTTTATCCACCTTTGTCCTGGTAGGAGAACACGTCAATGTAAGGGTGGGGTCATCTAAGATAGCACAAGGGTTAAAGAACTACAAGGTAGCTTTTAGGATGACATCACTGCAGCGTTGGATGTGCAAAGAGACACAGAAAAGCATGTAAGAAGCGTTTTCATCTGTGTTAAAATAAACGTTCTAATAAATAAACACTTGGACCCTTTTTTCTGTTTGATAACACGAAAATCGTTGCTTTACATTTATCTGCAGCTCATCGGTTCCTTCATTACTACTGTGTTTACGTCGGCTACTGTGGCTGTTTTGGTCCAGTTGTTCCGCTCCGAGGACAGATTGTATTCAGACTGAGGAATCTCAGAGTGAACAGATACTCAGTCTGATAGGAAACAAACAGAGACCACCTCCAAAGATGGGTCCCAGAATGGACCCTGGTCCGGGACCTGAAAATATGTTCCAGATTATCGGGGGAAAAGGACCGTGGTTCACTTACAACGAACCACATGTTTCCAGTCTGAATACAAACTTAAGTTCAAAGAATATTTTAAGGATTCTTTTTTTTCAGAACAACAACCAAACGTGCTGCCTGTAGGGCTGCATGGTGGTGTAGTGGTTCATGGTTTCACCTCACATTTGTTTTGAATCCAAGCTTGGACCTTTCTGTGTGGAGTTGGATGTTCTCCTCACGCATGCATGAGTTTTCTCCAAGCACTCTGGTTTCCTCCCACAGTCCAAAAACACACTTCATTGGCTGATCGTTCACACTAAATTGTCCCTTAGGTGTGAAAGTGTGTCTTCATGTGGGCCTGCAAACAGACGGATCTCTAAGTAGGAAATAAAACAAGGTCTGCATCTCAGGCCCCACAGGAAGTTGGAACATTTGACAACGACAAGTCAGCAGGAACTGGATGTTTTTAGACTTTTTTCACTGCATTCCTCAGTTGCAATATGGCAGAGAAAGGCTTTATGCTGTGAATAAGAACACAGATTTTCTTTTTTACACTTTTTATTTGAATGCTTTCTTTGGTTGCTGCTCAGTTCCAGTGGGAGGCCGGCTCCAGCGGCTGCATGGGGGCCAGTGAGAACATGGGTGAAGGGAGGTTGCCCCTCAGCGGACCGTACCAGTCATCATGCTGGGCCGCCGCCGGTGGGGGGACACTGGGGCATGGGCACCGGCTGACCGGGCCCGGGTGGCGAGAGTAAGCCCCAGTGGGTAGCATCGGGGACAGATGGGGAATGTGAGGAAGTGGCTGTGAGTAGTACTGTCGAGACATGCCGGACGGCTGGATGTGCATGCCGCCCAGCAGGCCCCTGGGGCCCGACACGACCCCCCCGCGAAGCACCTTTCTGGAAGCCCGTTCCTGCTTGCGCTGTTTGGCTCTTCTGTTCTGAAACCAAACCTGCTGAGACAAGCATGCTTGTTATTGCAGCAAAAATAGAACATTTTCAAGCAAAATGCTCATTTAGGACCAAGAATGAGACCTGATTAGAGACAGAGACGTTGATTTCAACCATTCCAGTCATCCCGAAATGAGTTAACTATTATACCATCTGACTGGAGATGGTGGTATACAGTGTTCCAAACCAAAAACAAAAAATGGATAAATTACAAATTCAAAGCAGAAAACACAACAAAACAATCAACTTCACAGTGAAGATGCAGAAAGTGCCAATTAGAGGGACAGGACACAGAGAAGGACCCCTGATTTGGCACCGTTTCTGTCTTCCACATGCACATTTGTATGAAATGTTCTCATTGATATGTCAAGACTTGTAACGTTTTTGCACACATGTAGATGTATGCGTCCTAAAGTCCCATTCCCATCTTCTTTTTGATCTAATGCAACAGCGTTCCCAGTGGTCATTTACATAGGACTATGTTGTTTCTAGGCAAAATTAAATAAAAAACATGTTTTCTGGGACACAGTTTGTCTGTTGGCACGGAGTTAGATGACCCCCCCCCCATCTATTTACACTCCCTCCTGCTAACTTACAGCCCCTCAGACCCCTAATCGAACATTACAGATGAAACAAAAATGACAAGCGGTATTGGAGCTATCCAGCCGTCCAGTTTAGATCCAGATTCCAGCTCAGATGAGGAAAAACAAAGACGTTCATGGATCTATATGTCTGACAGTGGATGCATCAGAATGGAGCGGAGCAGGGAGCTTGTGGGCCGCCCAGCGTATTTTCTACAATCTTTTTCAAACTATATCTTTTCATCTGCTCCTGATTTACACTGATTTGAATAAAGAAATATTCAGAAAAGCAAGTTTGATGTATCTATCTCCTCCATCATTAGAAAAATGCCACAAGAACATGTTAAAAACATCCATTTCATCATGAGCCAGGGCAGCTGTGGTGCAGCTGTAGGGCGGTCGACCCGTGATCATAATATTGCAGGTTCGATTCCCCCCTTGCACGCCCATGTGTCAAAGTGTCCTTGGGCAAGACACTGAACCCCACCTTGCCTCTGGTGGAAGGTTGGCGCCAGTGTTCAGCAGTGGAGCTGCAACCAGTGTGTGAATGTGACTGTGACTATAAAGCGCTTTGGGCCCCCAAAAGAAGGTAGAAAAGCGCTATATAAGTATACATCATTTACCATTTTACCATCAGAGTGGGTCTGTAAATATTCAGAGAATTACATGGGTATACAAAGCTCTTGGAATTCAAAAAAAGAGAAGCTGAGGTCTGCTGTTACGGAGCTCCAAAAATGCTTGGATGCTTGGATGCATGTTTTTTTTCCTTGGTGTCCAACTGACTACTTCAAGAAAAGTGTTAAAGAAAGTGACATTTTACACCATTTTTTAATTTCATTTTGGTCCAGAAGTGATCAGTAAATGAATATTCATAGTGTATCACCTGATGATCACTTCTGGACCAAACTCCAGCAGAACCAGAACCATTTGACGTTACCTTTTGGCTACTTAATTGGCAGTTTTTGAAACACTCGGAAAATATTGACATTGTCATGGTAGGGAGAACACATCAATGTAAGGGGGGGGTCATAGGATAGCATAAGAGTTAAAGCATATTGTGCTGAAGGCCCCCACCTGTATGCGTGCCTCGTTGAGTTTGGTGATGCGAGCCAGCTCCTCTCTGCAGTAGATGTCGGGGTACTGGTTCTGCCCGAAGGCCCGCTCCAGCTGCTCCAGCTGCTTGTGGCTGAAGGTGGTGCGGTGGCGCCTTCTGGCCGGGGAGGGGTAGGTCCTCTGTCGCCTGGTCATTCCCGCCGCCATGGAGGTCTCTCCCATAGCCCCTTTCCGTGCAGACTCTCTAACATCTGCTTTCAGGAGAAAAAGACCTAAAAAAAGGGTCTTTGTGTGGAAAAGGCCTCAGCAGACAATCCTCATTCTCCTGTTTCCTCTCTTCTTCTTGAACTTGGAAGAATGCAATTTACCAATGACCGTCCAAAATAAAAAAAGAGGGATTACACCGACTTTCTGGTTCCCACTGTCACAAGCAACCTGAGAGCCACAGAGCTTTAGTTGCTGAACTCAAGCTCGTGAGAAAAAGATACCAGAAACTGGAGGGATTTGACCGAGATTACCTGCACACTCTAACAAAGTGACCAATCTGTCCAGCCTCGCTGCTCTGACCCTGGGCCCAGTGTTAGAAAAATATATATAATGATTTTTGTTTGTGTTTTATCAGCAAATATATTAACCTGCAGTCTTTGTATGCTCTTTAAAAATGGGGTGTGAACACCGGAATCTCTAGAAGACACTCCAGAGGTTATAAGGTCACTGAAACAGTAAGTCAAAGACTAAATCAAAGTTTTGTCATGGTTGTGGTGTTTGTGGACTCACCTGCGCTGGAGCTGACGGTTGCCATGTCTGCGTAAACGTCTGTGTAGTCCTGCAGATTTGTCGCAGGATCCCCCGCCGCCTTCACCTGTGCCATCTCCGCAGGTGTGTGGCCACTCAGGTACGCAGCTGAATGCTGGGCTGCATGTCCCACCCATCTCAGTGGGGGTGGACGGTAAACTTGCTGCACAATGACCCCTAACACTCTTGGTGGTTCAATTCCCCTGGATTCGTC
Source organism: Oryzias sinensis (assembly GCA_037389245.1). Lineage (NCBI taxonomy): Eukaryota > Metazoa > Chordata > Actinopteri > Beloniformes > Adrianichthyidae > Oryzias > Oryzias sinensis. The sequence goes on from CM074500.1 coordinate 23,222,474, forward strand.
TGGTAGGACGTTGGTTCATTTTGAATCAAAGGTGGATGACTTTTTTCGCTCACAGTTTGCAGGATTTGCAGCACATATGCAGTTTAGTTTGAGTTTCCAAGTATGTTGAGAAATCAAAAATAAACATTTAAAAACAAGGAAAACTGTAGCATCAAGTTTGGGAGTTTTAGTGTTTTTTGTCCCTTTCAGAAAGTGTGGTGCTGCTTCCGTCCACCAGGTGGCGCTCTAAACCATCCAGGGTCTGTGAAAAGTCTTTTGAGAGAAGCAGAGGGCTTGAGTTTGAAGGAGGCCCACAGTTTTCCACAAACCGTGGTTGTGTCAGATGGCTTAACTCTGCTGTGACCTTCTATCTGCAGTTGCCATGATGCTAAACTCAGAGCGGGCCGGGCAGAGCCACGGGACAGCGACTTACCGTGCACTATATTTGCTGAACAATGCTAATTGCTGGTGTCAGCTCCTATGTAGTGGGAGTAATGTGTGCGCGCCTCACAACTGCAGGAGGGGGGGTTGCACTCATTTAATGCATCATTCTAGGGAACGTCTCTTTTTTTGCATAACGTTAAAAACCATATGACCCGGAAGCAGTGGTGGAAGCTCCGCCGTGCAGCTAGAGAGTTTCCAGGAAAGAGCAGCAGACAAAATTGTGATTCAGTGACCCACTGAGGCAGTGAGGCTCTGTCTGACGTATCGGCTTTCGGGTTGACTCGACAAACAACCCTGCAGACCAAAGCAGACTCTCCTGCAGGTCTGTGCAGAAAGTCCCTTGCTTTGTTTTGGCTTCTAATTTGATTCCTTGTGACATGCAGTCTGTGACGGCCAAATGTCCTGAAAGAGCCTCCGTTCCGCCTGTGTTGTGTGTATTTGCGTGTTGCCAAATTCTCCTCACCTCCCACATTCTGCTCACATGTTTCCTGTCCCAGACAACAAACGGGCCCAGCCGCAGTCGCCCCCCGCCCTCCACGAGGAACCCAGCCCATCTCCGGGTTCTGCTCGTCTCTGTGTCACATTTTGGTTTGTTAGCTTTAACCCTTGTGCTATCCTTGACACTTTAACATTGGGAGTTGGGTCATCTAGACCCACTAGACAGTGCTCTGAACCTTTTTTCTTCAATGATTTGTGATCTTCACAGGTGTCCATGGATTACATGAAATCTTTTCACCTTTATCCACCTTTGTCATGGTAGGGAGAACACGTCAATGTAAGGGTGGGGTCATCTAAGATAGCACAAGGGTTAATGTGGCTAAAGCCTCAGCAACGAGTGGCCTTACGGGTAGATGCGGGCTGTCTGCGGGTGAAAAAATGGCCAAATCTTTACGGTGCAGGTAGCTGCTGTGAGCCCATAAGGTAAAAATGTTCATGCTCATGTTTATCTTCAGGTATGCTATGGGTGTCAGTTTGCAGTGAACATGAAGACAGGTGTGGAAGAGGGAAGTAGGTGAGCCGCAGGCGTGTCATATGGATGTCAGTAAGGAGCCCCTAAATGCTCCTCACTAATGACTAAAGTGCTGCATAAAGGACGCCATGCGTGCGTGAAATGTACATTACCCTGACAAATACTTCACGGTACACTTACCGCACGGACAACAATCCTACGTTCCATTTTAATGCGGTGGACACACGGCAACAGCGAGTCACCCCTGCGCTCCTCCAATAAGGCCCCGACAATCCAAATACCTGCAGCACCCGTGGGGGGGGTTGACCCGCTCAGATGTATATGACTAAGGTTTAAGCACCCATAGGTGACAAGAACCTCAGGCTTACCAGAACTTTCCGTGCCTCCGTTTTTGTGCTCCAGAGAAAACCTGATGCTCAAAAAAAAAAAGAACTGTAAAATCCTTTGATTCACACATTTCTCATTAGCACTATCCAAACTTTATTTGAAACCCCATTGTATGTCACTTGGTCCAGTTGTAGTGCATCATCATTCCACTGGAGGCAGTAGAAGGGCTTCTCTGCTCATCTCAAAATGGCTGCTTCCATGAAGTCTCAAAAGCTTTTGTTGGTGGGAAAATAAGGTGCTTTTTCCTGAACACTCATGTCAATATCTTTGCATTTCTATCTATCCGTCTATCTGTCTGTCCGTCTTGTGCTGAAGTGTACACCAACATCTTCATGTCATTGCCAAACAATGTTGTCGATGGTTGAGAAACACTCATGCAACATTTGACCTCAGAGTTTCAGACTCTCATCTCTGTTTATGTTTAGTCACAATTTAGTCTCGTTTCTGTCTTACGTCAGCCCCCTCTGACTCAGTTCAAGAAACTCAAAAAGGCTGTCAGGCTTTGTTAAAAGTAAATTCCAGACACTTTGGAGGCTTTCTGACAGGAAACTCAAACCCCTGAAGCCACAATGTCCATATTTTGGTGGAGCCTTCCCCATGAGTTGTCAAATAGAGTCCTTCTAAAGTCTAGAATAAAGTTCTCCAGGGTTTCACATTTGTGTGTGTCGTACTCTGTTGTACTTGGAAATTTTTAAATTTCTGTCTTCAGTCGGTTTTTGTTTTGTTTTTACAGGTCATCATAAGGTTTTCTCTATAACTTTGTTTTTTTCCGGCGTGTTTTGGTGGGCGAGACGCAAACACGCTGCCGAGGTGGGCTCTAGGTTGATGTCACAAGGAGTGAAAGGTGGAGCCTCAGAGATCGAGTCGTCTTACGTCAGGCTTGAAAAAGAACTCAGGAAAATGGCAACCGTAATATTTAATAAAAAAAACATCCTTTTGTGCACCAAAGATAATATAGTATCACATGCGTGGATATTGTTTACTATACAAGGCCTAAGAAAAGCACGGAATAGCATTTTTGAGATCAAACAGGAATGGCAGCATTTCTTTTTCAGACATTCAGGTTTGTGTTGTTGTTGTTCACCTTTTTGGCATATTTGGTCGGGGGGGGGGGGCAGCGAATCAGCTATCACTAATTCACACTGGTGGTGTGGCAGAGATTTTTACACCGGATACCCTTCCTGACACAACCATGTATTTTATCCGGCCTGGGGACCAGCACAGGGTGACCCAGACTTGTGCCAGACTGGTGGCTACAAAGTAGCGTGAAGGGTCTTGCCCAAGGACCCACACTGGATGAGGCTCATCGCAACCTGGGAATAGAACCCTGGTTTCCCATGTGCCACAGCCAACTGAGGCATCCTGCAGGATTTGATTCTTGAGTCTACAAACAAAAAGAAAGGACCGCCGAGTGTTTAAAATGTGTTTATCTTGTCCATCGATCTTTGAACATTAAGCAGCAAGCAGACCTTCAGTCCACCATGGAGGTATTTATCAAGAGCGTGAGTGAGCACTGAAGTTACAGGGATTAGAACGTGACTGGTCAGGGAGTTATCTTGGACGTTGCACCTTAATGTGAGTAACAACCACTACAGAGAAGTAAAGACGTCTCAACATTTTTCAATTGAAGATACAGCTTGTTGGAATGAAGGAAAATCACACTGAAGTGTGTGCATCGTGCATGAAACTGGGTGCTCGGTTTGAAGCGCTGTGCACACACACACGTGCCCACAACACACAGGCCTCCATGTGGCTGCAGCTCCATCCAGCATGGGGCACATAGAAGAAATTCTTCCCTCCCCGTTTTCTTGGGACTGAACTGGGAGTGACCTTGTTGGCAGACACACAGCCCCAATGGAAGGAATGTAACTCTACTCCCCTCCTCTGACCCTCAGTCCTCCACAGCCCAAACCCCATCCATCCATCCAGTTGCACACTGGCCCAGTGGTGCGAGGACAGAGAGGTACGATGAGGTGGTAGCAGCGTCCTTCGCTTGATGAAACTCATTCCTCAGCTTTCGTCCAAGAGGATAATGGTTTGTGTTGGTTGTTTCATGGCTGGTGTCTGACCCCCACAGAAGCACTTTCAAACCTGTCCGTTTTTTGCAGAAGCCAAAGCGGATCATCAAGGAGATGTTCGACCCACTGAAACTAGGACCAATGTTTTTCTGACCGCCAGTGAAACTCTAAAGAAAAACAGACACATTTTACATTTGGACATAATGAAACACAACCTTTACATATCAGCAGCTGGCTTGTCATTTTAACACTGATATGTTTTTGAATCAAAACAAAGTAAAAAATGCAACAATAAAGAGTGAGAGTCTTTGCAACTGCCTCACTATGAACACTTAGAGCCAAATGTCCTGTTTACAGTGACCCTCTAGAAATGGCTTCGTTTCAGTTTAGATTTGGAACCTCACGTGAAAATGCTAAGTAGACCACAAGGCGGCGGTACAGTAAGCAGCAGGCTTGGCTATCTCCACATTTACTCAAGATATTCATAAGAGTGCCCACTTTGCTGCTTTGAAGGAGAAAAAAAACACAAATTTCTGAATTCATGAACCTGGTTAAGGAGTATTTGTGAAGGATGACAGTCACATGTCAAAACCAGGCAGCAGTGGATGCACTTGTATTTTTCACAAACAGACAGCTCAGTTTGTCTGTTTGGCCGGGTAAATTTAAAGACCCACTCCGATGAAAATTGTGTTTTTTACTATGTCTATGCAGTGTTTTCCTGATGACAGATATGGCTGGATAGCTCCAAAATTGCTTGAGGGGCTGTAAGCTAATGGGAGCGCATGTGAACGGAGAGCTCTCAGAAATGGGGAGGGGTTGCTCCGCACCAACAGTTCCATGCACAACTCAAAGGTCAATTTCTAATGAACTACTGCAGAAAGGATGTTCCGGAAAACGCCACTTTTAAAAATAATGTGGCTAAAAATGGTATACTCTTAATTGAAAAAAACACTTGTAACGCTTTAGGGTCTTTAAGGACATAACTGTACTTTGGCTCTGAAATTAGGCAGTGTTTTAGCTGACCTGCTGAAAAAACGGATTGTGTCATGTCAGTAACATAAATCTAGTTTGGTGTTATAAAATTGTTGGGGATAAGTGTGCATCATCTCAAAACCTGCAATTAAAGATTAAGAGTAAAAGATTGTGCCTTGTCCCTGAAACTCTTTTCCCAGCATGCCTCTCAGTGTTTCTGTGTCATTCTTCAGAAAAGGCTGTCTGTGTGTAAAGGGAGATGCAGGTTTACAGCTTTTAGAATTAAAATGTAAATTAAAGCTGTTGGAAATACTTTTATTTAAAAAAAAAACCTAAAACAGAGATGCACACAAGTCCTTATATGCAAATCCAATATAAGTCCATAATCTTTAGATGCAATTTCCAGTCAAATCTAAAATGTCTAAATTTATACTAAAAATTACGTTTATTTTCCCAAATTGTCATTAAAATACTTTGAAACGGTGCGTGGAAACACATCAGCAGGCAGTTGGTGCTCCTTTATCCCAAAGCTAATGTCTTGTAAAGAGAAGTTTTATTTTTCCAGCTGACAGGGATGTTCTGGAGCCAAAACCTAAGGATAACAAACAAACATTGTTCACCAGTCCCAAGCCTCGAGTCAAGTCTAAAGTCTCTGCATGGGACAGTTTAGTGCGACTCAAGTCCAAGCCTCAAGTCCCCAAGTCTACCATGAATCCACATCTAAAATGCTTGTTTTTGCATGTTCTCCAGTGCATGTGTGGGCTTTCTTTAGGCTGTTTGGTTGAGGATAAAACCTTTATTGTTCCCACAAGGGACACGGAGGACTCAGTAGCATAAACATTAACAAAGGCAATAATGAAAACAGTAATCAAGTAATAATAATGTTGCAAATTGAATATAAAGTGACTCATGGTGACTCATAAGCTGCAACAGAAAAATTGAACTCCCACAATGCACCTCACCCACTGAATGCCGACAGTGGGCGGGCTTTGCGGTGATTCTGATGCACTTTTTTCTCTTCCCTCTTTCCTGTTATGCCTTCACTTGAAAATACTCTTTGACATCTGTAGCTAAAACATGCAGTCGACCTCCGAGCATGTGCAGTAGAGAAACAAATAGCTGGATTATGTTATGATCGCACGCCTTAGCTAGTCAGCAGTAGCACAGGCTCAGATCATAACGATCAGCTCCCACAAAGTCTAAATCTGGTCACTTTACTAAACCAACAGAGGGAAAACATTAGAAATGGGTTCATTTCTATCGTGAGCTTTGAACTTCCATGTGAGCTCCAAAAAGTCCTGTAGTCCATCAACATCACGGTTTAATATCCAACTAGCTGACCTGATCTGTAGATGGCTCTCACCACATAACTTGAATAAAATGAAATATTAAGTCAAAATTTAGATTTGAAGATAAAAACTGTGCTCTATCCTCCTGGTGGCTGGGATCGGCCTCAGCTCCTTCTCTGAGCCTCAACAACATGACGCGAGAACAGAAAATGAAGGCTTCATTAGGGAATCTCTTTGACAGTTTCTGACACGATTCTTCCTCTTTCTGCCAGGATCAGCCTGTCTTTCCGGCTCCTTCTCAGGGAAGTGGGAACCATTGTGTCCGTTATGACTCAGCAGAGGGGGCTGGATGCAGAAAGACCTCCCTCAGTACACATGTGCGTGCAGCAGTACGCCGTGTTCCTCGCTAATGATATTTAACTCATCTAGACTGTCATATTATCCCGCGCCCTGGGAATCTCATCTTTCTGCGATGAAGACATTAAGCCAAGAAAGACAGGTTTGAACTGGACAGATTGTACTCGGCTCTGCAGAAGCGCCACATTCTGCAGGTCAAACACGGCACCAACTAAGAGATTTTTCACCATCTGCTTTTATTCACGGCGCCTGTCACACTTCTGTGTAAACGTCAGTCTCATTGTTGAGTGATTGAGGTGAAGGTGGCGTGTGGCAGCCTGCCCTGCGTTGATCTGCAGAGCTGCTGTCTGGATGCCTCCTCCTGCTTCAGACTCCCAAGGTGGTGTCTTCTTTCCATCCCTCAACAGCCTTTTATTGGCTCCCCCGGCCTCCTGTGGTCCTCAACGGCACTTCTCCACCCAAAATCAACTCTGCCGCCCTTTCCTATGTCTGACATGGTCCCATCCCTCTCTTCCCACAATCCATGAAATCAGTTTACAGTAACTTCTAACTCATGTTTTCAGACATCACAGCCTTGAAGCATCACAGAAAAAGTTGATTTCTCTTGAATCATTTCCTAAAGTTTTTCGTTCAAGACTGCATTTTCCTAAAAACGTCCTTGGTAGCCACGTTTACACCCTTACTTCCACTGGATCAACCGTTTCCTCTTGTGCAACACAGGAGCGGCGTGTCTGCATCATGATGGCAGTTACCACGGTGACAGTAATGGCGAAATACCAGCCGTTCGCTGTGGAAACCGGCAGCTATGGGGTCACCCCCCGACCCGCAACTACAGGCGTGCTGATCTCACTGTTACAGCAGAAGTGCACGCTTCCCGCTGCGCAGACACACACGTTGACTGTGTGTCTGACCTCTCAGACTCATGTGGGCCTCCTCCACTCAGACCAGGACTTGCGTGCACACCTCATGACCTCTAATTGAGTGTAGGATTTCGGCTGCTATTACAGTGCATTTTCTAGACTGGGACCTGAGCTATTCTTAGCAGCTCTGTAAGCCAAAACATAAAAAACAAAGCTGGAGGATTTTTAAGGCATGCAGATCAGACAGAAAGGTCTTACTTTAACGGTCAAATTGAGAAATGTTTGAACTTGCTTGTTTCCAAAACCTTGTGTCTGATTTTATTTAGAGCAAAGCTCCATTTCTAGTTGCTCATCACTTTACTCAATAAGTATTGATGTTGCATTCAAAATCAAGTCTCAGTCAAACTACTTTCACAGCGACGATGTGACGCACATTTAATCCTCCCTGGACAATATGGGAGGTATGGAACTATTTCTGTAGCATAATTAAAAATATAAGTCAATACCAGAAATGCTTCCATAGAGAGGGCCTTTTTTCCCCTTTTTCTTCTTCTACTGTGTACTATTGCATGTCCGCCACCTACAGTTGAAAGAGGTTTGGTGTGAAATGGCAACGCGGTGCAAATCTGGTGAATCTGGCTCCAGGTTTTTAATTTCACAACTCTATTCTGGAATATGAAAGACTTGGCGTCGTGTAACTCTGGTTAGGCACAAGCGACAGTTATGTATTTCTCTTATTGGATCAGTTGGCACTTCAACGAATTATAAGGGACGCCATACATACGTCACTGCCAAATGTGAGCCCAAATTGATCTGGTTTGACTTTAATTATGTTTTCAATGGCGGCACATTTTGTATGTGGAGCCTGGAAAAACGGTCGTTGAAACTTGCATAGCAACATGTGAACGAGAGAGTTTTGAATGTGGAAGCCCAAAACGTGCTTGCTTAAATGTATAAGGGCGGGGTGAACACAGCTTCAAGCAATCAAGCAGGTCTGACAATTTTCCACTCTGGTGTTCATTTATCATCTCACAAGATGCCTTTTCACAGATTCATAAACTCCACATACAGTGGAGTGGGGCAAAAAAGTACCGGTATTCGGTCAGCCACCAATTGTGCAAGTTCTCCCACCTAAAAAGATGAGAGAGGCCTGTAATTTTCATCATAGATAAACCTCAACTATGAAACAAAATTGGAAGAAAAAAATCCAGAAAATCACATTGTCTGATTTTCAAAGACTTTATTTGTAAATTATGGTGAAAAATAAGTATTTGGTCATCAAAAACAAACAAGAGTTCTGGCTTTCACAGACCCGTAACTTCTTCTGTAAGAGGATCCTCTGTCCTCCACTCGTTACCTGTATTAAAGGTTCCTGTTTGAACTGGTTATCTACATAAAAGACACCTGTCTACAACCTCCAACAGTCACACTCCAAACTCCACTATGGCAGAGACCAAAGAGCTGTCGAAGGACACCAGAAACCAAATTGTTGACCTGCACCAATTCTGGGAAGACTGCAACAGGTAAGCAGCTTGGTGTGAAGAAATCAACTGTGTTATTAGGAAATGGAAGACAAACAAGACCACTGAGAATCTCAATCTATCTGGGGATCCCCACAGGATCTCACCCCATGGGGTCAAAATGATCACAAGAACGGTGAGCGAAAAACTCAGGCAGTCTCCAGATCTTGAACTGGTCAATAACAGTTGAACTACTTTAATGACCAAATACTTATTTTCCACCATAATTACAAAGAAATTCCTTAAAAATCAGACAATGTGATTTTCTGGATATCTTTTCTATTTTATTCTCTCATAGTTGAGGTTTACCTATGATGAAAATGACATGCCTCTCTCATCTTTTCAATTGGGAAAACTTGGTGGTTAAATACTTTTTTTGCTCCACTGTATTAAGTTTCTTTCATAGGCCCAAGAAAGAGCTTTTCTAAATTAAACAATTCCTTAAATAATTAGTGTTCTTATTGATTCAAAGTTCACCTTTGCACACCAAAGCAAAAGTGTTTGAAAAACTACTTATTTAATCAATTTATGTTGAATTGCAACTCTAATTAACTTTGTAAATCAGTTGGATCGTGTGAAACTGAATTGAATTAATTCTGCAATGTGGCATTTATACCCAGCACATGTGACCTGTTTTATTTATTTGATCTAGTTGTTTTTCTCTGAGGCTTTTCAGACTGTTTGTTGTTAATTCAACTCAATTCTTGTATACAGGGCCAATTCAGAAGAGAGGGGTTCCACAAAGAGGTCAAAATTCAATATTTGACACAGCTGTGATCCACTTTTGAGGCCAGATCATTCTAATAAGTCAATATTTTCCGAGTGTTTCAAAAACTGCCAATTAAGTAGCTAAAAGGTAACGTCAAATGGTTCTGGTTCCGCTGGAGTTTGGTCCAGAAGTGATCATCAGGTGATACACTATGAATATTCATTTACTGAAGAATAAAAGTTCAGCGCACTGTCTAGTGGGTCTAGATCAGTTTTTTTTTCAACCTTTTTTGACCCACGGCACACTTTAACCTTGACAAAAATCCTGCGGCACACCGGCATCCAAAAAACAAAAAAACAAAAAGGAAACGCTCATAGTCTGTATTGATCTACAGTCCCTCCACAATCTCACATGCATTTTTGTGATAATTGTGGCAGAAAAAGCTGGAAGCTGCAGCCAGTTTTTCAAAAAGATGTAATAAAAGTTAAGTTAAAAGATTCAAAAACTGTTTGATGTGTGTTCGTCTATGCGAAGGAGATGTGTTGCACTTCATGAGGCAAATGGTGGTCACACCAGATACTGACTGGTTGTCTGAGTCCCCTGACCCCCTCAAAGAAACAAAACTGAAGATTTCAGAGCGGCCTTTTCTTGTGGCCAGTCTAAGGCACACCTGTGCAATAATCATGCTGTCTAATCAGCATCTTGATATGGCACACCTGTGAGGTGGGATGGATTGTCTTGGCAAAGGAGAAGTGCTCACTATCACAGATTTAGACAGATTTGTGAACAATATTTCAGAGAACTGGTTATTTTGTGTATGTGGAAAATGTTTCATATCTTTGAGTTCATATCATAAAAAATGGTAGCAATAACAAAAGTGTTGCGTTTATATTTTTGGTCAGTGTATATACATCCTTTGTTGTTGTTAAATAAGAGAAACAGTCAGCCTTAAAAGCTCAAACTTTAATAAAAAAAATGCATAGTCGCAGGACTTCTTACAAAAAAAATCATTAGAAAGAATTTTAAAAAATAATGTCTGATCATTTAGAAGTTTTAGACCTCTTTGACAAGTAATTTAAAATCATTTAGAAAAGCACAACAATAAGTTAATAGGAAGTCAATAATAATAATAATAATAATAATAATAATAACAAATACTAATAAATCAATAGTAAGGCAATAATAATAATAAAAATAAATAAGGCTATAATAATAATAATAAAAAATAAATAATAAGTCAACAAAAAGTCCAAAATTTAACAATAGATTTACCCTAAAAAAAAACAAAAGAAAAACAATAGATTTATACTGGTTCATGTGAGTGATCAATTTGTGTTACACGGATGGTATGGTGTCGTGTTTCAAGCCAACAGTCTGGCCAGTCTTTTCAAAATCTGTCTGTCTCCTCTAGCGATATAACTCATTGATTGTTACCCTAAAAGGACAAAGGGGTCCGCCTGATATGGAACTAAAGTTAAATATCCAAATGACTCAACGTAAAGTCTTGGTCCAGGGTTGACCACTGTGGCTACGGCAGGGCTTTGAAAAATTTGTAAAGATAATGTAAGTTACACACACTTATGACATATGGGTGATGCTGTTGTAAGGTGCACACACTCTGCACTCTAGTCATCAATAAAGTGTGCAAACTAACTCCTCACTCGCACATGGGTTGTGCAGGCGAGATGTAAATGCTTATAGGATGTCTGTAGGATGTCCACACAGACTAAAGTCCTCATTTCTAACAGTCAGGCTGGCCTCAAGGGGCGCACAAGGAGCGTGCACGTATCAGCACTTAAGGACATCACTAAAGGGGTCCTTGGACAGAGCAGAGAATTTGGTGGGGTAGAAAAAAATGAAAAATCCGTACGACATGCCTGCACCTCTCCTACTCTACCCATACCATTGCCTGTCTTTTAAGCGTTTGCCACAATCTGCACCGCATCGCAGTAAAAAAAAAACATGCATGAACGCACGTTTGCCATCAGCCCACATCCAAAGGCAGACGTGACAGAGTGTTTAATTGACCGCAAGCATAAAAAATTACCTGCTGGAGATGTTCGCAGGCCACAATGGCAAAGAAAAGTCTATAACCCTTGTGCTATCCTAGGCATGTGAATGTTGGGAGTGGGGTCATCTGGACCTTTGTCATGGTAGGGAAAACACGCCAATGGTCATCTTGACCCCATAGGATAGCACAAGGGTTAAGTGCAGCCCAGGACATCAGTGACGTGTTTCCGACACAGCTCAGTACAGGCACTGTGAGTAGATATCATATTCAGGGGTGGATGGATAGAATAAAAGAATACCTACAAAAAACAAGGAAAAAATATGTTTTCTTTTAAACACTAGCCACAACAAACAGTATTGGTACTTACAGAAGTCACATCCTGACAGGAATGTTAGCCTCTGCCGGTCAGACAAGCAAAACTAATTCAATGAAAACAAAACTATCACTACCTATCCAGGATACTTAAGGGGTGGGGGGTTAAATGCTATATTAGGCTCAGAAAAGTGCAAAATATAGATTTTCTTTTGTATTTTCCTTCTAGGATTTATAATGTATTTTGTCTTCCATCCTGACCTCATTTGTTCTTTTAAAAACCCTGAGGGCATCACAATTTTCGTTATGCATGCACTGACAATAAAGGAAGTTCTGATTCTGAAGGCACACCCGAACAGCTGGACCAAAGACAGAACACAGCTGTTCAGAGAGACCACAGTTAGCACAGCTAACCTCAGTAAACAGCAGCAGAGCAGGACAGGGCTGGAGCTCAGTCAACACAGGTTCAAGGGATAAAATAAACACATTTTTACATTTAACAGCAAATGTTTTAACTACTGTTTGAAAAGCTTCAGTGTCGTGTGAGCAGATTTGAACAATGTGGCCATTTATGGGGTGAATACCATAATGTTTAACAAGGGCTCTCAACATATCAATCATGTGAGGGTTGCCATGCTCTGTAGCCATTGGACGAACCTTTGCGTGTTAAGCTTCGCTTAACGTTTCATCCTCATGTGAATCAGGCAAATCTCATTATCATGAAAGCGTTTCCTACAACCCCATCAGGTCAGCGTAAAACAATGAGGTGGGACTGACCTCTGAGCTGGAGGGGTGGGGTCTGACTGGAGCCGGGTCATTTCTGCCCCCATTGAGGCTGTGATGTCACCCTGACTGCAGAACAAGCAGGCCTGGAAAAAGAAGCCAGTCCAGCAGAGTAATTATATGAGAGAGGGAGGGAATCAGGAAATAGCTTTTGGTTTGGGAAATGGAGGAGTTTGAGGGAGCGCTGCCATGCGCTAAATGAAAACACAATTTTTTTGGGGGGGGAGAAGGGGAGGCAACCAAGGCACAAAACTGCCTTTTTTAAGTCGGGATAGCCAATGGTCAGTGAAGAGAATACCCCCTCCCTGATTCCCCCTCCCAACCCAACTGCCTCCTCAGCTGGCAGGCTTGGGACGCTCCCCTCTTTCCTCATGCGCGTGTCTTCCCAATCCTGTTTTTTACTGCAGGAAATTTCAGCCCCACCACATTGCGTGAGTTGAAGAAGGGCTCCATTCTTAGCTCGGCTCCGCCGAGTGCCAGGGTATGTCGGGCCTGCCAGTGTGGAAACATGCATGTCTGCGCGGGTGGGGGGGTGGGTGGGGGTGGGAGTGGCGTTAGCGTGATGCCAGCCCTTGCACGGCCCCTCCTCTCTCTTGTGGCAACAAAAGTAAATTCGGGGTGGGAGGAATGGCGGAAGCTGTTGCGAAAAGAGCCCTCCAAAAACCACAAAGTAGTCTGAGAGTCAGGGCGCAGCGTGGCAGGGCTTCACCAGAACTCTGCTCTGGCCGCCCCCTCACCCCTCACCCAGCCTCTGTGTGTGAGAGCTTCCCTTCCTCGCCCCCTCCAGGGCTTTTTCTCTCCTTGGCAGACACCTGGGTTCCTCTGTAAAGACAAACCCAGGGTTTGGTGCCTGCGGTGTAATTAAAATAATATTGTCTGCACTCTGCTGCCTTTCCAGCTACATTCCCCCTTAACGAGTTTTATTTTTAGCCTCCGTGTCAAGTTCGGTCATTTCCTGCTGCAGAGCTGGCTTTGCTTGAAGTTGTACCAGCATCCCTTCATGAAAAGCATCTTCTTCTGTGAGCCGCCTTGTAACTTTGATTTTCCACATGCATTATTTGCTGCTGTATTTAATTTGAGTCTAAAACATGTAAAAGAACCAGGCCATGCTCACACTAGGGTGATGGCAGTTACAACATTTGCAAACACTCTAAAGCCACATTCACATCGCGCATGTGACGTGTGTACTGTCGCTACCCAATAGTAGCACATGGATTGACAGTTGAAGACGCTTGGATGTCAAAGCTGCGTATATCTCGTGAATCTTGCTCATTTTTCTTTCACAGGTTTATTCCGATCTGTGAAAGACTTGGTGTAATATAATTCCAGTCGGGAACAAACTGCAACTAATAATTTCTCCGTCATGATCAATTTACTAACAGTTGAGACTTCAGAGAATTAAATCCATCCATGTGTCACTACCAAATCTAAGTCCCTGATTGCTTAAAGTTTGACCTGGTTTGACTTTCAATGTGCGTTCAGTGGAGGCCAGAAATGGTTAACCACTGACGTAGTTAGGATAACCAAAGGTGTTTTCAACAAAAGAATATTGGCAACATAAACCCAGATGAATGTGGTAGCTTTAAGAATTCATATTTGAGAGATAAAACTTCAGACAGGAACAAACAAAAGAACATTTTCACATCTCACTGCTCAGTCTAAAGTAAGTTTTTTCCCCAAACAGTCTGCTATGTCTGTTGATGTGCATATACTTATCTGACTCACACACTATACCAGCAAACTCTGATCTCCCTGAAAATGGGGGTGAAGTGGCCCACAGCTTCATCCATTCATCCATATTTTTCTTCATTCAGGCCTGGATCAGAAGACAGCAGTCTAAGAAGAGATGCCCAGACTTCCTTCGCCCCGGCTACTTCCTCCAGCACCTCCGGGGGGACCACGAGGCGTTCCCAGGCCAGCCGAGAGGAATAGTCTCTCCAGTGTGTCCCGGGTCTTCCCCGATGCCTCCACCCAGCATCCGGACTAGTTCCCCGAGCCACTTCAACTGGCTCATCTGGATGTGGGGGGGAAGCTGCGCTACTCCGAGCTCTCTCTGGGTGACCAAGCTTCTCTCTAAAGGAGCGTCCAGCCACCCTACAGAGGCAGCTCATTTCAGCTGCTTGAATTTGGGACCTTGTTCTTTTGGTCATGAGCTCTGGCTCATGACCATTAGTGAGTATTGGACAGACAGGTACAAAACATGAAACCGCATACCAGCAGGTGCAGTACCAATCCGCCTGTCAGTCTCACAATCTTCCCTCACTCATGAACAATCCCCAAAGGTACTTAAACTCCTCCCCCTGTGGCAGGAGCACTCCACCCACCCAGAGAGAGCAAACTACCTTTCTGTCAACCTTTTTTCAATCCTATCCTGCACAAATGCTGCCTTTGATGACAGCTGTGATCAGACTTCTACAGAGCCAGATGATGAGGTGAATCAGGTGGGCATAACCCTTGTGCTATCCTAGTTGGGTCATCTAGACCCCACTTTTTTCTATCCTAGGGTCATCTAGACCCACTAGACAGAGCGCTGAACCTTTTTTCTTCAATGATTTGTGATCTTCACTGGTGTCCATGGATTACATGAAATCTTTCCACCTTTATCCTCCTTTGTCATGGTAGGGAAAACACGTCAGTGTAAGGGTGGGGTCATCTAAGATAGCACAAGGGTTAATCATCATTGTAGGGAGAACACGTCAATGATCATCTTGACCCCATCGGTTAGCACAAGGTTTAAAGCAGGGCAGCGTGGAAAAAAAGCTGGACGGGGCTCCCTGAGGACCAGGGTTGGGAAACACTGCTATAGAAGGTGTAGAGCTGGTAGATTGTTCCACAACCGGGAAGACAATCGCACTGTTGTTCCCGTATTTGAGGTTTGACCATTTGCTGAAGACAAAGAACTATGACGCCGACCAAAGACATTTAGGATGTAACCAAGCCAATCTAGGGTAGTAAATAAAAAGAAATCTCAAATATAAAAGACGTAAAGTTGTAAAAATGTTAGAGGTAGATCAGCAGACTCTGACTGAGGTGAGAATCATTTCATGACACGTTCATGTGACTAAAATGTAATGCTTTCATCTTTCCCGTGCCTTTTTACTGTTCATTTTCAGCAAAACTGCCTCCATTTGAGCAACAGTTTTGATGTTGCGGATAATCGTGTCTGCAGGTGTATTGTGAAAAGACACCAAACCAAATAAAGGTGCAACTTCTTTAGTATTTAACCCATAACAAACATCCATAAACACCATGAGACCACACAGCAGGACATGGTGTTGCTTTGCTTCAGGAAGAGTTTGTTTGGTTTGCATCATGATGACTGCAAACTACATTGAATAATAGAGTCATCATCAGGTAACTGTAGCAAACTGACTTAAGAGAACAGAAGAACAGATCTGGAGTTACCTTCACTAAATCGGTTTCATTCAGAAGGAATGGGCTAAACCCTCATCAGGATAATGTCAGAAGTCTGTAAAGGGAGGCCCCAAAACCATTTTCCTAAAAGGCTGAATCTGCTTTTGTTTGTGGACTGATTTTGTGTTTTCTCATATCCTGCTGAGGAAAGCAGCTGCTGTGATTTGGAGGCATCATAGTATTACTATAATTAAGTGTCAGACAAGCAGATTTATAACGAGCCGGGAGTTATACCTGCTTGCATAAACCTGTCCATCATTTAGGGATAAAACTGAAACTTAAAGCTGGTAATTATCCCGCGCTGCAGAGGTAAGCCACATCAAGTGGAGCAAGAGTGACTCAGCAGGCCGTCGAACTGAAGACAGCTTTTTTTTCCTGAACGACTCCACTGCAAAGCACACTGCTGTAACGCCTGATCGCCTCTGAAATGCAAGAATGAGTAAACACCAATGTGACCAATCACAGAACATTTTCCAGGGACCAATTTAAAGTACAGTAAAGATTTTAACAGAAGCCCATTATGTGTTTGACTGTTGAAGAATATTTATTTATCTATTTATTTTTTGATGAAGGATATTTAGACAAGAGGCCAACTACACAATTTGGCCTTCCAGTTGAAAAGTGGCTGCAAGGTTTTTGCTAATGTGCTTTTATTTTGAAAGGCCTCTTCCTTGAATGACAGACTTTTTCTCTTTTAGTGCAGGAGAAATCTAAACAGTGCTTCCCAGTATTTTGCAACCTGAGCTTTTGCCATCGCCTGATTAATAGAAATGACAATGAAACAACATTTAAGCTGAGAAAGAAAAATGTTCACATTTGCAAGCCCTAGTTCATTGATTGGTTTCTTTTTCCATGTTTTGTCATTCATTTGTTTTGATCCAGTGACTGTATAAGAGAACTGGACTGAGTGTGACGTCACCCAAAGAAAATGACTTTCTTCTGGTTTCAACCAATACTCCATCGGAACTGTCCTAAATTCAAGTTACTTGTATCACATTGAGACATCTTTTTCTTCGTGATCCGCTGGTCCAGGACCAGAACTTTGTATCACCCCTGTGATGAAATGACAATGAAAAGTTCTTCATTCCTTGAACGAAATGAAGTCAAGGAATGAGCTTGTTGGAAGTCTGCACCCGTTTGAAATCAAAGCGGACTTAGAAGAAGGCTCCATATACTTTTATTTAGGCATTTGGTCGGCTAGTGTATCATTGCAATAACTTGCACTAAATACAAAAATATCATGAAAAAAAAGTTTTAAAAACCGATATCATTTCAAGAATGGTTCTTCTGACCAATGGAATGACTGAGTAACAGCTGTTCATTTCTCTATAGAAGTCTATGGGATTTTGGCTTTGTAGAGCCAACAGGTACTTCCTGTCTTGAACTCCAGAGGGGAGGAGTCACTCAGTCCAGTTCTCTTATATAGTTAATGTTTTGATCTAATGGTTCCTAATCTTTTCCATTAAACTTGACAAGTCCATTTGTGGTTACATCATCACATTAACGTCCTACCCCAATTTGCTTAATGCCAGTGTGGCTTTAAAGTGACTGAGATCCAAGTGACTGTAGTCTGGACCAAAAACTATTTATCGGGACATGGAGATGTCAGCATCTTCTACTGGGACTGCAGGTGGGAGGGGCTTCTGCAGCACCCACCAATGACCTGGCTGCTAGAAGAAATAAGACACCTGCTGTAAGTCCCCCGATAACACAAAGAGAAGATGATTGTGTAACGTGAGCTTACTTTTGTGTAAAAACCCTGTTTCACTTCTTAAGATGGACTCTGCTTCTTGTTTGTGTTGTTCACTGATATGGGGGTAGTTTAAATGAGAGGCAGCTGAGTTTGAAAAAGAAAAAGAGTGGAGCGGGTTAAGAATAAAGAAAAAAAACTGAAACACCAAGATCACACGAGTCCATTGGAAGGATCATCTTTGTTGTTATGCAATTATCTGAGTGAAAATGTAACAATCTTAAGGTACTGATGGTGGAATGAAACCTTTTAACACCAGAGATGCCACCGGTACCACATAAATAACACATGCTCTTTATAATACCGAATCAACTGGAATCAGCTGATGCTGAAAAAGCAGCATTCATTTCTCCGCGGCAGAATCAGCTGATTTATTTTGATTGCGTAAACACTTCATGTAAGACAGTGCGCTGAACCTTTTTTCTTCAATGATTTGTGATCCTCACTGGTGTCCATGGATTACATGAAATCTTTCCACCTTTATCCACCTTTGTCATGGTAGGGAGAACACGTCAATGCAAGGGTGGGGTCATTTGAACCCCACAAGATAGCACGAGGGTTACAGTGCAGAAAAATGGTACTGTAATTGTGTCACTAGTGTGAAGTGTTGTACATCAGCATACGGCTGATTTTCTAGAATTATCTGGAATTATTGTATTTTCCACACTAAAAGGTGCACCGGATTACAAGGCGCACCATCAAAAACTAGTTTATTTTCAAAATTATGGCATACATGAGGCAGATCGAACTGTGAGGCCCATTAGGCGAGACAAAAGAGTCCGAGATAAGTCCATCAGTCAGTCAGACTTAAATAACTGTTCACAGTAGCTTGTTTGTGACATATTATCAGTTAGAAGCAGTAACCATAACCGTATTTACAATACCCCTTGTGCTATCCTATGTGGTCAAAATGACCCGATCCTTACATTGACATCTTATCCCTACCATGACAAAGGTGGATAAAGGTGGAAAGATTTCCTGTAATCCATGGACACCAGTGAAGATCTCAAAACATTGAAGAAAAAAGGTTCAGAGCTCTGTCTAGTGGGTCTAGATGACCCAACTCCCAACGTGCCTTGGAAGCAAGTTTATATAATCCCACCCCTACTGAGTTAATTCATTTTATAATTTAACATAGTTTTCATAATCCGGTTCTGATTTGATACATACTTTTCAAGTTACTAAATCCAGTTCCTAGTAATGATTAATTATCTTCAGAAAACATTCATTCATGGTTTCAGTAAACAGTAACGTGAATCACACACCATGTAACCGTGATATAATAATTATTGATTATTATTAGAACAGATGACCACATTGAACCAGTAATTATCGCTACACATTGCAGATCAAGTAAAGAAAATCAATAGCTTATTGATTGTAATTTAAACATTTCAGTAATACTTTTTGAACATTACAATATTAAAGTCAGTGGTTGTAATTAAAAGAGCTTTGATCATTTCACCACAGTCAAGTTCACACATGTATTTGGAATTATTCAAACACCTGTTGATCCTTAAATCCTCTTATCTTGATATCCTGAAATCAGAGTTTCTTTATACATTTTCTTGAATATTTGGATATTTGAAGGTTGAGCTCATTACTTAACCCGTTCCAGAGTTTAGTGCCACACACCGAAACACAGAAACTTTTCGTTGTGGTTCTTATCAGTTTGATCTTGAAGTTCCTACATCCCCTCAGTTTGTAGCCTCCTTCATTTCCAAGAACTGTTTTTGGATGTTGAATGGTAACGATTTCCCACTGGCTCTGTATAAAAGTTGTGCGGAGTAAAAATCAACAAGGTCATTAAGTTTTGCTGATTCCACTTGTGCATCCACCCACCGGTTCCCCCTGCAGCACCACTCCTTCCACATCCTAAACGAGTCATCAGGACATAAATCTGAGCTCCAATAAAGTCAAAACTGTTCCTTAAAATATATCTTCCACTGTACTCCCACAGTTGTCATTGAAAAATTAAAAACTGTATTTTGCATAGACACTAACTGTTGGATTCTGCAGAGCGAAAACGTAGCCTAGAAAAAGAGAGGAGCACAGAGGCTGGAGTTTGTAACGTCCAACGCAACAACTTTAAGAAAACACCAGGGGCGGGGCAAAGTTTGAAGTCTGTTGGGTTTACTAACAGATCCTTCCACCTGTCATTAAAAAAATAGACACCAACCTTAAAATGTGTAAATTAAAGCTGTAAAAAAATCCAAACAGTAGATCCAACAGTAGACCAATAGTTTGGACACACCTCATTGAAATGAATGGGAAGGTGTGTCCAAACTTTTGGTCTGTACTTTAGATACCACAGCTGTCATGACTGATGCTATGTTCACACGGGGCATTAGAATTACATTCAACAATGCTACATTTAGCCCATAATGTTCACACTAGACAAGCAGGGAAGGGTTTCTTCTTCTTTTTCTTCTGACCACCAGCACGTCTGCCACCTACAGTTGGATAAGTCGTTGTGGGAAAATGTCCAAAGCAGTGCAAATCTGGTGAATCTCGCTCCAGGCTTTGGTCATCACAGCTCTATTCCTATACAGGACTAGACTAGACTTGGTGTCCTATGATTCCGACGGGCACGAACCGCAAATATTAATTTCTCCTTCAGGATCAATTTTTAAACCGTTGGCACTTCCGTGAATTAAAAGGGATGTCAGCCAAACATTACTACCCAATCCAAGTCTCTGATTGGTTCAACCTGGTTTAACTTGCAAGGCGTGTTCAATAGCCACACGCTTTGTATGTAAAGCGCAAAAATAGTTATAGCAACACGTGAACACAAGAGTTTTGGAAGCGGAAGCCCGAACCATGACTATATCCGTAAGTGTGTTTGCATAGACTTTTCATTGGGAGTGGTCGCTTGAATGCGCGTTTCTGAGGGCGAAGTGAACGTAGCTTCAGAAAGAAATCAGAAACCAGACTGCAAACATGGTTTCTGTTTAGTGTAATAAGTTGAACTTTTTCAAAAGTCAAATGGAAGTTGTTTCTTTTGGTAACCTAGCTCCTCTTGAGGAACTGCCTGGTTCCTCAAGGGGGGGGGAGGGGGGGGGGGGGGGCTTCAATGCAGATAAAAAGATTTAAAAAAAAATAACTAAATTATGCTCCATTCCAACAACCTCTACTCCTGAACAGACAGAGGTAGTTTCTCTGTCAGGTTTCATTCAGTCATTTTTCTGTTTTACTCAGAACAGCTTCAATTACAGATGCAGTGCTGTCATCGCCAAGCCGACGCCTACTCTCCTCTTCTGATGACCTCATTGTGCTGACAGCATCGTGTGCAGGAGATGCCAGTGCCTTGAAGCCCTGAATTCCACAATTTAACAATGTTGTTAAGTTTGTCCGCAGCATTGCGTATGCCTTCTAATGTTCTAATAGGATTTCTGGGCACATTCTCCCTAATAAAAAGAACCTGCGGAACCACAGAGGCTCATGTGTTATGGTTCTATTCACAGAGAGATGGAGCTGCCAGACAAAAGCAGCAGCATGTAAACACCACCCAGTGAGTCACGGCCAGACAAAGTGCACATGGTGACCTGGTTGGGTTCTGAAGGTTCTTTGGAGACTGCTGTTGGAGAACGCAGCCAGGTGAAGGATGGTTCAACCAAACCTCCTTAAAACCCGGGCTCCACCAGAACTCAGCGGTGCTGGGAGAGACCCTTCAGCGCAGATGGAAAGCCTCCAGGCTTCTCTGTGGTCAAAAGCTGAATCACTCTTCTGGGAAAGAGAACTCCAGAAGGAAACCGCAGAGCAAACTCCGTCCCTTTCTGTGCCCCTTCATTTCTTTTTCATGACGATCTTTTGTTGCCGCAGCATTTTTTCATCCTTTAAACATTGGTTCCCATTAGTTTAGTTAAAAAATACATCAACTACTGGCTACATAAAACATGATCCTTCATTTTGATACGTCTAACAGGTCACATGACTTTGACTAATTTCATTAGATATAGGGAAGACAGCAAAGTCAGCTCCCCGAATGAAGTCAATGTAATTCTGATGTAATGAATATTCTTTTAGTGTTTGTTCAATATTACACCTGTATATGAACAAAAAGTCCCTGATCACCTCATAAAACTTAGTCTGGGTCCTACTCAGAAAGCAGGCACGAAACTTAAACTTCTAAAGATGTTTTTAGATGTTTTTCCATTTTCCTTTCTCCAAACGCTTCTTTTGCAAACTCTATCAATATGCTGCCATTTCTATACAATCAGCTTTTACCACAA
This sequence comes from Oryzias sinensis, assembly GCA_037389245.1. NCBI lineage: Eukaryota > Metazoa > Chordata > Actinopteri > Beloniformes > Adrianichthyidae > Oryzias > Oryzias sinensis. The sequence continues at coordinate 23,244,481 of CM074500.1, forward strand.
ACATGATGTAGATTTTAAAGGTTTGCTTCCAGCTGCTGAATGAAGGAACAACTCCTTTCAGTAGGAGATGAATAAAGGGGATGTTTTTGTGAATGAAAAGGCCGACTCCTCTAGACCAAGTCTGCTGCTCTGGGGTTCACTGCAGTATGTTAAAAAATAAAAAACTCTGATGAAAACTGTAATTTGGCCATTTTAACAGGTTCTTTCTGTATTTTCTAATGACGGATAACATTTTTGAGAAAAGTAAGCTTAAAATGGCAATTCTGAGGGGCAGACAACAAATGTAGTTAGAAAAAGACGTTATTTGTGACTCAGAAAGTAAACTGGGCGGGCCACAAGCTCTGTGCTCTGCTCCATCCTGATGCATCCACTGTCAAACAAATAAATCCATTCTGTTTTCCTTGTCTGAACTGGATTCTGGATAGAAATACGGTACAGCTGGATAGCTCTGATATTGCTCGCTATTTTTGGTGCACTGCTGATGTTGGCTAGGGGGTGTGAGGGGCTGTAAACTAGCGAGGGAGAGTGTAAACAAAGGGATGATGGGAAGTCAGGGAAGGCTTACCCCACAACAACAGTCCCGCCCACAACTCAGAAGTGAATATCTGATGAGCTCCTGCTGCTCTGCAGAAACTGTCCTAGTAAACGACTGAAGTTTTTTTTTATTTTGACTAAAAAACAGCATAATCATAATGAAAAGACCTCTGGGAACACTTTTAGACTTTTAGACATTAACCCTTGTGCTAACCTATGGGATCAAAATGACCCGATCCTTACATTGACATGTGGTGGATGAAGGTGAAGAGGATTTCATGTAATCCATGGACACCAGTGAAGATCACAAATCATTGAAGAAAAAAGGTTCAGAGCACTGTCTAGTGGGTCTAGATCAGTGTTTTTCAACCAGTGTGCTGCGGCACACTAGCGTGCCGTGAGAGATGGTCAGGCGTACCGTGGGAAATTGCCCTCATTAACTGATCTAAAAACATTTGCCATCTCCAGGATATCTGCCCTTTTTTCATTCAAACAGCCCCTGATAAAACACTGAGTAGTTAGGAATATGAAGGATTATAAAATACTTTTTTATTTGTGTTTATTTGATTCTATTAATGACATTTTGATAAGAATGACGGTACCGCGATTTAGTGTTCAATTCCTTGTTCAGATACTGCTCAGAAAGTCTCTCAGTTCCAGCAAAAATACCAGCTAAAGCTCATATTTAGCAGTGTAGCTTTCTGCGTGATCCGGAATCAGACCGTGGAAAAAGTAAACAAAACAATGAAACTCAGAGATGCTACTCTGTCTGCGTTCGGCGGCTGTTTGCACTACATCTCCCATGATGCATTGGGTTAAAGTGACAGCATCTCAGCGCACAATGAGTCGTCTTTGTTAAACGTCCTGAAACCACAACGAACACACATCAAACAGTTTCTCTTACAACAAGGGGAAACATACGATTTCAGTCAGACAACTCTGCAGTAAAGAAGATTTATTCCATATTTCTTTTAGTTTGGCATAAGGCCCATTCAGATACATAAGACAAAGATCTCCATAGAAAACTTTGGGCATAAACTACCCCTAACGGAGCTCACAGGTGGAAGCTGGGGAGGAGGGTGGGGTGACGAACGCAGAGTTTACGGAAATGAAAGAAGAGGATTGGACCGCACCTGAACTTAAGTAGGACTCTGAACAGGTGAGTCGATTAGACTGAACCGCCCGCAGGGAGGAGTAACCAGGTAAATGCACTGCTTGAGTTGTCTGCCCTAAATACTCCCAGGGTCAGTCAGACAACTCTGCGGCAAAGAAGATTTATTCCATATTTCTTTTAGTTTGGCAGAAGATTTATTCCATATTTCTTTTAGTTTGGCATAAGGCTCCGTTCAGATACATAAAACAGAGATCTCTATAGAAAACGAGGATCGCCGTTTCCGGACCAAGCGAATTAAAATGAGAAAGGGGCCACAGATGTTGCATACTGAGACCAATGACAAGTAAAATGTCCACAGATAAGAGACAGGTCCAACGAAGGACCAATCCAAACGCTGGTTAAACTATCGATTGTACACAGCAGCTTTAAAAGAAATGAAACAAAACTGAGAGCCACCACAATAAAGCCAGCATCGAATGATGGCCAAGATTCACATCCGGCTCCTAAATAACATACAGCAACAGAGAAAGCTACAACAAATTCAGCCAGCATGAGAACCCATCCAGGCCAGGACCGCATGCCCTCATAACCAAGGAAAAGACCCCACAATCCCCGAGCGATACCCGGACGACGCAGAGCCACACAGCAGAAACCAAACCAGGTGCACATCATTAGGTTCAAGTAAAAGAAGACATATGACCCTGAAGCGAGAAGGAGAACAGCAAGCATTGAGAACCGGTGACGAATTCAGAGCTCGCGGAAATGAAAGAAGAGGATTGGACCGCACCTGGACTTAGGCAGGACGCTAAACAGGTGAGTTGATTAGACTGAACTGCCCGCAGGGAGGAGTAACCAGGTAAACGCACTGCTTGAGTTGTCTGCCCGAAATACTCCCAGGTTCGTTCACATTCTACATTTTTGAACTACTTTTGAGAAGGATATTAATTCCATTAATTCCAGTGGGCTGTGGACGCTTTGCTACGAGGAGTAAACCAAATGCATTTGAGGCCTCAGAGTCACTGTCCTCTTCCCAAACATTTGTGCCCCACGTTGTTCTGATTACCTGGATCAGGTGGGTCCAGCATGGTCAGGGAATCACTGGGATGGTGGTTTTGTTGCCCACTTTTTCTCTTAATCTCTGCTGCAGAACCCAGAATCCCACAGAAACATGGGATCCTGTTTATAATTAGATTAATTACAGACTGAGCAGTGGGGCGACAGTGGCTCAGGTGGTTGAGCGGGTTGTCCAATGACCAAAGGGTTGGCGGTTTGATCCCTGCTCCCACCAGCCAAAATGTCGTTGTGTCCTTGGGCAAGACACTTCACCCTCCTTGCCTCCAGTGTGGCTCCACTGGTGTGTGAATGTGCATGAATGATCCCGGTGATGGTCAGAGGGACCGTAGGTGCGAACTGGCAGCCACGCCTCTGTCAGTCTGCCCCAGGGCAGCTGTGGCTACAACCGTAGCTTACCATCACCAAGTATGAATGAGGAGTGAATGAATAATGGACATAATGTAAGCGCTTTGAGTGTCTTGAAAAGCACAGATAAATCCAATCCATTATTATTATTATTATTCCCGATGCCAGTGAGCAAGGCAATACCTGACTACGAGAAAGCTCAGCCTCACCACATATCCTGTCACTCCACCACAGGACCCATCCCTCAGCTGCCCTTCTGCCTCCATAATGGTGCACCAGCAACCGCAGAGGCCACTGCTCCATCTCCAGCCCCCATTACTTCCCCACCACATAGCCGGCTGACAGGTCAAGTCCAGAGCGGAAAGGAAGGAGTGAAGGGGAAGGAATTCGTTAGAACTCTGTAAACACCTTCGTGGATCTGTCACCTGATGCCAGTTAGAGGAGAAGTTTGGGGAGGACGAGGATCAGAGTTTGGAGAGCCGCTGAGGGTTTATGCAGAGGCCAGCCAAGCAGCAATGATACACCGCTCACAATGGGAAAAGGAGAGAAGAAAAAAGGGAATAGAGGGGAAATAAAAGGGCAGCGGCCAAGACATAATAAAGCACATTGATTTGTGGTGAAAAGGCTGAACGTCTGTGCGTGTCCTACACGCACGCAGAGGGAGGCTGAGATAGGATCTAGAAGGCAGAAAAGGAGAGGAGGGACGAGAAAAAAAGACAGAGGAATTAACAGGACATGCCCACTGATATTTTCCAGTCTCTCTGCCAAAGAACAAATAAAAAAGAGGGAAAGTCAGGGAAAGGGCGTTGGAGCAGCAGGTTAGCTGTGGTTTGGATGAACGTTCTGTTACAACCTAATGACATGAGGCAGAATCTGGTCATCCTTTGGAGAGCAGTTGGTGGACAAAGAAGAAGCTAACTCGCCTGGATGTTTGGGAATACTTTAGGAAAAAGGAACTGGAAATCACTGATTGCTTGATGTTTAAGTCTGATAAAAACAGAACAAATACTAGGCAGAGATGCAGAGCAGCAGTTGCCTGGACTCCTCACCTCAGCGTTGGAGCTTGTTGCTCGTTCGGTGGAATAGGAGCGAAGCCCAGCCTGGAAGCTGAGCTCTGCAGTGGGTGTAAAATACTGCTGGACGGATATATTTCTGCTATGATGTGATATGGATACTTGCCTTGTGTGAGCGCGCGCCTGTCTGTGCATGTGCAGCTGGGAAAGGTTACCTGGAGGGCAACGCTCACTTTGCTGCGACAGACCTGGCAGGGCTCCAGAGCTGCAGAAGCCGGCTCCTCCTCGCTGCCTGTCCAAGTCTTCTGCCTCCTCTTCCTATGGGCAGCACTGCTGCCGTTTTTGTGTTTATAGAGTGAAGGGAGCCATGTGGAGAGTATCTGTGTAGAGCTCCAGGCTTTGCAGTGATTGGGGGGCCAGGAGATGTGGGCTCAGATATGAAGGAAACAAGAAGCCTAACTAGTTTGACTGAAGTGTGACTGAAGTCAGAAAGTCCACAGCAAGAAGCTGATTTTTTTAAACGCAAAAAACAGACCAAAATATTTTCTAAATGCAGTTAAAAAAGTCTTGAAAGCCAGAAAACTGCAACATTTTGTGTAAACTACATAAAAACACCAGGAAAGTACACCAAGCAAAAACTAATGCCCAGCCAGTAAGGCTAATTGAGCCACATATGGTTTAAAAGTGGGCAGTAAATGTAGGGGCCCTGAACGGGTTTGTCCACAGGTTCCGTGGTGGCCCCACCTGTGTTTGCCCAGATTGGCTTAAGGGGCCAGACGGCCAGTGAACCAGCGTAGCGCCAGCTTCACCATGGAAACCCATTCGGGGCCCACATTTTCTGCCCACTTTTTAAACCATATGGGGCCCACTCGGCCTTCCTGACTGGAAACTGACCAATCAGATGCCTCAGTAACAGAAAGTGGTCTCACATTGAACATTTGAAATGTCTGACAGATTCTCCTAAGCCCTCTTTCAAGTGGTAGGGGTGTGGACTTCCAACACACTCCTGATTGGAAAGTGTGGTTTCCATGGAAACAATGACGCAGACCGATTTGGACAATCACTGCTTACAGGCAATCGTATAGTTCCAACATGGCAGTGTCCGTATCGCGACAAAAATGGCAACTGAATTGACTTTGTTTATTGGAGCTAGAAAAAAGTAAAAAGTCTTGGAGGCAAGAGACAAGTAAAGCTATTTCTAATCTGTGACATCACACTCACTCCAGTTTTCATTTACCATCTATGGTTTCGCCTCACATTTCGAATGAAATTTAGACAGAGCGCCGTGTACCTCGCAAAATGGCTTGGCATTAGTAACCAGAATTGATCTATGTATAAATCGCTTCAGATGCACACATCATTAAAAAAAAGTAAAAATTACGGTTTTCAAGTGCGCCTTATGGTACGGAAAACAGAAAATGTTGTATTTGCATCAATAGGTGTCAAGGGGTTAAACCACAGAGTCGCGTCACTGCACCTACAGTCCATCTCTGTACAGACATTACATTCATGCCTCACCGAGCTTCAGGTCCTTATTAAGCCCAAGACATGAAAACTTCAAACAAAGACGAATTTTCCTTTGGAACCACATAGGACTGTTGTGTTTGTCTTTGCTCCTCTTAGCAAAAAGTAGAACACGTGAAGTCAATTTTACTGAGTAAGTATACTGTAGTGTAGGAAGTCTAATAACTGAATATTTCCTCAGACTAAATTAGAACGTATTAGGTTTTCTAATAGATTGTATATAAAAAGTAAGCTTCAAGTATACTGCCTCACTTTTAGCATAGATTAACAATACTCGTAGTACACTTAAATAGACTACTTTTTACTAAGAGTCCTGACAAGGTTTGAGCTAAAATGAGTTTGTAGTTCACATCATGTCGTGCAGGACCCTCATATTTTCCCTTTTGTCTTCAATCAGTCCTAATTTAGTTTCACATTTTGCAAACCCAAAAAGAAGTTACCACTGGCTTTTTTACAGTTTGACTCACAATGAACTAAGTTGAGAACTGATTGAGAACCTTTTGAGACAACTGGAACTAATTGGAGAGATTTCTCATGGTGTCTTGGGTCAGGCAAACAAACTTAAGATGATTATTAGCTAAAATGAGCAACGTTTCTGTGCAACAGCTGATTAGCTGATTTTAGATCAAATATGTAGTTATCTTGCATACTTCCCTGCATTTTTATATTCCCAATTAGTCCAGACGAGTCAAAACTCTGAAAAAAGAAACTATAAAAGTTGTTTTAGCATTTTTGAGGAACCTTTGAAGTTCCTTCATGGATGTGCATACTACATGCCAACATTGTTACCATTCAGAGCTGCACGCTACAACAAACATCATTAAAACCACGGTATTCAATATACTAGTTGCACACAATTAGATTTAAAGCTTTTTAGCAGGTTTTCCTGTCTTTGTGTTAAACCAATGGCGTGTTGGATTTTGTTTCTTAATGAGGGTGGGATTTTCTGCCCCCTCCTTTGGAGCCCTAGCATGAAAGCGACTGAATACATTTCCCAAAATATCGCACTAGTACTACATCAAAAGGTTTTCCATTTTCCCGTAATAAATAAAGCACAGAGGGTCAATTGTACTTGAAGCCATAGCGCCCAAGAGTTCCTGAGTCTGACCAAATGAGACCTGATTTAATGTGGGAACCTATTTTCTTTCCAAATGACATCAAAACATAAAAGACTGTTCTCACTTGAGAAAGATAAAGTGTGATATCTTGATAGTGCGTTGATTCTTGATGTTCCTGCCAACAGAAACTGTGTTCAGCAGCTCCATGTGCCAACCAGAGATAGACCAGCGAGCACACTGCACGGATAAGGAGAACCCTCAGACACGATTGACACGACCACACCGAGATGAAATCTGCAGCGTTCGGCCTGCTGATAAGCTTTTGCATCTGCACCTCCACCCTCCTCCTCACAGCAGCGACCCACATCCAGCTTGAAATTCTTGCGGATCTGTTGCTTGGTTTGTTTTGGATCGGCATGAGTTTGGCTTGCGTGAGCTGCAGCTGTCCTGAGTTTGTTTCTCAGGTCGGCTTGTCGTCTCTGAGCTTGCAGAACGTTCTCTGCCCTGCATGGTAGCTTCACCTTAACATCCCTCTCCTCCCGAGTGAGCATCAATTATTCAAAAGCCTTGGGCAGCTAACTTGAAACTGATAACCGACATGCTATTTATACTCCATTTCAAATGAACAAATACTCAACTGTGAAGTTCCAGGAAGCTTGGTTGTGTCAGTCTGCTATGCTGCAGGGAACATAGTTAAGAGGCTGCAGGGGTCTATGGGGGAAAAGAACCACAAAGACACGTTCAAACAGCGGTGAAAATGTTAAAAGGCTGGAGCAACAGCCTGTGAGTTATAGTACAAATGTCTACTTTTCTACTTTTAATGTTCACTCAAGGATATTCCGTTCTGTAGGAAAAAACAGTTTGTAAACCAGCAACACAAACCTTATTGTATTGATTAATCAAAAACATTGTTTTAAATCAATTTAATATTTTAATTTCAGTCCTTCACTTAAGGGGCAGTTAATGATTCTCAATTCCTTTTATTAAACTTTGGACTTATTTTATTTAAAAAAAAAATAGCATCTGTGACTATTACAACCATGTTCTCATTTAGAATAATACTCTGGATAATCTGTTTCACTGCGTTGCAACAACAGGAATATAGTCAGTGTTTTTAAGCTGGTTTGTATCACAGGCTGTCAGTGTCTGAGAATTGCTTGTTTTTATCAGAGTTTAAGTGAAATCATGAAGCCTGTTAGCTCACCTACAATGTCTGGAATACGCTTAAAGTCATGATCAAATCTAAAATCTAAAACTCTCAGTACAAAGTATTGTAGAAAGCACAAAAGCCTACGTAGAACGGCAAAAGATCCGTACTATAAGATGCACTTAAAAGCATTCATTTTTTTCCCCAGAGTGCCTTTTATATGAATTGCTGATGTTGAAGTAATTTTGAGAGGTAGACAGCTCTAATGTGTACCTGTGTCAGACTGTTTTTTTTTTTCTTACAGGAAGAAGAAGAAAAGTCAGCTAGACCTCTTCTAAATAAAAAACATCTTAGCTTGAGTTTTAAAACACTCTACTGAGTCAATGTGGCGCAGACAGAAAAAGAGGAGTAACTGCGGGAACTTTGAATAGGAGTCAAGAGACAAAGATTTGTTGAACCAGACACCAAGGTTCCTGAGACTAAACTGGATGGAGAAGGTCAGTGAACTGAGATGTCCTTGGATGGTGGGTATTTTAGAGTCTAGGGCAGAAATGAATGTCTCTGCTATTTGAGGGTATGAAAAGTTGGTGGTTGTAATTAACAACACTTTGATGCTGGCCTAACAGTCAAGTAGGTAAAACAGATTATTGCAATTGCTTTCACCAAATTAAAGTCCAATGTCATCAGCATATAAATAATATGAAGTGTGACTGAATTTGCTGATGAGTCACCCAAGAGGGATCATATTGAGACTGAATGAAATGGGGCCCAGAAGAGAACTTTGGGGAACACCACTAGACAGGATTTCTGTTTCTGAGGATAAAGGGTTCTAAAGTAGGAGACAAACCAGCTAAAGGCTTACACGCATAGGTGTTTGTCACACGCTACACGCTAATGTGTAGCATGTCACAAACAGGTTCTAGAGTTACAGTGAACACAGTTAATAAAGTCAGACTGACAGATGTATCTCTGACTCTTGTCTCGCTTGATGCACCTTATGTTCTGTATTCCTTACATATGACAAAGGCTGAAAAAAGACCAATTACTTACACTGTGCCTTATAATCCTATAGTGTGGGGGAAAAAGTATACATTTTTCAAAATATGCTACTTAAATTAAGTTGGGGATATTGTGGAAAAACTCAGTGGGGAATAAAAAACTATCAGTTACTAAAAGCAGTGATGAAAGTCGGGCAAGGAAAAAAATCCCTGAACTTTTCTTTGAGCGATATGGCGGCGCAGAGAGAAATTTTTGAAAAATACATAGTCTTAGATGCATTCTGGTACATTCTGGCAGCTCGTTATTCACTTCTTAATCAAGAAACTAAGACTAATTGGAGCATCATGATTTGTCATTCAAACCCCTAGTTTGACTTAACATTAAGGACTTGCAGGTCCTGAAAAAGAATTTGGATCATTGCTCAAAGTACAACAATCCTACAATCTAAGCTTTTCCTAAAATCTGCAAAAGATACAATTGCTAAAATATAGTAACATCAAAGCCCCAAATGGCAAAAAGAACACCAGTAACTATGATATTCTATGAAAGTACCTCATTTATTTATACATTATTTCTGCTTTAGAAATGACAGATGCACAACATCCACTTGCACTGTTTTCTCAAACTATAATTACATCAAAATATGGGATCTATTTAAACTATCTTTCTATAACATAATACATCAATTCTTTAACACCAATACTAAGTAATCTGGGAAAAATCAAAACAAACATACAAACTAAATTAAACATTGTAAACATTCTTTTTTAAGGGAGTCTGGGTCCAAACCACCAAATACTTATAATTAATGTCAACTATACTGAACTAAATCATGGTAATTAGTAAATAAAAAAAATTAGATAGAGTAATGTATTCAAAATAAAAACTGAAACTCAAAACTAAAACTGAAATTATTTCTGAATTTGGTTTTGAGATTATTTTACACAAAAAGCATTTGACCTACACTACCTTAAAAATCTTTTTTTTCCAGCCAAGACCACTTCAATTTGATTTTTATCGTCTTCTCACAACTGAGGTCGTGACCACGCTCAATAATGACGATGGCTGCCATTATTTTAACACAAATTTGATCGCAAACTCTTCAGATGTGTTTGTGAAAGTTTAGCGTGGGTCCGCCAGTTATGGTCTCTAGGGAATCTGTCACGCTGACCGCGTGGTACAGACAGAGCCAATCAGAGATGTCGACGCATCCGAAAGCAACTAAAACGTCCCGTCATTGGTCAATAGGCCGGGAAGACGAGAGATGGCCGCGACCATAGAGGAAGCGATCTGCGGAGAAATATAGAAAATAAAGCTAAAATTCGCCGATTTCAGACCATTTTTTCATCCGGAAAGCGATTTGTCCGTAAAGATCAGGTCTTTATTTCCGGGAAAGTACGTTGGTTTGCTATAAAAACCCGGATTTCCGGGAATTCCCGGAAGACTTTCATCACTGTAAAAGAAATCATTACAGTGAAGTACAAAACTTCTTTAAAAAATTAAATACATCGTTTGTTCACCTCTCAAATTTTGGGGTTAGGGTGGCAATTGCATTGGGGTGATAGACACGTTTCATTTAGTGTTTTCCACATAATTGTATCACTGTGTAAAATGCGTCATACTTATTAGAGCCAAAACCAAGAAACTCTAAAAGAAAAAACCTTTTCAATCAATTTCAACTTTCGTGATATAAAAAGCTGATTTTGTCAGTAAGTCCTTTAAAGTTTATGATTAAAACCACCATAACCATGATCAGTACCCAAGGACCTCTGCACTCAGACATTGTTTAGCAAACGCCACACATCTGCAGCCCCGTTTATCATATGTGAGGGATCTCCAGACAAACTATTCACACTCGTACACAGGACCATGTAACCTGGACAATGCAGCATTGGTCTACCATCCTGTTCACTGATGAGTGTCGGGTCACCTCGCATAGAAATGATGGTCGTCAGCGTTGCGGGAGAAGGCGGGGTGAACAATATGACGAGGTTGACATGGTCTCCAGGGTTCTCTTTGGAGGAGGAGGGGCAACAGTCTGAGCAGACATCACCAGTCAGTGCAAAGCTGATTTAGTTATTGTAATTGGCAGTCACTCCATGTTCTTACTTCAGATGCATCATAGAACCCATCGTCTTCCCCCAATTCCACAGCACACCCCTAACTTTCTGTTCATGAATCACAACACTCCAACACGCTGTACCAGAATTGTCATAGCTGGACTTCAGGAAGTAGGCGTGCCTCAATGGTCATGACCAGCGATGCCCCTTGACCTGAACCCTGTAGAGGATGTCTGAGACCAGCTGAAGCAGAGACTGGATGATCGTACCCCCAAGTGACCCGCAGAACTGCATGTAGCATTTGTAGAAAACTGAAAAGGATTGCCTCAGAACAAGTGAAGAGAATGAGACGTCACTGTCAAGCTGTCATTGAAGCAAATGGTGGAAAATCCCGTTACCGACATGGTCACTTTATGGTATTTGGGAATATCTTTATTACAGTCTTCATTTTGAGTTATTAATATCAAACTAAGGAAAATTTTGTTTGTATTAGTAGCATCAAAGATGACTTAAGTATTTTATTAAAATTCAGACCAAATAAGAAAACTACTCGTGAAAATCTACAAAATCTCTAACTGCCCGTATTGTAAATCTGTGTATTCCACACTTTATCCAGAATTTGACTTTAGTCTACAAATATCGAGTCAATGTTTCTGATGCCTAATTCAGCAAAAAAAGAATATTGACCTGTAGATAAATATAATCATGACTTCATATCAACACTGAGACATTGTAAACACACTTTTCTGTTAGATTTAACCTGGAAAAGCTTATTTCTTGAAAGATGTGAAATCAGTGCAATTTCCACGGGCTTAAAATAGAAATGAGTTAGTAGTTAGGGCAAAGGTCAAGCCCCATTAGATGTCGCAAAATTTGATGTCTGAACGAACTTTACCAGTTACCTGAGGGAGAGGTGAGCTGCTGTCACAACCACGCCCCAACCCAATCAGTCAAAGCAGAGTGTCAAGCAGAGAGGTTTTAGGTTCCCCTTTTTGTTGTCTTTGGTACCACCTGACCCACCACTTTTCTGAAGGAGTCTCAGTGCAGACAGTTTGAGTCTAGACCACTGAGCTGCTGCCAGCAACATTATTCTTTGTAACTTCAAGAGGTCATCCTCAGATTGGAAAAAAAAAGGAATCGGAAGTCGCCACGCCTAAACTTCAAAGAAGTCTACTTCTGCGTCCTCTGCAGGTGACCATCCATTTTCAAAGGCTTCTGAAAACCACTTGTGTGCTCGCCTCATTGGAGCAGCTGGATGGCTCAGTTGACTGCGTGTAGGACTGGCACATGGAAAACCAGGGTGTGATCCCCAGTGGGCGCGATGAGCTTCATCCAGTGTGGGTCCCTGGGAAAGAACCTTTGCAACACTGCCTAACTATAGCTCGAATAAGATACAAGATTGTGTCAGGAAGGTGATCTGGTGTAAAAATCTCTGCCAAACTACCAGTGCGGATCGGTGAAAGACGATTCGCTGTGGTGACCCCTAACAGGATCTGCTGAAAGGTGAAGATGCCCTCTTATTATTGAAGTTTAGTTCAACCCTTTAACACAAGAGATGTCACTGGCTACATCTAAATAAAAAGCGCTCTTTTACCTCCCTGAAAGTGACAGTTTACGTGATCAGCGTAAATCAACTCACGAAGAAAAGCTATTATTCACATCGGTTTGCACCGATATGCAACTCAATACTAACGTAGTGTTGCATAACGGTGCAAAGCCGCTTTTCTGACAGAATCAGCGGATTTACGTTGATTGCATAGACATTTCAGTGTGAACTGAATCGGCACCAGGTTTTCTTTTTGTCCTTCAGAATCTGGGAGAGGTACGTTAATTGCATCAAAGGTTGAGAATTTACGTTTTTTTCAAAAGAATGTAAACACTGGAGCTAAATCTCTGGTGTTAAAGTGTTACGTTTTTTTATTAAAAAGGCCACTCTGGGGAAAATGGCGTTTTTAACACTATGATCACAAAGAACTTTCAATCTTGCATTTCTGAGTATTCTTTTCCCAATTCATTGTCAATCAGGAGCGGACAAAAAAAAAGGCCAATGGAAAAAGCTTGCAGTTGGGAAATGGAAGCTCCAATCAGTGGGACACAAGCTTCCAGTCCTGCTCCATTCGCATGCATCCACTTGTAGACGACTAGATTCATTTCTTTCACAGCTCATTAATTGAATTAGAGCTGTGAAAGACAGCATGAGGCAAAATTCACAAGATTTGCACCGCTTTGACATTTTAAGCCTCGTCCAACTGTGAGTACTTGCGCTAGTATCAGGTAGCGCCAGTCCAGTGTGAACACCATTGACCATTTAGTGCGTTCTTGACGCACAACACATGCCTGTGTGTACATAGCCTAATGGGGCACGCTGTGATCTTCACACAATGCGAAATACTCTCACATAAGCCAGTGGAGGTTACACTTAAAAGAATTTTATTTGGAATATTAAGACAATGAAGCATAAGCCAAGCACCAAGAGTGAGCTACAAGTGTTGCATGATACGACTCTTAAAAATGAACAGGTTATGTTGGAAAACAGGGTTTTTTGTCCTTTTTGATTGATATAACAGATACACAGAATAGAGAGAGAAACATGAACATGATAATGCCATTTACACGTGCCCAGTCCAATCTGACAGCAGAAGAGGAAGAGAGGAAACACATCAGGAGAAGCTGAGGAAAACCAGAACAGTGATATCCGCCTGACGACAGCACGGTCAGCCTGAGCCCCCCCAACACACCTCTTGTTACAGGCCCTTTGTGATGGGCCTGTACGCGTATGGCGCTCTAGGAACACTGCAATATTGCAGATCGACGACCATCAGTTCCCGTCAATGACAAGTCCCGTTGCCTCGGCACCCACATCCACAGCAACTGGTGTGCACATAAAGCATTAAAGTGACAGAGGATTGCAACAATTGTTCAACTACACTCCGTTGCGTATTAGGGAGAAGTAAGAATGAACTTTCACACATATTTTGCTGTTTGCATATAGCACTCAACCCAGCTTTTAAAATATATATGGGAACTGGGAAAAAAAATCTTTTTTTTTCTCTTAAAGATCTGAAACAAAAGGTCGTACCAGAGAGATAAGGGGTGGTGGGGGGGTTGAGGATGCTTTAAACAGGACAGCCGACATTTTCAGGCAGTCTTCATCCAGACCCAGTGGTTTCCTGCCACAACCCAGGCTCCAATAGTGCAGCGGAACAATGTGGTACTGATGACAGCGAAATGGCCTTTCTCAACAAAATAGAACAGGAAGTTCTTGAGGCGAAAATCACAAAGACAGGCGGCGCTGGCTGAAGGGCGTCCAACATCCTTGCTTAGTGTGTGTGTGTGAGGGGGGGGTGTAAATCCTCAGGGTAGTGCAGGTGTCAGAAGAAGAGCTGATAGTGTGTGCAAAAATGACAGTTTATGCATCACGAGAGAATAAAGTCCTTTCGTCGAGCTAGAACATAAATCCAACATACGTCATACATACAATGTGTATTTTGTCTAAATCTACAGGTTATATGGCAAACATGTGCTACTACTGTTAATGTCAGATATTTCCCATGGGGAACAGAGGGTCACGAGGGTCTGCCGACCCTCCTTTGCAATGAGCCTACCTGAGAATAAGGGGGGATGGTACGGGGGGCAGAGAGGCATTGTTCATTGGAGTCACTGTCCTCACCCCTCACACTAGACTCTGCTCCCCCTCCCATAGGAACCCCCTCCCCCCCACGTGGCTCTATCCATATGCTAACACAAACATGCACGGCGTCTGCAGCGAGACTGAGAAACCTCCATCCACACGGCCTACAGCACCTAAAGAGAAGACTCATTCTAAGCGGCTGGCATTTCTCTTTGCTTTTGGTAACACGTGACAAACACCCGAGGCTGTCGAGTATGCGGACAGTCGGCCGTTTCCAGATGCTGCCGTTCCAGCGTAACGTTAAGAAGCTCTTTTAGAAGGCAAACGTCACATGCTGAACCCGGCATGACTACAGTTTGCCTAAAGACTTCTGCTCAATAGGCTGGAGTAAAGGGCAAACAACAACAACAAACACCCCACAGTCCCCATACTTTCAGTCTGCACCTGTAGAACAGAGACACAATTAAAGTGCTTTTTTCTTTTTTTCCTCATGAAAGCCCTCGCTGCCTTTGAGCGTGCTGCTGCCAGGCCAACAACTCCTGATGGCCTGGCTGCAGCTCTGCGAGTGCAGGGCAAACGGGCTAGACGTTTCATGGCAGCCAAAAGTCACCGCCGCTTTACAAGGATGTCGGGGATGAGGGCACATGTGAACAGAGCAGGTCATAGAGACGGTTGCTCAGTGGACAAAGGGGCAACCAGAGTACCCAGTGAGTGCATGTCTCAGCATGACAAAGATGCCTTGTGACTGATTGATGGAGCTATGGCATGAGCCGGTGAATAATGTGCATGCATGCATTAGAAAACCTGTTTGGGACGTGATGGTTGGATCTTTGTACTCGTTTTGGGATTTTAAGGTAAGCAAAAGCTGCAGGAGTCTGACACGACTGAAGCCAAATGGCTTTACAGTTACATGTGTGGTCAAAAGACTTTTAGGGAAAATAGGAGATTTTACTGGATAACTATAAAATAAGTTTAATTGCGACAAAACAGATTTTCTGTCTTAACATTTGTTTTTGGTAACTTCATGTGTATTATTAGGAAAACTACTCTGTATTCATGTCATTCTACTTGTGTTTAGCTATTTATTTCCCCTAACCGACTCCAAAATCCAACTCTTCTACCCATCGACCAGTTCTACACCAGGCTGGGCTTTGTCAACAGAGGAATCTTCTAGGCCTCTTGTTACAGCCATGTGTCAAGTTGCTGGAAAGTTCCCCTGCATGTGAGCTGAACATTATGCCTACAGCAGCATGGCCACCTACTAACCTACAAACATGTTAAAAGTTCTCTACAGAGACTAATGCATGCATTAGTGAGGGAATAGATGGAGCTAATGTGCAGCCTACTTCAATGATCAGGTCTTATTTCAACATAGCACCACTTTAATTGCAGCTTTAAATGTGCACCATAAGTTTGTGAGCCTACAGCTCATGCACCTTTTTTGTTTTGAGCTGGATGTTGAAAAAATCCTGCAGCTGGTTTGGACTATGAAGCGGATGACCACAAAACAAGAGAAGCATGGACTGGAACCTAACAGATTGTCTGCTGTTTTAGTTCTACCTTGGAAGAGATGGCAGAAACGGGCCATCCTGTTGTGATTTTGTCTCAAACCAAAAGGGATTCAAAGCAGACGCATCCTGTCAGACTTCCAAATGAGCCTTGGCAAAGAGCAGAAAGACACTCCATCCCACAATCAATGGGAATCAAAGGATTAGGTGCCAACGCCACAGTGCCAGCTATCACAGGGCCACCTCTGCTGTCTATTGCAATGAAGATTCCCAAATTAAGGTCTGCATTTTCAACTTTCAGATGACCAGTTTAACTCCAGCAAAGGGAATGTCTTTTAGATAGAATTTGAGGAACTGGTCACCAAGGCTACCATGTCTTTGTTAACAGCAGTGGCCTTTCTCACAGCTCACAGTGTCGAGCACAAAACTTCAACCACCATATTTAAAACGTTGCAGCAGTTTTAACCCACATTTCATATGGAAAAAGCTAAAAAAAAAAAAAGTTCATGGCATGATAAATAGCCCACATACACATTTACTGCCTGTGGCTGTTAACAGAAAGACTTTTGTGAAACACGAACTGTCAGAATACACTTGCCTAAGATATAATTTAAAAAATTCTCATGGCTGCTCAAGGGGGACTGGCTAATGTAAAGCCCTTTGTTTCCCACATGTGCTGTCCTTCACCCGACAAACCCCCGAACATGCTTTCCTTGTGCACATGTATGATAGAAACGGTCATGAATGTGTCTCATGCAGCACCATCAATGAAACCACTGTGACTTCAGAAGACGTACAGATGCCCTCTCAACCCACACACATCTCGTCATGGAAAGGTGCTCAACTACGTACTTAGAAAAAATTAAGGTAATGGGCTGGGGGGGGGGGGGGGGCAAGCAAGCATAGAGTCAGCTGTACAACATAGCCTTGTGTTGGCAAAAAGCGATTTGGTATGAACAGTGGAAGCATGCAGGCAGGTCTACAAGCAGGGCGGAAGGGTGGGATCAGGCAGGCGTTTAGCCCGAAACAGGAGAGAAGAGATACCAAGTGCTCACACTTGTGACTTTCCTCTTTGTCAAAACAACCTGAAATCATGCTTGCCAGACAGTGTCACACTGAAGATAATATGTATTTCTGTGATGTAAGTAATTACCAAAACAAAAGATTAGAATTAAAGTTGTATAGCTTGTTATAACTAATTCCAAACCCCACCAGAAACAAATCCATGTCAGATCAGACTAATTGGAAACTGAGGAATTTGTAAAGTCCAGTAATCCTCCTGCAGCTATGGAGAAGTCCACCCTATTTAACCTTGGGCGGAGGTTCCCTCTCTAGCCATCGAACTCGTACTTTCTGTTTATAGTGATACTCCTTGAGGAAGTCCTGAAGGGCAGGGGGCAGAGGCAGAGAGCCTATACCATCATAAGTGGTCCAACAGCAGATGGCAGCTCGTGCCAAGTGCTGCAGAGAAAAGGGAAAGGTCCGATTGAGGGGTGCAGTAAGCAGCGGCTCAAAGAACATGCAAGCGCTGGGGTCCTTGTAGTGCTCCAGCAGTCCTGTAACAGTGGAAGAATGGAAAACGCAGGGGTCATGAGCATCAAAGCTGAAGTTGTGATTCCACTGCTCGATGCGTGCGTGCAAGGATCTATTGTAACGGCGGAAGCTAACAGAGAAGAGGTAGTCTTCCTGGGCTGAGTCGCGCAGCAAGAAGGTGCCCTCTGGCCTGCCGTCCAGCAGGGCCTCAGCCTCATAGCGGTCCATGACGCCCCAGTAACAGGGTAGAGTTGTAATTGGGAGCAGATCTGGCACCAGACAGTGGATGTAGTCTATCTGGGTGTGAACCTTCCAAGGCCCGTGTTGCTGTCGACTCGGGTGACCTTCCCCAGAAGCATGCCTCTGCTTGGGTCGCCTGGCTTGTAGACATAAGGTGGTCGAGTCCTCCTCAGAGTCACAGTCCTGGGCTGACGCTGTAGCACCCAGCACCTGCCCGCAGGTCCCTGATGATGCAGCACCCAGAGAATTGCCAGCCCCATTGGCCCGGCCTTCCCCAGAGGCCTCCCCCATGCCAGGAGTCATCTTTGGTCCCAGTTTGTAGAGAGAGGAGCCTGGCACTGAGGCCTCCAAGGTGTGAATTTGTGCATTAGGTGGTGGGTCCACACCTTCCTCGATGCTGAGCCTACGCCGCTCACGCAGACGTTCCTCCTCATCCTCGGGTGAAGGGTGGGTGGGATCAAAGGCATCCAGAAGGGTGGTGGAAGAATGTGGACTGACTGGTGCCGTGTGCTGTTTGATCAAGTGCCACTTGTGAGCAAGGTCGGAGCCTGGAGGGAAGGGACAGGTCTCCAGCATGAGCTCTGTCAGGTGAATCTTTCTTTTGGAGGTAACAGGGTCCTTAGAAGAACGCGAGCATCTGCGTGCAGGTAAAGGTAAGCACAACCCAACCGTGTCACTCAGCCGCTGGCGCAAAGACCTGGTGTTCAAACTGCGTCCCCCGCCGACAGAATCATTTATCTCCTGGATGGAGCTGATTCCATAACGTCTGTCCCTACGGTTCCCACTTCCTCTTAAGCGCCCAGAACGCCTCTCTGTCTCCAAAGAGCTCTGGGTTTTGGTGGAGCACGAGTGCTTTTTCTTGCCCCCCCATGGGGCATGACGAGAATAGGAGTCTCTTCGTGCCAGGGGAATACCCCCTGTACCCCCTCGTGCATCCTCAGTCTCCTTGTCAACAGTGATCTCTACAATCTGGGGGATGTCTGACACACAGTTGTGATGACGGCGTCCTGTAGATACCACTGGCACTGGTAGGAAGCCCCACGACGGGCTGGAGGCTCTTGGTCCTGGAGCCTCCGCTAGGCCGTTTCCTTCACCAAGATCCACGACACAGTGGACGGCATCCGCCTCAACCCTGCTTTCACTGGGTCCTGAGCTGTGAAAGAGTGTTTGGCATCTGCTCTTCAGGTTGCTCCACATGTTGCCCACTTTCTTCATGAACAGGAGCCACCTAATGACAAAAGCAGAAAATCTGGATTAAGCACACGGTGAAGGAATTTCAACCAGCAAAGACTTTAGGAATTAACACTGTGGGTCTAAAAGCATGAAGCACAACCTTCCTTTCAATATCCCAGACTACTGTATCCGTTAATTAGACATGGTGAGAATATAACAGGGCCAAAATGTCTGAGAGGTGGTTGAGCTTGAAAGGCTGGAACAGAAGAGCTAGGAGTTGCCAGGCAGACATGCAGGCACACAAGGCCACAGCTATAAATGAACCTGGGATCTGCTCACAGCTGATCTTCTGGTATGTACTGTATTACAGAGCCAGTCTAGACCTGACCAAAAGCTTTCCCTGTAACAGCAGCAGACAAGGCACATGTGCATGCATGCATCTACACACACTCACTGTCGATTTATCACACAATTACAATTAGACAGTTTGAAAGTCATAGTAGACTGCAGGTTTTTTGTAACTTTAAAACCACGGTAAGTAAACGTTTCATATTGGACTGGGTCTCGATAGGTTTCGGACATATCTGGGTGGTATTTTTCAAATGACAATAACTCCAGATTTCTATGAATAAAATAATTATATATTGGATCATAAAAACTATTTTCACATAACTAATCACAAAGCAAAGAGAAGCCCTTCATAGGAAAATACATCTTATGCTGTATAAAATGTATGAATTGATATGGATTTTTTTGAAGATAAGCAGATAAAATTGATATTTTTAAACCCAGCTCAAGTTAATGGCATTAAAACTTATGAAGGACCACCCTCCTGATAATATGTGACATGAGAAAAGATCATAATTGTAAGAGTTTCCTCTGCACTCCATCATCTACTGGATGTTGCATTCAGATTTATTGCTTCATAAACAACTTTCATTTTTCATATTTAATCAGCTATTTATGCAACAAATGCTGGAAAATGTAGGAACACCTAAATGTATCATGACAAGTTAGTAAAGTTTTGTTGTTGCTGACAGCATTTACCACAGCTAACAATCGAGAATAAGCAATGGCTCCCTCTAACTCGATACAAAAGTGCGCATATGTGCTTCATATTCCACATAATGAAACCATATAACTGGCCTAGCAACAAATATTCAACAACAATTTTCATTTTCATGGGGATTCCTGAGAGACTTGGTGCACATGGTCAGCATAATTTTCTTATCTTTTGACATGAACCTCCCTTAAACTAATTTAAAACTGAACAAGTGAAGGACACCCTTTGGGACGGAAAAAACCCATCGAGATAAGATGAGAATAAAAGGTGTCTCCTCAACTGCAGCCTACAAGCAATGAAATAGGGTTATGCTGTTTGTAATAAGAGCGAAGACTATCGTGCCAAGTTCCATTTTTTGGTTGTAAGAACTAAACTTTCTAAACTGAGATCTACTCAAACAGAGTCAGAAACACTGAAGACAAAGGTATCGTGGCCTTAGTCACTTAGTTTTATGAATGACGGACATTGTGCTCCAAGAAAGTGCCAAGTATTGCTTAACCTTAAATTTATGCATGTTTTCATATTGATCATTGATTCACCAGTTTAGTCAAAAACACTTAACTTTATCCTAGAACACCCACCCACCCTCATATTCATGCAATACTAGTAACTTTATTTATGGCAATCATAAGGTGTTGCTTCTGGAAAAAATCCTCTAAGGTGGGAAGGTAAAACTTGACAATTTCTGCAACAAGACCAGAAAATGATTAAACAAAGAAAATGAAGGCGGGTTATGATGGAAATAAAAGAGAGAACATCTGATGAACAGTTAATTCAGTTAGTTGTGCCATCAGGTCAAGATGAAGCTAATAAGAGCCAAACTACCCGCGTAAGTCAAATCAGTCCAAAACTAGACTCGGTGCATGACCTACAGTTCCAGCATAAGACTATGGACCACAAACAAAAAATCCCTTTAATCATACAACTCTTTTTAAAGGAAACAAAATGACTTCTTTTTTAATTTAAAATGATTTAATGTCCAGAGCACACACAAACATGCTGTGAAGGTAAAAGACAGGCGAGTACCAACATATCAGTAAGTCAAACTTATAAACTCTTATAAACTTCAATTCCTGAGTTTGGGTAATTCTAGGGAGAAGAGCAGCGGTCTCATCGTGGTCTCAGTCATCTAAAACTACCACCTCATTAGACTGCAAGAAAAACTATGACGTGACGAACAATCGACTTAGATCTTCAATCAGTAAAGAACAAACTTCCGCAAAACGATGGCAGAATACTAGTGAAGTAAGAAGAGGTTTGCACTATAATATTGGATACCGATAGTTATCGGCCGATATTGGTCATTATGACGTCATGCCGATAATTCAGATAAGAAAAAAATTTGCTGATAAAATGGGCCGACAACTAAAAGCTTAAACTGCCCTCGCTTCCTCAGTCTCAACTCTGTATTTACTTGTGCCAGCGAGGTGTCTGCTCCCCCCTCTCATCCTGAAGGCTTCTGTAGCATGTACCGGTAAGTGACGTCATCTCGTCTGCCCTAGAGAGCTCTGTCTGCAACATGGCACAGCTCTCACCAGATGGTGAGCGTTTTTTTTTTCTTCTGCTGCAAATGTGCTGGATGACAAAAATCAACAGCTAACCTGTCAGAAAGCAGAGATGCTACTTGTTGTCAGGAATAATCTCCCATTCCAACCACACAGTAAAAAACTAAAAATTTATTGTTATAGTGGTGGTTTATTTCTTTTCATTCTGGTTTGTAAAATGCTTGAATGCCTATGTTTTTAGAAAGTTTATTTCTATGAGCAACCATGAATAATTTTGCACATCAGTTAAAAACGTTTTAGTTATTATTTTGCATTTTGGTTTGAAAAGCAAAACTTTTTGCACTTAGAGATTAAACTATTTCTTTTGCACGTTGTTATATCTAGGAGTATTTTTATTAGGGCTGGGCGATATGGCCTAAAAATTAAAATCTCCTATTTTCTTTTTTTTAAATTCCATTTCCCGATTTTTTCTCGACCCCCCCCCCCCCCCAGGAAAGCAATAAGTACAAACGGCAGACAACTTAAAGCAAATTTTGCTTTTCTTTAATCAAACGCAACCTGAAAATTTAAAATGAATCATAAAATGAATCATAAAATGAATCATAAATAAATGAACACACTCTTGGAATCAAAGTCCCAGCTAGGTTTTAAGTCGCACCTTGTCGCCTAGACTAAAAAGGAGACAAACATTCACCTCATTTTCTAAAAGATTAACAATACAGCTCATATCTGGGGTCTAAAGTTTTAATTAAATTAATAAACCCCGTCTTCTCCCCGGTATATATGGGTACCATGTCTTTGGCTATATGCAAAGCAACCGCTTTGGTGATTGTTCTCCACCGTGCCCCTTTCCTAGGGATGGGTACCGAGCCCCGGCATTGAACGAGCCCAGGGGCAACCTTCTTCAAGACCGCAGTCTCCGTAAGATCTGACCTCAACGGTTCTGCTATCGGTATCGGAGAAGTCGCATTTTTTGTGTGTCCCACTAAATATAAAGTAGAGCTGTGAGATTTTTGATGAAATCTGATGAAGCAGCAGGAGTCGCAGCTTTGTTGAATACATAAGAGCCATTCGCTGTTTCTTTGTACTTACTAATATATTTTTTTAAGTATTTAAAAAAAATATCAGTTGAATTTCGGTATCGGCTACAAGAGGCAGGAAAATATTGAGTAAAAAGTCAATATCATGAATCAGTAAATAAAACTAAACAACATATAGATGAAGTTGTATCTAGTAAGCTTAGCTCACAAATAATGTCAAATCCAATGGTTTTCTCACCAATAATCATCCTAAAGTCCCACTCCAACTACTTATTGTAAAATCATTTCCAGTGGTCTTTTAACTATGATTAAACCATTTTTTTATTTTTTAAGAAAAAAAATCAAAAAGCCTGGGTCATTTTTAAGGAGTTCATTATAAATCTGCCTTGGAGTTGAGGGTGGGACTGATGGCTAGTTCCCCTTCAACCCTTTGTTTACACTCTCTCCTGTTAGCTTATAGGACCTCACAAGCCCAGGCTAACGTACCAAATAACAACAAACGATATCAGAGCTCTCCACCTGTACATGTTTTGTGCCAGATGGCAGCTGAGATGAGGAACATAAAGAAGTTAATGGATCTATTTGTTTACAAGTGGATTCATCCGAGTAGGAAATTACTTACTTCTAAGACGCATATATAATCGTTGTGAGAAACATGTACATAGGTCTGGTAAATCAGTTTGCTTTCTTATTTCATTTAAAAAGTTCCGTCCCCAAATCAGGTCCTAGAGGCCTGAATTTGGGGACCCTCTGTTTTTGCAATTGAAGTAATTTCAGCAGATTCTGCAGCAGAGACGAGCAGCTATGAGTTGTTATGCAACGCTTTGCATTAGTGATGTGATGCATATTTGAGCAAAGGCGATTTGAAAAGTTGCCCTTTCTGAGTCAGAATCCACGGATTCACGTTGATCGTGTAAATGGTCAGTTACAGTGTATCAAAAAGCAAGCGTTGTTTATTTATCCAGTGCTAAAAAGTTAAACATCAAGCTCCAAAGTGAGGCCCATTAATCCATAACATTTAAAAATGGATTTAATGGTAATCGTTCCTTCATTCATTCATCTTCTTGACCGTTTTTCCCTTTCGGGGTCACGGGGTTGCCGGAGCCTATCCCGGCCACTTGGGCGTAGGCAAGGGATGCCCTGGACTGGTCGCCAGTCTGTCGCAGTTCAGAATGCAGAGAGCTTCATGGAATGGGTTTCCATGGCCGAGCAGCTGCATCCAAGCCACACATCACACATTAAAAGCGTTGGGTGCAGTGGTGGAAAGCACGCCGCCACGGGACTCTAGAGCAGTGGAGACACGTTTTCCGGAGTGAGGATCCTCGCCTTTTCATCTGGCAAATTGATGGACGAGTCTGGGTTTGGAGGTTTCCAGGAGAACGGTACATTTTGGAACTGCACTGTGCCGAGTGTGAAATTTGGAGGAGGAGGAATTATGGTATGGGCTTGTTTTTCAGGACTTGGGCTTGGCGCCTTAGTTCCACTGAAAAGAACTCAAATGCTTCAGGACAATCAAAATATTTTTAACAATTCCATGCTCCCAACCTTGTGGGAACAGTTTGGAAAAGGCCCCTTCCTCATCCAACATGACTGTGCACCAGTGTACAAAGGAAGGTCTGTAAAGACATGGATGACATGAGATTTATATGCTCTCCTGCTAGCTTACAGCCCCCTCACACCTCAAACCTAACATTACCGGTACAACAAAAACGATCGACAATACTGAAGCCATCCAGTCGTAAAATTTTGATCCAGATTCCAGCTCAGATGAGGAAAACGGAGATGTACATGGATCTATTTGTCTGCATGAGGATGCATCAGAATGGAGCAGAGCAGGCAGCTAGAAAAACATTTTCATTTTTTTTTTTTTACCAGAGTGAATTTTTAGTACACGTCTTCTTTTCTGTCAAGTTAATTGTTTGTTTTCTTGTCTATAATTACTTGAAGCATTGTTTTTCTGCATTTGTTTGTCACAATCAACAAAAGCGTTCATATCACCAGAATATAGTCACAGGCGCCTTTTGGCACATCCCTCCAGGGGTCAAGGCCAACCAGCTTTCACTGATTTCCACAGGTGGTTTGGTAGAGAGTTTTATGCTGGATGCCCTTCCTGACACAACGCTATATTTTATTTGTACCGGCACAGGAAAACTTGTGGCTACATACTGGTAGCTAGGCAGTAGCGTGAAAGTCTTGCTTAAGGACCCACACTGGATTAAGCTGAGAAGCAAACCCTGGCCTTCCACGTGGCAAACCCAACACCCAGCCTTCAGCCCCTCCATCCAGCATTTCCCCCAAAAAAACAAACAACATCCAGACTTTGGCAAAGATGGATGTGCATTTGTGCATATTGTCACAATGAGATGCTCGTTTTCGTGGGTTGGGAGGCGCTGATGCTGAAAGAGAACCTTCAGCCAGAGTTCAGCAGTTGGTGCTGCGAGCAGGAGGTCATCAATGCTCAGAGAGCAGGTTTTTAGAGGAATGCTGACAGCTATTACACTCAGTGAGCCACATGCTCCCTGCTCTGCTCCATTCTGATGCATCCACTTGCAGATGACTCGGTCCATGTATTTTGGATTTTGGCTGAAAACGGCATAATCCTAGTTAAAAGAGCACTTTGAAAATAGATCAAAAGAGGATTAGAGAGGGACTTTGGCTACGTTCACACTGCAGGCTGAAACGACCCAATTCCGAATTTTTTGCCCCTAAGCGGCCCAATTCCGATCTTTTCATGACAGTCTGAATGACACAGATCCGATCTTTTCAATTGCGACCCAGGCCCCATGGGTTTGCCGTCCTGATTCCGAATTGTAGCCGTTCTTTTCAATTGCGACCGCCGTCTGACCGGCCAGGCGACTTGATTCCGAACCGTACGTCATCGACACGCAACAAACGTCATCATTTTGCGTTGAAGTAGGCGGGAACGAGAACGTAAACATCAACTATGGTGGACGATGCTGCTGAGACCCGTCAGTGGAAGGGAAGGGAGGTCCCTGATTGGATTAATATTTGGGGTGATCGCTCTTTTCAGGCCAAACTCCAGGGCTCTTATCGCAACTGGACGGTTTTTGAAAAAAATTCCAGATGGCAGAGCGTGGTGTTGAACCTTTCCCGCAATGACTTTTTTTTCTTTCTCCCCTTTCCGACCGTGCTCAAGCGCGGGGACCCGAGGCGATCCTCCTCCTCCTTCCTGTTCTGATCCTTAGATTCTCCAGAACGGGTTAATAAAGAGTCCATAGCATTTATTCTGGGGGAAACCTTCCTCCTTCCTCCGTAACACACAACATGAATGCGCGCCCACGCTGCCCCCCCCCCTATTCTCTATCGCGGCACGCGCTTGCACACACATACGCGGGCGCGCGGCCCAACACATGCACATTTCCATTCCACAACAGTGGGTACAGACGATCCCGACTCCATTGCCTTCTTAAAATGATAAGATTGTTATTGTGCTGCTCCTTCGTGAAAATAAATGTAATATTACAAATAGAGCTCCGCTTTTGACAACACTGTTGTTGACATCCCTTGCTAACGTTTGCTCCGCAAACAACAAGTGACGTCGTTCACCGTTGAGTATTCTTCTGGCTTCTGCGCATGCGGGTCTCGTTTGGGTCGTGTCACGGTCACACTGTAGATCACAAAAGTTCGGATTTACTTGGAAATGTGAACGGTCTAGCAAACAAATCAGAATTTTTCAAAAAATCCGAATTGAGCATTAAGCCCTGCAGTGTGAACGTAGCCTTTATGGGCAGACATTTTCATTCCTACCGAAACATATTACTCTTGAGCAACACTTATCAACCAAAAATATTTGTCCTTCTCTACCAAAGCCACTGTAATGTGACGGGAAGAACTGAGATTTGAACCACCAACCTAAGAACTGCAAGGTAACTCTAATTAGGAAAAACCATCCCTGATGACATTGACAGCAGGGGAGTAAATGCAGACCTGACAGCAAATATGAAGCTTAATCAAAAGTAAACACAACCTCAAATAAACAGCAACAAATAGAACACCCCATCATTACACCTTCAACGAACGGCAGAAGCGACGTGCGGCAAGGAACACCCCAAAATTTGAATGGTTGTACATTGTACAACCACATTCAATACTTTACCTGTTAGGCATTATTTATTTTTCATTGCCTCTTTTTTTCCTAATGGTCTGCTTGTGCGCAGCTCCCTTAAGGTTTGGCACAACATTTGAAAAACCAGTCAGGGTTTGGACTTTGACTTAGACCATTGCAACACCTTGATCCCCCCACCCCCCCATGCTATTCTGTTGTAAATTTGCTTATTCCGTTGAATGTCCTTCTGCTTTTAGCCAAGCCGCCAACTAAGGTACCCAGTCCATGATGCTGGTAAAAATATAACAAATTACATAAAATGGTTATTTGTTATATTTTCACAAGAAGAAAATGTTTTATGGGCATCAAGAGTTGATGTAATAACTATACAGGTACTCAAAAAAACTCTTAAACAGGTTTGAAATGTATGAATTAAAAGAATTGGTCTCCTATCCTTATTCATTCATGTAAATATCATGCAGCTGTTGGTGTTTGGTCCTTTTTTTCTCTCCAACAAACTAAAAAAGAATAAAAATGTTTGTTGGATTATAAAATACTGGAACTATGCTAATATGTTTATGACTAACTGTTTAGTAAAGAAAATAAACAGTTTCTTTATTTTAAGTTACATTTTTTATAAGCAATGATCCTAGACGATTAACTATATATGAGAACTGGACTGAGTGACTCCTCCTCCTGGCGTTCCAAACAGGAAGTACCCCCTGGTTCCAAGAAGCCAAAATCCCACAGACTTATATAGAGAATAAACAGCTAATAGTCATTCAATTTGTCAGAGTAACCATTCTTGATTTATTACCTTTTTTAACAGGTTCTTCATAATCCTCATTATTATATTGTTTCTGTGGCACAAATTATTCAAGTTATAAACGGACCAATCAGATGTGGTCTCATGTTGAATGTTAGACAGATTTCATGTAGCCCGCTTTTTAGGGGGTGCAGACTTCCAACAAGCTCACTCCTGACGGAGTGGTTGCCATAGAAACTTTGACTCTGACTTGGAACAGACACGTTTTACTGATGT
This sequence comes from Oryzias sinensis, assembly GCA_037389245.1. Taxonomy (NCBI): domain Eukaryota; kingdom Metazoa; phylum Chordata; class Actinopteri; order Beloniformes; family Adrianichthyidae; genus Oryzias; species Oryzias sinensis. The sequence goes on from CM074500.1 coordinate 23,272,150, forward strand.
TGCCTGATCTCACATGGCGGTGCCCGTGTCATAAAACAAAAACATGGCCACTGAATTGACTTCATTTGGTTGGAGCCAGAAGTGAGTCATCTGCTTTGGGTGATGTCACACCAACTCGGTCCAGTTCTCTGATATAGTCAATGTCAGGACCAATCAAACGATGTAAAGATTTCTCTAGACTGTTAAGAGAAACTATAGAAATCAGCAAACAAACAACTGGATAAGATTATAATCTGCAGTGGACACAAAAAATTGAGTCAGAAATTTTCCACATCAGTTTAAGGGAGCAGAGGAGAATATTAAATACTAAGTTTAGGGGACAGTGTCAAAGTTTTTTACTTTAAAGACCTACATAAAACATCAAAAAGGTACAATTGACCTAAATAGATGCATCATCCTGTTGGACGAATTTCATGTTTTATTCTACGCATGTGTCTATGACACACCTTTACATGTACTCCTAGTTAAAATGTGACATTTTGTGTTATTGTAACTTATGCAAAACAGGAATGACTTACTGCAGATTGATATTGCCATAGCCTACTGCAGTTCTTTAAAAAAAAAAAAATCAATAAAAAAAGCATAAATTATTTTTTAAAGCAACATTTGGCTCCTTAGTTTTCAAAATACCTTAACCCATTTCATCTATGAGGATATCAGTGTACTTTCATGCACAAAAATGAAATGATCATAAAAACGATATTCTAATAATAATTCTTTAATAGTTTTAACTTGCACAAGTGTGTTTTCCCTGTTATAGAAAATCTTTTAGTTCAGAAGCCAAGTAACAATTTTCCAATTTTTATCCCCAAAAAAAAGAACCCATTAGGCTCAGATTCCAGACTTGGACAGGAATCCAGGATTTCATCAAAGGAAGCGACACAGTTCAACACTCGCTCTGATGACTTGTGTAGCTTAATCTAATTTGTGAAGCAAAACATGTAATAATCGCTGTTTTGGTTGAGTCACAAGGTACACGGAAATGTGCCAGTCCACCGGGACTTCACGAGTGCAGCCAGGACAAAAAGATTTTACAAACTTAAACAAATTCATCACAGACTACAAAACTTTAATTCAGACAGATGAAATGTTTTGTTTAGTGAAATCCTGAACAGCTGAGCTTGCTACGTTGGTTGGAATGTTTCGCCTGCAAGTTTGGTCATAACTTTAAATTTAAAAACGGGGGCTATGCTTCTAAAAATTAGAAAAGGGAAAGATGTCAATAGTGTGATAGCTGGCTTTTAACTATTTTAATGTATTTGAAAGAACGGCCAAAGCAAATGAAAAACTGCTGGAAGCTAGCTTAGCTTTTTACTGGTCACTATTATTGCATCAAAAATCCATGATGTGAGATTCCTTCAACTAGTACAAACATGAAAGCACCAGCTGCTTTACATTACAAGAGGTTGGTATGGGGTCTGCATAACCGCACAAAAGCACACGCAGCATCATATCCACATTTCCCGTCAAGACTAATCTGAGGTTGGAAAAAATAAGATGACTATCAAAAACAACACACAATTAAATTGCAATCTAATCCGCGTCCACTTAGACCCATCCTGAAACTGAACTAAGCTACTTCTGTTCTCCGGCAGCCCAACACGCCCATTCTCCAGGGATCACACGGGTCCATGAGACGGTTGGGAGGAAGGCAATATTCGGGGAGGATTTCTTCTGTGTTCCGACAGGACTGGAGTTGGAAAGAGATGTGCGGTGCCTTTCCTTTCTCAAAGATGTGTGGGTTGGCAGGAAGCTGCTGAGAATTTGCTATTAACCTGATGAAAAAAGGCCGTTTTTATTTACAATCTGGCAGAAGAATTTCAGTTTTGTCTTTTGTTTGTTTTTTACTGCCATATAATGCGGATCTAATGCCAAGAATAATCTGGAAAAGATTTCACCTTAGATAGAAGCGAAAAACTAAAAGTGTGAAGTTTAGAAATATATATCTCTAAATCTCTATGTATAAGAGAGTAAATCAAAAGTTACATTTGCGTCTTTCTCTACTGTATGCTGGAAAAAGAAACTATGGAAGGAGTACAAAATAATTTAGCAACAATAAAGAGATCAGTGGGAATAAAGCAAACATTATAAACATGCAGTAAAAGTCCAGTTAAAGTCACTGATAATTATTTTATGTACGTCCAACAAAAAATACCTTAGTTTCAAATGATCCCCACATACATCCGACTGCACGTTATGGTAACCATAACAACAAATTCAAAGTTTCCTCCATCATTGCAACTCTTCAGCTATACCCCGATCGTAGCGAATCTATTATAGAAATGGTTGAGGGGCCTTCAGGTTTGTGGAGGCCCCGTTCGTCTCTGCTCCATCATGCCAAGCTAACGGACCTGCTAACCCGATTCTGAGCCAGCCAGTCCAAGTACACCTCCAAAGAGAGCTAACACACGGGGCAAGTGGGATGTTTTTCGGACTCACAACTAGATTGTGGGTGTTCAACAAAAATTATTAGACATAAAAATAAAAAATAAACCTGACTCTTAGTTTGGTTCACTTATCAACACGGCTTACAAGTTGCTAACAGTTAGCATCTCCAGGTTAGGAATTTCTAACATTTTAGTTAGCTTCAGCTAATTAACCACCTAGCAGACTTAGCATGCTAGCTTGTAAAAAAATCGACATACAATTGAACAAAAATAATCTAAGAATGATATTTAAAGATTAATAATATACATTTCAAATGTCTGGTGATATCAGAGTGTTTCTAGAACATAATCTTACCCGTGAGCCTCCTGAAAGCTTTACTCAACAGCTCTCTTTGTCTGCAAAAAATGGCTATTAAGAGAAGTTGGGCATAGATCCCCCTTGCGGACCACGGTGTCGGAAACCAAAACTCGCACAAAAAATCTTAACGGTACCATCCCGAATATTTTAAATACACTTATAAAAAAAAACTGGTCACCACTTTTTAGAAAGTCAAGCCTATTTTAAATACTGCGATAGCCCCGGTCCTCGTCATGATGGGGTCTATCCTGCCGCGGTCGACGCGGCTTGTAGCAACAAATATGACGGCGGTTTCAGCAGACAGGGTGCAGGAGAGGCGGACGGTGCTCAGTGGGAGGGAACGCTAACTGACTGCGGCAGCCACCAATGGAGCGCAGGGAGAGGGTGACGACTTCCGGCCAAACTCGCCTGATTGGGCATGGCCCGGAGGTGACGACTGGTGATAAGCGTCCTGTGCCACCAATGAGAGCTGCAGACAGGGGGCGCGCGTGCTGGCAGCTGCCTGGAAACGTGGAGAGGGGAAGGGAGGCTCTGAGGCATCCTGAAGCCTAAGGCAAGAGAGAAACATCAAGAAAGTCCCATCAAAATCACGTTTCTTGTTCAGTTCGATCTAAAGCAAAGTTTTGGGGGATTCAAACATGTGTGATTTAAATTGGGATAGTACCCACCATTCATAAATACTGTATTATTAATGAAATAAAAGATTTTTATTCAAGAATTTACATCAAATATATCCAGTTAAAGACATGCAAAGAAGATTTAAAATAAACATAAAATAGTCTTTAGTCAATCAAGTAAGCAGACCTTTTCTCATTTATTTAATACTGTTTGTACACCAAGAAGGTTTAGCCTGATTTTGAAGAATCCATGATTACAAAGTTGAACGTAAATATCCAAAATATCTTTGATGTAATGTTATACTTTGAATGGTTTGTTCAAAAATGTTATTTTTCTTTTTCAACTGTTTATTATTTTCAGAAAATCCCACATTCACAAGTGTAACGCTATGTTCTGATCGGGCATGTGACCTACGTTCAATAACGAGCTTGTTCACACTGGACTAGAAGGGATGGGTTTGTCCTTGTTCTTCTTCTGTTTACTAGCGCATGTCCGCCACCTACAGTTGGAAGAAGTAGAAAGTAGTGTAAATCTAGCATATCTTGTGCCAGGCTTTTTCTTTCACAGCTCTATTCCCAAATCTATTGTAGCGACCTGGGGGTTAGCCCCGCCTTCAGCCCCTAAGACAAATGGGAAGTGGGGAATCATGGGGGAAAACCATGAGTGAGAGGGCTGGGAACAGAAGTCTTGTCCATGCTGTTTGACTTATTGTGGTGGGTTTGAATAGATCAGAATCAGAATCAGAATCCTTTATTGTCATATGCACAGCTTTTACACCGACATACAAAATTACTTACAGTACAACCCGAACAAGATCAGACATACAACAAATACACATACAGTTCGAGTTTTACTGAGGCAGCTGCAGCAACTACGCAACTTTTATAGATGGGCTTTGATGCTGAAAAGGAAACTTTGCTTCTCTGCCTATTTCTTTCTCTCTGAGACTGTACGGGGTCGTGCGGTGTGTGGGGCACGGACAGCTCTCCAATGATGCCACTTTATTAGCAGCTTGGCTATAGTGACGCACCAGCTGGGTTGTTACAATATGAAACACTTGGTGTCATGGAATCTCAGCCGGGCAAAAACCACAATTATTCATTTCTCCTCCATAATTAATTTTTTTAACGGATAGCACTTCTGTGAAATGAGAGGAATGCCATCCATATGTCACTGCCAAATCCAAATCCCTTATTGGTCAAAGTTTGATCAATCAACGCATGTTTAGTGGCTGCACGTTTTGTTCATGGAGCCCAAAAATGGTCTTAAAAAGTACGTAGGTACATGTGAACGTGTACTTTTTATTGGAAGTGTTTGCTAAAACACGTGTTGCTGAGGGCGGTGTGAACCTAGCTTAAATTGTTCAATTCACAGCCTTGTTTTAATGTAATCCATCAAGACTTTGATTAATATTAATCATATCACAAAGCAAAATATGAAGCCTATGAATAAATGATAATGTTATTTATCTGTTATGTAGTTATACAAAGGGCTGCCAGAGGAACAAGACACAGCTCGTATTTTAAAGCTTAAGGTTAAATATCTCTAAGATATAGTCTGTGAACATTTAGATCAAAAAAAGGAATGATCCTGTTCTGGTTTACAGCTTGTGACTGAAACCAAAGTGTCACTAAATGTATTAAAAGTACTTGGAGGTGATCTGCAAACATCTGCCCTCTCCTCTAGAAACAACTGTCAGAATGCATTCACTGCCATCACAGTCCCCCTCACATGAGGTATCCCGCTCACATCGCTTAGGAATCAGCTTATAGCACATGGCGTCGTGGAAGTGGTGCTCTTATCGTCAAGCTGAGCTGAAGTTCAGGTTAAAACCCCATCATTCTCTGCACATCGGGCTTACATCTCTGTGAAGCTGATCTAATTTATGCTTATGAAAGGAAACGGAGCATATTGCATTAGTATTGCTCATTTCATCAGGACTGAACCAGGCCATTTTGGTCAACACAAAGCACACACACACCTCCATACATGGGTGGGGTCGGCCGGTCTTCATCCGCCTGGTCCTCTCAGGGCGGCCAGGCTTGTGGGTTTCCTGTCGGCTGCAGTGATGGTCGGGCATGCGGCGCTGGGGGAGTCGGTCGGCCGGGGGGGTTACTGCGTGGCGGCGGGGGGTGGGACGTAACCAGAAGATTGTGAGTATGTGTGCAAGAGTGCATGGGTGGGACGGACCTGGGGACTGGCTCGCTGGGATCCTCTGGGGCTTTCCCTGCCCATCACAGAGGGGGGAGGGCATTGAGGGGGTTGGAGGCTCAGATAATATGGCGGGGGAGGAGAGTTGTAGTGGGTAGGGTTATGGGGGGTGGCTGTGAGTGCGGGGCGATCTCTGGGTTGCTCAGGTCGGGTGCCGGAGCTGGCTCGCGGAGATGGGGCGCCAGTCGGGTGGTGGGCGGCTCATGGTTTCTGGGGGCCCTGGCGTCGTCCCTGGCCCTTGTCTCGGTGTCCGGCGGCCGGTGGCCCCCATGGCTGCTGCCTGGTACGGCTAAGCGCTCCTGTCCTGTGGCCTGGAGGCCGGACGCCGGGTTCGCTTATGCCTTTGGGCGTCGGGGGGGCCCCTGTAGGGGGGCCTTCTCTGCGCCTGGCTGGCTGGGTGGGCGCCCCCCCCTCCCTGGCTGCCTGGGTCCGGATGCCAGGGGGACTCCTGGCCTGAGGGTCTCTCCTCCCCTCTCCTGGTCTGGCTGGTCGGGCTGGGTAGGATCTGGTTCCCCTTATGAACACACGGTTCACTTCGGCAGCATTCTTCCCCTCTCCCTCCCCACACACACTAAATGTAACTAATAAATGAAAAATAATACAACAAAAAGGGGTTAATACAAATCTACACTCTGGTTTTTCGAAGATATACAACCTCTTTTTGTGATAGTAAAACCTGTCCAACACAAGAGGCCTTCAGCTCTAATCTGTTTGCTCAGATGTTGGACAGACGGATGGTGATAGGATGAACATTTGAACAATTCAGATTACCCAGCTTCCAACAGGTGTCTGTAGTTACCTCATCAAATCGAATCAAATTAAATCACTTCTAATGCATTTCATAGCTTGAAGCTGCAGATTTTGTATGAAAATGCAGATGAGAAACGGGACGACTAAACAAAAATATCGACAAATCTCCTGAGTGTAACACAAAACATACAAACACAAAAAACTTGCACTTGAAACCAGTGGTCCGGGCTGAAATATCAAAGTGAAAACTCTCACTTGTGATTGTGAAGGAGAAGGTGAAGGAATTAAGGCTGTTAGAAGGTTAAGTGATGCCTAAGGACTGAGGCACACAAGTACATCATCCATCCATCCCACTAAATCCCTGTCAACGTCACATAGTTGCTGGAGCCTATCCCAGCTACTGTTAGGCAAAGGCAGGTTATATCCAGAATAGGTTTGTAAAAAGTCTGTAAAAGTCTGTAAAAAAAACACAAACTCACGCCTGAGGAGTATTTACAAACATTAATTATCTATGAACATGTTTTTTGTTCTGTAGGTGGAATAAAACCCACGCATGTATGAGGAGAACATTTACACGCCACAAAGAAAGAAGTAAAACGAGGGCTCTAAGTACTACACCGCCTTGCAACCCACAAGTTCATCAATACACAAACGATCACAAGTCAAATGTACTGAGGAGTCCCACTGTGCTCCAGGTGAAAGACCAGCTATTGTGTACATGAATTTAACAATGTCGATTATTTCAGGAATTTAAAGAAAAAATACTTACGTTATTAATCAATACAAATTTGAGAGTAAAAAAACAGATGCATGCATTTTTCTCCATCAGCACAAAGTTTTTAAACTTTTGGGGAATTTTTACTCTATAGTTCTGACATTTATTCTGGTTTTCTTATCGTTTTATTTATAAACTTATTATTTAAAGCTTCACATACAGAGTGAAAACAATACACCCCAGTCCAAATATCCATCATACTCTAGCCCCTGTGCTATCCTAGGCACTTTAACATTGGGAGTTGGGTCATCTAGACCCACTAGACAGTGCTCTGAACCTTTTTTCTTCAATGATTTGTGATCTTCACTGGTGTCCATGGATTACATGAAATCTTTCCACCTTTATCCACCTTTGTCATGGTAGGGAGAACACGTCAATGTAAGGGTGGGGTCATCTAAGATAGCACAAGGGCTAGATATTACATTGTTAATAATCCAGTGATCAAGACACTGTCGCCATCTTGTGGCTGCAGAGTGGAAATGATAGTCTGGGGTCAAAAGTGACCCATAGACTTCAGTGACGGTCCCAAAATTCCTTGAGAGAAGGGTGTCTTCCAACTTCCATTTGCAAAAATACTCCATAAATTCTTCCTTATAAAAAAAGAATTACAAGGGTTTAGTTACAAGAATTTAGGGTTTAAAAAAAACAACCTTCTCCTCCCTTGTTTTGTCTCCAAAAACTAAGAGCCACACCTGAGGCTGCAGGTGCAAAAAAAAATAATAATAATAATAAAACAATAGTTTTTATAATACAATACAGCTTAATTTTTTTATAAATGGGTAATAATTTAGAATTAGACTGACTCTGTCTCCAGCACTGCCACTAAGTTATTCATGAAAAATGGCATTGACTGCATTTTGCAGCAGGAGAGAGAACATCTTATTCCTTCAGGAAAATCTGTGGATGATATGAAGGATTTTGTTGAAAACCTTTGATCATCTTTGGGAAGTTCCACGAGGATAACTCACCAAGGTGAATAAATATTTTCTTTCTTACGGGTATATAAAGTTGACACTTACCTGGCTCTCTGTAAATTACTCCTTTGCTGCTGCATTTGCATTTACATCAACTTTTTAAAGACCCACTTCAATAAAAATGGTGTTTTGGGTGTTTTAAACATGCTGATATAAAAGAAAAAGGTTTCTTAAAATCACATTTTTGAGTATTTCTTTATTCAGATCGTTGTGAATCAGGAACAGACAAAAACTATGGTTGGAAAAAGCTTGTATTAGTGATGTAGAAGCTTCTAGAGTAAGCCACAAGCTCGGTGCTCTGCTCGATTCCGATGCAGACAAATAAATCCATGTGAGTCTTTTTTGTTTTCCTCGTCTGAGCTGGAATCTGGATCTAAACTGTATGTCTGGATAGCTCAGAGACTGAGGGGCTGTAAGCATGTAAAGAGACGGATGACGGGAAAGGGGTGGGCTTACTCCGGCCGAATGGTCCCACCCACAACTCAAAGGCAAATTTCTAATGAACTCCTGCCGCTCTGCAGAAACTATGTTCAAGAAAATGACATGGGTTTTTGATTTAGACTAAAAACAACATAATTATGATTAAAGCTGCGAGAAGGCGCAGGCGCTACCCGCCTTCGCCGCCCCTCCTCTACCAGAGGCAGACTTACCGTACCATTAGTCAAATGTGGGCGATTACCAGGGGCCCCTAACTCTCTAGGGCCCCCGAGCTGAACACTTAATAAAATTGTCTAAAATACATTGTATTTCCATCATTATTTAATTCTATCATGAAAAAAAAACATCCCATATCACTGAACTGGCATAAAGTTGATCACGTAAAAGTGTTTGGTCCTCCCCCGTTCTTCTGCAGCAATGGTATGTTCCAGTCAACAGCAAGTCCAGACTTTCAAGTGAGCGAGCAGAGCATCACGCCACTCTGGGCAGTTTCATTCTGACTTTACAGGCAAAAATTGCTTTAGGTTGATGGACATAATTTGGGCGGGTTTGGGATCGGTTCTGGAGTTTTTAGCTCCGCGTCGAACTTTGTTTGAAATATGTGTAAATGTTTGCTCAACGGCGCAGAAATGTTTCCAACTGCGAAAACAATCTGGTCCTTGAGTCAGTGACTGCTGCTGCGGGGAAAAAAACTTAAAGGAAGTTTGGAGTGGGACTTTAATAATGTTATGATGTTATGCAGAGTAATAGATGGACAAATGCCTGCAGAGAACAAACATGTTTTGGTGACACCTGAAACCAGTGCTAACCAGCCCTCATCCCATACCAGATGACCAAAGATATCTGTGAACGTTTTCAGTTCTTTATATCTCGTCTGAAAAAAGTGATCTGAGGTAAATACTATGCAGTGAGGAGCAGTCATCGCTCAGACCTTCGTGAATTATGCAGAACAAAGGTTTCTAAATCATTTGTTTGAGAAATGTTCTGCAACTCAGAGATCATGAACAAGAACCTCCTAGAAGCACTTCAACAGAATCTCACTTGTCCATTAAATAGGATGCACATTTTCCATCGAAGTCAGGAGGACAAATGTAGGACAGAGACCAATTTAACAGCCAGCTGATAAAAATAATGGAGCAGAGTGACCCGTGTGCAAATTGAACATTTCCCAGAACAGTGGGTTTAATTTACTGGAGCCGTTTTTACTGTCAGGAAACCACAACGTTAGGTGTTTCATGGATTAACTGAGGGAAGGTCGTTCTTCTGTGAGGGTTTTTATTTGAGAAGTATGGTGTGAGAAGATGGGAGAGTTCCTACTAACTAAAGTAACAACACATCATCTCTCGAAATACCCTGGATGTCTTTGAATGAATTTTGTGATGGAGTATAGGAGTTGTCAAAGGATTTCAAACACAAAGATGGAGTCAACGTTACTCAATAATTGTGATCTTTTTTAGGTTCTTCCAGTAAAATTGCAACTTAATTCATTTTATAGCTTGTCTGTTATAATTTTAACACCTAACTCAGGTTAGTTAGAACTTTGAATCTAATCTAATTTAATCACATTTGCTGCTTCAAGAGGCGTTTCGATTAAAGAAGAACTCTCAGTATACGTGAATGTTTGTACTACTTCCAGTTTTGTTCCCTGTCCAGCTTTTTTGTTGCTTAGGCCAAACGGCTTAGTCACTTGCTGTCGGGGGTTGATCTGTACGGGTGTTGCAGGTTTTTAGGTTGTCTGGGACCTTGGAGGGTCACAGAGGGGAGCAGCTGAATCTAAAAGGGGTGCAGGTGTGTCTTGCAGTTCCCTTCAGGCTCGTGTGGCCACTTGAAGGGATATCCTAAAAATTGTAACATGCCATTGTCGTGCATGTGCTAAAGTGTATCGTGATGTATTTGAGAGGATAATGTAAATTGCATGCACTTATGATGTACAGATGCTACTGTTGTGCGGTCTCCAAATGCGAAGGTACTTGCACACCCCCTGCTCACCCCGCTCAGGCAGCATTTTTCATGCTTTCACTACTGAGTAATTGTACCTCACCGACAACCACAGTGTGGCGTAAGGTCACCATACGACAGCATACGTGACTTACATTATTTTTTACAAATTTTTTCACAGGCGCAGCAAGAAGGTCCCTGGTGTCAGTCCCGGCTGGGGTATCTGAAACGGAACCTTTGGGGACCTTTCTGTGTGGAGTTTGCATGTTCCCCCCACATGCGTGGGTTTTCTTCGGGGACTCCAGCCTTCTCCCCCTGTCCAAAAACATGCTTCATAAGTTAGTTAGTTACTCTAAGTTGTCCGTAGCTGATTTGGGTGTGTGATTTGAAGCCCCGCGACTGGCTGGCGACCAGTCCAGACTGTCCCCTGCCTTCGCTTACGAGTGGCCAGGATAGGCTCCAGCAGCCCCATGACCCGAAAGGGATAAAATGGGTTGAGAAAATGAATGAATGAATGAATGAATGACTGAATGAATGAATGAATGAATGAATGAATGAATGAATGAATGACTGCTTCACAATGTATTTACCACACACGTGACATTGGTACATTCCATTTTCATGACATCCCATAGGTGGCCACATGAGCTTTGAGGGAACTGCAACGAAAACCTTGAAACATCATCATGAGACGAGAGAAATAACAATAATTATTGAATCTACATAAGAGCAGCATAATGGCTAAAGACTCTGTCCTCCTAGCTTGTTGACTGAGAACAGTGTTCTGATTGGAAATTATGGGAAAATTAGGTCTTTGAGAGGAGAGTAAATCTAAAGCTATATGATAAGAAAAGAATCTTGAAAATGAATCCTGCTTTCTTTAAACAGCCAATTAGGAGAAGCCAAAATCTCTCAAATAGAAACTATTGCATCAATTTTCATCAAAACGGAGGCTTTTTAGATATGATGTAGAACAGCCCAATAAGGCAGAAGACAGTAGTCAATTCCTTTTTTAGTTTTTCAGCCACAGGGAATAATCCACCTCCATAAATCCTCATCGCTCGCACAAACCACCCTCCCTCATGTCCTCCTTCACTACCTCCATGAACCTCCTCTTTGGTTTTTCTCCAGACCTCTTTCCTATCCTTTACCATCATCATCATCATCATCATCATCATCATCATCATCATCATCACTGTTCGTCCTCTCAACATCTCCAAACCACCCCAGTCATCCACCATCATTCCTCTGATGGATTCATTTCTGATCCTATCCATCCTCATCACTCCCAAAGACAACCTCAACATCTTCCTCTCTGCTACATCGAGCCCTGCCTCCTGTCTGTATCAATCTGTAAACCAACAACATGGCTGCTCTCACCACAGACATTGCATCTTTTCTTTCACTCTCCATGTCACTCTTTCATGACACATCATTCATTTTTATCATCATTTCATCATTTATTTATATTTATAAAGCACCTTCCACCACCAGCCAAGGATACCCAAAGTGCTGTACACATGGATGACAAAACAAACAAGAACTAAAAGCTTAAAAGCAAATTAAACATCGTACAGACATAAGTAGAATAAAATTAAATGCATAAATCCTATTTAAAAAATATTAAAACCAGGGCTATGCTGATGCTGAAACCACTAAAATGGAGGAACAATACTTTTTTTTAAAGAGCGTGACCTCTCAAATTGCCGGTGGCAACGGATTCCATAGTTTAGGAGCCAACACAGCAAACGCACTGTCCCCCTGAAACTTACACTTTGTTCTGGGAACCATTAACACAAGCTGGTCGGTAGAGCATTTGGACTTTTGGGGGGGGTCCTAAGCAGACTGGAGAGGTAAGAAGGTGCCATACTTGCCAGGGACTTAAAAGTAATGACTAGAAATTTAATAAAAACCAACTATTGCACTGGCAGCCAGTTCAAAGAGGCCAAGATTGGTGTTATATGGTAAAACATCAAACCAAATCAAACTTTATTAGCACTTTTCCTATAAAAGATAACACAAAGTGCTTTACATTTAAACAAAAAAAAGATATAAATACAAACACGAAAATTAAAATAGATACCCCCTTCCCAGACCTACATACAACCCTCCACCCCTTTCACACCTCCCGCCCCCTAGTTGATGGGGATAGAGAATGTGAAATACTCTGAGCATGAAAACAAAACGTTAGTTGTTGGAAAAGCTGGTATTTGGGACACATTACACCTGAGACCTTCCTCTACCTGTTCCAACCTCCCTGCACACGCATCTTAACCTGTTTCCTAAACTCTCTGTTGTTCTGGGTGGTTGACAAGAATAACTAAAAGTTATCCACCTTCTTTACCCTTTGCTCCCAGCAACTTCACCGTTCCATCTGATATCTCATTCACACCCAGATGCTCTGCCTTGCTGCAGCTGACTTTCCTTCATTTCCTTTGTAGAGCAAGCCTCCACCTTCTAGATGTTCCTCCACCTGCTCCCTGCTCTCACGATAAATCGTAATGTCATCTGCAAACATCATGCTCCACAGGGATTCCAGTCCCACCTCATCGATCAGTTTATCACCACAGCAAACAATTAAGAGCTTGAAGCTGATCCTAGAAGTCCCACCTACATCTTGATCTTTTCTGTTGCACGTACAGAACATGCCACCCGCTCTCATACATGTACTGAAAAACTCCAATGAAAAAAACAGAGCCTAGAGAGAAGTGCTCGAAAAAGAAAATAGATTGCATCAACAGAATTGTAGGATCTCATCTTTCTTATGTTGTAGAGGGCAGATCCACAATGAGGAAGAAACTTTATGTGAATCTAGTGAAGCCGGTTATTAATGATGACCCACAAACTGCAAATTTTGCGTAATTGATCAATGAAGATCCCACATGTGAAGCTCTACAGCAAGAAAGAAAAATTATAATTGAACCTTTCGCCTTAAAACTTGAAGTTTTTTTTTTCATTGAATCAAATCTCAAATCACGTTGAAGTATTTTCCAAAACCCTAGTGTGCCTTAAAAACTAAAATGTTAAAACAACAAAATAAAACCTCTTAAGTCAGCTTATTAACACAGTCAACACATTTATTGAGTAGAGCATTAGTAAGAGAATGCACTGGTAGCTGTGGCACTTAAGTCCAGCATCCTGAGAGTGGACCTTTACACAAAATAGCAAGCAAATTGTCTGAGGACATGGCTGTTCAGCCTGCAGGCGTCTTAAAGGACACAAACACAACACAGGCTGACATAAAGAGGAGGAGCACCTTTGACATTAAAGCTTAAAATCATCATACCTAACAAATTATTAGGAGTTGGCACCTTTGATGGATATATATATAGATATTTTTAAAGTTTATAAAAGAGCAAGAAAGGAAATGCATAAAGGAAGAGCAGATGATGTCACTGATTTGTGGCTTGCAAAACAATTCAGTCACAGCCTCAAGATTTTATCTTCAATGAAAACTTGGGGGTTTCAGACATGTAATTTTAAACATTTAATATTTTTTAAAATCTTTGTTGAGGAACGTTATTGTGTTAAATAGACTTTTCTATAATAGAATAACCATAATAAAAGAAAATGTGTTTAGATTTTAGTTTAATAGACTGAGTTGCACCATCTGTATCCCCTTAGCAAAAAGTAGTCAATGTAAGCGTACTACAAGTAGTCTATAGTAAAAGTAAGGCAGTATACTTGAAGTTTACTTTTAATATACTATCTTACAAACTTAAACATTTCCAAAATAGTCTGAAGAAGTATTCAGTTAGAATACTACCAACACTACACTCATGTGTTCTATAGTAAACTTGCTTTACTTGTTTTAAAGTATACTTAATAAAAAAAATACTTCACGTGTACTACTTTTTGTAAGGGATCCTGTGGAGTTTCTGTTGAAAGTCTTTCTAACTAATGATTCACAGAATCAGGTTGCAGTACAATGAAGCTAAAACAAAACAAGTGGATAAACGGTTCTGGCCCGTTTAACTCAGTTAAACGGGCCAGAACCTCCTATTTTTCAAAAATCATTTCAGAAAATAAAAACAACCCCAAATTTCTTTTTAAAACAATTGATATTTTAATAAACAAAGACTTCAACAAGTCCTCCATGCCATCATCTAATGCTGCATGTGAGGACTTCGCAGACCACTTCATGGGTAAAATCAATGCTATAAGATCAAACATGTCATCTATGCAAAACACGGATCTTAACAGACCACCAGCATTGTTTTTACCAGAAGAAACACTGGGGAGTTTTGTCCTGGTTGATGCAGAGATGCTTGGTCGAGTTGTATCCCAAGTAAACACTACAACCTGCCTTTTAGATCCCATTCCCACTTCACTTTTTAAAACATTTTATGGATTCTTTGAGTCAGAGCTTTTAAACATAGTTAATTGCTCTCTTCAGACGGGGGTCTTCCCCTCTGCCTGTAAGACGGCGGTGGTGAGGCCCCTTCTGAAGAAGAGTCAATTAGATCCAAAAATTCTGGATAACTATAGACCCGTATCCAACTTACCATTTTTAAGTAAAATTATAGAAAAAAGTGTCGCAACTCAACTGCATGAGTTTTTAAATGCCCAAAAAATTTTAGAAAAATATCAGTCTGGTTTTAGGAAAAACCACAGTACAGAGACGGCTCTTTTAAAGATCGTTAATGATCTTAGATTAAACTATGACTCACAGAAACTTTCTGTTCTGGTGCTACTGGATCTTAGTGCCGCTTTTGACACGGTAGATCACCAGATTTTATTAGACAGACTTAGGAGTCTAGTGGGCCTCTCTGGAAATGTTCTTAAGTGGTTTTACTCTTACCTTACAGATCGACACTTTTATGTAAGTATGGATACGTGCTCTTCAAGAATCCACGAAATAAGTTGTGGGGTTCCCCAAGGATCGATTTTAGGACCAATACTGTTTAATTTATATATGTTGCCTCTTGGGGAGATCATCAGGAGACATGCCGTTGACTTTCACAGCTATGCTGATGATACACAGCTTTACATCGCTGTGTCTCCTGATGACCTTGAACCGGTTAACACTCTTTTAAACTGTATTTTAGATATTAAGTCATGGATGGCAGAAAACTTCTTACAGCTCAACCAGGACAAAACTGAAGTTTTAATAATCGGTTCTGAAGACAAGAGAGAGATGATTTTACCACATCTTCATAATTTTAAACCTTCTCAATGTGTGAGAAACCTGGGCGTACTTTTTGACTCTGAGCTAAATTTTATCCCACACATTAAAAATGTCGTTAAGACAGGATTTTATCATCTTAAAAACATTGCCAGAGTCCGCCCGTTCCTCTCTCTTGCCAGCACAGAGGTGCTAATGCATGCTTTTATTTTCAGTCGTTTAGATTATTGTAATGCCCTGCTCTCTGGTTTACCCAAAAAGTCCCTTTCAAACTTACAACTTCTACAGAACTCAGCGGCACGAGTTCTGACGAGGACCAGAGGGAGGGAACACATTACACCGGTTTTAAAATCGCTGCATTGGCTCCCTGTGCGTTTCAGGATTGATTTTAAAATTCTTTTAATGGTTTATAAATGTTTTTATGGTCTTGGGCCTTCTTATTTAAATGATATTCTTTTAAAATATGAGCCCTCGCGGACCTTGAGGTCCTCCGGTGCTGGCCTCTTAGTTGTTCCCAATGTGAGGACCAAAACTTATGGTGAGGCTTCGTTCTGCCATTATGGTCCTCGCCTGTGGAACGGCTTGCCGGAGAGCCTCAGGGCCGCAGAGACAGTAGAGGTTTTTAAGAAGAGGCTCAAGACCCACCTTTTTAATTTAGCTTTTAGTTGATTTTAACTGCTAATTTATTCTATTAGTTTTAGTATAGGCTATTTTATGTATTTATTTTAATTTTACGCATCTTATTTTCAATTTTATGTTTGTTTGTTTTTTTTTTTTCTTTTTTATGTTTTTAATTTTAGCATCTTATGATTTTAGCCCCAGTGTTTCTTGAGGGGATCTTTTCCTCCAGGGATTGCCGGCTTGGTCAGCGGTTGTTGCTGCAGTTTTTGCCCTTGCTGGGGCGGCTGGGGTCTAATTTTACAGCTTTTGGCTGTGAGGGGGACCCCGGTGTTGTCCCGGTCTGGGTGGGCACTGTGGCGATGTTCCGGTGGCCAGGCTGGCTCCTGGTATGAAAGGATTCCCAGATACTGTTTCCTCGCAGCAGAGCCAAGCCATACTTGTTTGTTTATTTATTTATTTATTTATTTATTCTTTTACAGTTACATAGTCATATTTCATTGTACGTGGGAGCCATGGGTCATGTGGTTTAATGGAGGGGAGTGGGAAGGGTGAAGGGTGGGTTGGGGTTTTTATTGTAATGTTGTGTGTTTACTGTTTTTAGTGTTAAAGCGCTTCGAGCTGCACAAAGTGCATGAGAAGCGCTATTTTATAAATAAAGTTTGATTTGATTTGATTTGATTTGAAAATGTTAGCAGCTGTACTGTATGCTAATTTTAGTTAAAAAGTTAAGTAAAAATGTTTACACAACATAATCCACGTCGAGTATATTCCACTTGTACTTGGTATGTATTTTACAGGTTTTGTACTCAGTAGATAAATGTAGGTCATTTATAGGGGAAACTAAACCTAGCATTAGCCTCTGACAAACCTCATTCAGTACTGTAGCTAAAGGCCACCAATTGGTGTTAATATTTCATTATAACCAATGTTTTACTTATAAACTAAAGTCTCTGTTGATTTCTAATATAGTAGTGTGCAGATATTAACTGAATAAAAAAAATTGGGCTTTTTAGCATCTGAAGCAAGCAGATGCTACTACTGTGCTATGTTGGCGCTATGCTAGTTGTTCAGGGAGTGTGCATCGTCTGTGCTTTAAACTAATGAAGACACACGGGTGGAAAGCATGGGAATGTGCAACATTGAGCTGGGAAAATGAACAGCTGTGCTCCTTGTTGTGCAGTTTACAGTATTGGGTCGTTTATCCACCTGGTTTTTATCAAAGTGTTTGGTTCTTTGGATGTTACATTACAGTTTCCCTTTTGTAAAACGAGATCCCTTTTCCCCTCTTAAACCTTTTGTTAAACGTGACATAAGAATAACCTGCTATTGGGAGATTTAAAGAAAAAACACACAGCAATTTTGCAGCTAATGATATGCTCAGTTCATTCACTGGATAATCTCTGTTTTAGGTACAGAATCATAGCTCCAAATATTCTAAATATTAAAAAATGGATAATAAACCTTTTTTTCCCCTGTGAAAACATTGGCTCCATTTTAACTAACTGTATATTTGGCATGCTGTATAAAATAACATTTGCTAAAAGAAAAAGTTTGTAATAATACATTTCTCGGTCCACAATCTGTCATTTAAATGGCATATAGCTGTTACTTTCTCACAAATTCTCATCATTTGTTAGCTTGTTCTTTCAGAAAGGCTACCTTCAGAAAACAAAAACTTCATAATACAGCATTTCTCTGAAACCTGAAACACTGTATTGTTTTCTTTTTTCTATGACAGCATACAGCAACATTGTACAGAAAAAAATGACTATAAATGGTTTTAAAATAAGGTACATTTGAGGCAGAAGTCTTAAAAAAAGAAGAGAATGACTGGGCGCTGTGCTCCTTTGGTAGAAAACTGAATCATCAGTCTGTGCTGGACAGCAGGAGAGCATCGTGCCCCTTGAGAGCTCCACTGTCAAAGTAGCTCTTGTTTATCCTTTTCAGGTGTTTATTTGTCTCAAATGCTCCATGACTTTTTCCTCCTGCAACTCTTGCCTCCTGTCTGTTGGCAGATTGGTTGGTAAAGGATCTGGAGTTTTCGGATCACGTGATCAGACAGCAGTTGATGCAGCGCGGGGCCAGTCTTCTCTTCAAAGATCCCCTCTTTCTCTTTGGAGTCAGGATGGCAATGATGGCCTCGTCAAACACCGTCTTTAGGCCCTTTTGAGTTAGCGCCGAACACTCCACATAGCAACAAGCACCGATCTAATAAGAAAAGAAGCACTTTATTTCAGACATTCAAACACTGCAACACAAACGGATTCATCTCTGGTGGAAGCTGCGTTTCATGCACACTGGGTATTCTTGAACACTCGATTAGCCCATGGTGTTCACACTTGACAAGCAGGGAGGGGCTTCTTCTTCTACTGTTTACTAGTGCATGTCCACCACCTGCAGTTGGAAGGTGTCAAATTTCAAAGTGGGAAGGTTCTTGCTCCAGGTTTTTTCTTTCCCAGCTCTATTCCGATATGTGAAAGATTTGGTGTCAAAGAATTCTAGCCTAACAAAAACCACAATTAATATTTTTTCCTTCATGATCAGTTAGGCCTGGGCGATAAATCGATCAAATGAATTAATTCGAATTTTTTGTTACGGACGATTTCAAAAATAACTAAATCGAGTTTTTATGTGGCGCATTTTTGGCTCCCCAGAGCTTCCGTAGCGTTAGTGTCACACGGCGACACGCGACAATCGACACACGAAGCAGCTAGCGACAGCATGGCTACCGGTGACAGTGGGACGTTTGTTCCCAACAAAGGAATAAAATCATCTGTTGTTTGGAACTGGTCTGGGTTTACTGCCACATACGTGGAGGAATAGACCCCCCCCCCCCACGCTGCCTAAAGCCCATCGGAGTCAAAGGCTCTCACGCGCGCTCGCGTGGCACGCACTCAGTCCTCTTAAACACGCACGCGCCCTGACACTGATTCTACAACGCCTGTATAGTTAGTTGTTACTGCGTTGTAATTATTACTTTTACCGATACATTTGCGACGCGGCGGCGTAGGATTTTGTTTTCGGAGGAGGCGGCCGCGAGGGGGGGCGGGGGTTGACCTGCTTCATCATCATCATCTCCGTGGAGAAGATGGGGTTTATTAATTTAATTAAAACCTTAGAGCCCAGATATGAGCTGTATTGTTAATCCTTTAGAAAATGGTGCTACTGTCAAGGTGAATGTTTGTCTCCTTTTAGTCTAGACTACAAAGTGTGACTTAAGACACAGCTGGGACTTTAAGTAAAGAAGTACATTAACCTTTTTATTTTGGATAAGTGAAAACAAGTTTAGAATAACAAAATTAGACAAAAACCAGACAAAAGTTATATAAAACAAGACACAATTATTGAAACACAAGTCCAAAAAGGGAGTTAGAAGAAAAATTTTATACTTAACTTGGATTCCAAGAGCATGTTCATTTATTTATTATTCATCCCAGAAATGGGCGTTACATTTGTCTTGGGTTTGATTAAATAAAAGCAACATTTGCTTGAACTTGTTTGCCGTTTGTACTTATTGCTTTCCTTAAGTAGGGTGGGGGGAAAAAAAAAAAAAAAAAAAAAAAAAAAATCGGGAAAAAATCGGAAATCGAATTAAAATAAATAAAATCGGAGATTTTATTTTTAGGCCATATCGCCCAGCCCTATGATCAGTTTTCAAACGGTTAGAACAACCATAAATCAAAAGGTCACTACGAAATCTGAGTCACTGGTTGGTCAAAGTTCAACCTGGCTGGACTTGCAATGTGTGCAACAGACGTGCGTTTCGTACGTACAGCCTGGTTGTAAAAACATGTGTGGCTTCAGGTTAACACGAGAGTTTTTAACTTGTATGCCCTAAACATACAAAGTCAAATTGGCGTCATAAAGATTTGAAACCCAAATAAAACAACTTCAAAATTTAAGCCAAAAATATCGGTTTTAAGCTACAAAAAAAGAAATTGTGAAAATTTCTGCTATTCTAATACAGACTTAATCATTTTCAGCTTCAAATTTTCTGCTTTGAGTTCCAAAACTCAAATATTCTGTTTCAAATCTTTTTTCCATTTTCAACTCTTTTTTTTTCTTTCCTGTTTCAAATCAGAAAGTTTCAGGTTTAGGGGCGTGGCTTAATGAGGAACCAATCAGAATGATCAGGTTGAAAGTTTCCGGCTCTGTGCATTTACTGGTAGCGGAAGCTTTGATAATTACATTAAAACACTAACTATTCAAGTGGTTTTTGTGAACAAAGTGCCCACAAAAGACACACATTCATCCTTTACAAGTAATTCAAATTTAATTTACAATAGTAACTGCTAAAATCTTTGAATAAGCCGCCTCAAATATCAAACACTTGAAGGTAACATTTCCTATCGGCTTTTGAATGTAGCATTTCGTGGGAACAGCACGCTGTACTGCACAGAAAAGATAAATTAAATAATTATTGGGAAAAATACATACAAAAAGATCAGCTCATGGTTGATTTCCTGACAGTTCTGCCTCTGAGCTGTTTAAACAGCAGAAAACTCAGTCATCACACAAATTTGTGTTTTTCTTAACAGAAATCTTTCCCCGACTGGATTACGGTGCTTAAAAATAGAAGAACGTCGCCTAAATGCAACATAAAAGGGGTGTGTATTTGCAAGAGTCTGGCGATACGATACGTATTCCGATATTGTACCGTAATACATTATCTTTCTTTTAATTTTTTAAAAATAACTTGGAAAAAATTCTAAATTCTAAAATTCAGTTTATTTAATGATCATAACGTTAAACACTGCAACTGTGTCTTAAAAATAAGTTACTTTTACACAAGCAAATTCATAGTGCTTTAATTTTGGTAACTTAAAATAGATAAAAGGGGAACGGTCAGTATTGTTTGATTACCACAACAAAATACTTTTTAGTAAAAGAAGAAAAAAAATTAAATGAATGTGCCTTAACCAATAAGGTTCTAAAAGTATTATTGAGGAAATACAGTGCTGTTTATTTTCAACATTGCTTTATGTAGATTCTCCAGCACTTTTAAACGATTCGGAAGCCTGAATGGTTCTTCAATCATAAAGGGAAAAAAAAAAAAAACACCAATCCTTTCTAGAAACAATGTGGCTAAGATGCTCACGGTCTGCACTGCAGCTCCGCTTTCTCACACGTGGAGGTAAACACGGATTTCACCGTTCATCGCCACAACGTTGGCCTTTTTCAGAGCGTTGTTACGCATCATTCTGATCCATCAGGTCTCTAGAATCTATTGCTGTGAGGCTTTGCTGATATCATTTTGCCTTATGCTCCGTGCCACATAGCACCAAAACAAGCTTATTTTCACTATGATCTTGCAGCTGTTTTGTGCAGTGCTGCTGAAAGAGGCTCCGTGTGCTCTACTGCCAACTAGTGGTCGGAGGTTTAAGTGGAAAACAAGAGTCAGACGCTCAAAAATAATTAGATAAATATCATCCTGACAGCATCAGTACAAATATAGCCATATGAAGTATCGCGATATATGTCGATACGATTTTTTCAACAACCCCTAGTGGAGAGTGTCCTTTGCATAAGCACGATTGCCGTTCGGCGGACAAATGAACGACTGCCCGTCTGTGACTGGAAGGAATTCCATGGCACCAAGTCTTTCACAGAGCAGTGGAAGAAAAAGCTTAACACCAAGATTTCAGCTTAAACTTTTAAAGTTGTTTTATTTGGGTTTGAAATATTTATGATTTGACTCCATAGAAACCCGCGTTTACAGGGACGTTCATTGGAAGTGGCTGCTTAAACAGGCCCTGCCGAGGGTGGTTTGAATGTACCTTAAGTCTACAGGACAGGGCTCCAGACTAACTTTTTTCACTAGGAGCACTGTGGACCCCAACTGAAAATTTTAGGGGCACAACCAGAAAATTTAGGGGCGCATACCGTAAATCAACATGCTCACCAAATCTACTAATTTCCACTGTATTACTAATAAATACTTTAATAATAGATGCAGAAATTACAATGTGCTGTTTCTAATTCAGTGTCACATTTTATTCTGCACTTTTGAAGATGCAGCAAGAAGGTAAACTGACAGCACCATCGCTGTCATGACACTACAAATAGTAAACAAAATACCATACATTTAGAATAAAAAAAAAGTTTTTAGTAACAAGTGATTACCGTAGTAACCTGTCGGTCATTTCACAGTTACAAACAATACTTAAATGTATGTAAACATTAGGGGATGGAAATTCATCTTGGTGACACCAAATGGGTGCAGCCAAGATGCACAATAAGCGTGTTTGAGATCACCCAGGTGGACGCAACGCTGCGCAGATCACCTGGTGTGAGATGTATATTTTTGTTTTTGCTCTAATATCACCTGTCAATCAAAACCAAAAAATATCACGAGAAAGGGGCGGAAGCAAGACCCCAACCTGAGCAGCTGGAAATTTAGTACTGCACTGACTGAAATCTGCCCTACAGACTACAAAACAATGCATTATGGGACATGTGTCCCGATGGTTTTTGTGATTAAGTGATTAATTAAAATAATTTAATATGCCAACTGATTAAAAAAAGGCTACATACATTACAAAACATTAAAATAATTATCAAAGATAATATGTCACAAATCACAGATCATACTAAGGGGAAGAGGCATATTAAAAGTAAATTGAATGTTAATGACTACAACTTCCTGTTCTCCTTCGGTCTCGCAGCAGCTTTGCCTTCATTCAACCCCCCACCCCCCCACCCCGCCTCGTCTCCCCAATGATCCAGGTGCGGCGCTGGTTCATCTTAAACACGTCTATTGTTGCATTTTCCCCACGTTAAGTGTGTCTAAGACTAAATCGTGTTGTTGCTCACACGTGTTTAATGTTAGAGCCCCGTTAGCTGTCACGCATGTAGGTGTGAGACATTTATTCTCCCCAGCTGACCATCTCCCGCGGGAGCGGTGTGCTGCCGTAACAGCCGTGGATGAGAGCCGTGGTTTGCTTCGCGAGTTTGAGACCCCTGCTGTACACTCTGGCACTGGTACACTAGCTGCAGGTCGGAAGAACGAATCAATAGTTCGCTTCCTCATAGCTCAGACGCACATATCAGGTTGTGATGATATGTCTCCGTTTCCTTGCCACAGATGTTTACGCATTTTAGCCACTTACAGTGGATTTCCCTATTCTTCTCACACGCAGTGGCCGCCTCATAGACAGGCATCACGCAAGTGTGTGCTCGCGTCTCATGAGTATGTGTGCGAGTTTGTGTGTTCGTGTTTGCGTGCGTGTGCGCTCGCGTCTCATTGATTATTTCATTGATCATTGACGTGCCCCTTCCACGTTTAATGTATAAAAAATATGGGGGGTGGGGGAGGCAAATTTACTGGTCGCACTTGTGCGCACACTCTCAAATTTTGGTCGCAAAATGCGACCATTTAGTCGCAGTCTGGAGCCCTGTAAAGTAATTCCAATGAATTCTGTCGAGGACAGAAGCCACTTGCGAGTGTTACACAACACTTTGTCAGAAACGTATTGTGATTCTCCACGTCAGAATCGGCGGATTCACGTTGATCACCTAAATGGTCAAAGAGTTACGCTAGGGCGTGGGTTATTCCTTTGTTGCTTGCAACATCTCTACTGTACTGTTAAAGGGTTCAGCATACGGACCTCCTTTGCCAGTTTCTGTCCTTGCTCCGACGTGATAGGCTTCTCCTTCATGTCATTCAGCTTGGAGATGGTTTTGGGATCATCGCGAAGATCGATCTGAAAAAAGAGGAGAGTTGTTTGCTTTAAATCCTATTGTTGAATGTCAAACACATGACTCCTAAAGCGCTTTTCGAAGGATTTGCTGCGTCAAACTGCACAGCTGGGAGTGAGTCTGCATTTTGAAACAAAGTAATGTTGACCCACACTTCCTGCTGTCAAGCAAAACAGTTTCACAACAAACTGCAACGCCCCTTACCCTTATTCAACCAATCCGAGTGAGCATGACTCCATTTTACTGGTCGTAATGACCAGCTCCAATGAATACATGGCCCTGCTGCCTCCTGTCTGCAGCCTTTTCTTCCAATGTGTATCACACTCATCGCTAACGCGGTAAAAGCCTTTCTGAGTCCAGCGGCACAACAGCACGGGAGTTTTGTCGAGGGCCGATAAAAGGGAAGAAAACGTTAGCTGACCCAAGACAAATGAGACACCCACTCTGTCCTCCTCAGCACCGCTGTGCTTTGGCTGTGCTGACATTTGGTTGCCAGGAAACGCAAGAAACCACCAGACTGAGAACTGCCTAATAAGAGCATGTGGTTAGAGCAGATGGTTTTAAGGCAGAATTGTTTAAAAGAAAGCTCACTAATGGCTCACTAATGACATTTATGTCAACTATAAAAGTTTAAATGTCACAAGTCCATGTGAGCACATGCTGTTTGATTTCTCTGTAAAAAAAAAGCCATTAAATTTGGGAATTACTTAGTTAACCTGGTTAAAATGCACTAATAATAAGGTATAAATGTGGATTTTGGTAGCTCGGAAAGTTTACTAAGAAGCTAACAAGGTGAAACTTTTTGCTTGAGAAGCGGCAGCAAAACAAAATATGAGACGAGGGAATAAAGGCTGAGCTGGTTGCTTGGCTGGTGACTAGAATGGAGTTTGAGCGGTCAGATTTGGTCAAGCAAAC
Organism: Oryzias sinensis; assembly: GCA_037389245.1. Lineage (NCBI taxonomy): Eukaryota > Metazoa > Chordata > Actinopteri > Beloniformes > Adrianichthyidae > Oryzias > Oryzias sinensis. Next base: position 23,296,958 of record CM074500.1, read on the forward strand.
TCCATGTTTGTGAATGATGGTTACAGCTGCACATGTTTGCATGCTGCAGGATGAGTCAGAGAGGAGCAACAGCCAAACAATAGCCATAAATGAAAGGAGTATGGTTTCAAATTAACATTTAAAATACTAAACCTGATTTATCAATTGTGTTTAATGGCTGAAAATTCATAAATAAAGGAATAAACGAGCAACAACTAATGAAAGCAATCAAAGAAAGAAAAACATGCAAAATATGTCAACACAAACTCCGGACCACTTCAGTTTTGTAGGCCATAGCTTCTGCAGAGCCACAGTAGTTCATCAGAAATTCACCTTTGAGCCGTGGAAGGGACTGTTGGCATTGAGCAACGCCCGCCCCCCTTCCCGTTACCGAGAGCTTTCTGTGTACTTTGTCTCCTGCTATTTTACAGCCCCTCACATACTCTAATCCAACACTATCGCTGCAACAAGAATGGCAAGCAATATTCGAGCTATCCAGCCGTACAGTTCAGCAATGCAATCATTTTGCATAATATCTGGCCTTTAAAGCAAAGGCATTCCATCTAAAAAAATCCTCAAAATTCCATGTTTAGGGAAAAATGTGTATGCCTCTGCATGTTCTGCAGTTATGCAAAAAAACAAAACGGAGTGACAGCTTAGTTTGAGTCTAAATGTGAAGTCGGTCAATGGAAAATCCTTTTCTAAAACAATACTTTAACACGATTAACCAGGTTAGGGAAAAATAAGGTCCCTTTGTAGCAAACAAAATACATTTCTTAATGATAAGTATGGAAACCAAAAGAAAAAAATGGAAAACTGTTTTTTTACCTTCATTTGGAAGCAAACTACAAAAGTGCACTTAAGTAAGTAGTTCTCTCCCAAACTAGCAAAAGCTTCAATACTTACATAACCAATATTTATTTATCTTCCATAAACTGATGAGGACAATTGAGAATTTACAGTAAAATGGATGAAAGAATTGTTTCCACGGGTGTTAAGAACTAACCTGAGTACCGATCAGCAGGTAAGGGACGCTGGGGGCATATTCCTGCAGCTCCGGCACCCACTCCTCACGCACGTTCTGGAAACTGGCCGGGTTGACCACGGAGAAGCAGATGAGGAAGACATCGGTCATCGGGTAGGACAGCGGTCTCAACCGGTCGTAGTCCTCCTAAAACAAACAAAGATGGTGAATCTCTGGAGTCAGAGAGCAGACCTGCTTCATTTCTGTTCCCAACCGCCTAGAAGATGATTTCCCTTATCAGCTCTGATATTGGGCAGAAACACAAAGAGACAACAAAAGATGATGTTTTTTTTCCCCCCCCATTTTGGATTAATGGTTTCACCTTCTTAAAGGCTTAAAGGTGCAGCTGCAGAACATGACAACCACACACCGTTATGTCCGACTATTTTAGGGTGAAAGCAAAAAAAGACCAAATCACATTCAATAAAAAAAAAAAAAAAACAGCAACCCTTTGCCTGTGATCCATCTCACATTTTCTTCCGGCTGGCATTCAGAAAGCAGCAGGGAGAAACGCAGAATCAATGCCTCTCAGGTAATTGCAGATGACTCGGCCTCACGCAAACATGAGACAAACACAATCAGACAAGCAAACACTCGCACAACAGCGGATTCATGTTAGGGAGTTTGCTTTTTCAAATATAACTTTTTTTCTGTCTTCATCCTTCTCCATCCAGACGATTCCAAAGGTTTCACAGATTGTCTTCACAGCACAGCCTCATGTACTGATGGAGAGTTTGGCATTGACACCATTTTCTAAACTTCCTGGTGTGATATAATTGGTCTGGATCCAGCCAATTAAAACGCTCTGAATGATTCAAAAACGAACCATTCTGAAAAAAGAAATCTCTTTATTAACCCTTGATAATCTGAGCCTTTTTGAGCTTTTTCTTTTAATTATGGCTCGCAGCAGCAGTCACTGACTGCAAGGACCATATTTGTTTTCGCAGTTGAAACGACGACTTCGCCGCCTTTCAGCGAGAATGTGACCCCCGCCCCATGCTCGAAAAGTCACCAAAACGTAAAAATTTGCAATTTATCTCAGGTGTGTGCACGTTTTCATTTTCATCGTCAACCCCGAGGCGAGACTAAAACATAAAATGGTTGCTATGGAGATAAAATCAACAGAAAAGCTGCCATTTTGAAAAAAGTGTTTTTTACTAACTTATAACATATAGCTCTCACCAACGGAGCAATCTGTTTTTCTGAGTCAGTTGATGATGCTGATTGCTATGCTAGCACTTTTAGCCACATTAGCATAGTTAGCATTATTAGCATAATTAGCATTTTAGGTAATGTGTTTTTCTGAATCAGTTGATGATGCTGATCGCAATGCTAGCAATTTTAGCCACATTAGCATAGTTAGCATTATTAGCATATGCAGCTTTGACTAGCCCTCATCAAAGGTGGGCGGTGAGGGCGGTGAGGGTGGCAGTGGTGCGTAGAGTGGGATGTGGAAGGCGGGTTGCGTCTGTTCATACAACGCCGCTTGCGGCTTTAATTATTTTACAGTTTGCTCTAATACTTTACCATTAAAACTGTTTTTTTGTGTGGCAATAATCCCAGCTTCTATATTTTACTAATAGTTTTCAATATATTACATAGGCCTGCACAATAAATCGCTAATATATCGTTATCTGGAGATCAAGCTGTGCTATATGCATATCATAAAATCGGTAACCTTAAATGAGCTAAAACAATCTTATGGCAGCTTGAAGTATTTAACGAATCAAATAAATCCATTTATGCATTTGACCACAAGGATGGAGCACTTTGATGTTGGATGCTCGCCTCCTATGTAGACGAGGGTCATTTGGAGTGTAATTTAAGTTATTTAATTTAAACTGTTGTATGTTTTTGGTTGTTTTACTATTTGTTCATGTATCTCAATGATATCGTCATCGCAATATAGACCACTCATATCAGGAAATTAGTCTTCCTCATATCGTGCAGCCCTAATATTACAAAATAATTCCACAATCAACCTGAAACTCCAAAAAACTCAATTCGAGTTGTAGATTTCATCTTTTTTTTTTTACTACAAAAGCCACAAAAAAATGATATCAAACAGGTTTAATATTTTACAACAATGACCAAACATCCAGAGAGATAATAAAAGTGAACGAATCCACAAAGTAAATACGAGATAAAAAAAAAAGAGAGAAAGGTCTAAATAAAAAGAGTTCCACTCAAAGGGTTTATTCCAAGCAGAATCAAAAATGTGTCACAACTCTTGTTATGTTTGTAAGAAACCAAAAAGTTCAAAGCTAAAAAGTGTAGATTTTGAATGAAAACTATACTAAGGGCCAGTTCAGCTGATGTGATTGGCTAATGCACAGGTGAGTCCAGAGACTTCTGAGGGATAAGAAATGATCCGATGTTTAGTTTCACATTTCAGAATAGGACTGAATCTACAGAAACGCTTGAACCTCTTTGGATAGCCCAAACATTAACTACTGAGGAGGTTAAAGGAATTTTCCAAAATAAGTTTTGTCTCCGCTTTCACTTCTTCAAGTCAGTGGGTTTTTTTTTTTTGGTTTTTTTCTGCTGCCTCGACAAAACCTCCAAAGAAGAGGCTGAACTGTAGGAAAGAAGCAGTGCGTCTGGCAAATCTGTTCCATCACACAATGTATGGAGGGGAGTCCAGCTGCTGCTTTAATTATGGTTTTCTTCAGGCTGTCAGCCTAAAAAATTAAAATAAAAAATGCTGTACATCTAAGGTTAAAGAGGTAGTTTGGGGCAAAGAGAGATTTGAGGATAGACTTCTATTCAACTTTGTTAAAATTGTTCATGTGTTCCTCAGGAGCTGAGTTTTGGTTTCACAGGTCTGTTTCAGTTTTAATTTTGTTTTTTTCCTTGCAGTGTTACTCACTCAGTACTCTTCCTTCTGCTATTTTTAGCTATGTTGGTAAATTTCGACATATTTTTGGTATGCATCCAGTGTAAATTTGCTGAGAAATTTTTGTAGAATTTGTTGCATCACCATAGCAACAGATACTTTATGTGTGGAAGAGAAGCTCATTGCCATTAAAAAACAAAAAAACCCAAAAGCCTCACTCATCTGAAGAGAAGAGGGGGAGGTTTTGGTGGACTACATCTCTAGCCAAGAGATGAACACGTTTGAAGCTTTGATGGAGAAACATGTACAACTGCCCAAACCAAACCATCTGTTTTTAACCACAACGGGGGCTAGAAAGGAACAGCACCAAAAGGAAAAGTGCAGGGATTATGGAGCCTCTTTATAGCAATTGGTGTCATCTAGATTATGTAAACCTGCAGGAGAAGATTGGTCATTGTTTGGGCAACAGGGGATTTAACCCTCTAAAGCCCACTAATTTAAACAGTTGACAGAAAACTTCCATTTATAGAATGAAGGAAAAATGCATCTGGTCTGGTCTGCATCTGCCCCATATGCAGGTCGAACAGCTGTTTTTTTTTTGCAGTTTGGCATCAACTCAAAAAACGGATTTTATAACACTGCAGAAGAAAAGTGGGCCAAAGTTGAAACAGTATTACACCTATTTGTGACAAAAATAACTGCATTTGTTTAATTTTTGCCCCATATCATCACACTCTCACCGCCGGGTTTAACTGTTGCCCCATACCATCACACTCTCACCCCTGGGTTTAACTGTTGCCCCATATCATCACACTCTCACCGCCGGGTTTAACTGTTGCCCCATACCATCACACTTTCACCGCCAGATTAAATTGGTGCCCCATACCATCACACTCTCACCCCTGGGTTTAACTGTTGCCCCATATCATCACACTTTCACCGCCAGATTTAACTGTTGCTCCGATATTCTTTTTCCAAAGTGCCGTTAGTTTTCCTCCAGATGTAACTAAACACACATTTGACAAAAATCTTTTTTCCTCTTCTGAATCTTCCGAATTCTGGGGAACAATCCAGATGTTTTTGTCAAATGTGAGGCTTGCATTTGTGTTAACTTTTGTTCAACAAAACAGGACTTGAGGAGACTGGAATAGAGTGACCTGGTGTGAGGGCTTCAACTTTTTTTTTTTAATGGACTGGGTCAAAATGTGAACCGTTTTAAAGAACGGATCATGCTGCTGTGCATCAACAGCAGATAACTCGTCTTATCTGTCTGTGTTTGTGTCCTTTCTCCTGAGCCCTGCAGTTTAATGTAAGCAGAGAGACTCGTGTCCGCCCTGCTTCTTTAGTTCAACATTGACTGGTTACCAAAAACAACAAACGCACAATCTGGTTGAAGGGACATTTATGTTTCGGAGTTTAACGCTTCATCCAGATGCGTTTACGGTCCCGCTGCTGTTAAAGAGTTTAGTATGACAGATTCATGTTCCACAAAGTTATCTTTGTTCGTGAGATTCCACAGTTCATGAGTACCTTGCTAATAAAGCTGGAGTTTACTGTAAATACAATTGGAGGAAGAAGAGAAAACATAAATAAGAGCAGATCGGAAGCTAAAATATAATCCTTCATTTCTCTATACACATCTGTACGTTTCCGCCGAGGCGTTTGGCTCCATCTCTGTACTGTTGACTCAGTGACATATGAGACCTATGATATCAATGAGTCATTCCCTCCCCCTCGACCCCCTTCCCTCACTGCCTCCCACACTCATTACCTCTTTACTCTCCTTTCACCCCTTTGGGACTCGCCTCTGCAGACAAAGCCAGAATGTGGCACCAGTTTTCAGTTCAGGAGAACAAATCTGAACTCTGAGAATAAAAAAAGCAACACCTCACTCGGTCTTTTTCATCTTTTGCTCTTGATGGGTTAGCTGTAATTTTACCCCCTAAGATCTCTGCAGTTCACAACAGTGAAGGAGAAGGTGCTCCTCTCTTGCATGCAGCAATGCAGCAATGTGTGCAGGCAGAGGGAATGATGGGAAAGCCGGGAACCCGGACTCTGTGATGCGTCTGTTCCGGACAAACCTGAGAGACTCACCGAATGACGCATTTTCAGATTATGATGCCTCAGAAATGTTTCTATTGGGTTTACCACAAAAAAAACAACAAAAAAAACAGGCAGTTCTGCTCTTAACCAGATCAGTTTAGACTTCTGAACCCTTCAAGCTCAGTCTGGGTTTTGTTGCTTGATAACTGTCGTCAAAGGCAGATGAAGTAAATTTCGGATTTTTAAAGTGTTCTTAATTAGGGATGTTCGGATTCTTTTAACTTTGGTAGGTCTAGTGTTTACCGCCACTCGCCTTTTGGCTAAACCTGTTTGAAGTGTGCGTGCAGCTGAACTTTCAGTGTGGTGACGGCTGTATCAACGTGGTGAGAAAGTGTCACAGCACTGAAGCTTATGTCATGAACACCGACGCATTGTGGTCATGTCAGACTGATAGACAGAAAGGTTCCCTTTCGTCACTGTGCCACTTTTATCAGGACTCAAAGGGTTTCATCATTATTCCATTATATGGTCTTCAACAAATGGAGTAGCTACTGTAAATCCTGCAGACAAAACTCTGATCTTTTCAGTAAGTATAAGCAATTTGTTTTTCATTAGGATAAATGTTTGCAAATCAAAGGATGCTCTCAGAGATGCACTGACTAGGGATTTGTTGAGGACAACAGATTTCATTTAGGTTAAGTACAAGAAAAGATATTTTAGCCGTAGCTTAATTCAATTGAATTTTATTTATATAGCCCAATATTCACAACAATAGCCGTCTCAATAGGCTTCATACTGGTAATTGTGTAATAAACATGAATCATAAAGAACATAAAGTCATAGAATTCAATAGATATTGGCTAAACTAAACAGACTAAACTAAACTGGCATCTCTGCCCTTAGACCCTCCTTCTCGGTAAGGAAAAACTCCTGAAAAATTAACGGATTCTGGAAAAAAAAGAAAAAACTTCAGGGGTGTCCACATGAAGGAGGGATCCTCCCCCAGGAACGACAGGCGATGTACCAGAACTCTTAGAGAAGAATTAACTTATCTAACTCTACAACTACAGCCATGTCTGACTTTTAAAGTGTGATGGATAAGTAAAGCGGTTTGAGCAGCTGCTTAAAGTCACGTGACACGTCAAGACAGACGGATGTGGTGAACACAATCTGGTTGTTTTCCAAAATAAAACTTCCTTCAGTATCAGAAAATAAACGAAACAGAAATAACTAGGGCACGATGTGAGGAAAACTTGCAATATGCAATGTTAGTGATCAATATTGCGATACAAATATCTTGTGGTATATGAACAAATAGCAAAACAACCAAAAACATCATTCCCATTTCATTCCAACAGTTTCAAAATTATCCTCCAAATGACCCTCGTTGGCATAGGAGACGAACATCTAAGATAAAAGGGTTCCATCCGATTGGTCAACAACGTGAAAGCGTCCATCTGATTGGTCAAATGCATAAATGGATGCATTTGATTCGTTAAATACTTTATGCTGCCAGAAGATTGTTTTAGCACATTTAAGGAAAATATTTATTGCAATTTTCGCCGGCTTTTGCGATATGGGTATTGCACAGCTTGATGGGGCGATAACGATAAATTTGCGATAAATTGTGCAGGCCTAGAAATAATCAAAGTTAGTGCATGCACTTTTTTTCTGTCTGCGGCCCAGTGGGGACCACTGATGTGGAAAGTACGCTAGGTGGGTCACAAGTATCTGGGCTCTCAGCAACGGAAAGGGGAAGAGGGCGAGATTGCTGTGTGACAACTGTCCCGCCCACATCTCAGAGGTGAATTTCAGATGAACTACTAGAAACTATGTCCGAGAAGACCACACTGACTTTTAGATTTTGGCTACAAACAGTATAATCATAAATAAAAGACCACAAGAACGGTTTTCCATCGGACCAAAACATGATCAAAGAGGTACTTTAAGTATATTCCTTCATTTTTCACAGTTTCTAAAATGTGTATCCAACAGACCAATGAGGTGGTGGATGGCGAAGGCAAGCAGAGTGGAGGCCTGGACACGTTGGGGGTTACTGCCTCTCAGCCAGGAGGCCGTAAGCAGAGGGAGGCTGGACACTCGTCCCCACGTGTGGTCGAATGAGACGCGTCACATTACAGAGGCAGCACTGGCGCGCTAAAGAAAGACATCAAGACTATTTTGCCTCACAGCTGCGGTGGTGAGGCAAACAGATCTACTGGATTTTCAGAATAAAACACCACACACCAAGTCTGCAGCACAGGACTGTCAGTAACACTGCTACCTCAGACATGCTACGCTTCAGGTCATCTGAAAGTTGAACTTTTGTTACAACTGGGGGGGGGGGCGTCAGTAAATCCAAGAAAAAAAGGATTAGAACTTTTATTGGAAAGAGAAATGCAAGATGTAACATTTCACCAATGTTCAGTTTTAACAGGAGCCTATGAAGATTGCAGTGTGGCTCTTGTGCTCATCTGACTGAACATCGAAAAAATGAAATATGACTCAGCCATCTAACCAGGAAACCACAATCTATGTAAAATAAGATCAAACCTCATAGCAGCGCTCTTATAAACTGTTACAACTGTAAAAAGATTCTCTACTAAGGGCTGAAATCTAATACTAGAGCCCCACTTTATTGAACGGACAACAAAATGCAAGAATCTTGTAGATAATGTTGGCCTCCAAGGCCTTTAAAGGCCTGTTCACACCGGGACGAATTTCACCCGCGATTTTTGCCGACGTTTAACGCCTCGTGACTAAACAAAGGGCACCAATGTGAGTGTGCACACCAACGCGAAAAAACGCCACGCGTCAAAGCGTCACTTTTTAAAAAACTCCTCGGGTTCGTTTTTTTGGTTCGACGCGTTGCGTTGAAATCTATTCGACCAATGAGAATGGCGCTTTTGCACACGTGTCTGGAGCTTCTGAAGTTACAGTAAAACACAACTTGGGGGCGCTCAAACACAAAACTGCCTTGCTGAGCACACATACCAGCGAAGAAGATAGACGCCAAGTAGCGTCTACACTGCCGCGACGAAATAATAACGGACATTCTAAAATATCCCCGAACCAAACACCAGTTGGAGCTACTGGTGCTTGAAATATTCATGTTTTCTTTGTATGATTCTGACAAGCGCGTAAATACTTGCTCTCTTCTTCTGAGGGAAAAGCGGGTTTAAGAAGCGTAAAGTTACGCAGCGCCACCTTGTGTACAGGAGTATTTCTGTTTACATTAAGCGCCATCTAATGTCAGGGAATGAAATTGCATGTTCGCTCGGCTCATCGTCAGCGAAAATCGCCTGGGTGTGAACACAAAAAACGTGGCGAAAAACGCTGGCGAATAACGCCTGGCGAATATTCGTCCCGGTGTGAACGGGCCTTAACAGCTTTGTTAGGAGTTGGTGAAGTGAAAATGAGTGAAATTAAACTCTATTTATGGGAATGTCACATGACTTGCAATGTGCTGACTCGTGAGATGTGATTTCTGTGTGATGCTAAGTGAAAATTCTCAAAACTTTTTGTTGAGTTTTTCTTCTACTACTACTTAAAGTGGTGTTTTCTGGTGTTTTTTAACAGGATCTTGTGGCATTTTTCTATTGAACTACTGCCACTCTGCAGAAACAGTGACCTAGACCAGTGTTTTTCAACCAGTGTGCTAGTGTGCCGTGGGAGATGGTCAAGTGTGCCGTGGAAAATTGCCCTCATTAACTGATCTAAAAACATTTTCCATCTCCAGGAAATCAGCTCTTTGTTCATCCAAACAGGTCCTGATAAAACACTGAGTAGTTAGGAATATGACAGATCATAAAATACTTTTTTATTTGTGTTTATTTGATTCTATTAAAGACATTTTGATAAGAATGATGGTAACGCAATTTAGCTGCAGCTATAACTGTGTAAGGAAAAGTCCCGCCCCTTTAACTGTCTCCACCAATCATTCTTGAAGGCTTAATCACATGCCATCAGTCTGACCAATCAGAAGTGGTTAAAGTATTCACTTCCGCCCCGGAAGGTCTCCAGGATACGCTGAGAGACTCACGCCTCAAGGCTGGCTTGGGAACGCCGGGTCCCCCCAGAGGAGCTGGGATATGGCTGGGGTGAGGGAAGTCTGCCTGTCTGCTGCCCCCGGGACCCAGTCCCGGATAAGCGGAGGAAGATGGATGGATGGATGGATAAACAGACTAAACTAAACTGGCATCTCTGCCCTTAGACCTCCTTCTTCTCGGTAAGGAAAAACTCCTGAAAAAATTAACGGATTCTGGAAAAAAAAGAAGAAACTTCAGGGAGTCCACATGCTGAGGGACCCTCCCCCAGGAACCATAGGACAAAATTAGAACCTCTTAGAGAAGAATTAACTTATCTAACTCTACAACTACAACCATGTCCGACTTTTAAAGTGTGATGGATAAGTAAAGCGGTTTGAGCAGCTGCTTAAAGTCACGTGACACGTCAAGACAGACGGATGTGGTGAACACAATCTGGTTGTTTTCCAAAATAAAACTTCCTTCAGTATCAGAAAATAAACTAAACAGAAATAATTAGGGCTGCACGATATGAGGAAAACTTGCAATATGCAATGTTAGTGATCAATATTGTGATACAAATATCTTGTGGTATATGAACAAATAGCAAAACAACCAAAAACATCATTCCCATTTCATTCCAACAGTTTCAAAATTATCCTCCAAATGACCTTCGTTGGCATAGGAGACGAACATCTAAGATAAAAGGTCTCCCTCCGATTGATCAACGTAAATGCGTCCATTCGATTGGTCAAATGCATAAATGGATATATTTGATTCGCGAATACTTTATGCCGCCAGAAGATTGTTTTTTAGCACATTTAAGGAAAAATATTTATCATAATTTCACGGCTTTTATGAGTATGGGTATACTGCTTGATGGGGCGACACCATAAATTTATGGCAAATTGTGCAGGCTTCAGAAATAATCAACAAAGTTAGTGCATGCACTTTTTTTCTGTCTATGCTCCAGTGGGGACCACTGATGTGGAAAGTACGCTAGGTGGGTCACAAAGTATCTGGGCTCTCAGCAACGGAAAGGGGTAGAGGGCGAGATTGCTGGGTGACAACGTGTCCCGCCATATCTCAGAGGTGTGAATTTAGATGAACTACTAGAAACTATGTCCCAAGAAGACTACACTGACTTTAGATTTTACAAAACAGTATAATCATAAATAAAAGACCACAAGAACGGTTTTCCATCGGACCAAAACATGATCAAAGAGGTACTTTAAGTATATTCCTTCATTTTTCACAGTTTCTAAAATGTGTATCCAACAGACCAATGAGGTGGTGGATGGCGAAGGCAAGCAGAGTGGAGGCCCAGACATGCTAGTTACTGCCTCAGCCAGGAGGTCAGCAAGCAGAGGGAGTAAGGCTGGACACTCTGTCCCTCAGGTGGCCTAATGACGCGTCATATTACAGAGGCAGCACTGACGCTAAAGAAAAGACATTAAGACTATTTTGGCTCCTCACAGTTGCGGTGAGCAAACAGATCTACTGGATTTCAGAATAAATCACCACACACCAAGTCTGCAGCACAGGATCGTCAGTAACACTGCTACCTCAGACATGCTACGCTTCAGGTCATCTGAAAAGTTGAACTTTGTTGCATACAACTGGGGGCCAGTAAATCCAAGAAAAAGGATTAGAACTTTGCTGAAAGAGAAATCCAAGATGTAACAACATTTCCTCACCAATGTTCAAGTTTTAACAGGAGCCTATGAAGATTGCAGGTGGTTTTGAGTCACTCCTGACTGAACATCGAAAAAATGAAATATGACTCAGCCATCTAACCAGGAAACCACAATCTATGTAAAATAAGATCAAACCTCATAGCAGCGCTTTCTTATAAATCATTGTTACAACTTCGTAAAAAGATTTTCATTAAGGGTTGGGAAATTCAATACTAGAGACCTACTTTATTGAACGACAACAAAATGCAAGAATCTTGTAGATAATAAAAGTTATTCTCCAAGGCCTTAGCGTCTGAAATTCATTACTCGGTGGACGACTTTGGGGTCACGATTTTGCAGATTTTACCGGCAGGATCAAAAACAAAGGGCACCAATGTGAGCGTGCACACTGACGCCAACAAACGCTTTCACGCGCCGTGTCACTTTTAAAAAACGTCAGTTCGCTTTTTTTAGTTTGACGCACACGCTGAAATCGCATTCGACCAATGAGAATGGCGCTTTTGCACACGGTTCGGAGTCGAAGTTGGCAGTAAAACACAACTTGGGGGGGCGCTCAAAACACAAAACTGCTCTTTGCTGAGCAGATATACTAGCGTAATAAAGATAGACGCAGCGGCTACCACACCGTCGTTAAAGAAATAATGACGGACATTCTAAAATATTCTCAACCAAACACTCAGCGTTGAGCTACTGGTGCTTGAAATATTCATGTTTTGTTTGATTCGACAAGCTGCCGGTGAAATACTTGCTCTTCTGAGGAAAAGGAAGTTTGGTTAGTTGCAGAATTTACGCAGAAGCGCCACCTTGTGTAACAGGAGTGGTTCTGTTTTGTTATTGCGCTACCATCTAACGTCAGGGAATGAAATCAAGATGTTCAAGCCGCTCATCAAGGTCAGCTTAAAATCGCCTGGGTGAACACATAAAAACGTGACATGAAAACGTAGCTGGCTTAACAACGGTTACGAATATTCGTCCGGTGTGAACGGGCTCTCAACAGCTTTGTTAGGAGCAGGTGAAAATGGAGTGAAATTAAACTCTATTTATGGAATGTCACATGACCTGCAATGTGCTGACTCGTGAGATGTGATTTCTGTGTGATGCTATGCAAATTTCTCAAAAACTTTTGTTGAGTTTTTCTTACTACTACTAGTTAAAAGTGGTGTTTTCTGGTGTTTTTAACAGGATCTTTGTGGTATTTTTTCTATTGAAGTACTGCCATTCTGCAGAAACAGTGACTCCAGACCAGTGTTTTTTCTAACCAGTGTGCCGTGGGAGATGGTCAAGTGTGCCCGGGAAAATTGCCCTCATTAACTGATCTAAAAACATTTTCATCTCCAGGAAATCAGCTCTTTGTTCATCCAAACAGGTCCTGATAAAACACTGAGTAGTTAGGAATATGAAAGATCATAAAATACTTTTTTATTTGTGCTTATTTGATTCTATTAAAGACATTTTGATAAGAATGACGGTACCTCCATTTAGCTGCAGCTATAACTGTTTTCTGAAAAGTCCCGAGCATTTACTGTTCTTCTTCCGGTTTTCAAACCCTACTGCGCATGTGCGAATGATTTATTCCGACCGAAATTGTGACCTTAGTGAACGTTTTTATATTCTGAAAACATTTTTCTGGGCCCATGTACACGGTTGGATTCTAATCCGACCATTGATCCCATCAAGATATTTTGTACATGTAACCGCGGCTTATGGCGTCGACTCGCAACGTGGCGGGGCCGTGGCATCACGATGGTGGTCTCTCCATCGGGATGTCAGTCACCCATCACGATGGACGATGATATCGTCCATCGGCACAACCCTAACCTAGACAGTTTTTTTTAATTTGGGCTAAAAACTGCATAATTGTTACTGGGAACAACAGATCAGAGTGGGTCTTTAATGAGTGACTGATTAGTTTAGAGACAACATGTGTTATGAAAATGCATAACAGCTCCATCTGAGAGGAACTGTATGGCGCTAACTCCAATTTTACATTATAGGAGTCATTTCTGCCTTTTACTGGCATACGTTTTCGTGAAGGTGTAAAGAAACTAGAGGAGCAGAACAGCATCTTCTTTTCATTCTCATCCAAAATTGAAAATTAAACTAATTATCATCTCACTTCCAGGCAGACAAAAGCTATGATCACCCGCTCTCAGCTTCCAATGAAAAGTCTGCGTTAATGTGCGTCTCCAGCTTCCATGTTCCAAATTTCTTGCATTCGCACGTTGCTACGCTAGTTTTTATAACCGTTTTCGGGCCCTATGTGCACAATGTGCGGCTATTGAACGTGCGTTGAAAGTAACACCAGGTTGAACTTTGACCAATCAGGGAATCAGGTTGGGGTAGCGACGTGTGGATGGCGTCCCTTTTTAATTCACGGAGGTTCAAACCGTTTCCCGGCTGGAATTCTACGACAGAGTCTTCCATATATGGGAATGGAGCCGTGACATAAATAGCCTGGAACAAGATTGACCAGATTTGCACCGCTTTGACATTTCACGCCTCTTCCATCTGTAGGTGGCGAACAAGCACTAGGAAACAGTAGAAAGAGAAGCTTGTCCAGTGTGAAGACCATGGGCTAAACGCATGTTTGACCCTAGTGCTATATTGTGGGGTCAGAATGACCCCACCCTTACATTGACGTGTTCTCCCTACCATGACAAAGGTGGATAAAGGTGGAAAGATTTCATGTAATCCATGGACACCAGTGAAGATCACAAATCATTGAAGAAAAAAGTTCAACACACTGTCTAGTGGGTCTAGATGACCCAACTCCCAACGTTAACAGGCCTCCAAGGCATGATAACACAAGGGTTAAGAATACCTGCTTAGCCTGTCACCCCTCTCACTTAAGTAACCCCACCCCCAGTTCCCCTCGTTCAACCTTCAGTTAAGTGGTGAAAGTAATTACAGGAGGAGCAGTCGAGTGTGTCAACTTCTGTTGTGCTGAGCTCACGAAGAGCGGCGGAACAGCAAAGCGGGGTTAACGGAGCATTGGGATACGGGTCACAGAACCGGAGTTCTTTCTCTGAAGGCGTTGCCATGGGCACCGCAGCACTGTAGCATCCACTTCCCTCCTATTGAGCGGCAGCAGCTGGAAGGATGGTGGATGAATAAGTAAAGGCTCTGCGATCTGCGCCGTCGTCATATTCAGACCAAACGGATCCATATGGAGCGGTCGGGAGGACGGGGCCTCAGGGGGGGGGGGGGGGGATGTGGCAGACAGCGGCAGGCGGGAGAGCGCCGTCATCAGCGGCGTTCAGCCCGAGCCCTGAAGTCATAGCAAATGCTGGCGTGTCCACACTGTGCTACTCTAGACTTCAGAGGACAGCAAAGGATTATGGGGGATCTCTTCTTGGGAACCCAAGAAGTAAAAGGGGAGCAGGCAGAGGCTTAGAAACATAAAGAAGGGAAAATGAAAGTAGCCGAGCAGAACTTCTCCTCCTCAGATGACTCCCCTCTGTCCTCCCCCACCTCCGCCAACCCATAACTCTCTCTTCCTCTTTCTGCTTCCGTCGCACTCTCCCCCTTTCTTTGGGGCACCAGGGGTCTTTGATCAGCCTCTCCAGCTATAAACATTACCAGCTGGCCTTGTGCTCCGCATGGCGAGGTCAGCCAAGTCGGGGACGGAGGAAGGGAAAGAGGGGGGGGGGGGGTCTTTTTCAGGAGCAGTAACCCGACTCTCGGCGACTGACGGCATCCACAGCAGACATCTGGGAGAACTTCTCCATTTCAGCGCCGCTCATAATCAGCTAAAAACAAACCCGGGGCTTTTCCACACGCCATGATCGAGCACGCCGCGACACACAATGAGGCCGGCTTCCTCTTTCTACAAGCAGAGATCGAAATAACACCTCTGTTATCTCCAGGAGGAGAACGGAGCTGCAGGTAGCAGACTGGACAGAAAGAAGGAAGGATTGGCTTCATATTTATCATTCCTGAATGAAAACGCATTATTTTTGGACAGAGTTTCCCTTTCAGACTTAGAGATCTGGTTCTAAAATGTGATTGGTTAAAGACCCAACCCAATGAAAATCACGTGTTTTGGTGTTTTTAACATGTTCTTGTGGCCTTTTTCTTATGATAGAGAACATAAAGAAAATTAAGCTTAAAAATAAATGTTTTAATAACCGTGTTTTCTGTTCTTTAAGTCACCCTTAAAGCCTTCACTTCCTTATAAAACCTGACTGCCTGAAATATGGATTCATTCTCTTTAATAATGTTGGAGTCATTTCTGGAGGTACATGGCTTTTTTTTTTTTTTGGTACAAGTTGCAAACAAGGTTGTGAGTTACAGGTATTGTGAACACGCTAACGTGGCTGACGTGTAGCGTGTTACACACAAGTTCTAGCTACTGTGAACGCAGTTAAAGAAGTCTGACTGACAGACGGACTTATCTCTGACTTTTGTCTAATGCGCCTTAACCCTTGGGCTATGTTGTGGGGTCAGAATGACCCCACCCTTACATTGACGTGTTATCCCTACCTTGACAAAGGTGGAAAGATTTCATGTAATCCATGGACACCAGTGAGGATCACAAATCATTGAAGAAACAAAATTATGCCTTGGAGGCACTTTAACGTTGGGAGTCGGGTCATCTGGACCCCACAAGACAGGTATCGGCTTGCACTGTCTTGTGGGGTCCAGATGACCCCACTCCCAACGTTAGCGTACCTTGGCCTGCTCCGCTCTATCCTGAGGCATCCGCCGTCAGACAAATGGATCCATGTACGTCTTTGTTTTCCTGGTCTGAGCTGGAATCTGCTGGATCTAAACTGTCCGGCTGGATAGATCTGATACCGCTCGCCTTTTTTGTTTCACCGGTAATGTTAGGTTGGGGGTGTGAAGGGCTGTGAGCCAGCAGGACCTGCCGCTCTACAGAAACTACAGTATGTCCTAAAAAGTGACACGTTTTTTTTTTTATTTTGGCTAAAAACGGCATAATTAGTAGACCTGTGGGAACGTTTTCCAACAGATCAATAGATGATCGGAATGGGAGTTTAGGAAAACCCAGAAAAGCTCCACAACATGTGCAGCTTCTGAAAAAGCTCTGAGAAAATAGCTGCTGGCCCTCATCAAACCCATAATCGTGTTTTTTCTAACTTCCTTCCTCTTGGGAGTCTGTTGCAAGGTCTAATTGTCAAGACGTTGAAGTTGTGCAAGTTTTGATGCCTCAGTCTAGATGTTGATTTACTGCAATGGCGCCCTACGAGGCCTTTTGGAGTCGTCCTTTTAGCACGCAGCTGTCGGTCTGCAGGACAGAGACGCACAACGCTTGTGCACCAGAATCCAAGTGGACAAAAGAGGCAAACATGTTGCAGGAGCATTGAGGAATCCATGCAGAAAGGCTGAATCAGTTATCAATGCAACCAACAACCGCAGCTTTGCTCTGTCCGCGCTGAACTGCAGCCCGTCTGTGCCGTGTTTGTGTGTTTGTGCGCAGCCTTTAGTACAGTTTGACCGGCGCTGAATGACACGTTGTGGAGAAAGCGTCCAGGCTGTAAGCTGTAAAGTGTGTGACATCACTCCTGGACATTGGCGCCCTGTTCTCTGCATAATAGAACTATTGAGACCCCTTCAGTGCCACGGCCGGCCGGGCTGTGCCAGACTCTGGCGGCAAAGCCCTGGAAGGAATCCATCACCTGTTGCAGCTTCACAGACCCAATCTGAAGCCTGTTGGCGTCTTGGAGGGGGTGGGGGGTGGGAAAAGGGTGGTGGTGGGGTGAGTCAGGCTGTTATGATGAAAAGCTGCGGGAATCCTACCTGACCAGCTGTGTCATAGAGTCCCAACAGGTACTGCTTTCCTCCCACGTTGACGCTCACTGTGAGGGTGACAAAGAGAGGATGAGGGGGGAGGAAGGGTGGGGTGACGGGGGGGGGGGTCGCCCCCACCCGAAGGTGTTGTGCTGAAACAAGGGGTTTTGTTCACAGCAACAGATTAGCTGCAGTTTGAGGTAGACATGCAGGAACATCCCCCCCCAATGGGTTCGGCTGAAGGGCGCACCCAGCACCACACCGTCGTGACCCCCCCACCCCCGCGTGGGGTCGCTCCACGTACCTGCATAGTGGTCAAAGACCGTGGGCACGTACTCCTCGGGGAAGGCGTCGTTGGCGTAGCTCATCAGCAGACACGTCTTCCCCACCGCGCCGTCTCCCACCACGACGCACTTCAGCATGACGGTGCCGGTGATCGCAGACATGCTCCCGGCCGCTCTACCACCATCCTAGTCGGCTCTCCGGCTCCTCCGTCCTCCTGCGGCTGCTGCCGTGGGGCGGGCATCAGCAGCCACGGAGGCGGACTGCGCGGCTCTCCGAGCCCGGCTGGAGCCGCATCTCCCTCTGCGCCCAGATGCGACCTCCGCACTACGACGCGCGGTCTCCTCGACTCCCCCCCCACCCCTTCCAGCCACGGGGCGTCAGCTGCCTCGTCTGCTCCGCGTGCGTCGCTCCGCGGCGTTCTGAGCAGTGGCGGCTGCAGCTGCTGCACTCCGCGCGTCCCCGCCGGGCGGACCGATGACGTCATTTGAAAGACACCGAGCAGCTCTGACGGAAACGAACCGAGGACTTTGGAGCAAGTTTAGTGCGAACTGGCAATATTTAAAGTTAATTTCAGCTTCAAAAAATACAAAAGCTCAAAAACAATTAACATTTGTAAATCTTTTGGAATAATGACATAAGTTTACTCTCGCGTTTTGTCTTTTTATTTTGTCTATTTTTTTCTTTCTATGTTTAGTTCTATTTTCTTTATTTATTTTTTATTCCCTTTTGTGATTGTTGCTAATAATTAGATCTTCCTAAGGATGTAACACGTTTATTCTGAATTCAGAATTGTAATGTACATAATATGTGCATAATTGTTGCATTTGTTGTTCTGTATGTCGCAATTGTTCAATAAAAAATAAAAATAAAATAAAAAAAAAAGTTAGTGCGAACTGATCAGTCACTTGAGTCCAAACAGTCCCGACACACTGTCAGAAGAAGATCAACTTTTCAATGGGATCATTGTTTGATTACAGAAACATCACATTTAGATCATCCAGCCATTTCTAACTACTGTTGGGATTTTTATCAGAAACCTCTAAGTTTAGTCAAATATCAGCAGATTCTTTAACAGTCAAGACATTATTGAAATGTAAAGGATCAACGTGAGAGAATGATTACACCTGAGGAAGGAAAAAATAATAATTGAACAACTTAAATCTAATAAATCACCTGGAATAGATGGACTAACTTTCTCCCTTTTTTACATCAAGTGTTTTTTTTAGAAAGTATAGATAAAAACCTGCTTCCTCTATTGACTCAAGGCTTGGCAACCTTAATTCCAAAATCTGGAAAAGACACGTCATTCTTAGACAACCGGCGTCCAAAGTAGTTATTTCTGCCCATAAAATACTTATCTGTGAGTACAAAATATTTTTTGTGCCCAAAAAGTGATAATTTATTAACACAAAATACTAATTTGTGCCCCAAACAATAAAAATGAGAGTACAAAATACTTCATTTGTGGCCCTAAATTATTAGTCTGAGGGTACAACCTTTCTTTTGTCATGTCCAGGGCTCCATGGGATGAAAGTTTTTTCCAAGACTTTAATTTTTGACATTTAACTTTTAATTATCTCCAAGACATTCCACATTCATTTGTGTAAAACGTGCTCATTAAAGAAAGCAGGACTTAGTGGACTTAAGTTCTGAATTCAGCACCGTCTCTTCATCCACTCGCTGCTGGAACATGGTCTTCGTCACATATAGGTCAACCTCCATCATGTTTAACACTGGCTCTCCACGGGGGTGCGTCCATCCCCTCAGCCTGTTGCTGTACCCCGACCCGACTTCTGCTTTCAGGGACGGGGCGGAACATCTGGGTGGGAGGTGCAGGGACAAATGATCCGTCCTGTTGTGCAAAGTCTTCATCACTGATGAGGCATGAAACTCCTCCAGGAGCTGCATCTGTCAGCAAGCCTGTGTGGGTCCTCAGAGGGTCACCAGCACCCAGAACACAACGGGCTGAAGGTCAGAACCATTCTCCTCCCTCCCTCCTGCTACGCTCTGGAAGTGGATTTAGGTTTTTAGTTTGTCGGTGTAACAGATGACCTCACTTGTGCCCAAGTTCTCACATTCAACTGAGTGTTCAGGTGGAGGACATGTGCTTACAGCAGCAGAGCAGAGGATTGATGGAGGTGTCTGGATCCACAGATGGAGGCGCCTCAGGAGGAGGTGGGTGGAGCGATGTGACCTCCAAAGTGCAGCAGGCCAGGTGTGCTCAGTCTCCTTGTATTAGCGCACACACAAAGCTTGTCTCTTTACCAACGGCAAAGGAATGAGCACGCAGACACGTGCACGCCTCTGTCTTCCTTCATGTCTTGGCGTGGAGAGCAGTTGGCCTGCAGATCTGGGTCTGGGAAAGTGACCCGTCTGGATCTGGACCACACAGAAAGGAATCGGTCAGGTGTGCTGCCATTTATCAAGGTCTTTTACTTAGACTCCGACTCACCAGGTCTTTCTGCTGAAATATGTCCCTGCCAAAAGAAAAGGCTTCGCTGGAGCAATATTAGAACGATAAATGCACACGATTTTCAGAGACTTTTATATGAGAAAGAATTGGATGTTTTTTTTAAAGCCATTGCAGAAAGGTGAGTCAGTGTTTTGGGATGTACTGCTTAAGGCCCTCTGCTGCTGCTGCTGCTGCTGCTGCTTTGAATCAGCTGTGGGGTTTTCAACAAATATTGAATTTCAAAAAGTAGAAATGGATTTGACATTTTTAGGACAACCTTTTAGCTTGTTACACTCAGTTTAGTTCTAATATTTAAAGTATAAATGGTTTAGTTAAAAGTGTAATATTTACATTTTAATTTACTTATTTTAGTTAGTTGGATTTTGTCTTTTGTTTTTCCCGTCCATTTCTTAAAACTTTTTATCGTTTTAACTTATGTTTATTTAAAATATATGTTATGTCAAGCACCTTGTGCTCTCTGCATGTTGATGAAAAGTGCACCACAAGTTAGGTGATTGATAATGTTTGTATTTTTGTTATCATTAATACACTAAGCTAGAAGCTTAGTGTAGCTAAAGCGGGGCTGTCCATGTCTGGTTCTGCAGATCCACCCTGCCTCTTTTCCTTCTCTCCCTGCTCCGCTTCCTGATCAAATCTTGGATTGGTTCAGTCAGGCAGAACGCAAAAGCACCTGAGTGGGAGCAGTGGGTGTCTCTGCTGCCCCCTGCTGTTCACCCAAATCCCCCTGAGCTGAAATTTGAAGCGGGTCCCCTTAAACCGTGCAAACTCGCATGTCGTCCAACCAACTCATGAAAAGAATTTCTAAACGTCACCAGGGGCTTTTCTATTGTAAAGTTCAGCGAGCGCCGATTCAAATGTGTCTGACTTTGCTGGGTGTCTCTGCAAGCTCGTCTCTTCCTTGATAGTGTCTTAGTAGCTCAGAGACGTCCAATCAGCAGCAGAGGATCACATGACCAAGCAACAATCACCTCATACATGTGGAAGGAGGTGTTTCCTTCATTGTGCTGGACAAACAACACTAAGATAATGTGGAACTTCTTTGGGCTGATCTCTCCTCAACCACACAGAAATAAAAAGCGGGTAAATGGATTCATCCTTCTGTTCTATTAACATGATGCCACAGCGAAAATGTTCAGAAACAAGGACAATTGAAGCCCCCAGGGGCGCCCTCCTGACCAGCCCTCACTGGCTGGGTGGCTGCAAGTGAAACATTTATGGGAAAAAAAAAACACACACTTTTTCAAAACCGGCCAACTTTATTTCCAACATTTTTTACCAAGGAACTTCCCAGTGCTGCTCGAGGAGTTTGGATTGAGACTCCTCAGAGGAAATTAAATGTTGTAACTGCTACTAAGGGGGACTGTTTTGGGAAATTTAGAGACGACGGCCTCTTCCCAAGCCCCTCCCTCCCTGGTCAGTAACATTTCGTGAAGATTACTTGAACACAGGCTTTTGTACCCATACTGTGCAAAAATGTGAAAAATCACTAAAAATTTACAATTTGCCCCAAAATGGCCGCCAAGCCATAGGTCCCGTGGACATCCCATAATAATTTCAAAACTTCCTTTGGATGTCCTAGACACATGTTTTGGTTTCATTACTTGATTTATAACTTTGAGCTCATATTTTGGCCCCATTCATTTGTTTTTGATGGTTTCACCCATTATGATGTCATCACTTTGTGGGGTGGTTCAAACGCGATAACGAGAGTCACGACCTCATCCAAAGATCGGGTTTAACTTTACGTCTCCTGAGAGGGAAGTGAAGAACACTGGTCATCTTTTTACCAGGTGGGAGGAGTCAGACATTGAGCCAACAGGCTGGTGAGGCTGCATAACCATGAAGTAGTCATGATACCCCTGACAGCACCAACGGTTCGCATCACAACTGGATCAATGGTGATGGCCTGATCTGATCAAACTCTGTTCATTCTGTGGAATCATTTTCTGTTTTTACAATCTAGATTAATGAATGCACATTTCCAATCTGTGTGGGTGTTTTACTTGATTTATTTTAAGATTCAAACACAAGAAAGAAATCATGGCCGTGTCTTTTTGAGCTGGAAGCCCAAAATAGTTTAGTATACAGTGATCCCTTGATTATCGCGGGGGTTACGTTTCAAATAGAACCCGTGATAAGCAAAACCCGTGAAGTAGAAACCTTTATTTTTATTTATTATTATTATACAATGAAATTCACTATTATACATTGAAAAGAAAGAACAAACCATTTAACAGGCTAAATCAATTGTTTTTTTTAACAAATAAAGGTTACTAGGGTACTTTAGAAACGTTTTTTCAACAAATAACTTCTGTAGTGTGCTGTCAAATAATAATTTCAATCATCGAGAACAGAAGGCTTTAAATTGCGGAGATTAGCCCCGCCCACCGCGACCCGAGTGGATTAAACGGAGGAAAATTTAAAATGATTATGAAAAAAATAAAAAAGTACAGTGGGACAGATAGTGACTCCGGTCTTTTTCACTGCTCTTCATACTGAGCCGCTGCATCCTGACTCTGCTCTGCAGCGTTTTTTCCTTTTGAAGCCCGCGGTGCAGCTGCAGGTGTGTTTGTTCGGGAGAGGAACATAGTGATAGGCAGTTGTTGTCGCTCTTTTTTCTTCTTTGCTAAAGATCCTTATACACCGACATGCCACCATCGATTATGTTGGAGAACTGTAATGAACGGCTCATCAAAGGGTCCCATTCTTGAGCTACTCGCTGAGTGACTTTTTAGCCAATCAGAATGCAGAACACAATGCACAATCCAAATCCGTGAAGTAGCAAAACCGTGAAAAGTAAACCGTGATATAGCAAGGGATCACTGTAATTCAGTTTTTTATATTTAAGTTCTTCTTAGGGTCATTTCCTAGAAATGTCTCGGACAAAAATGTCTGGTTTACAAATGTAGGAAATTGACACCCAAAATATCTCGAGCTCTAGAAAAGAGAGATTTCAGATTTGTGAATGGGGTGTGTGGACGAATTCAATGTATTCATGTGCTGTGATGATTGGTGCATCCTTCAACAGTTCTCTTTCATCAAAACAAACCAGTTCTTTGAAGGTTTTTTATGACTTGATTATGAATTGACACTCTTAAAAATAGAAAAAAACAAAAAGGACAAAAGAAAAAAAGGCTTCAACTGAAGGCCCAGAACACATCCTAGTGGAACTCCTAGGGAGACAAATGATCTTTTACTTAAACATATTGAGATTCTTTGTCAATAGGTGAGGGATGTGTCCAGGTCTTAGGAAGACGGACAATACTGTTTGGTCTTTCTCTATGCCACAAGTGAGCTCGTACGCCCTTCTCACACCTTGAATGTTTTTCAATCGTCTGTTCAGGAGGACAACACCTCGTCTCTGCGGATGGACATGGAGCTTCAGCATTATCCTGCGTTCACGTGGGTGCGCATCTGTTCACCGAAACACCAACCTGCTTTTTCTGCTGCTGAAGAACCAGCAGAACAATACTGTTGGAAACAAGCCAGTGCTTTGTGTTTTTACAGGATGTCCATCTTTTCTCTGAATTTATACAGGATATATATATATGACAGAAAATTCCTTTTTTTTGTGAAGATTTTTTTAAACCCTTAGATGAAATCCATAAAAACAATTTTCCTATATAATTTTTTAATGTGGTATAAATAGTGTCAATTTTGATCCATTGGGTGTTTTAAGTTTTTGTTCACAACAATGTTAGTATAAGATTCTAAAATACTGACGAGTGGAAAAAAAGCTGCTCATTTACCCACTGTCTCAAGTTTGATCCACACATTTTTTTAACTTGATGTAACTGTATTTAAAAGAATTATCAACATAATATGCATTCTTTCAAAACAAAAAAAAGCCCTTACAAGAATTTTAGTTAAACTTTTCCCGCCAAAAGTGTTTTAGGGATTTAATGGAAGCAGCCATTTTGAAATAAGCAGGAAAAACTCCTCTGCTGCCTCAAGTGGAATGATGATGAACTACAGGGCAGAAAACAAATGGTTTTAAGGAAAGATTGGATCATAAAAAAGACGGTGTCTCAGAAACGCGTGTATCAAACACAATACAAATGCTTGTAGAGGGTAAAGACACCAAAGCGCTTAAGTGTCACACACTGATGGAGGCTCCACTGCCATTCGATGGCACAAACCTATAACTACCAGAATAATATGTGGGGTTGAGTGCTCCAGGAAACATTGACACATGGGTGGGTAAGACGGGAACTGAAGCTAAGATCAAAGGTTGACCGCTCTACTACTGCACCACAGTCCTGGATTAAAACTCCTGAAATGTAGCTGTATGGATAATGAGACTACTGATGATTTCATCTGCCGTTGTTCTTCATTCTACACGCTCAGTTCAGCAGCAGCTACAAAGTGTTCAAATAGCGAGATGCCGCATTCTAATCCCTGAACTGTGTGTTTGCTAAACATTAAAGTGTTTTGCTGTCTCCTCCTGAGGATGGAATAATATGAAGTCATATTCATGCCACCACGTTGCAAACAAAAAATCTAAGTTGCAAATAAAATCTTAAATATTTGATTTCAAATACCTCTTATATGCTTTCAGTTTATTTTCCAACTTTTTTTTTGCTTTCAATTTTTCTTTTTTGCTTTCAATGTTTTTTTTTTTGGCTTCAAAAAAGATTTTTACGTTTGCAACCCAAATGTTCTGGCATGCGTTGGGTGTCTCATCTTGCTATTTTCCTATCTTTGATTTTGCTCACGTAAGTTTCGGTTTAGCGTGAAACAGCTGCCATCAAACAGCCTGCGTTTGTGCTGCAAATGCAAAAATAGTTTTTGAAAGCAAAATAAATAAATAATTGAAAGCAAAAAAACATACAGTTGGAGTAGGCATCAGTTTCTTACATCACACCAGTATTGTAGAGGAAACTGTGCAGCTCAGAGGGGAAAACTAACGCTACATTCTCACCGGCCTGTGAATGCTTTATATGAGCATTTTGGCCTTCCACCTTCAAAGTCAGGCATTGAAAATTGATTCAGGTTGAACTTTGACCAATCAGGGGCTCGGATTTGGTAGTGACTTGTGATCCTGAAGGAGAAATGAAGTGTTCAGTGTGAACAGCATATGCTGAACGCGAGTCTTACGCCGGGTGTGAGCGTAGCTTCCCGGGTGTTAAGGGGTCTCCACCCTCCCGGGGTCTCCACCCTCCTGGCTGTTCTGGCTTCCTAGCTTTAAAGATTAAAATCAGGGAAAGCGTTGAGAGTAAACAGCAAACAAGCTAACAGTCTTGCTTTCATAGCACCAGGATGAGAAGTGACCGAGGTCAAAGGAAGTGTTGGGAGCCGTTTTTATTAGAAGATTTAACAGAGGTTGAACAGGAGTTCTGGATGATAAACCTGGCGTGCCGGATCAGGATGGGGTGGGTGTTGTGAAGCCGGCTCAGATGTTCTTCACTCAGCATTGAATCCTGACAGAAACAGCTTTGCATTCAGAGCTGTCACAAACCCACAGAAAAAACAAACATCTTCTTTTTAATCCTAAATCCTCAGTTTACAACTCTGAGTCAGGAGACAATCATCAGGTCAATCCCATCCTGCTGCCTGACAGGATGATTGGCATGTCAGCAAGAGGCTGATCTTCTTATTTGGTCGTTTTGTTGTTTTCGTCTGATTCTTGGCGGCAGAGGTCCTATCACTGTAGTGTTGCATTAAATCATCATACGGTACGCCGTTGCCATGGCAACCCAGAAACGCTTAGCCCAGCTGCTCGTTCTCGGGGCTCTTGGTGGGGCTCCGTGTAGCCGTCAGTCATTCAGTCGATGCGCGTGATTCTGCAGACGCTGCCTCCTGCTTCAGTCTGGGTTCCTACTGTCGTCATGGCGACCTGGTGTTTAACACCTGGACGGTCTTGCGGCCATAATGCCAGTAGCTGTAGCCCGACGCCGCGGTAGTCACAGCCGTAACATACCTGTAAGGAAAAGCATACTTCAATACCGACCTCAAACCATTTCTAATGATCGGTTTGGTGAGGAATCAACCATCAGCACATCAAAGGAAGGACCTGCACCGCTCTGGACCCGCAGATCTACCTGCCGACTCGGGCGTTTTAACAGTCTGATCAGCTCCACACACCTGATTTAGGTAATGGGCGCTATGCTCAGTGCTGTGACACTTTTCCGGTTAAAATGAAGACAGATAAGTTACAAAAAGACAAAGTTTGACAGCACATCCAGCTCCCATCGCTGATAAATAGATAAATAGAAATCCGTAAGTTTTCACACTTTTCCAAAAGACGTCGACATATGGAGGAAGTGGGTCATTCTTCTTCCCAAAGATCGCTTTTACTGTATTCCTGATGACCTGATGGAGCTGCAGGCGTTGAAGAACAGTCCCAGTCTTCTTGAAGGGAAAAACCAACATGTTTTTCAGAGTAGAAGTTGTGTGTGTTTGTTTTTTTACGCATAATTTGGCTATACTGTGTGTTCCGTATCCGTTGTGCCTTCTAAGTGAATTTCTTTTAAATGAATAGCAACGGCCACTAGAGGGCGCTGTAGTCGTGTGGATCAGTATTTGCCACTGACAGCACTGCAGAAGAAGAAGTGCGGCTCGGTCTAATGCCGGGTTTGGCTGAATTGTTCCAAAGCGACACAGAAGACGAAGAATTCAATGGATTTGAAGTGATATAAAGAGCATAGCTGATGTGTTAGCATGTTGTTTACGCTGTGATTATCTGATTCATATGTTGCACTAATAGAATAGATTAATTAACAGTTAGCATCAACACAGAGGGCCAAGTGCTGAGAGCATCTGAAGGCAAAAATCAACAGAAAGCCGAAAGTTGCAGTATAAACTGTATTTTTTGGAAAAAAGTCACAGTTTTTTTGCGTAGTTTGATTCGGGGTGTGACTTAAATGTGATTTAAAACAAAAAATTAAAGGCTTGTGTTTTCAATATTTTCCCACTAACAGGGCTAGAGGGCGCTGTCGATGTGTGGATCAGTGTTTGCTACAGACAGCAATGGAGAGGAAGAAGCGCCGCTCTGTCTTTTGCTGGGCTTGGTGGAAATGTTCAGAACCGTTAAAGTGTGACTTGTATATGATTTATTTCTTCTCTATTTTGCATTTAGGGTCTGAATTCCTTCACTACATAGTCTGCTATAAAGCCTACCATAAAGTGAGTTTGCCATTTTGTAATGCTGTTTGGAATCTACTTTGCAATTCCAAAATCCAGTGCCCTGGAAAAATTCCCAGAAGTCCCTTTGGAAAACTAGTGGGCATCGAGGCTCACCAGATTGGCGAACATAGACCACAATGCATTGTGTTTCAACAATTTTTGCAAAAATAAAGTATCTAAATGTATTATTTTAAATAAATAATCAACGTTTTCACGATCAGAACACAGTGGATTCATAAAAATCTCTGGCTCAGAATTAACGTTTCTGTTGGCTCAGCAGCGTTTAGGCTTAAGGGATCCCAAACGGCAGCACCAGAACGCAGACAGAACATTCCGGTCGGTTCAGGTTCACGGCTGCACCACAAACTGCAGCAGAACCACAGAGTACTTTTTTCTGTTCCGTAACGTCATCTCTGCAAACGCAAAGCAGATCAATCCTTTTTAGTCTGATTTGCATAAATAAGTGTAATAACATTCTAACATTCTCATGTAAATGCTTTGAACTCACAAACCGACTCAGACCTGAAAAAAAAAACAAGAACAGAGATGGACCGCCTGTCTGTGGCGGAACAGGCCTGTAAAGACAAGAATTTACCATAAACACTGAAGCAGGACGCTGTCTGTGAAGTGGAAGACGGGAGCTGCCAGCGACGCTGCCACCAGGCAGAGCTGGATGGCTGTGTTCACCTGGAGGAGACAGTCACAGGTTTAAAGGGAAGAAGAAAACCTCCGCAAAGCCACCACACCTCAAAGAATGAACATACAAAACAAAAAACAAAACCAAGTGTGAGTCTGGGAAGAAATCTAGGACTAAAGTCTGTCCCCACAGACAGGAGGAAGGTTGTTGAGTGAGTTGCTGGTTTGTCTAGACTTGTAAAAGACTCACTTCCTACAGAAAAACTAAAGTAGACAGGGATATGGTGTGAGTCCTGATGATCCTGCACTTTTTTCCAGAGGGATAGAGGTACCAACAGTGTGTGTCCCGGGTGGGTGGGGTCTGCAGCTATACGACCAGCCTTCCGTCTGACCCGGCTGTCATACACTGAGTCCTGTTGTTGGAGAGTTCCTCCCACAACCTCCTGTGCGGTTTTCCCCACAGTCCTTCCTGTCTGGTGTGGTGCAGCTCCCGTACCACACCATAGCACTCAGACCAAGGATGCTTTCTACGGGGGCTCTGTAGAAGTTTCCTAGTAGTTGCTTATACTCAGGAGAGACTTTTATGGGATTTCTTTCAACATACAGGCTCATATAATCATTTTTCTCCCACTAACCACTAGAGGGCGCTGTAGGTGAGTGTATCAGTATTTGCTTCTCACGGCAAAGCAGAAAAAGAAGCGCCGTCCAAAACAAACATGGAGGAGAATCTGATATTTCTCCTCCTGACCTTTATTTCTTTCTTATTTGCATGGAGACATTATAATTCGTTTTTTTTTCTTCTTTTTCCTCCTCCGACTATTCCAGGACAGCAAACCCTCAAACCGGGTGAGCGGGACGGAAGTCCTGCTGAAAGTCAGACGCAGCTCCAGCAGTAAAGGGTGAAGTTCCCAGAAGACAAACAAAAAGATTCTGAGTGATGTCATAAACCCAGACATGGAGACACGATTCCTGGTGTTTTTGCAGAACTCTTCCTCTCATCACAGTCTTTAGTCCATCGTAAAGGAGGTATTAGGTCAATGAGGCTAAAAACGTGAGCGTAGCTCCTCCCACACGCAGCAGGAGCGTCTAGTTTATCAACACGTTTTTGGATAAGCATTGAGCATCGGGTTTGAGCACATCAGAGAAGCAGCAGCAGACGTGAACCTGACATGTGAACGGCATGGGGCGTGACAAGCGTTGCACGTTTGTCCCAAAAGTGCGACTTTTACTCCAGATCCGGATCATAGGGTGTATGAGAAAAACCCCGTAATGTTGTATTTATGACATTTCTACAAATCAAATAGTGTGTTTCATTGCACCGCCATGATCTGTAAAACACCTGCAGACAGCTTCCATATGTCTATGAAACTAAATGTCATCCGGCACCTTTTCAATTCAAAATGATAGATTTTTCTGAGCTTACTATAAATCAAACACCAACTTCAGCCTCATATAACATGGTCTGACATAGAAGCGGTCTGTGGCTGAAAACAGTTGGTGTGGAGGACTGATGTGTTTCTGTGGAAAACCGTCATTTTTGCACCTTTTCTGCAGCAAACCTTCAAAGAAGAGCATCAGTTTGTGCACCAGGAGACCGACGGAACTGAAAATCTTCAGAATTGTACACCGATTGCAGAACGCAACCCTTATATCAGCTGAAGGGATTTCTACCAAATGCCATGTTTACAGTATTTCTTATGACCAAACCGTGAAATGCAGCCTCCCAGGCTGGAGGTCAGACACTCCTCCATGAGGACACAACCACGGGATTAACCTGAAGGAGTTCTCCAAAGATCTGCTGGTCGAATAACTGTTTTTTCCCGTTTTTAAAAGAGATAAATGTGTTCAGACAGAAGGGGGGGGGGGGGTCTCACCTTACTGAAGAGGGTGGGCTTGAGCTGGGCTGTGGTGTAGCAGGGGTTAAAAAACTTACTGAGGGTCACCTGAGAGACAGGAGGAGAAGAAAATGAAAGGAAGGAAGAAGCAAAGTGTCCCTGAGTGTGTTCTTGTGTACCGTTTTGTGTTACATTATGTACATTTCTGACGAGCTGATGTCATGTTTGAGGTTTGACGGCTTCTTTAAATCAGGAGGTTCCAGAACAAAACCGTCAGTTCATTTCGTTTACATGAACACATCCTTAAACATTGAGATTCAAACTAAATACTTTTTTTTGTGACTGACTTTGAGCCTTAACTCTGGCTGAAATCCGCCTGAACTTACCAACTCTGGGTATGTTGGTTCCAAAAGACCGGATATGAGTTGGCGTAATTACGCTCAACTTGGTAACCCTGGGTTAATGCACGTGCACAGTAGGTACATAAAGACATTCTCAATGGATCGCCGATTTCCGGAGTCACCATGGAAACACGTGGAGAAAAAAAGAGAGCGCTATACTTTAGTGAGACGGAGTCGGAGATTATAATGACGGCGTATGAAGACCCATCAAAAAACTAATACGGCTGCATCATCAGCAAAAGAAAGAGTTTCTGCTTGGAGAAAAAGAACTGACAAAGTAAACGCACGAGTTTCTATATCTATACACACATATATATACACACAACTTATCAAACTTAAATGAATTACTTCAATTGGTAACAAATTGAGTTAAATTTATTTAACCTAATTTCCTACGTCTTTACAACTTAATTAGTGTTTATACAACTCAAATTTACATATTTATCTAACTAAATGTCATATTACTCCAATTCAATTAAATGTTTTTCCATCTTAATTTATTGTAGTTCTAGAACTCTAATATGTTTAAGTTAGAGGCTGCAGCTATACTCATTTGTATAAAGTTAAAATAAATGATAGTGTGGATTTATAATATATACTATGCATTTAACTTTCATGACTGACTGTATCTTCAGTTCTATTACCATACTGCTGCAGTAGTGGTGCTAAATAACCTCATCATCCTCTCCCTCTCTCTCACTCATGGTGCAGAACAAATTAAACATAACAGGAAAAAAATAATTGACAAAAACACAGTAAAACAGCTAAACAACTAAACACATTTGGTCAAAAACCCACACTTAGACCCGAATCTGTCCAGACAGGCAAAAGGAATGGTATCCTACAATTCTGTTCTGCCGATCTAACAGCAGCATCAAAGCTAACCTACTTCTATTGAATTAATTTGAATGAAAGTGTATCAATTCATCTGATAACTACGTGTTATTTTTGATTTATTTTAACCGAAGCAAATAATTAAGTTAGATTAATTTAAAATAGTTTATCTTCCAACATCCATACGTGGTCTATTCACCTCTCAAGCGAAGAAAAGTATTCTCTCTGAGCTTCTTCATCCACTTAATCATCTTTCAAATGGACACGCCTATGCTGCTTTCACCTCTGAAAACAAACTAACTCTTCAACTAAATCTCCCAGCCCAGACCAGGTTATGTTCAGTATATGAGCGTTATGGGAACTAAGCATACCCTGAAACATACCTCTGGTTTTGGAACTTAAAGCTAAAAAAATTATCAAATTATCCTCAAACCTACCGTGGTAACTAGCATAACATGCTTTTTGGAATACCCCCCAGGTTTTTGAAGAAGTCTACTTTCTCTCAATAGAGAAATCCACAAATGATTCCAAATATAATTTCAAAGCTTCATTTTGTGTTTGGTCCAGTCATTTTTGTATCATGTGCAAACACTAATGATTGGTTTTTACAGTAGAACGCATTGACAAAACCCTCCCAATCATTTCAAACGGACTTCATCGGTTTCAGTCAAACATTTTCAAAATAAAAGATGCTGAGCATCGTTTAGAGTAAGAGGAACTTCTTACCGGTGGGGGAACGGTCTTGTATCTGACCCAGAAGACGGCGGCTATCAAACCAACGTCTCTGAAAATCACCAGAGCTGTCAATGGGGCTGAAACAGAGAGACATCCACACATGACAAAGGAGCACAGCTATTCAGAGAGGAACAAAATACGAGCGTGACCACGAGTACGCTGCCAGACTCCTACCTGGAATAAGCTCGTCGTAGGTGAGGCTGACGTATAAAATACTGATGAGAATCTTGTCTGCCAGCGGATCTAGAGCGCTGCCCAGGCGTCGACTTCTGAGTACACCGCTTCAGCAATGTAGTCAGTCTAACCGAAGCGCACGCCATTAAGTATCACAAACAGGAAGCGTTCACAGGTCAGAATCCAGCTTCTTCAAAGCGCGTGTTAGCACCCGCCTTACAGGTCTGTGGCTCCAGCCAGCACGAACAAAGCCAGACTGAGGTCAAAGCGCTGCTGGACGACCAGGTGACCCAGGAAGGGAGCCAGCAGAATCCGGCACACGCACAGCAGGTTTGGGATCGTCCACGGGTTCTCATACTGTCGGAAGACAAGAAACAATTGAAGGGTGGAAGGAAACGTACTAAAGATACTTAATCTCTGAATGCTGCGCCTGATTCTGAACACAACAGTTGGACTACTTATTTCCCCTGCTTCATTTCTTAGTTTTTTAGTTAGCTTCTACGTCACAACTAAAGGCTTTTTCTGACTGACTTTTTTCGTCTGCTCCTGCTTCACAATGTTTGGCATTAGAAAAATACTCCGAAATGCAATTTTTAGATCAATTTTCTACGTAAACATGTCCTCCGTCATCAGGAAACCATTTTTTATCTGAGTGGGTGCCAACAGCATTACTCAGACATTAAATCTACAGTTTTCCAATGTAGAGTCTATTCAGAGCAGAGGTTTAGCTTCTTCTAAACCCCAAAAAGATCCAGATTACCTGGAGTTTCAGTACCAGAACAGGTGAGACGTGCTGCGCTGTGATCTGCAATTCCTTTTTGGAGTACATGTCCCAATGGCCCCCCGACTATGCAGTGACTTTCCAGAGTGTAGAATCTCTCCATCCAGCTTTTATGGCATCCCCCTCTTATCAAGACTGGGATTTTTATCAAACTTTGTCTGAGATAAATGGGTTGGAATACATCAAAAGAAAGTAGGGCAAGATAAGTCGCCGTTTATCTGTTGGAGTTTTTATCTGGAGTCCTAAAACTTCAAGTTGTTTTTTTATGACGTAAAAAAGATAAATCCACGGAAAAGTCAGCCTTTGGCACAATAAGAGGGTTGGGTTACCCCAGTGATTCTCGAATAATGGGGATGCGATGCCAGGGGGGCCTGCGGTACTGGCGGTTTTAGGCACAGGTAATACGGGCAATTATCTGGGGCGCAAATTTAACAGGGGTGACATCGGCTCAGTGCTTGGAAAAAAATCTATGCCTCTATTGATTTCCTATTATCTGTTCTATCACAGAGTTTGTAACAGCCGGAAACTGTGAGTTTCCGTCCCTGCAGCTGCTCCTGTCACACACGGCCGCATGTGTGAGAACGAAAGGGGAGGGGCAGTGGGCTCAGGCTGCCAGGTGGAACGGCGCACAGGAAGAGCTGCAAGCGCTGGCTCTTATAAGAACACCGGATGATCGCGTATACTTTAGATTCCTCAGCTCATGCTAATAATAACAATATTTAAGAACGCCATTGTAGACATTTTACGACGGTCTTATTTTCCATCAATGTTTTCGCCTGTGGTTTAGTTAGGCCAGTATTTGACATAAAGACAACAGGTATAATGGTAAAAGCTGCGCTTTTGAAATCATCAATATAAATAAATCCATTTATTTAGAAAAAATCAAAATACTGTTTTAATTCGCTTTCTTCAGGACTGTTAAAAACATTAAATATATTGGTGCTGGGCTGTATATGATTTCACGTTAACCTTTTCACCCTATTTCATTCACTATTTATTAATATTTTTTAAGTCATGTCCTGTAACAATTTAATGGCCAGAAATTATTAATTTGAGGGAAAAGGTTTTTGTTTTGTTTTTAGAATGTCACATCCAGGGTTCCGTAGATTATGACTTGGCTTGGTCTGACTTCCGGGCTGTTGACTCGGTTAGGTTAAGATATTAATCAATAACTCAAACTCACCAGCTCTTTGAACTTGAACAGGCCTTGGCCCGGTTCCGCCCCCTCCTCCCGGTCTGTTGAAACCGGGGTGTCCGGAGTATCTGTGGTGAAAGGCAGTCCTGCGCTCCAAGGAGCAGCAAGGACGAGAACCCGGCACTCGACCTCCCGTGACCTCCTATCCAGTGCTCGAGCACAGCTCCGCGTGCGTGACAGGGTGTCAGTTTTACCTGTTGGACTGCAGTCTGACACGCGCCACGGTGTCCCGTCCATTGATGACCGAGGAGCCGAGCGCCGCTCACCACACTCGGCGTTAATCTTGCGCGATCCGTGACAAGTGCGTGTCTAAGACGCCATGTCGCGGGCTCGAGGCGACACACACCCGCGAAGGGATCACGCGCAGCGGAGCGAAGCAAGGGAACCGAAATTCGCCCGAAACACGTCGCCGTCATCTTCACGCGCCAGACAGACCTGCTGCCCGCGCGGGCATCGCGACTCTACCTGCGCTCGCTCTCAAAGCTCAAGCGAACCTCGCTCAAACCTGCAGGCTGCCATGCTGCCGTAAACGGATCCGGTGTCGTTAAATGTTTTTGTGTGTCCAGATGCTTTACGACAGCATGAAAATGTTCAGTCAGTACGTTACTTTTAAGTCTAAATCAAGTAACTGT
This sequence comes from Oryzias sinensis, assembly GCA_037389245.1. Taxonomy (NCBI): domain Eukaryota; kingdom Metazoa; phylum Chordata; class Actinopteri; order Beloniformes; family Adrianichthyidae; genus Oryzias; species Oryzias sinensis. The sequence continues at coordinate 23,331,419 of CM074500.1, forward strand.
TAGAACATAGATATATTTTACATATGTTACAATTATCGATTTTATTTTTTTAAATTAAAAAATAAATTAAATTACAAAAACAAGGTAAATTTCAAATAAAATGTATTGTAATCATCTCCATTTATAAGAATAAAAGCCAGTAAACATTTGTTCAAGAATATATATACAAATACTGTCTTTATTTAAAAGTGCACTTTACATTAAATAAACAAAACTAGATAATCTTTTATATTACTTATTAGGCCTAGAAACGTGTGAAATAAGAATAAATCCTGAAGAACATTGCCATTAAAAAAAAACACCTGAATTTTCCCAAACATTTTCAAAATTGTTTCTACAGCCCTTCAAGTCTAACTGATACTGGCCAGTTCAGACTCATCAAAAAGTGTTAATCTGCATCCTCTTTGTTTTATGTTACAGTTTTGCAGGCCCTAGCATGACCAACTCATATGAATTAATAAAATGCTTTCAAACATCAAGATAAATAGATTTGGGTTCATCTCAAACACTGGGACTTTGGTAATATGAAAAGTCTGCCATGTTTCTTCAATTGTGGTCTGATGGTTTGCAGTTGATAGCTTGGGTCCTTTTCTTCAGCAGGAAACCCTGCTCATTCAGGGAACTTAGGAGACCTTGAAAATCCGCCACCTGAAATGAATCAAAATTATGCAGAGTAAATATCAACCATATCAATAGGAAATATTATCGATTTTCATTGTTGAATAGTATACACGCATTTACTTAGAATACCTTGGTGTTCGGACCATAAATGCAGAAAGACACTTTGCTCAAAGAGGGGAAATGTCAGTGATCAAGACCTTTTTTTACAAAAAGGGAGGAGCAGAGATAAGAGTGAAGGGTGGGGAAGCACCCAAGTTAATTACATCTTTGTGGAGAAGTGATCTGAAATAGATCGGTGACTACAAAATCACTGCAGGGAAGAGTGCAGCCAGACAGAACAGGATGGTGATGAGGAGGGCAGAGCAAAGGAACAAGTGACTCGCCTTAAAAAAGTGCTGTGTAGTTGAAACAGGCTTTAGGAGATGAGGAAGTTCTTCCAATCCAGATGAATGGATAGTTACAGCTAAAGCGATCATGGGAGTGGAGCAATTTTGTTGTGATATTTGGAATTAGGAGAGCAGATTAAGAGACTTATTGGTGGAATGAAGAAGCTAAGAGAGTTTTAGAGGAAACGGTTTGTTAGCGAGACACTGGTCAGTGCTTTTTCTGTTGAAGAACGGAGCTGGAAGAAGGGTTAGGAGAAGGCTAACACGGGTTAACGACAGCTTTTAGCCTGGATGAAATATAAACCATATGGAAACGCTGCAATTCGTATCCCACAAAGACGAACAAGCGTGGAATAACATCAGCCTTTATTTAGTCGGGACACGACTCAAACACAAATCCACGTGATTGTTTGAACGGTTTCTAAGGACTGAGCGACATTTCTGCTTTGGAAAGCTCACACAGCGGCTTGAAATCGAGCTCTGCTCGACATACTGTTTCTGAGTCCGGCAGCCGCTAACCCAGAGCGGCGGGACGGATCGCAGTCCGAAGTCTCCCACACATAACAAAAACAAACAAAACGCAGCGCTAAGCATTTCAACCAAGGTTTCTGTTCAGAGACACAGCGTCTGCTTCGGTCCAACGGTCCAGACGCCACGGGACGTAAACGCCGCACCCTCGCAGAGGGGTGTAAGAGAGGGGAGAGGCGAAGAGCCAGCGGAAGCGCAGGGCGGAGCCTCGCTTCTCACTGGGTCCTGTTTGAGCTCCAAAGCTTTCTCTGGAGCAAAACACCGTCTATGCATGACGTTAAACTAGAGCAGCAGTGAACACTACGAATGAACGTGTTTATTCAACAACGGTGGCAGCCCAAATCGATCTTATCGAAAGAAATTCCTTGATCCTAATGAGTCTGATCGGGCAGACTATTTTGAACGCGGTTTACATGACGATTTTCTTCTGCAGGATCAGTATGCTCTTTTCGATTACTGTTGTCCATGTAAACTAAAGATTGAACTCACTAAAACTACATTTTTAAACTTTTAAACATAAATATAAACAAAAAACAGACAGGAATATTATTCCAGAATAAATAAACTCAAACCTTAAATAACTTCAAATATTTTTCTCTCTATAAAAGACTTGGTCAAAATTAAAGAATATGAATATGCAGAACAAAAATTGTAAAGCCTGAAATAAAAAATGTGTGTTTTTCAGCCAAAAACCAAACTGTTTTCTTTTGCTCTGGTGTCGCTTTATCAGAGCTGGATTCCTGGCAAAAAACTGTTATTGTAAATATAATGTTTTCTGTGGTATTACAACATTAAAAACTAAACCCAAATACTTAATATCTTGAGATTACTCCAACAATATTTGGTGTTTTCCTAATTTTGTACGACACCAATACTAAAAATCCTTTCATAAACGTCTTTACATTCATAAACACATGATCTACTGTTTATTTATTTGTGATAAAGCCTGCAGCTGTTTTACTCTGCTTGCAGAGCAGAAAAACAACAAGATAACATTGTATTATATTACCCTTAAAAGAAAAACCTTTATCAGTTTTTTTTGTCAAATTTGTTTTGATCCTAATGATAATTTAGAGTTATGGTGTAAATTTTAAGTTTTATTTTTAAAATCTATACATTTTTAATACATTTACATATACATTTACATTTAGGCTAAAGTGTTCATGTTCCTCCATTTCTGTTCCTTTACCTTGATGTGGAGTGTATCCGCCATGGATCGAAGCGTCTGGAGGTCGAACTGCTTCTGGCCGGTCCTCTGAGCGTGGGAATGCAGCGCGTTGACCAGCCGCTTTGCAGCGCCGTTGGCTCATGCCGGAGCCGAGCTGCGAGCGCTCAAAGTCCAGGTTTCCCAGACCATCAGAATAGGTGTCAGCCAGACTGAAACACAAGAGCATGGAGGGAAGTGTGATCTGCGTCGTCACAAGCCGTGCTTATGAGGACAGCTAGCAGTACCGTGGGGCAAAAAACTATTTAGTTCTCCTCTAAAAAGATGAGAGAGGGTCAATTTTCATCACAAGTGTACTTCAACAATCAGAGAAAAAAATGAGAAACAAAAACAGAAAATCACATTGTCTGATATTTTTTTTTTGCGGCTTACAGACGCGCTCTTATGGATCGCGTAAGGATAACGCCAGAGTGTGTGAGCGGCGCTTGGCTCCTCGGTCATAAATGGACGGGACACCGTGGCGCGTGTCGGACTGCAGTCCAGCAGGTAAAACTGACATCCTTCTCACTCAAAAGGACTTTATTTGTCAATTATGGTGGAAAATAAGTATTTGGTCAATAACAAAAGTTCAAATCAATACTTTGTTATTTACCATTTGTTGGCAATGACAGCAGTCAAATGCTTTATTTAACTTTGACATTTAACTTGGTATTTTTGGGCCCATTCCTCCATAGACTCTAGAGCAGTGATGTTCTGAGGCTATCACTGGACAACGCAGACTTTCAACTCCCTCCAAAGATTTTCTATGCGGTTGAGAGTTGGATACTGGATGACCTTGAATGCTTCTTATGAAGCCACTCCTTCATTACCCGGCACCGTGTTTGGGATGGTTGGTTCATGCTGAAAGCATCTGCCGTGCTTCATCTCAGCTGGGGAGGTTTTCACTTAAAAATTGATTCACATGGCTCCATTATTCTTTCCTTACATGAAGGAAATGCTGGGTTATCATTAAAACAAAGTCTGATAAGCTGTTCTACGTTTTACAGTGGGCATGGTGTTCTTTGGCCGCAACTCAACATTCTTTCTCCTCAAACCACAATGAGTAGAGTTCTGCAGGTACTGTATTACTGATGCAGCCTTGAACCCACCTCTGCAGTTTTACTACCAGGTCCCCCTGTGTGGTTCTGATTTTGCTGTTAAGGATCATTTTGACCTCATCGTGGGTAAATGAATGAGGAGTTTCTCAGTGTATTCCAAAAGCTATTCTATTTCTAACAATTGCCCCACAGTTGATTTCTTCACACCAAGCTGCTAATGTTGCAGATTCAGTCTTCCCAGAATTGGTGCAGGTCACCAATTTGTTTTTGGTGTCCCTTCTAATAAGCTCCTTGTCTCAAGCACAGGAGAGTTTGAGTGTGACTGTTGGAGGTTGTGTAGGTGTCTTTAATAGCAGATATTCAAATGAGGAGCTAATGAGTAATGAGTGGAGGACAGATCCTCTTACAGAAGTTACGGGTCTGTAGAGAGCCAGAACTTGTTTGCTTGATGACCAAAGGATTTTATTACATCATACTAAATAGATTTTAAAATGTATAAATGGATTTTCATTTTTTCTCTTTTTCCTCATTTTGTCTCAAGTGTTGAGGTTTAATTTATATGAAATAACAGGCCTCATCTTGGGCGGGAGAACTCAAAACAATTTAGTATTGACTGAATACTTGATCAATATGACACCAAATAAAAATGGAAAGAATAAATCTGCCAAGTTTAAATATTCTACAGAAAATTAGTAGAATGATGCATACCCGTCAATAAAAGAACACTATCTGTGTATTTCTGTTCATACAAAAAGCCATTTTTCCATCAAATTAGAATTTCTATAGACCCTTTGCAGTGATGTCACATTTGCCTCGTTGTCCAGTCAGGCACAAATTATTTTGATACGTCCAACGGGTAAAATCTGTGACTTGCATCAACCTCATGGCTCAAAACCTCAAGATTCACATCTCATTCATCAGATTTCCATCAGATGAGACCCCAGACGTCTGTTCTGATTCAGTTTATCATTGAACATCACAGAAGGATTCCACTGCAACATTGGGCAGTGGACGCCATGCGCTTAATTTTCACCATAATTTGGTTCTTCTCAAAATGGTAGTGTGTTCGTTGAGGCGCTGTGACGTCATGTGCAGGTGGGGTATAGTAAAAAAAAAAAAGCTGTTGCTACCATCTCGGCTGTTATTTGCATCCACTCTATAAATAAACTGGAATCTTTTTGCAGGTCAGGAGTATGTATGAGACACTAGAGCCTTAAAACAGCCAAGCCAGCGACAAACTGCAGTGACAAATCGTTCACAATTCCAGACACTGACTGAAAAGCACCTTCAACTTCCTGAGTGGAGTGTAAAGACAGAGTGACAGCTGCTGCTACCTGTGCTTCATGATTTCCACCACATCCTCCGCATCGCCCCTGGTAGCCATTTCTCGGAGCTCTAGTTTTGCCCTCGCCTGCACAAAAGCAAACCGTTACCCCAGAGAATTACAGTACGGCACCATTCATCTTCTGTTTGGGAGCAACACGATCCATTGTGGAAGCCTACCTCAGTCAGCCGGATGAGAGACTCCAGCTGTCGGGTGGTGATGGGCGTGGAATCGGCTGAGCTGGCCTGAGATCTCAGGGACAGATAGAAATCCTGGAGGGTTTGGGCCGCTTCAGGGGACAGAGTGGGATGGACATACTGCCGAGCGTAGCTGATGTACTTCCTTAACAAGCATGCAGGAATCAGGTCCAGAGTTTGACCTGCAGGGACCTTCAAACAGACGTGGAACAGTGAGTCTGGAGAAAAGGATTAAAAGTTAGGCCATCAGTCCCGGTTTTGATCTATATTCCTCCAAGGTCTGTGACGGGAGAGGTCATTTTTATATGCTGGTTTGACGGTGATGCTTCAAATCGGTGTGGTTTTTAGTTATTCTGCCGCCCCCTGCTGGAATCAACAGGAAAGGAATCGGAAGAGAACTTTTCTGCAGTTTCTCAAGCAGAATAAATTCAAATGTGGATTTATTCCTTCATTGTGTAGCTTCTTTTCTTCGTAAAGTTTTTTTCCTCTAATAAAAAAACTTACGTAGAGATTTAAACGAGTAAGGAAAAAAGCGAAGATCTTTGTCATTGTCTTTTGTCCAAACAAACACTTTACCTGCAGCCGTTCAGACAGCGGCATGTCTGAGTGCTGCAGCAGGATGGAGGTCTCTGATTCACCGTTGGCCCTGGTGACCACGGCGCCACTGCTTCTGCCCTTCCCAGCTCTATTCGCCATGACGTGCTCCGACAGGCAGCGGTCGTGTGACTCATCGGGGATGTCCAGGAGGAGGAACACAACATCGAAGCGGGAGAGGAGAGCAGAGCCCATCCTGCAGACAAACACAGGAAAAACCATCATGTTCCGGTAGAAGCTGTGCAGTTAGTCAGAGTTGTCCTGAACTCACTTCAGGTTTTCAGAGACCGTCTTTCCTCTGTTGTAATGTCCTCCTACAGGGTTAGCGGCAGCCACGACTGACGTTCTGGCAGGAAGAGAGGAGACAATCCCGGCTTTCGCCAGACTCACAGACTGCTGCTCCATGGCCTCCAGCAGAGCTTGCTGCTGGTTCCCCAGCTTATCGAACTCATCGATGCAACACAGACCTACGAGACAGACGCAAAGACAAGAGTGAAAACTGTTGGGATGAATTAATGCATTTGTAACCCTTGTGCTATCCTAGGCGCTTTAACGTTGGGAGTTGGGTCATCTAGACCCACTAGACAGTGCTCTGAACCTTTTTTCTTCAATGATTTGTGATTTTCACTGGTGTCCATGGATTACATGAAATCTTTCCACCTTTATCCACCTTTGTCATGGTAGGAAGAACACGTCAATGTAAGGGTGGGGTCATCTGGACCCCATAGGAAAGCACAAGGGCTATTCATCATTTGAAAAATAAAAGGCTTCTTTCGTTGGATAGTTACAAAATCTACCTGGACAAGAAAAACTCGAAAAAAGGTTGAGTGAAATGAGTTTTTTTAAGGTTTTTGTGCTTGCAGAAAATAAAGGGAACTCAAAACTAGAGTGGGCCATGTAGCCGAGTGCTTAAAGCCGATTTCACCAGGTTTTATTGAAAACTTTAAGCCCTAGGCCAGACCTCGGGCTAAAAAAGCCTACAGAGAAATACGATCAACAGGAAAAGATGAGGTGCAGTTGAGACTTGGCACAACAAAAGAGGAATCTAAATGCTGATTTGGCAGTTTTTGTAGAAAGCTTTAACATTTTTGACTAAATGTTCCATATAAACATTAACTGTGCAAACTACAACCAAAGCTGCTCCTGTATTATCCACCTTGATCAGCCAACACTAAGGCGCCAGCCTCCAATGCATAATCCCCTGTTCCTGCGTCTCTGGACAAACTGACCGTTAGACCTGCAGAGAAAAGACAAAAACAGAACTTCAGCAGGATTACAGCCATGTTCAAAAGTCCTGCTCAGGCGCTCAGGTCAAGTTTAAATGATTTATTTTTGTCTGTTTTACAAAACAAACAGATTTATGAGACAGAAATGGGTTCATCTGTTGTTGTAGGAGGAGCTACTGACCAACTGGGTTCAGACCACAAAGAACTGATGATGATGCAGCTAGTTCTGGTTCAGGAGGACCAACTCTGAACAAGTGACAATTCTGGACCCACCAAATCATCACACTTCCTCCTCCGTGCTTGACCATTGATGTCACACACTGTGGAGTCATCCTTTCACCTTTTTGACACTTATGTGAAACAAAGATTTCAAACTCTAATTCATCCATAACATCTAATTCCAGTCTTCAGTTCTGGTTTCTTGGTCCAGAAAATCTTGATTCCTCTGTTTAACTTTTTGTTTGCAGCAACTGAGCAACTTTGGATGCTGCAAAATATTGTCACAAAAAACGTTGACTTTCTTCGCAATTTTTCTGCAAGAAAAATCCATTTTTTTCAGTCTTATGACCGTCTTCCTTCTGCCTTTTCTTTGTTCCTTTTGAAAAACCAAATGCGGCTTTTTTTTGCACATAAACAGCTTCATGGTGTTCATCTATTTCCTGTTTCTCAGAGAGAAGCTTTCTTTTGTCATTTGGTCAATTTTTCACGTGCCTTTACTTTAACAAGAAGAAAACACAAACCTTTAATGAGGACATAACTTGCCTGTGGTGCTGGTGCTGTTACCACACACATAAATGCCCCTTGGAGCAACATTGCACACAGCCTGCAGAGACAAGAACATGACTTTAAGCCTGAAACCCTTTTATGCTGCGTTCACTCCGGACGCGTCAGGGGCGTCCAGTTCCAACGTTAGGTCGATGTACAGATGCATTTAGAGGTTGTGCGGCGGGTTCGGAGCGTCAGGTGTGGCATGGCGGTCTGGCAGGAGCGCGTTTCGGCGTCGTGGGCAGAGTTCAAATAACTCAACTTTGGCAAAGAAGACGCATCGCATCAACAAATCAGGGACTCCGCTTTGGCCCGTGATGTGTTGATGATGTCATCAGCAGATAGTCCAAAATGTACGTGGAGGAGAATCTGAACTCTATAAAAATTTTCTTATTTGTAAACAATAATGAAAAAAATCCTCCAACTTTATTCATATTTTCCATTTTTCCTCCTGGGACTGATGCGGGACGGGAAGTCGTCAAACTGGGTCACAGAGAGACAGAAGTAGCGCTGAAAGCGCCGCCATTCAGACGCAGCTCCAGCAGTAAGTGGTGAAGCTCGCCGTATTGGGAGAATCTCTGAAAGATCTCATGAACCCAGACATGGAGACGTGGTTACAGATGTTTTTGTAGAGCTCTTTAAAACAAATCAACCTGATCTCTTGACATCATCCGTGTCTTTCATGCGTTGTAAATGAGATATACAGTCAATGCTTCCATTTAGGGAGGAGGCTAAAAACTTCAGAGAGTAGCTCCTCCCACATCAGTCGTGAGCGTCAAGTTAATGGACATATTTGGACGAGCGTCAAAAGACGGACAAAAATTTGACAAGCGAATGGCGTTCGAGGGAAACGCAGCATTACAGCTAATATTCAGAATTTTAGGTCAAAGCATTGTGGAAAACTTTCAAAGTGCGAGTTTCCTCCTCTCTGTTACCTGTAACATCTGGCTCTTTCCCAGTCCAGGGTCTCCCACGATCAGGATGTGAGGGTCTCCTCTGACCGGAACGCTGTTCTTGCCCATGTGCTTCTGTCTGCCCCCAAATAACGCCAGAGCAAGAGCAGCCTTCACCAGCTGAGGGCATACGAGCACCAAGGACGCGAGATTACACCGCAACACTCCGGGAACAGAATCCAGAGAAGGTACACGGGCCACAGCCGAGGGTCAAACCCACCAGGAAGACCTCAGAGGTAAAAACCCTTCAGAGAAAAACTCACCAAATGGCCGTAGATAGCAGGACACAGAGAGCTGAAAGACAGAAAGCTCAGATGTCAGCTGCTGTCACTAAGAGAAACATCTACATTACATCGCCACTGGGTTCCTTTAGACAAAAATATTAGACGTTGGAGCCATGAAAGGATTTAAAAACATTGAAAAAGGAACCAAGAATCTAACTGAATGCATTATAATCAGACTAAATCAATTCAATGAATACAACTTTATTGATAAATGATTCACATTAAGGTAATTGTTAACTACTTACTGTACAAGAAGTCTCAGTAAGTCAGGCTGTGACTGGATCTCCTGGACGGCATACAGCTCCTTCAGACTGAACTCCTCTCCCCCTGAGCGATCTTCAAGTGACCCGCTAGACTCCTCACCAACAGACTTTGACAACTGACCTGCAATTAAAACAATAAACTCACTGCCTGTCAACCAGAAGGTGAAAACACACCCACCCATCCATCCATCCATCCATCCATCCATCCATCCATCCATCCATCCATCCATCCATCCTTTCCCAGCAGTCTAAGTGGACCTCCGTTTCCACAGAAATGTCCTCCTTTCTCTATCAGGGGAATCCTGAGGCCCTCCCAGGCCAGTCAAGAGACAGGGTCCCTCCAGCCTGTCCCGGGCCATCCCCCTGGGACTTCTTCTTGGTGGTGCAGTCCCTGAAAACCTCTCCAGGAGGCATCTGAGAGTTTAAGAGCATCGTCTTTTGTAACACGCACCCACTTCCCACATCTGAGAGAGCTTTTAGCCAAGAGAGGCTGGACTCAGCGAGTTTGTCTGGTTCATCTTTTCTACCTCCATTGCTAACGCTGCAGTTCACACTTAAGGTGGTAAGGTCTCTGGAGCCTGTCGAGGTGGCGATCCACAAACCTGCTGGTGACTGTTAGAAACACTGCATGTTGTCCAGCTGATGGAGTCCTGACGAATTTCTAAGGGCTGCCAGGGGCCGGAGGGAGTCTGGTTTGGGGACCACAGAACTTTATCTCTACTTTATGCAGATGATGCTGTACTGTTTGCTGTGAAGCAGCTGCAATAAGAATGATCTCCTTTAAGCTCCAACCAGAAAACAGAGGTGTGCCTGACCAGATGTGTGGAGAGCTCCTGCTTCAGGAGGAGGAGCTTAACTTTCTTAAGATCCATCTTGAAGGATGGAGCAAAAAGGCACAAAGGTGAAAACCCATTGATTTTGCATCAGCATTTGACAGACGATACCTTTGGTGTTGCTGACTGAAGTAGCATCAATGTAGAGGAGAAACATGCACTGGTCCTTGTTTCCTCTGGAGCTGCCTGAACCCAAAGAGGACATAGAGAGAAGTTCAACACATCTGTGATGAAGTCATGTAGCTGCATATCAAGAGGAAATGTTAGAGAACATCAGACCTATATGCCAGAACCTCTGACAGCTGTTAAAGAAGAATTTCTCCATAGTGGTTGAGCATTACAAGGGTATATTTGTGCTGTATGAACGTTAGACAACTACAGTGTTCCCTCGTTTATCGCGGGGTACCTTCCTTTAATGTCCCGTGATGGGGGATGTCCGCCAAGTAGGATTACTGGTGTTTTAAGGCTCTGCCTCATGAACAGTTTCACACTTTTCTCGCTTGTTTAAACTCCCAAAGGTTGTTTTGGGCATTGCTTTGATTGTTTGGAATAAACCATTTCAAATCAAATCAATAATAAGTAAAAAAATAAGTCCAGGATTTTAGGAAAAAAACACTAAATTCTGATTGCGATCACAGATTCATGCAACTGGCAAACTGGATGTCTTTGTGGAAGAGACACGGCGCGGAACCGAAAGACTGACAAGGTCTCCGGCCAATCCGGACGCAGAAAACTGTGGAGACAAAGAGGGAAAAAGGCGTGCAACACCGCTCTGGAAGAAACCTGCCGCACAGCAGGACTGCGAAAGCTGAACTGCGATATGGTGAGGGAACACTGTACCCTTTAAAAACATAAAAAAAAAAACATGTTTCTTTTCCAGAAAGTGTTTATTGCAGCTCCTTTGCATGAGTGTCTGTACCGTCATTGTTGACTCGCACAATCCCCGTCACAATAACCGTGTCTCCAGGGACGCAGCTGTCGCAAAGGTCGGAGGTCAGATGACACTCGACGGTGCGCGGGATTCGTCCAGTTTCCCTCTGCTCTCCACCCATCAACTCCTGCACCCTGAGGCAGAAACAAGCACTCCTTTAATAACAGGACTTCACTGACAGTAAACCCTGAATTTGATTACAGGATCCACTATAAATAGCAGAAAGACTTCAAATGGGCAGAGAAGCCCAGTTTAGTTTAGTCTGTCTAGTTTGGTTTAGCCATTACCCATTGAATTCTATAATTTCATGTTCATTATACAATTACAGGTCTGAAGGCCATTGAGACGACTGTTGTTGTAATATTGGGCTATATAAATAAAATTGCATTGAAATGGGGAGGAAAAACATTTACTTTGTAAAGGAAAGTTATATTTTTTTTTTCTCCCCAAGAATAATCAAGAAAATGACTAAAACTGTTGCAAAAAGATGAAACTTGCCAGAAAACCCCACAATGAGGACTGAAAACAGAGTGGAATAGTTACAGTTTGAGCCTCGGAATTCAAAGAGGTTTCTCCATCATCTCATCTTTACCCACAGTTTCAATCAACTCTAACATAAACACCAGCGGAAGTCCCATCGTTCTTTTCTCAAAGGCTTTTTTTAAAGAAAGAGATTTTCCTAGAAGTTCCAGTGGCATTCCCATCATCTTTTGATCTATTGTAAAAGCGTCTCCACTGTGATACAGAAACAAAACAAGTTCATTTGCACAGATAAACAGGTTTCAGGATCCACTCATACTTCAGAGGTGAGAACTCCTGTCGCTCTGCAGAAACTATGTCTAAGAAAACGACATCCACATTTTTGGATTTTGCCTAAAAATGGGCATAATTATAATTCTAAGACCACTGGGACACTTTAAAAAAAAAGATGATTGGAGTGGGACTTTAATGGTGAGAAGGTTCCAAGAGCTGCTCGAATCTTCCTCCACCTTTTCTTATATGGTGTGAGACTGAATATTGTCTAAAAAATAAGATGTATGGTGGCCTACCCGATCAAACCAAACTTGTCTGAGTTGTAAATGTCTGGCCTCATGTGAACGTTTGTGTTCAGACAACAGCATCACTTACTTGATGATCTGCCAGTCGACCGTGAGAGTGAGAGCAGAGCTGCGGAGGGGGGCGAATGAGCGACTGCGACACCCAGGTTGGATACACTATGGAGAGAAAAGAAAAAAAAAAGGCCAAACATTTAAGATGCTCATGACATGACCGCACCGTTAGACGTGCGAGTGTGCACCTTGGTGGGTGTGGCATATTTTCCGTGCTGCAGCGGCAGAGACATGGCGCTGCTGCACGTCTGGCACCTGAAAGCCATCCTGGTACACAGCGGCCTGATGTTGCTGACTCGGACCACTGTTCCCTTCACGCAAACCAGCCGCCCGAACACACTGGCGCGCAGCGTGCGCAGCGGCGTCAGGGGCTCGTAGTTGTACAGCCTGCAGACAATCGACATCTTTGCTCCAGTCCTCCAGCTGTTCAACACAGCAGCTTTGCTGCTCGCTTTACCTCGCACTTATATGAGGAATATTGATGATTGGTGTAGAAACGGGAAGTTCTTCGTCTTGCAGCTCAGCAGCTTGTTTCTCCAAATCTGTTGTTAACACCTGAAACACACACACAGCTTGTCAGAGTTTGAAGGGATGACTGTGTGTAAAAGTGAAACACAAAGCCAGATTGCGTACCTGATGAATGGCCAAGCCCAAACAGCTGAGCATCACCTCCGGCTGCTCTTTCAGCGCCGTGACCACATCAGGGAGCGCCTGACTCACGCTTCGGTCTCCGGTCAGGTCAGCGTAGTCCACCAGCACGCTGCCCTGGCGCTCGATCTCATCCTGAACACATCAGGACGTTTACAAACAGAGACTGACCGCCAGTAGAGGAAACTAACGAGATCAAATATGACTGACTTTGTCAAAAAGATGAATCCTGGAGGTGAAATATTTCTCAAATACTTTGATCTTCTCCACACTGGGGGAGCTCTGTATAAATCCTACAAATTCAAATAAACATTAAAGGCAGAAAAAGACCTTAACCTTATGGGAGCGTTACATCTTCATCTGCACATACCTTCAGTGAAGTAGAGGCTCCAACCTTTGTATGGGCATGAGGCGTCCAGAGTGGTCTGAAAAGGGACTGCAGGGGACAAAAAGCAGCTTCTGAAAACATCTCCATTTCATATTTAGGGGTGAATATTAATACTATATCTTCACCTCACAGATTTTATACAGTGGAATATTATAGATTGTCATGGTAGGGGTGGGATTATATAAGCTTGCTTCTTCCCACTCCTTTTCAAGCAATAATTCAAACTCTACTTATACTTCAGTTAATGATCACTGTATTTAATTAAGCAAATGTGATTTAAGTGACTTTTTTGTTTTGTTTTCTGTCTTTTTAATCTATGCATTTCATCATTTCTGTAATGAGTTTGATAAATATGTGTAAAAAATTTTTTTTTTATTGCTTTGACTACAATGCTTGAAATAAATCAATAAATCAAATCAAATCAAATGTTAGGAAAGACTCGTCACATTTTAACCCAAAAACAATAATTCAAATGAATATTTTTTAAAGCCTAAATATTTGTGTTTCAAGTGAATTAAATTATATATGTATATATAAAAATTCTAATTTTACATCAAGAAACTTACAGCAAATAAAGCAGATATTAGTTCTGCCCTAACTTTGGTTTTTCTCTGTTCTGATTTTTTTTCCAATTCAAACTGATTTAAAATATAAAGATTCACAAAATTTCAGACCAGATGATCTTTTGGGGGAATTTCCTATCACCAAAAAGAAAAACCTGTATGAATCTCTGCAGGGAAATCTATGAATACAATTATTAACGCCTCACTCTGTACTAATAGGAGCCGTTTTGTGACGGCACAAGATTCAATGTCGCCTCTGGGGCCCCCAGAAGCAGTCGAGGAGTCAAATCCGAGGGGGAGTGGGTTCACTTTGAAACCATCTGCGTGACGCTGAGAGATGATCAAACAGGACGTCAAACAGACATGCTGTTTGATCTGCTTGATTGAATGACCCACTTTTATATTATCAACCACGGCCACCAATAAAACCAGACTGGATACACTGGGAAGGCAGCTGTGACAGCTTTGGGCTGTGACAGACGGGCTTCTCCTTCTGCAGAAGTCTAACATAAATTATCATCTTCTGTGGTTCTTCTCTTTGTTAGGGAAAAGTCGGTTTTTCCTCCTCATACTTTCCACACCACATGTTTAGAACATGAGGCGTCTCACAGGTAACGCTGCTTATACACGAGGGCAGAATGCTTAAACCCCTTGGCGTCACCAGGAAACAGCCACAGAGGGAGCAAACACAGATGTCAACCGTGTCTTTCTTCTGCAACATGAACGTTTCTTCAAGCAGTTTCCTTCATCGTTAAATTTAAAATGTGAAGAAAACATGGCACACACCTCTCTGAGAACTATAGGTCGGACTTGGTGATCCTCCACCTCCAACACCCCTTCTCCAAGTTCCTGCAGAGCCTCTTCCACCCCCTGTGGATCCTCCTCCTCTCCATGGCCTGTTCTTCCATCCTCCTCCTCTCCATCCACCTCCAGTTCCTCCTCCTCCTCCCCCTCTCCATCCTCCTCTGCTGCCTCTCCATCCTCTACCACCGCCCCTGGATGAACCTCTCCTGGAGTCTTCCTCACTCATCCCTATACATGAAATGAAGGCCAGAGAAAAGAACTGGTTTAAGCTAAACTAAAACATCGAGTAGAGGGAACATGAAGGGAGAGTAAACATGATCATGAGTTTTACTACACTGAGTGCAGACACACAATGACAAACATCCAAGTTTAGACACCTTGCTATGAACATTTAAAAAAAAATAAAAATGCGAGGCTCTTTCCCCCCCAAATACTAGGTTAGTGATAGTGAAGATAAAGTGATAGTGACTCTAGTTACACATGTCTCTTAATAAGAACACAGACTACTTTTAAAAAGTCATACACTTAATAAAAAGGTTACAACAAACATTTATGATCAGTTAAATTTTACAGCGCAGCTGCGTCCTCACTGTCTGACTGTCACGAGTTAGCTAGCAACACCGGTTATCTTAAGCTTTTAACGTCAGATACATGTATATGTTACGTGACATTTTAAGACTGAAAATATATTGTTCATGTCAGGTAGGACAGCGAAAAAATACGGTAAGAGTTACATAAACATGGAGTTAAATGCACGGTTTACCGAGCTTTCTGTAATTAAAATTCCCTCCTCGGACGTCAACTTCTTCTTCTGTGAATTTACCTAAACTGGCGAACCTGTACTGCCCCTGGTGGTCTTTTGGTTTTAGGTGGGCGATATCTGGCAGTTTTAGTGCATTGTCGCCCCCTGCTGTACCGGAGTATGGAACGGCGTTCAGCAGCATACAATAAAATAAAATTAAAAATAAAATAAAATAAAATAAAATAAAAATAAAATAAAAATAAAATAAAAGAAAAATAAAAATAAAAATAAAATAAAAATAAAATAAAATGAAATTAAGTTAAATTAAGGTAAATAAATAAATAAATAAATAAATAAATAAAAAATAATAAATAAATAAATAAATAAATAAAATAAATAAATGAAATAAAAATAAAAATTACCTACATTTTTAAGTGTCTGTATTATATGCTTTTCTGAGTAACCTTTTGTTGTCCTCCTAATTCCTGAAGGTTTTTTAACATATTTCACTGCTTGATCTCCTTTATCACAATCACATGAACCTGACTGATGTTTTTGTGTTAAACCCATTACACTTTTCTCTTCCTTGCTTTGATTTTTGAGTTATTTTCCTGAGAACACACATTGCTCATGGTGGTTAGAGGTTATGAAAGTGTTCGGGCAGTGGGTTGCCATCAGTGTGTATATGGGACTGTCGGTATGACCGAATTCCCACCCTAACCCCTATATAGTGCACTATATAGGGCGTTCGCCATTTTCTAGTGCTGTCCTAATCTACTTTTGCAAATCGAAGTGCTCCCAGAAATGGCAGAAGTCTTTGCAAAACCAGTGTGCATCGATGCTCACTAGATTATGAATATAGACCACAATGCATTAGCCTGAACATTTTTTACCCAAAAATGTATTTTTTTAATAAACCATCAACATCAGAAGACAGTGGACTCATAAATGATCGTCGTGCGCATGGTGTCTGAATTGCTTTTAAAACTCAGGGCACTATAGTGCCGCACCATATAGTTTTATAGTAGTTAAAGGTTAAGGTGGGAATTCAGACACAACCTGTGACTCTAAAACACTTTGGGACTTTAAGGAAGGTAGACAAGTGCCAGATAAGTATTGGAATTATTTCAATAATTTTATTTATACAGACCAATGCAAGGATTCCTGAACTACACCTCTAAATCACTTTAGACTCAAATAGCTGTGTCCCAATTCCCCAACCCTATTACCTAAAAACTTTATAGTGGGGACTATTGAGTGCCCTGGAGTGGAAAAGCAATTCGGACTCCATGCTCATTTACTTTTCTTTTTTTTAAATGACAGATATGAAGTCATTGATTTCACAAAGTTAAAATCCAATTGATATGAGTGTTTTGTGACCATCAAGTTGCGAATTCATTGAGTTCGAAGATGAAACATTAAAAAAATACATTTAAATACATTTTTCAGCAAAACTTGTTCAGACGCAGCATTGTGGTCTTTTTATTACGATCTACTATGGAGCATCAATGGTCAATTGGTTTTGCAGAGACTTATGGGAAATTTCTAGGGCACCAGATTTTGGAATTGTAGATTCAGACAGCACTACAAAATGGCGAACGCATAGATAGTGCACTACATAGTTCATTGTATAGTGTAACTAAATAGGCATTATATAGCACTAAATAGGCATTATATAGTGCACTATAGTGTGTAGTGAAGGAATTGGTACAACTAGTGATTATCTGATGGCCAGGCCAACCAGGAAGTACCAAATGCATGACTGGAGGCCTTGCAAACCTTTTTCCACGCCTTAATCCATTCTGTTACGATCACAGATTTAGATGTTTGTGCAGATCCTCCTTACTTTTCAAAAGATTTTTCTCAGACTGCTTGGAAGCCTAAAGCCTGAAACATTCTCTTGCTGCCCCTCGCTGCAGGTTTCATGGAAAAATAAATGGAATCTGCAGTTCTTTCTTTTCATCTGTTTGTTGCTGCAATTCTATATGGGTTGAGAAAGAGTTTTATCTTTTACAGCTCAGAGAAATGAACAGGCCTTGGAATTGTGGTAACAGAAACTTACACACAAAGTAAAAACACCATTCACTCTCAAGAGAGGAAGAACTAGAATGAACAAGCAGAGGAAATCAATGTCGAATTAAGGTGGAGAGTAGTTAACAGTTTAAGTATAGGACCCCACCCCCATTTAGACACTCCTAGTTCAAACTTTCACATCCAACCTTCATCTCTGATTTGCTACTATAGAGATAAATGGCCTTTTAAGGAGTGTAGAAGGTCCAACAGTTACGGAAAGATGGATGTGGAGACGTAACGGCAGCTTTCTGTTATTTCATCTGTCCACGATCCATCAAAAAGTCGCTCAATAGATTTCAAGGTTGTTTGACAAGCCAGTAAGGGATCCGCTTTTACAGTTTGTCCTCCAGATTAAAACAAACCCCAAAGGTTTCTCTGCCATGTTGGAAATCCAGTTAAAGGTGATTTATTTCTGAATCCTTTAATGGCAAGATAAACATCAATACCTGCTTATTACCAGAAAAACTTGCTGCAATGGTTTGAGTTTTTTATTCAAAAAGATTACTGTAATTTTGTATATAACCCCTGAAGTTTTTTTTATACTGTAGAGAAACATGTATTACTTTTAATCTTAATCGCGGAAGAACATAACGCCTTTGAACAAATTTTATGCAACTCATTACACTTTCGGCCTTAAATAAATTGAAAAGAATCAACTGAAACATCCAATGTCCATGCTTGACTGAATCCATTTTCTCCTGTACTTTCATTTGTCTCATAGCTGACTTTGAAATTGCCTGTTGTTCTGTTCGTTTTTTCATAGACAAGAATTAAATGGAATATAATCAAATTCTGTTTAATTGTAAATCACGTATGTTCTATCTAGACTATTGAAAAAACAAAGTAACAACACAAGATCTATAAAAGAGTTTTTAAAAATGTGTTTTATGGATTATCAAAATGAAATCGTATATATTCTAAAATTGTTTACAAAAAATTATTTGTTTTTTGGTATTTGTTGTGGTGAAAAGAGAGCTGATCCAGAAAGCAAAGCTCTTAATTTACCAGTAAATCTTCTTTTCCACTATCACCCATGCCTGAACTCAGGGGTAAGACCCATCTCAATTTAAATCAGTGGCACTGCAGAAGGCCCCATTTTGTGGTGCTGTCCTAATCTCACAATTCCCAAATCAAGGGCCCTAGAAATTCTCAGAAGTCTGTGCTTAAATGCAGTGCATCTTGGATTACACCATAGACCACAATGCATTATGTGCCTAACATTGTTTTTTACCTAAAAATTTATTTAAACTAAATCACCAAACATTCAATATTCTCAGAATAAGGGTGGATCAAACAATCATCACAAAATGCTAATTTTAATTAGATTTGTCTTTAATTGAGACTGTTTATCGTTAAAAAAACAAAACAAAGACAAGTAGTGAGCGGTGCCTGGATTGCTTTTTAAATTCATGCACATCCCATTTTGTTAGGGTTAGGTGAATTGGCATAACCAAGGTCATGACTAAATGCACAAAATCAGCCTCCTCCACATGGTGTCAGCAACTTGTTCACACCAAATTCAGGCATGCCAGTTTCGATACTAGGGCATTGCACGGACGCATTGAGGGGTCCTGTGGCGCGTTTTAATCAAAGAATTAATAAAACATTTTCATGACTGAATGAAAACATGGACATGCGACATTATGCAAGGCCTCTAATTTAGGTAAAAATAATAATAAAATAATTCAATTAATGCAAAGTCAATATGCATTTTAGTTAAAAAAAAAACAATAAAAAAAAACCTTCCAACATCAACACCTTGAACTATATGATTTGTAAGTTTTTTGGAGAAAACAAAACTGTGGGCAGAATAAGTGAGTTCACTTGACAATGCCAACAGAAACAAACACACACTTAAAGACATGCATCATTACATGTGAAGCAACCATCAAAGTCTACAAACTGTCTTCATGGACACATCAGAACAAAAAGCAGAGCCCACACAGAGTCTGAGAAAAGCTCCTCTGGCAATCTGCCATCAAGCCCCGCTGACATTTCTGTCTTCACTGCAGCCAGCAGACTACAATTACAGATGGGGGCATTTCAGAGAGCCATTTGAGGGCATCTCATGCATGAAGACATCAACAGGGACTCCGAGACACAGAAACTGAAACCTGTCTCTTTTGCCCCCCCCATTTCTTTGCTCCTACCTGAAGCAAGTGTCAAGATTTATCTTTCCTTCATTCAGTCCAGCCCTTTTTTCCAGTTTGAACACCAAATTACTGTGATGGCATGGCTGCACTCTATGCTTTCGCCTGGGTGCCTACAAAAGAAATGCATAATCATCTTGTCTACCTTAAAAGCAGGAATAAAAAAAGGGCCTGCAGCCCCCCCCACCCACCTTACAAAGAAAAGTTTTATTTCTTATTCCCAGCACGTCTGAGTAAACGCTCACTCAAACTGGACGAGGAATTGTTCTATTTTGTTTAAAAACGTTTGACACGCGTCTCATTACAGCATCGCCTACAAATATGTCTCCTCATTTCCACAAACCTGTCGTTTAAAGTCCCACTTTTTTGTGTAAAAAGCGTTCTCAGTGGTCTTTTAATTATGATTTAGCTGTGTTGTTTTCTTGGACATAGTTTCTGCAGAGTGGCACAAATTCACAGCAAAGGTAGAACTTAAGCTTCAGTGTTTACATTTTTTCTACGACCGCAAGCCTTCAACTGTTAGCGCATTGAATACATTTAATGTGCAGCAAAGATTGATCAAAGACCGTTGTTTAGGTGTCACCGGTGACAGCTTCAGTGTTTAAGGGTTCAATGAATCAAGATTTTCTCTAGTGTTCACAGGCTGATGGGATTTTCTGTTTCACTTATTGGTTGATTTTGTTGCACGTCAGAACTGATGGTTTGTCAAACGTGGGAAATATATATTTTTAAGCAACAGTTATTGAAATTTTAAGTCACTGCCTCCTAAATCAGCAGTTACTGAGCACTTAACTCTATTTCCCGAATTTGACACAAATGCAAGTGAAAGTACCAAATTCAGTTCCCAAAAAGCCCCCTGAAGGTATGTTTCAGAGGTGGCGCTTTCCTATCGATCCCTCTGTTAAAAAGTCTTTTCGCTTGTTCTTTTAGTTTCCTTAAAACCACATGTGTATGTGTGTGTGTGTGTGCATGTGTGTGTGTGTGATATAATCAGAACAACTAGAATACAATCTATATCAATTTATCAGAGCTCAAATGTGTGCAGCAATTAGCATTGCTTTTAACATTGCTGAAAACAGCTGTAATTAAACCTCTTCTAAAAAAGGACAGTCTAGACAAAACTCAAATGAACAACTATAGACCGATATCAAACCTGCCATTTTTAAGCAAGATCATTGAAAAGGCTGTTTTCTATCAGCTTAATGAATTCCCAATGAAAAACAACTGCTATGATGTCTTCCAGTCCGGCTTCAAACAGAATCACAGCACTGAAACTGCCCTGATCAAAGTGATTAATGACATACGTTTGAATACAGACAGTGGGAATATGTCAGTGCTAGTTCTACTGGACCTCAGTGCTGCGTTTCATACAGTCGACCATGCAATACTACTCAGACGACTGGAAAGCTGGGTGGGTCTCACTGGGCCAGTATTAAACTGGTTCAAAACGTACTTAGAAAACAGGAAATATTTTGTGTCCATTGGTAACTTCACTTCTGAGCCAATAGAAATTACATGTGGAGTACCCCAAGGCTCCATCCTGGGACCACTTTTATTTAACATCTACATGCTCCCACTGGCCCAAGTGATAAAGAACAACAACATTAGCTACCATAGTTATGCAGATGATACACAGATATATATTAAACTGACACCAGGCGACCGAGAACCTGTGAAGGCTCTAGGTAAATGCATTGAGGACATTAATGACTGGATGTGCCATAATTTACTTCAGCTAAACAAAAACAAAACTGAGGTTATTGTCTTTGGGGCTAAAGAAAAAAGGTTGGACGTCATTATAGAGCTTCAATCTATTCAACTAAAAACTACCAACCAGGCCAAAAACTTGGGTGTATTGATAGACACAGACTCAAATTTTGATAAGCAAATTAAGGCAGTCACAAAATCAGCCTATTATCATCTAAAAAATATCTCAAGGATTAAAGATCTGATGTCTAAGCAGGACCTGGAGAAACTAGTACATGCTTTCGTCTTCAGTCGACTTGATTACTGTAACAGTGTGTTTACAGTACTACCAAAAAAATCCATCAGGAAACTACAGCTCATTCAGAACTCTGCAGCTCGGGTTCTCACAAGGACCAAGAAAGTGGACCACATTAGTCCAGTTCTGAGGTCTTTACACTGGCTACCAGTCTGTCAGAGGATAGACTTTAAAGTCCTGTTATTAGTTTACAAAGCTTTGAATGGTTTAGCACCAAAATACATGGCTGACCTCCTGACCCAGTATGTACCAGCCAGACCTCTCCGCTCTTCTGGATCTGGTCTTTTATCAGTCCCTAGAGCCAGAACTAAACATGGTGAAGCTGCATTCACTTTCTATGCTCCACAGATCTGGAATAGACTTCCAGAAAACATTAGATTTGCTGAAACACTCAGTGTCTTTAAATCCAGGTTAAAAACTCACCTGTTCACAGCAGCATTTAATTAATATGTATTCAAAAGTTTATGTCCGTACTATTTATTTATGCTTGTTTTAAATTCAAATCTTGTTTTATATCTTTTAATTTTATTTTAATGATCACATTTTTACTATTTGTTTTTAATTGTTTCTTTTAACTTTTTATTTGAAGCACTTTGAATTGTCTCTGTACATGAATTGTGCTATATAAATAAATTTGCCTTGCCTTGCCTTGTGTCCTTTTTTGGCATTTTGTTGAGGTTGGTGTAGCAAAGTTCGGTCAGCGTGTTTGTCGCGTTTCAGGCTTTATTTTTCACCAATCAGATTCAAAGCAATGACTGGGATGATCCGTCTAGGACAGAGGGGCAATAAAAAAAAAACATTGCCGTCAGCCAATCACTATCCTTGCCTTTAAGCACAAGCACATTCTTGGATACATTAGTCAATTGACAAGGCAGAACACAGGACTGGACTCAGATGCAGAGTTTCGAAGAGACTTTAATTCTGTGGCTCAAGAGAAAGGCTAAGTTTGACTGGTTAAAGCACAAGACAAACAGGCACAGGACAAAGGGAAACACAGGCTATAAATACATGAGGAAGGGAAGCACAGGTGGGAATGATCAGGAAATAATGAGACAGACTCAGGTGTGGGGAACAGGCAAGGCAGGAAGGGGAAGGTCTGGAACGAGAGGTAGGTTAGACTTTCAAAATAAAACAGAAAACTTGACGAGACATGACAAATGCACATGCGTGTTCCCATTACTAAGTTCCATCCTCCAGTATTTAAATTCAGAATGGTGTTAGCGCTCAGACGGTGGATGTGGTAAATGTGGATGCAGCTGCTAATGTGCCTTCCTCGACTGGCGAGAGATCAGTCACTCATAAAGAACCTCATACAGAACACACCCTGTTGTCGGCACACAAACAAGTTAACAATGAACACACATGTCCAGTTGAACAAGCTGATAAGCGAAAAATGACAGAGGAACTTTTTTCATGCTGTAATACAAATGCAATAAAAAAACTCTTTCTGATTCACTATAAACCATTTTTTTAAACAATAAGTCTGCAGTACATTATTTATTTATGATACAGTATATGCTTTTCATTAACAACTACACACTTATATATATTTACACAAATATGTTTGTCTGGATTAGGAGATTAACAGTGCATGGAAATGTGTCACATAAGACATAAAGAGTCATTACCAGGAGGCATTCTTCCAAATAAAAAAGACAAACAACTTTGTTTACTTTTGGCGATACATTTATGTTTTACAAAAGATAATACATGTCAGTATATTAGCAAAGCTGCTGTTTGTCCTGAAAACAACTTCATTAGATGCCCTTTCTGTAACCTTTGATTACTAAACACTTTCTCAGTTTTGACTGCTGCACAGCTGGGGAAGCAGCTTCTCCCACACGTGAAACAAACATATCAATAAATGAGTATTGTTTGCTGAAGGGATTCAGTGTGTGGGCTTCTAAACTGTGCTGCTGTATTGATTTCCTGTGCTGAGAGAGCAGGTGAAATGCCATCCGTACAGTAGTGCATAAACTTGCTGAACCCCTCAGCCTTTCTTTGTTGCACTGCAAACATAATCTGAAGGCAAGAAGTCTGAGTTAAATGCTACGTTTTTTTTTTTTTAGCATAAATGCTTCTTGCTTTTGTTCGTGTTTGGATAGCATAAATAGGAGAAACTGAACCTTTTTTGTTAAAAACAAAGAGCTATTTATTTATTTCAGTACAAGTGACTTCTTGTGTTTGTTCTTCGGGCTTTCTCCTGTTTCCCAACCTGACGCCACAAACGTGTCCACAGCTACACTTTACTGATGAAAGCTTTTCCTTTAACAAACACCTCCTGCAAATTGTACCTACCTCTAGAAAGGTTGCTGCCTACAAGCTGACAATAAATACACTGTGGGTGTTTCATGCTCACAAAAAAAGGCCACTTTTTTCCTTTGTGGGGATCTTGAAAGAGCGGGGTATTCTTTTGTAATGTGGTGACATTTTTTCCTTGTTCTTGTTTGGAATAAAGACAACAAGAACTGACTAAGAGATGCTCTCTGTTTCCATTAAAGCATTAATAATGTCTAACAAAGCCAGCAGCACAGAAAGGCTTTTGTGAGATCACCAAATGTGAAAATAACTGTCTTTTTGCTCTCTGGGACAATACAAAGTAGCAGAACTAGCACCTTAGGGACATTTTCTATCACAGCAAATAGGGCAGGTTAACTAGATGCTGGTTAATGAGCCAGTGGACCTGTGTAGAACCTGGCTTTCACCCAAAGAGTCGTTTGTTTTCATCTGTGAACCGCTAAGGAAGGACACTGACTCATCTCTGCAGCATCAACTACTGCTGCAAGGGAAAACGGTCAAGTCACACACAACAAAAATAAAGATTTATGTCCTCTTATTGTAGACAATGATTAGGGCACACCATGTCACTAGAAGGGCACAGAATTCAGTAAGTCAGTCAGACTTTATTATACCATGGTTCGGGTGAATTCTGGATTCTGATTGGCTGCTGGGTGTGCATTAAGTAAGGGTTAATGGCCGACGAAGTGTGCATTATTACTTTACGCACGCCGTGGAAGCCTGAATCGTCCGACGCGAATTGCGTAAACGCGAAGTGCTTTAAAAAGTACTAACATACAGTTCGAAGGCCATTAACCCGCTTATACCATGGTCGCTTATAAAAGCAATACATATTAACCAGTTTTCAGTCCTTAATTCTTTGTTTGTT
Organism: Oryzias sinensis; assembly: GCA_037389245.1. Lineage (NCBI taxonomy): Eukaryota > Metazoa > Chordata > Actinopteri > Beloniformes > Adrianichthyidae > Oryzias > Oryzias sinensis. The sequence goes on from CM074500.1 coordinate 23,356,231, forward strand.
ATGTCATTTTGTTTTTAAATTTGATTATATTTTATGCAAAGCACTTTGAGTGACATGTGTTGTAAAAGTGCTATATGAATAAAGGTTGATTTGATTCGATCCTCCGCTTGGGGTCGGAGGGTTCAGGCTTCCACGTCATGCGTTAATTTTTGATAATCCACACTTTGTCAACCATTAACCCTGACTTAAATGCTTTTACAGTCATTCTAGAACTTCTTTGTAACGCGCTACATGTTAGCCACATTAAAAGCGTTAGCCATGATAGTGTATTCTTCACAGTACCTGTAACTCCCAACCTTGTTAGTAATACCTAAAAAAACCCCAGTCCGACGCCCCTGGACGGTATCCATGTTAGCTTATTTATAGAACACCTAACAAGGGTTGCCACTCGTAACCAAAAACAGACATTTTGACAGAGCACCTCTGAGTACCTGAGTAGTAATTGTGAGAGTACCTCTCAGTAAACCCTACTATTGATTGATTCATTGATTTGATTTATTCATTGATTTGATTTATTTCAAATATTGCAGTCAAAGCAATAAAGAATGTACACAGATTTGTCAAACTCATTACAGAAATGATAAATGCATAGATTAAAAAAAAGCTGAAAATAAAACAAAAAAGACACTTAAACCACATTTGCTTAATTAAAAACAGTGATCATTAACTAAAGTCAAGTAGAGCTTGATTTACTGCTAGAAAAGGAGCGGGAAGAAACGAGTTTATATAATCCCACCCCTACTGAGTTAATTCATTTAATGGTTTTACATAATTTTTGTATAACTAGACCTAATTTAGTACAACTAGAAATAATTTACATATAAAGGTGCACTGTTGTTTTTTTTTTTTTAATTTAAGGCTTTTAGGTGTGACTTATAGTTCAGAAAATACAATCTAGAAAGGATCAGTCTTAGAAATTGGCTTGAAAAGTTCTGAACAAATAGGGTTCTTACTTTTTTCAACATTATACAATCATTCTTAATGCTCACAATGATGTACACAATTGTGTATCCAAGTTTAGAAAGACAAACTATATCAGCAGCCTCAGTGCTATAAAAGGTTCAAACCGCAGAGTCGTGGGGGGAAAATTTGTCTTTTTTTATTTTGTACCGTAAACATTTCTGTCTGTGAAACCAAGGGTGAAGGCCAGACGCAGAGGCATTTTCCAAAATGCATTCTTCATTATTCAGTTGTGTATTGGAAAGATTAGGTATTGATTTCTGTGTGTTTATGCTACTTCTGTCCTTGATCCAATCTGGATTTTAATTCAGTGCCAACCATTTGGACTAGAGTTATTATAATCTGTAAACCACTTTAGTGCTTCTACATGAGAATAAAGCATGTCTAGTAAAATGTCCTTATTATGGTCTGATCAATTTGAATAAAGCCATTTTACTATGGTGTGCTTTCATTCATTCTACCTGTGTTATAAAAGTGATATTTATTGTCATTCAGTTTCATTCTTTAACATGGAGAGAGATCAGTTTTCCTGTATTGTCCCCATGGTAACCCCACATAAATTCAGCGAGTCAACAGATCTACTGAATGTTAACATTTATCAACAGTTAAGATAAAGTAGCAAGTTTTTCATGAAAATATTTAAATCTAACTTTGTTGTGCATACGACATACATTCAGATAATGTTGCGTAAAAACTTTGAAATGAGGAAGTTCCTCAAATGACCACTGAAGGCAGGTTTCAAAAGTAAGAATTTCCTATTGACGTGGGGGTGGAGATACATGCATGCTGCCGAAGTGAACCGTGTGTTCATAAGGTGAACCAGACCCAGCCAGACCAGGAGAGGGGAGGAGAGACCCCCAGGCCAGGAGGGGATCGCCCACCCACCCAGCCAGGCGCAGAGAAGGCCCCCCTACAGGGGCCCCCCCGACGCCCAAAGGCATAAGCGAACCTGGCGTCCGGCCCCCAGGCCACAGGACAGGAGCGCTTAGCCGTACCAGGCGGCAGCCATGGGGGCTACCGGGCGCTGGACACCGAGACAAGGGCCAAGGACAAAGCCAGGGTCCCGAGAACCCATGAGCCGCCCACCACCCTACTGGCGCCCCGTCTCCGCGAGTCAGCCCCGGCACCCGACCCGAGCAACCCAGAGATCGCCCCGCACCCACAGCCACCCCCCATAACCCTACCCACTACAACCCTCCTCCCCTGCAATATTATCTGAGCCCCCCTCCCAAACACCCTCAATGCCCTCCCCCCTCTGTGATGGGAAGGGAGAGCCCCAGAGGATCCCAGCGAGCCAGCCCCCAGGTCCGTCCCACCCGTGAACTCTCGCTCAAATACTCACAATCTTCTGGTTACCCCCCGCCGCCACGCAGTAACCTCCTCCGGCCGACCGACCATTACTGCAGTGCTGCATGCCCGACCATTACCGCAGCCGACAGGATATCCACAAGCCCGGCCGCCCTGAGAGGACCAGGCGGGTGAAGACCAGCCCCCCCCCCACCCCACCCATTTAAGGAGGTGTGTGTGTGCTGCAGGTAAAATAGGAGGTCTACAGTGTGGGGGGCCCCACTGCTGCCAAGCCGCAGAGCCCCCCCTCTCCGGGGTCCCTCTGTGAGTGGTGTTATTTATTGTGTGTGTGCAGTGTGTGTGTCTAAAGTGGAAGTGCATGTGCACACTGCTCCCTGTCTGCTTCATCTCTCCTCCTAAACCACAGTGTATTGATGGACAGATATTTTCCGCTCATGTTTGTGTCAGATTTTCACCTTTGATGTAATATTTGTCTTTCCAGCAGATCTGGTATAATTGTTACAGCTTAAAATAATAACTTATTCAAATCAGTACTTGTATCCCCCACTTTTTCACCTCTCTTCCTTTTACTCTCCTCCACCCCCCCTCACATTCTTTCCCTCTCCCTCCCCACACACACTAAATGTAACAAATAAATAAAAAATAATACAACAAAAAGGGGTTTATATAAATCTACACTCTAGTTTCTCTAAGCTATATAACCTCTTTTTGTGATAGTAAAACCCGTCCAACACAAAAAGCCTTCAGATCTAATCTGTTTGCTCAGCTGTTGGACAGAACACGTTAAAAAAAAAGAATTTCCTATTGACTGTTCTAATTGTTCACTTTTTTATTCACGACAGGTGTTTTTTTCCCCTTTGGCATGTTGTTCTTGTTTGTAACCACATTACCTAACATTTTTTGTGGTCATATGACTTGAGTGAAATCAGGAGTTCAGGAGTTTGAGAACAAATCTGGGTTGTTGAGGCTGGTGTGCGTCACATGACTGTAAGTTGTTAATGATTTATCCTTATTGTGTTAACTGAATTACATTGTGATGTTATTTTAGCATGTTACTGTAAGATTGCACAAACGTTATGCTATTTCATTGATTGAATGCTAAATTGCATGAATGTTTATGATAATGGCGAGGTAAACCAATGTTTCTCCTTTATTTTTAATTCTCTTTGCAGCAAACCTCGTGGTTAGCTAAAAAGTTACAAAAGAAGACTCATTTTTGGGTTGGAGTGCCATCTAGTGGCAATTTAATAAAGCCTCCTAACTTATGTAATGTGTTAGTGTAACTTATTTAAAAACCTATTTTGGATTATTATCTTCAAATGGCCGAGTTCTACAGATTTGTGGAATACCAGCCCATGTCCGCCACCTACAGCTGGAAAAGGCTTGGTGTGAAATGTTGAGGAGGTGCAATCTTTCAAATCTCACTTCAGGCTTTGTCGCAATGTCAATTCATGGTCAATTTTCAAACGGCTGGTACTTCCGTGAATTAAAAAGGACGATACACAGCACCTGAAGTCTCTGATTGGTTGAAGTTCAACCTTTTTTTTAACCTTCAACAAGCTTTCAGAGAATAATTTTGTATGTAAAGCCTGAAAATGGTCTTAAAAATGTACGTAGCAAACCGTGAGCGTGAGAGTTTTGAACGCAGAAGCCCGAAGTGCGTGTATAAACGTTTACATAGACTTGTCATTGAAAATGGTTGCTGAAACGTGCGCTGTCAGAGCCAGTGTGAATGTAGCTTTATGTGTCCATTCACAGTGACGTCTGCAAAAGTAAAAAGGGGGGTGAGTCATGCTAAAATTAGTGGCAACAATGAAAGTTTGCTAATATTATTGATTCAGTTATACAAACTGAGAAGATGACAGAGGGGTTACATCTCCTGACATAAATAGCAAAGACACCGACTGTGACTAAAGTGTGTGACTCCTTACCCCTAGAGCACTATCGCCGGGAAATTTTCACCCGAGCAAGACTATTTACATGAACTTCAATATGATGTTGAGTGTCAAGGAGTCTGTGCCTTCACCAGGGAAGTCTCACACGTCCCAGAAATGGGTGGACCAATGACCAAGTTTCTAGTATCATTTTATTCCTAATTTTTCCGTAATTTTTGAGTCTGTTTTTAGGAACTTCCTATGTTTTTCTTTTTCATTTTGTTACACATAACACAGGTAAAAATAAAAGAAAACCACTCTAATTTATCACGGTTTGTTATGTGTTGATCTATTTTTTACAACAAGTACCTTTTGTGGGGTATGTTATATAGGATAAAAATTACCCGGCAAAAGCGATGGTGTAACCTTTAATAGCAAAAGTGTTCTAGGGTTAAGAAAAAGGACCACAGCTTGACATTTCCTGTCTCAACCTCAGAGTGTTTCCATCTGCGGGGCTGTAATCACCTTCCATGTCCTCTGGTTTTGTCCTTTGGTGAAGAAGAGCAGCTTGGATAATGGATGTTGTTGGTGCCTCCTTTCCTCCTTTGTCATAAATGCCTATGCCAAACGCTGTTACTGTGCGCTATCTGAAGTTATGCAGTTCTATTCCGTTTGTTTGTGGTTACGACTTTGAACTCTGCTGGTCTCCTACGGGGGCTTTCAGAGACCACCAGTAATAATATTTTGTTCATGGCACAGGGCCCTGGGCAACAGAATGATGGATTGAGCCATTCTGTTTTCTTCTCACAATCCGTCTTCAAAGAAACAAATCGATCTAGAACAGAGAAGTAAGGGGAGTGGGTTAAAAACAAACAAACACCAAAATAGACTTTCTTTATAGGGTTTTGATGTGATGTGTTATTTTGTCAAGAGCGCTTTAAAATCAAAGTTCACCTTTTGGAGCTAGAAGGAGCTCCAACCAGTCTATGTGTGTGTGTGTGTGTGTGTGTGTGTGCGTGTGTGCGTGTGTGTGCATCGTGGTGGTTGAGCAGCAGTAGGGAGCTATTAGTAACAGGAGCAGCACTGCTGTGTCCCATTAAACAGCTTAAAATGTATCCCCAAAATATGCTGTCAGATATTTTATGCACTCGCCTGTAAAAAATTAAAAAGCAGGTTTGGAGGACATTTATTAACCTTTACTCCAATTTACTGTATCAGTAGCGATTCGTGACTAAATTACTGCAGGGCAGTTTAAGTTTATATCCGTACTTCTTAAACACTAACATTTATCCGGAAGCATTTTCTCATCATAAATGAACTCAGCAAAGTTTTGTTACAGGGGGGTGTAATGAATTGTAAGTGCAACCACAGGGGGGCTTTTGTGTGCCAGTCCCAAGCCCGGGTAAAAGTGGAGGGTTGTGTCAGCATGAGCCTCTGGAGTAAAATCAAAGACAAAATCATTCAAATGAAAAACACCAACAGGACTTTTATTCCACATTGGTTGTGGCCCAAATAAGCAGCCTCCAGTTGGGCCGGTGAAAACTGGGCTTCCGTTGGTCGAAGAACAAGAAAAAAAAAGCATTGTTGGGGTTCTGTTTCTGTGTAAAGAAACTTTCCAAATACATTTGTTTTTTGTTAACTTAGCTTGGAGGTTTCAATTTAGCGGACGGTATAGCCACTTCAACCCTTGTGGTATCTTAGATGACCCCACCCTTCCATTGACGTGTTCTCCCTACCATGACAAAGGTGGATAAAGGTGGAAAGATTTCATGTAATCCATGGACACCAGATCACAAATCATTGAAGAAAAAAGGTTCAGAGCACTGTCTAGTGGGTCTAGATGACCCCACTCCCAACGTTAAAGTGCCTAAGCACAAGGGTTAAAAGTTGTCAACCTGTCCTTGGTAAACATAGATGCCAGACTATTCTAAAAACAAAATAACAACTTAAAAAACAGCTGACATGACTAAAAAGACATCATAGAAAGCCTTTAGTTTGAGAGAATCTAATCTGGCAAGAATTACTTGTGTACTATCAAAGCTTTTTACTATTCATGCTGTTTTTTTTTAAATACTTTTAAAAAACATTAGATATACGTAAAGGCAAGATGGAAGCCATTTCCTAACTGATGATACAACAGACTTTTCTTTCTCCATTCTGTACACAGCTTTGGGGACACTTAAGCCACACACACTTTTTGCTAAAAAATAATCACAGAAGATGTAGGGTTATGAAAGTGTTTCTTTTTCCATGTCTAAAATCCTAAATGCCCCAACCTGTGGTTGTCAGCTTAGTTTTGTTAGCTCAGAGCTGAAATTAAACGGACATCATGCTGTAGTAACCTTCATCACCTCTTGAGGGCAGAAGGACTCCACAGTCAAACCGCCCCCCCAGGATTTTAGTCCATTTCTCCTTCACTTTAGATCCTGCTCTTTTTTTTATCCTCTTTTCTTTCTTTCTTTCTTTTTCATCATCTCCATCCTCTCTGGTGTGCCAGCCATCAGCAAAAATCTCTGTTCTTTCTTTCTTTCTTACTTTCTTTCTTTACCAGTTCCTTCAAATAGCTATTCAACAATCAACATTTGTGGGCAGCCATGCTTATGATGCCTTCTGTGGACCTTTGCGAACACACACACATATCGTGCTTTTTGTCAATGTGTCAATCCAGACGTTTTGACTTTTTTCATCCTTCTTCTTGTCCGTTAAGTTGACGCTTCACCGGAAGGACAGAGATGCGTTATTTGATATTTAATTTCTAACACAAAACACAGTTTTAGATGTTAAAGTATTGAGGAGGAAGAAACGACACGTCCCGGAAAGTTTGCTGCTCTTCTTTTTTGAAGAGGTTCTCCACTCCACTCTGAGATCCAGACAGGCTGTCCTGAAGTCCATCTGGCTGCCAACTTTCTCCATGTCCTCTCTGCTGAGGTTCAGCTGGCAGACGGGGTTAGACCTCCTTCCTGAGTCATTTGTCAAGTTTTGCCATGGTTGCTGCACTTTTGAAGAGAACTGAGAAAAGAATCTAGAAGTGTTAGTTATTTTTCTTTAAAGAGCCACTCCAATGAAAATGGGGGTTTTGGTGACTTTTGTGCCGTCTTTCTGAAGATGGAGGACGTTCAAATTAAATTGCATTTCAGAGTATTTATTTATTCAAATTGTTGTGAATAAGGAACAGACCAAAAAAAAAAACCAGCTTGAAGCTTGTAGGTTTGACGTAGAAGCTACAATCAGCGGCCCACAACTCCCTTACTTAGTAAATTAAGAAAACAATTTAAATGTGGAGGTTAAAATGGGAACAGCAAGATAAAATGGTATCATGGAGTAATCTGCAGTTCAAATAAGGTCAACAGCACATCCATAAGCCAAGTTATGCGAAACTAACGTGGCCTTATTTACTTTTCTAAAGTAAATGTTTCCACTTTAAGGCATGACAGATCACAGCAGACAGGTTGCTGATATTCTCGTGGCTCATTTGTCTGCGTTTGTTAAGCTCTTTGGTTATAGTTTTACCACTTCCTAATGAGGAGCCCTGGTGCAGTGGATACAGCACAAACTACATTTTCTGAGAATCCCTCTGAAGAGCAGACAAAAAAATACTACTGTGAGTCAGAAGGTCTTTGGTGTTTCACTGTCATAAATCATATTACATATTAAAAACTCCACCGACTCATAAACCTCCATGGCTTCTTTTTGAATGCAAGGGATATGTTGCTTCCTTCACCCAGTTTGTTCAAGGTACCAGCTAAAAATAAAAACAAGAAAAATATCATGAAAAGATTTTTATGAGAAAGAAATATTTTTATTATCTGTAATCAGATTATGAATTAAAAATGACCATTTATAGGCTTTGTACTTTTTAAAGACCCACTCCAATTAAAATAGTGTTTTACATATTTAGGTATAGAAATCAGACGTAAACTAAACGACGTTGTTAGGGTTAACTATGAATCTTTGATAAATGAAACTACAGTGTCTGTTGATAGGTGGATGTCCTTACCTCTGTCCTTGATGGGAGGAATTAATGTTATAAAAATGAATATTATCCCCAAAATGTTGTACATGTTTCAGAACTCGCCATTGCCCCCACCTGATGATTTCTTTTCAAAAAAAAAAAAAACAATTCTTGCATTTATTTGGAAAAATGATAAAGCACGAATTCGGTTATCCATAATGCAACTGCCATATAACCAGGGCGGTTAAAATGTCCAAATATAATTTGGTATCATTGGGCTACATAATACATTACATAAATAATCAATAAAATTTTATTTTGAAACTATTGAGGCCCCCCAGTGGAAAGAAATGGAATCTGTTGGTCTAGATTTACCACTGCCATATTATCTTTATTCAGATACGATTTTTAACTTAAAAAAACTACAAATCCAATTGTTAAATACATGATAAAAAAATGGTCTAGGGTATACAAGCATACTAATGAGATTAATAACTTATCTCTGTACACCCCAATTTGGGTAAAGTGAGTGTTTTATTTGTGTTTATGATAGTTCCTCTTACACTTGGGTGTTTTGCCCTTGGTGTTTTTTTCTCTCATGCTGTTGTGGCGGTCAGGAGAGGGTGTGGTTCAGCAGGAGGCCTGAGAATGTGCTGAGATGGGGGGAAAATGTCACGGACACGGACGGCTTGGACATCCTGCCTGACAGCAGGGGGCTTCATATCCTTTCGTCCTCTCTTTTTCAGGCCCTCCTCCTTCCATTCCCATTTAATATCTATTCAGGTCTCTGCTCCTTTCCGTCCCTCTTTTCCACCTCTCCTGTCCATACTTAACTTTTATCATCTATATTGTATAATCTAACTGTAGGGGCATTCTTTAAACAACAATGTGGGCGTGGCCATTTGATTGACATGAACATACAATAGTGAGCTTTGCAGTCACCTCAGTGGATATGTTTCCATGACTGCCAGCCTGCTCATTTTTTGAAAAAGAAGCTGTTTGTTGACCGTATCCAGTCAAAATGGCACCAACCACAAAGCCGAAAAACTAGCTTCCGATTTCTGTCCATTCTTTTTTTTTATACCGTTTTTGTTGCAGGGATACTGGGATAAATGAGATAATGATGACTGAGAAGCATATGTGATAAAATATATATTTGGTATGAAAACATTTACATTTTTATACTTCACATGATCAGAAGAAACCAAGATCGAACCTTGGAACGATCGAACCTTTTGTTGAAAACTGAACTTGTTGAGTTTGGGAGGAAAAGAATTGCATCCAAAGAACACCTCACCTGTTGTGAAGCGGGTGGAAACATCATCCTTTGGGGTTGTTTTTCTGCAAAGGGACCAGGACAACCGATCTTTTTAAAGAAGAGAATGAATGGGTCCATGTATGGTGAGATTTTGGTTAAAAACCTCCTTCCATTTGTGAGAGCATTTAGGCTGAACCGTGGCTAAATAATCTTCCAGTTTCACAATGGTGCAAAATGCCCAGAAAATGAAGGAGTGGTTACCATAATTTCCGGGTTATAGAGCGCACCTGATTACAAGCCGCACCCACTCAATTTCAAGAAGTAAGTTTACTTCTTACATACGTAAGCCACAACACCAGTGTACAAGCTGCATGTTTTAGCCAACACGATTAGCCTGACACTGAATTTCCTGACTCCCAGTCTTGAGACAGTTTTCAGTCTCACTGTGGGAGGAGTCAGCATTGCGTCAGCCCATATATTTGAACATACCCACATCTGCCAAACAGCATGCAACTCACTTCTGTTCACAAGTTCCTCAGTTATGTTTTTTTAGTTATTTTTTTTAAAATTATTGACAATTGAGGTATCATACATAAAATTACAAACAGTAACCATATAATCAACATTACATTCCTCAGTTATGATGGGGAAATTTACAACCGCGATTCCCCACTTCCCATGAGTCTTAGGGGCTTAAGGCGGGGCTAACTCCCGGATCGCCGCACTGTTGTGCGTGTTTAAGAATGAGCAAGGAGCAGTGGATGGAGGGGAGAACGGGAGAGCAGGTCTCCTCTCCTTCCGCTTGTGTCGCGGCAGCAATATGGTAGTAACAGGGCTGGTTAAAAAAACATACCAGTAAAAGAAAGCAGCGGCGACTTAAAAGCGCGCGCCTCAGCGCGATACGCGTGCCTCTGCGCAGCGCGTGCGCCAGAAGTTTCCTTCCAAAACAGTGACACACCTTTGCCCCGCGGACGTGTCTGCGCTTTGCCCTTGCCCCGAGGGCTACTTGTCTCTCCCTTCCTATCTTCTCCGACACCCCTCGTGAGGGGGGCGCCAGGGAGGAGCGCTTCGTGCCCACTGTGTCCGGTCCCTTCGCGCGGCTGCCGGTGAACAGAGCGAATCGTGTCCTTGCAGAGCAATCGGACTTAATACGTTTTGTGTTTGAGGGAAGGATGCGTTGTCACGTGTGGAAGCCTTCAGACTGCCATCTGTCCCGCAGCTCTATGTGAAGGAGCAGCCGAATTCAGGAGGACCATGTCTCCATCTCACACAACGGCATTTGGGCAGTGTGAGGTTTTTAAAGCAAAGTTCCGCTCAGTCCTTAGAAACTGTTCAAACAATCACGTGGATTTGTGTTTCCAGTCGTTTCCCGACAAAATAAAGGCTGATGTTATTCCCACATATTTACATGCAGCCAAGCTGCAGATTGCGGTGTTTCCCGCATGGATTTATGTTCATTAAAGGCTAAATGTTGTTAGCGCATGTTAGCCTTCACCTCCTAACTAACCCTTCTTTCGGCTTCGTTCTGCCACAAAAATGCACTGACCACACAAATTAAAAATAAAATGATGAGCGAACAGGCGCTTTATAATAACCATAACAATAATAAAAGCACGTTTAAAAGATCATCTCATATATTACGGAGCTTCTAAATAGATGGGCTAGTGTCACTGTGACTCAGAGGTAAATTCACTCCTGAGCATGCGCTGTTCTCTCCGTCACGCAGCTGACCGGCTTTTCCAAACCCGTTGGTGATGGTGGATTTTTTCACGCTGCTTTTAACTTGAAAGTTGCATCATATTGTAGTGGCGCTGGGTTGGGTTGGGTCCAATGGCACCAAAGGATTGTGGGATGCGGCTGGGCATGGTTGTTTCTTTTTGCTGAACCATGACTGAAGTGTCTAAGAGGAGAAGTCAACTCCATGCTGTTTGGCTGCTTAGAGGTGTGTCGAAAACAAATTAGCTTGCTGTTCGTAGTTGGATCACACATTCAGCCTCAGCTCCGAGACCGAAACACCGCTTAAGGCGGCTGGCAAATAAATCCATAAGTTAGCTGCATCGCTGAATAAGCCGCAGGGCTGTAAGCGCATGACAAAAGTAGCGGCTTATAGTCCGGAAATTACGGTACATAAAAAGGATTCAAAGTTCTACAGTGGTCTAACAAGTCTCTGGACGTCAATCCAACAGAGAATCTGTGGAGGCAGTTGAAGGTTATGCAGCAACAGCCCAAAAATATCACAGCTCTAGAGGAGATCTGCATGGAAGAATGGACCAAAACAGGAGCTACAATGTGAGAAAACCTTGTATAGACCTACAGGAAACATTTGACCTATGTCATTTCCAACAAAGGACATACAGTGTTCCCTCAAAATAACCCATGATAGGTGAAATCTAGATTCAAGATTCAAAGGGTTTATTGTCATATGCACAGTGAGAAACGGGTTTCCCTGCACAATAAAATTCGTACTTTGCTGTCTGCTCCGAATGCCAAAAAGTATACAGGGAACTGAAAATTCACACAAAGCATACACACAAAAACAAAAGCTGTTGTGCAAATTCTAAATGTGCAAAAAAAGTGATAATAAACAGTAGCGAACAATGAGGATCTGCAAAGGTGTGCAAAGTGCAGTTTGTTGTTCCAGACTCCTGTAAGCTGTTAAGGAGTCTGATGGCAAAGGGAAAGAAAGAGTTCCTGAGTCTGGTGGTCCTGCACTTCACACTCCTGTACCTCCATCCCGAGGGGAGGAGAGTGAACAGACCACGTTGCGGGTGGGTGGGGTCCTTGATGATGGAGGCAGCTCTCCTACGGATCATATGCTTGTAGATGCTCTGCAGCGAGGGCAAAGGAGTCCTGATGATCTTGCATGCAGTCTTCACCACTCTCTGCAGGCGTTAGCGGTCCATGGCGGTAGAGCTGCCGTACCACACTGTGATGCAGCTGGTCAGGATGAACTCCACAATGCAGCTGTAGTAGTTGCTGAAGATTTTTGGGGACATGCCGAACTCCTTCAGCCTCCTCAGGAAGTACAGCCGCTGATGAGCTTTCTTCACCAGCTGTGAGGTGTTGAGTGTCCAGGTGAGGTCCTGGCTGAGGTGGACCCCCAGATATCTGAAGCTGCTCACCCTCTCCACTTCCAGACCTCGGATAAGAAGCGGCTGATGAGGGTTCCTCCTCTCCTTCCTCATGTCCGCTATCATCTCCTTTGTCTTGACTGTGTTGAGGGGGAGTTTGCTGTTGAGGTCGTTGTTGTGAGGTTGTTGACCTCACACAATCTACACAGCAGGATTACAGATTGAATTGAATGATACTTTCCTAATCCCACGATGGGGAAATTGGGTATGTTTTAAGGCTGTAAAATTCCTCACTACACCCATTATTTCCTTTTCTCAGAGAGACATGACCATTTTCCTACTTTTCTCAGTTGCTTAAATTCTCAAAGTTCAAATCTTAATCGAAAAATGGGTCCAGTATTATAGAATGAAAACAAAGGTCAGCTGGCGATCAAAGATTTTGTCGATTTGGTAAACTCCATGAATTCCGTACAGGACGCACGGCACAGAGGAGATTGATTGACAATGTTAACAGCAAATCGGGATGCAGACCACAGTGTGCTGTTAAAAAAACCATTCAAATATGCACAGCAAAAATTCTGCAAAACTGCGAGACCGCAAAAGGCGACTCATGATATGGCGAGGGAACACTGAATAACAAAGCATTTAGATGAACTATGTTATTGACCAGCACAATTTCCAAATAAATTCTTTAAAAATTATACAAAAATCTAATTTTCTAAATCTTTATTTCTCATTTAATCTCTCATGGTTGAAGTGTACCTGTGATGAAAATTACAGACCTCTCTCAGTATTTTATGGGAGAGCTTGTACAATTGGTGGCTGACTACATCTAATTTTTCCTGCTTTACAAATAGATACTATCTCATTCATTACTTACTTGTGTATGTAAAAATGGGTCAAGAAAATATTTTTTTTTACACCAATGAAAATTGTTTCTTTATCTGGTAACTAGTTATTTTTACTATTGACTCAAGTAATTCAGTTACTACAATCAGTTACTTTTAGAATCAAGGAGTCACTATAGCTAGTTACTTTTTTGAAATTTCCAAAAGAAAAGTGATGAAATTTTATTACAAGTATATATTAAAGGTTGAATACACTGATGGGGGAATTTGGTAAAATATGGTTAGAATGATGTACAGTGACTGCTGTCCCAGCTTAGCAAACCTGTCGACATGGCTGGCAGAGGTGGGTAATTCCCAGGTTTGAGTCCTGGTAATAATCCAAGAAAAGGTCTAAAAATACAGAAAATGCTTGGGGTCTGGACACATGAAAAGAAGTTAAAGAAGCAGAGTGTGATCTGTCTTGGCAGTGTGAGAGACCCTGAAGCTCGACTTCTGCCTTTTTTCGCAGAAAGAGCGACTTTGTGCGGAGCAGGGCTTTAGCTGAGGCAGAGCACTCCCTTTGCGGATGTCACACTTGCAGCTTTAAACAGGTGGCACATTACTAGCTGGCATTTGGTGAGCAGTGCTGCAGGGCATAGGCTTTCACAGATTTCCTCATGCCTGCACTCCTCAAAGACTTTCAAGAAATGCAGATGGCCTTTCTTTTTAACAGTATTTGCCTTTTTTGTTGGCTTTTTTCTCTTTCTGCTCTCTAAAACCCAAGAGTTTTCATTTGTTTTCTTTAGTGCAGTTAAAATAAAACACTCCCCTTTGAGCGAGCGCATGTTTTACTGGTGTATTTTTTTCCGTGCAATGTTTTTTAGGGCACCAGTTGATGACACAGCTACCCAAACCCCTGCTGACTGGAAATTTTTACAAGAACAGGACAGCAGGAAGTGCAGTCCTCTCCAGGGGCAGGATAAATAAAAGGGAGAAATCGCGGCATCCCTTCCAAGTGACAAGAAACATCAAGGGGATCAGTCCCAGTAACCCTCTTCAGGGACTAGCAACTTGACGAAGAGCGGTCTCCATGACCCGACACATGAAGAGAATCACGGATACAGGAAACCTTCCTTTGCCATGGCATGGACTGCAGTGGTGAGAGAAACTGTTGGGTTCTGTTGGGTCTTGGATGGTCAGGTGTTTCCGTCAGAAACAAGTGATGTTGGACCCAAAATGCAGCAGTCCAGGCTTGATGACAGGAACTTAAAACTCTATAAATAAACGTAAATGTGAACAAAGAGTGAAACAAAGGCAAAACTAAAAGGGTGGTGTTGCTGCTGCTTAAGGCCTTTCCAGGTTCGGATGGTTAAGGATATCAAAAACCAGATTTGCAAATAGGAAAAGAAAAATCACACAAGAGACTGCATGAATTTTTAAACCTTTTGCAAAAGAGAGAGCCAGGGACGTCTATGCAAAGAAAGTGCTTCGCTTCTGCTCTGATCTGCTCTGCTCTGAGTCCCCCCCTTACGGCAAGCAGGTTTTATAACCCAACATGTGTAAATCAAGTCATGCCATACAATGGCTCTGTGTCCATCCTTAGATCAGCCATTCTTGGTACGCATTAAGGTTGGATCCGCATCCCTTCGCCACAAACAAACAGATGCAGGGTTCAGCACTTACTTCTCCTTATGTTCATGTATACAAAGATCTAAGTAAATGCATAATCAAAAAGTATAATAAAATGCTTGATAATTAAATATGTAATCAAGCCACAGTGGCAAAGAAGCAGGTGGCTTGACCTCCTTCACCCAGACTACAGGGCAAAACTCTGGCAGCTGGTCTTCTGCACCATTCAGGCCTTCATTCTTCTTGTGTTGACCCCAACCAAGCCTTTGCTTCTGGCCCTCTGTGCCATGGGCCGCTCGGCAGAGACTGAGGCACGGGACAAAAAAAAACGATCTTCAAAAGAAGAGTTTTTTTTCCCCCAACACAAAAATGGCATGGGGCTAAATTTAAATGGAATCAACTTATCAGAATGACTGTGAATCAGGAACAAATGCTCAAACCAGCTCAACCAAAAATGACCCAACAACAGGAAACATTAAGGAGATTTTATACCAACTAATCAGACCAACGACACAAAAGGGAGTGAACTAGAAATACAAAACATCCAAAACTGAAATATTAACTAAAGAAGTAAATTACTAGTCATTTAAAGCTTTAACAAACAAAACTAAACGTATACTTCAGAACAAGTTTTAAAAATACAAACAAGAGTCTAACTATAAAATAAACTTTGTCATCCCCTCTATCACCTCAAATACAAGTGTTCAGGAAGTTGTCTAGCTCCTCCCTCTGTCCCAGCATCAGAGAAGAGTCTAAATGTGCGCACAAGTCACTAAGTACATTTTGTTGTGTAATATGTAAAATACATTTGCGTTGAATTATAAATGAATTATTCAGCAACAAATTTGAAGAAATATAACAAATGAACTGTAGGGCAGTGGGTTCTGGCCTCACAACCTGGATTGGTTTTAGATTACAGTCATGGGTTCTGCAGATCTCCTCATACACCTCCATTAATTTTCCCAGAAGAATCAACACATTTGGCGTGGAGGTAACCCTACACGATATCCCATCATTCCTTAGTTTGTATTCTTTCATGTCTAAAAACACCAAGCTAACATAAGCGGTACAACAGAAATGGCGAATAGTATTGGAGCTATCAACGAAGTTAAAGCAGTTGTGCTTGCAGTTGTGCAGATTTGGCACGGTATATGGATGGTGTCCTTTTCTATACACAGAAGTGCCAACCGTTTAATTAGTAATTATGGCCCGCAGCACTCACAGAGTGCAAGGACCATATTGTAACTGGTACGAGGGTCGAACACTCAAAAAGGTCCAAAACGTCAAAAAAACGCGTCAAAACGCAAAAAAATGGGGTCAAAGGTCGCCCAAAGCACACAACGACACGACAATTGTGTAACGCAACAAAAATACACACACACACGCACAACACCAACGCAAAAACGTAAAAATTGTAGTCGCAAAAATGACGACAAAAACACAAAAAAGCCTAAAAAAGCCCTCAAAAGACGGGTTTAAAGCCAAAAAGACATGCCCAGCCTATAGTAAAAGACAGGCCACATTGAAATACATAGGCCACCTGACTGCAAAAACTTCTATATTGTTTCTGCTTCGTTTCATTATTATTATTATTGATAATTGCGGTTTGTCCGGCTGGAATTCTATGACACAGAGTCTTTTATTTATCACAATAGAGCTGTGAAAAAAAAGCCTGGAGCAAAATTTGACAGATTTATACCACCTACCCATTTCGGACCAAGCCTCTTCCAACTTTGAGCACATGCAGTAGTGTTGGGTAGCGACAGACCTGTGTGAACACCACATACTAAAAGCACTCAGCATGCACATGCACAGTGTGAATGTAGCATAAAACCGAATGAAGTAGAGGCTCTGCCCCTCACACAATAACCCAACACTAAAACCAGACACTGTTCCTATGTCAGAAGGTTTCATCAAGATGACTCTTCAGCTACGGCATCCCAAAAACTTTTTCTTACCCTCCAGTTTACTAGTAGATTTCATGATCACCGACAATATTGTCAGAGTTTTTTAATCACAGCTGAATTTTAATTCACGGATCAAATAGAGCCCCGGAATTTGAAACAAGCCAACATTTCTTCTCTTATGAATGATTCATGGAGAAAAAGGGGCTGTTAAATTTTACTTTTATATGTGTTTTGAATAATGATATGCCAACCTTCACAGAAAGCCATTATGGTTTCTTTAATGCACCTCAGTTTTGAAGACAATTTCCTGTGTGGGTCTGCATCTCTGTTTTTTCAGCGCTGGGTTTATACTTGCAGATATAATCTATTTGCACTTTGATAAAAGTCAAATGGAGGATGTTTGCAGAGGCCTTATGGAGAGCTGCAAGGCTGTCAAGGACTTTACTCGTGAAGCAGAAAGTGTAGATTAAAGGGACATCAAGTGAAGCACTTACTTTGTATTTACAGCTCCCCCAATGCAAGGTCCTGCCTGCTTTTTCCTTTCGCTTCGAAAAGTGTTCCTCTACTCTGGGTCAGTAAACAAAATGGATTGTGGACCAATAAATGGTCCTGGCTTGGCAGAAGTGGGACCATTTTTCCACAAATTGCTGTAGAGTTTTGTGTAACACTTTTGATTTACTTGCAGAGTTTTAAAAGTGCCAATGCTGATTTGAAATGGTTTGGAGACCTTGCTGCCTTTTATATTTAGGGAAATTAATTTGTCAGTCAAGCTAGCAAGAAAGCTTCAAACACATGAACTTTTTCCTCTCTAATGAGAAATAAGCAGCACGCAGCCTCACAGTATTTTCTGTCTTTTAATCGAATTTAAAAAAATAAAAACAGATGGAAGAGCGGTTGAAACAAAAACAGACTTATGTTTACACATCTGCTTAAACATGATAATAAATGCAATAGTTCTGAAGTTGAAATATGTCCATCATAAAAAATGTATGACACACAATACCATGAAAAAGAACAAATTTCTGATAAAGAACAATAGAACAAGCTACTCCTCACTCTCTTTGTTGCCAGCATGATGAGTCAAAGCCATTGTTGGAGTGCCTGAAGTGTCTCCATATAACACGGATTTTATTGGTTAGATCAGGGGTCGGCAACCGTCAGCTCCAGAGCCGCATGCGGCTCTTTCCTCCCTGTGCTGCGGCTCTCTGTATTTTTGTAAAATAACTATCATGTTCTAAGATTGTCTTGGTGCCTTTAACACCGTCATGTATGAACGCATGGAGGGGTCGTGTCTGCAGCTGTGAACGCCGACCAGAGTCTGTTATGGGATGGAAAGTTTTTCTGGAAAGACAGCCAGTGGCGATCTCGTAGGGGACACATGAACGCCCCCCCAAAAAAAGCCTTTTTTCCCCCTAGACCAATACCACCCATTTATGCATAAAATTAATTAAATTGATGCGCTGTCTGTGTAGAACACGCGGGAGGGGGGGTTGCATGATATGTATGGGCCCGTAAGATGCCCACACTAATTTCTAACAGTCAGGCTGCACACAATGGACACTTAAGGAGTACACAAATTTCACCTGAACAGCACTAACCTGCACAACCCCAGGGGTTTTTCACAGGTCACAGGTCACAAGGTCACAAGATGACCGACCATTGACGTGTTCTCCCTACCATGACAAAGGTGGATAAAGGTGTAGAGCAGGGGTCGGCAACCCATGGCTCCGGAGCCACATGTGGCTCTTTCATCCTTCTGTTGTGGCTCCCTGTGACTTTGGAAAATAATGAGTATTTTATAAAAATTCAATTTGATTTTAGTTTGTTCATTTTTCATGGCATTCCAAAGGTGCCGCTGGCTCTATAAGAAGCGCGGGCGATGTATGAGACGTAAAAAACAACTTCCTTAATGAATGAGCTCGTATTTATCGGCGAGAACCGCAGAGCTGACAGCAGGAGGGCACACGCGGGGCGACTTCAATAAAAACTCCGGATCTGGGGCCTCATTTATAAACGTTGCGTACGCACAAAAGAAGGCGTACGCCACTCTCTACGCAATAGTTGAGATTTATAAAAAGCAAACTTGACGGGAAAATGTGCGGTCCTCCACGCAAGCTCTGACCCAGGCGTACGCACAAAAACGGGTGAAATGAGAAACGGCGACACCGTCGGCAGATGGAAGAAACACGTGAAAGTGAAAATGACAATACTGCCTCTCATTAATAACATGAAGACTTCACAAAGCAAGTCTTACAATTAACAGCTACACAAACACCCGTTTGATCGATCAGCAGTGAAACAAACAAAAAAGATCAAACGAAAATTACAACAGAAACTTAAATGAACACATATTTGCAAAAAGAAAAGTGAAATATGTTCTGCAATATTGGCATGTTGTGCAATTCATCCTCATAAATAATATAGTTAACAGAACGAAATAATGTACAAAACTGATATTCTCGTCAATGTGTCCGTCTGGCGGAGCAGATATAGTCAAAGTCAGCTTTATTGTCAAATATGCTGCATCCGTAAGACATACAGCACAGATGAAATTGCTTTCCTCCCACCCCACAGTGCAAGCAGCATATAAAATAATAAATAAACGACTTACGACTTAAAATACATTCTTTTAAAAACAATAAATCCTTGAAACCCAAAAAGATAAAGCCAAAAAAAAAAAACACTGAAGGTAGGGGAGAGAGGAGCCGCTGCGTGTGCACGCGCTGCCAGATGCGTGCGAATCAGACAGACGGACGGACGGACAGATGTATTAATTGTCCACTGGGGAAAGTTGTTTTCATATTAAAACATTTCTTCATAAGCTACGGAATTATGGTATTCATGCATATGCCTTTAGTTTGTTTTATTTTTGATAAAACAATGTATGGCGTATGTCTCAACCATTCAGAAAGCAACAAGAAATTACATTTGCGCGGAACAATTTCCCATTTCCACGTGGATTATTACCGACATCTGTAGCTTGTCAGATGGAATTAAATGGAGGGAAATAAAATGTCCCATCACAATGCGGAATGACGCACAATTGCTGATCTTACGCTCTTAGAAGATGTGGCAAATGGAAGAATTCAGAGTGAACGCATCTTAGACAGCAAGAAGACGTGCTGGCAAATGAGGACGAGTGGCTTATGTGCCGGTTCCGACCTCCTCGAGCCGTCCTTTTGGACCTCTGCGGGCTTTTGGGCCCGGCGTTACAGAGGAGCACTCGGAGGAACCACGCGTGTCACCCGGTGCATCTGGCGCTCCGGTCCCCCCGGCGCATGCATCTGGTCCCCCCCCATGGAGCGCTGACAACCTCGAATGGTTGTGAGGCTACAGCATTTACGCCGTCTGCCACCGTTTGCCGCTCACGTGCCTTTTTGGCATTAGTAATGCTGACTGTGCCCTCCAAACAACACTTTTCTCCTCTTTTCCACCTCGCCAACGATAACTTCTACTTCACATTGAGTGAAGTTACGTTTTTTTCGATTTCCTCTCGGTGTTTGCCATGGTTCCGCAATCAATGAATATTCATTTGTGGGCGTTTCACGGACTATTTATGGACAAATATGGGCGTGTCATGAAGCCGCAAAAAGCTGCGCTGCATTTAGAATCGGTTGTGATTTATAAAAGGAAAGATGCGTAGGATGTGCGTGCGCACGGTTTTATAAATCCGAATATTTCTTTGCGTACGCACGTCCTATGTTTCATCCGTACGCCATTTCTGACGCAAATCCTACGCAGAGTTTTATAAATGAGGCCCCTGGAGTGGTTTTCTGCCGGGAACTTGACATGCCGCGGGGCAGAGAGCAACTTTCTGATGACAAAGAGTTTGCGCTTAGTGTTTTTAAACACGCATGTGCATTGATGTACGTTTCAGAAAAGGGGTACTCATTACGTCGATGACGATCGACGGTCGATCTTCAAGGACATGAGGGTCGATCGCGGGACAGAGAAGATTAAAAAAAAAAGTACTTCTCAAAAATCCACCAGCCAATCAAAATTCTCACCGAAAAGGACGGGACCTGATTGACATGCAGAACGGCCAATCGGACATCCGCTGATGCATATGTCACTGCAGACGCGTGTTTAAATTCACTGAGCGCAAACTCTCTGACATCAGAAAGTCTTTTTCTGCCCCGCGGCACATCATGTCCCCGGTAGAAGACCAACAACCAGAGTGTTTATTGAAGCCACCCTGCGTTTTTTCCTCCTGCTATCAGCTCTGCAGTTCTCGCCTGATAAATACGAGCTCATCAAGGAAGCTGCGATGCACGCGCTTCGTACGGAGCAAGCAGCGCCAAATGCCTCATAATATGCCACGCTCCCCGCATTGCACCGTTTACAGCAGAGCATAAAATACGATGGTTGCTGCTTTCTGTCTTTGTAATAAAAGGCTTCATCTGTTAATACAAAAGTATCTTTGTGTAATCTTACTGTGTAGTTTTTAATCATCAGTACATAAACAATAGGGCTGGGAATCACTGGGTACCTCACGATACGATACGATTTGCGATACATTACTCACGATAACGATACTATCACGATATGGCGATAATGCGATAATCGATATATCTCGTTTCTAACAACTCACGATATATTAAACTTTAAGAAAGAAGAACTCTAAAAACAGCTTTTTGGAAAATATTTCCCCATTTATTTTTTAAACACCATGATAATAAACAACTTGTGTCCTATTTGGTGTAATGAATAACAGACTTTTGTGTAACATTGCTGAAATCAGTAATACTCTGTCTTTGACAAACAATGACAATTTTCATTTGGAAATATCTGTAAAATTCAGTTTAAATAATAGTGAACATCAACAGCAGTGTCATTATTTAGTACAAAATTGCTGTAAACAGGATAAAAAATGAATAAGTCAAGTAGCTGCGAGGCACATTGGTATTAACTTTTGAAAAACAAAGCCATAGCCATTGCTTAATTTAAAATAATAGCTGAAAATTAGATATTAATTCTGTGAACAAATTATAGTGTCTTTGTTAAAAAATAAATGACACCATTTAGTGCAAATGTGGTGTAGACAAAAATATAATTCTCACAGAAAAATAAAAATCAAGTAGCTAGGAACTTTCCTTTAAGTTTTTAAGACATAAACTGCTTTCAAAATAAATTACCAGGGATAAAATACATAAAAAACTTGAAGTGCATCTAAAAGTTAATGTCTTTGTGAACAAAACCTTTGGGGAAAAGCTGCATGTGATCTATGTTTATGTTCATGTTTTTCTGGAGAGAAAAACATGAACATAAACATATTTAGCATCAAGACGCCGCTCGTCTACCTCTGCTTTGAGGAGAAGGGGGGTCTAAGGGCAGGGATGCCTCTCTTTCTTCCATTTCCATCTCAGCCGTAGCTCTGGTCTGGACGTACAGTACAGGGATCCTTTTTTCAGTATTTCCGAGAGGGAATGTCAAAGCGTGGCTCTACTGCATTCAATAAAAACCCAAATCCCTCGTTCTCCACCGCGCTGCAGGGGCCGTTTTCCGTTTGTTATTGCCGCTGCTCTGTCTCTCAGAAGACGGCGCTAGCTTCGTCTGGAAAAAAGTATCCGCGTCGGGCTGTGTCGGCTTCAGGCAGCAGCAGCCACAGCTTTCTCACACAACTCCGGGTGATGCAGCTTCAATGCTGCCGGCGCGTCTTTTAACTTGCTGCCGGCGCTTCTCATTGTTTTTCCGCTCCGCCATCTTTGTTTGAATGTGTGTTCTTCTTCGTCCGCCCGCAACAACCAATCTCGCAACGAGCGCCCCCTATCGACCCTCCAAGGAATTGTCTTACCAAAGGATGGTTAATACAACGTTTTACAGGGTTTTAAAACGTAAATAAAAGGTCGATCCTTGATGAAGACGTATCGATAATCGATCGCGGGACTAAATATCGCGATATATCACCATATCGATATTTTGGCACACCCCTAATAAACAACAATGTTCAAATAAACATGTAACTAATAAACATGACAATGGAAAGAAAGAAGTACTTTTTTTAAAAATCTTTTCTGGACCGCTATCTACAATCATGTCCTTGAAGTTCAACCGGTCGATCGCGATCGACGTAATGAGCACCCTTGATATAATATAAACAAGCATAATATATATAATTATGTCGGGTTGTGGCTCCGGGTGCTTTTTTTTCATTAGGGGCGGTCCCAAATGGCTCTTTGAGTAAAAAAGGTTGCCGACCCCTGGTGTAGAGGATTTCATGTAATCAATGGACACCCATGAAGATCACAAATCATTGAAGAAAAAAGGTTCAGCGCACTGTCTTGAGGGGTCCAGATGACCCAACTCCCAATGTTAAAGTGCCTATAGCACAAGGGTTAAGAAGTCCAGGAAAAACAGGAAACAAAAACATGTAGGCAAGCCCGGAAAGATTTCATAGGGGTTTTGCCCCTTTTAATAGAGTCTTTGGGACATGCAAAAAAAATAAAAAGCTCTATTCATGGGTTTCCAGAAAGATGGTAGGGTTTTTGGTGATAATTTTGGTGATAATTCTTGGTAATTTGTAACTACAACCCCTGACGAAACTCCCACGTGAACAATAGATCTGGGACTCTCTGGTTCCAACACAGTGAATGAAACATATTTCAGCTTCTAAAGTAAAAATAAATCTAATACCACTGAACATGAAGAAGCATCTGGATTTAAGACCCAATCAATATGTTCTTATCTTTTTAAAAACTAGAATTTCCTCATTCTCTGAAAAAAAAAAAATTTTTTTTCAAGATACTTTTGCTCATTTTCTAATGTAATTGTAAGTGTTTTATAAAGCTTATTCATGGATTCATAAATTTGATCTTCACCAGTGAAACTTTTGTATGTGCGTGTATGCCGAAAAACTACTGAAGACCAAGGGTGCACCCGAGGTCTAAACTGTGAAAAATGAAGGGAAATTTGTAGGAAATGATGGTTTCACAACAGAAGAATTGGACTTGTGCACCAACCTGTAGGTGTGTGTGTGTGCTCAGGGTGCTCGCTCAGACAGAGGGGCAGAGCTGCTCCATCAAGGGGGTTAAAAAAAGGAAAAATCTGTACGACACGCCGGCATTTTATCTACTTGCCCTGGCTTACACTTATGTGTAAAGTGTTCACTACGACCTGGGGCCTCATTTATAAACGTTGCGTACGCACAAAAGAAGGCGTACGCCACTCTCTACGCAATAGTTGAGATTTATAAAAAGCAAACTTGATGGGAAAATGTGCGGTCCTCCACGCAAGCTCTGACCCAGGCGTACGCACAAATACGGGTGAAATGAGAAACGGCGACACCGTCGGCAGATGGAAGAAACACGTGAAAGTGACAGTGTGTGCCAAATCGTGCTGGCATGTGCTGTGCTACACAATGTGCCACAGCTCAAAAACGTGCCTCTACCCCCTGGCGCCGATTGCTGTGTTGGCCCCCACTCTGAACCCCATCCCCACGCATTTGAGCCAAATGCTGCTGCTGTGCGCCAGCGTTTGGAAGTGATGCGTCGCTTGAAAAGAACAACAAAAGGTGTGGAAAATATTATTTATTCAAGAATTCCCTCATCGTGCAGTTTATTTCAGTCAGTCTTGATTTCGCCCAACTCCTTGGCCACCTCTCTGATTGAACTACTGACTTCCTTCTGCATTTCAAGGACTGCATCGGTGAGGACACGTCCACTGCTGGAGGGTTGAGAGCCGCGTGCCGTGGAGACGCTGGGTCCAGACGGCTGCTCAGCTGCAGCATTGTAACCACTGGCACCACTGGAACACCCAGCAGCTAAAATAAAACTGCTCTATATTAATAAACTGTAATTGTGTAGCCTGCATTCATGTGACTTGACTGCATTCATTTTAATTATTTCTCTTACCTGTGTCACCCGGTGCGTCGGCGTCCCCCTCCGCCTCAGTCACCACAGTCACCGAGTGACGGTGTCCCCCCGTGGCGGACACACTCTGCCGATGCAGCGCTAGACGTTTTTTTGCCTCGACTTTGATGTCCGATCATTTCTTTCATTTCTTTTTTATTTCGGCCACGGTCCGAGGTTGTGAGGCTGCAGCATTCACGGCGTCTGCCACCGTTTGCCGCTGAAGGAAAAGAACCTTGCTTCCCGCTTTGGCAGGTTCTTTAAAACGTGTTCAGCTTCGAGGAGAGATGACCCAGAATCGGCCGATTAAAGATTAACAAAGTTTATTCCCTGATACAATGGTTCTAAGACAGAGAGCAAAAACACAGAGCTATAGCGAAGGAGGAAAGCCCCCAAAGAGAAGAGCAAAAAGCGCACGGACTTCCTACACGGAGAAGTCTTTATAGTGGAGTTCGTGCGTTTCTGAGATCTTCTTCCTCTGTCCATCAGCCAATCTTCTACCTGCTAACTTGACATTGTCCTTTTTTGGTGCGTCAGCCTTTCAAATGTGGGCTCCTTTTTCCAAAGAAAGAGGCTTGACCTTTTGCTGGCCTGAACTGCTTCGAGTCTACAGTTTTTCCCCTTTACTCGGTACAGCGAAGCACACTTCTTGCTGAGTGTGCGGGCGCCTGAGGTGTCAAATATGTGGCCTATTGTTGGCTTCTGCTCGACTCACACCTGTGGTCTAGGTCCGCTTTTCTGCCTGATAGCGGGGGCCTTATTTCCTGTCTTTGTAGACATCTCGGTTTTGCTCATCAGTAAAAAGCAGAAGTAAGCATCCTGTTTATGTTCACCGCAGCCTGCATAAGCGTGCCGGCTGCATTCTGCAGTAGCGAGGTGAAAAGGTCAAACAGCAATATTAGACTGTATAAAATTAAACATTAATACGTCAAATGTAATAAAAGATTAAATCAGTAAGCATACATTTCTTCACCGCTCACGTGCCTTTTTGGCATTAGTAATGCCCACACTGTGCCCTCCAAACGACATTTTTCGCCTCTTTTCCACCTCGCCAATGATAACTTCTACTTCACATTGAATGAAGTTACGTTTTTTTGATTTACATTGAATGAAGTTACGTTTTTTTGATTTCCTCTCTGTGTTTGCCATGATTTAGCAAGCCATGAATATTAATTTGTGGGCGTTTCACGGACTATTTATGGGCAACTATGGGCGTGTCATGACGCCGCAAATGCTGCGCTGCATTTAGAATCGGTTGTGATTTATAAAGTGAAAGATGCGTAGGATGTGCGTGCGCACGGTTTTATAAATCCGAATATTTCTGTGCGTACGCACGTCCTATGTTTCATCCGTACGCCACTTCTGACGCAAAACCTACGCAAAGTTTTATAAATGAGGCCCCTGGTGCCTGCAGCGTGCCTGTGGGAAAAATGTGCATGAGCAATTTCAGCTTTTGGGCTCAGCAAGTTGTTTACAATCCGCACAAACAACCTGTTCACCTTCGTGCCCCCTCTAGATTTGCCCATTTTTCAGCCCATTGAAAGTAGGGGAACTGGATTGAGTGTGACGTCCCACACAGAAAATGGCTCCAACCCAATGAAGTCAATTCAGTTGCCATTTTTCTGCTATACGAAGCTCACCATCTTTGAGCCAGACGAGATTAGTGAGCAGCGATTGGTCCGAGCCGGTCTGAGCCAGCGTTTCTATGGCAACTGCTGTTGCCATTCAAATTCGAGCTTGTTGGAAGTAAACACCCCTTCCACTGAAGCGATCTTAGGAGAATCTATCAATCAAACATTCAGGTGTGGGCCAATGGGCCCCACCTGCTTTTATTGAGGCATCTGATTGGTCAGTTTATAACTTGGAAAACTTGCGATAAATAAAATATATTAACAAAACATTAAATACTCAAAAAACGCATACATGTATCAGAGGAAGACTTGTTATTCTTACCAATAGAATGACTAATGGCTGTTTATTTCTCTACAGAAGTCTATGGGATTTTGGAGCCAGTGGATGATGATGAGTCATGGATAATTTTCATAGATTTTAAATTATTCTTAACATTTTATTAACCAAAACTTGCAACAGTTGAGCATTTCGTGATCTAATATTGAAACATCTTAAATTGAAACTATCAGATTTGGTATAACAGCTATAACAATTCGTGCAAATTGTATCCCATGCCTTATGTACTTGCCCTGGGTTACCTTAAAATAGATTCCAGTTGGCTCGTCCGGGCTCCTTTACTTGGCTCTGGACCCTTCCTCTGGCTTGTCTCGCCCCCCACACACACACATACTCATCTGGATGAACCTGCTGGACTAATTAAACATGTAGTTGTAGCGTTAGATAAATTAATTCTTCTCTAAGAGTTCTGGTGCATCACCTGTCTGTCTTGGGAGAGGATCCCTCCTTTTTGTGAACATCCCTGAGGTTTCTTCTTTTTTTCAGTTTTTTAGGATTGTCGAGAAGGAGGGTCTAAGTCCAGGAATGCCCAGTTTAGCTTAGTCTGTTTACTTTAGTTTAGCCATTACCTATTGAATTCTATGATTTTATATTCTTAATGATTTCATTTTTATGGTATGAAGTCTATTGAGATGACTATTGTAAATAAAATTGAATTGAACTGAATTGAATTTTCCCAAACTTACAATACTGTGACGTTTTTTTTTAGAATAGACTATAGTTACTGTTGTTGACAATGGGTGTTGTCTTCTTAAAAGCAAGAAAAACAAAACAAAAACAACCGATTGGTCAACTCAACCTTTAAGCACAATAAATTTGTAACTAGGTTCCCTCCCCCTTCAGCAACGTGTGTTCCAGTGACCACTTTTAATGCAAAGTCTGAGTAAACGTGCGTAAATACGTGTTTTGGGATTCCACGTTCCAAACTCTCCTGTTCATGTGTCGCTATGCACATTTTGAAGACTGCGTTCAGCCTTTAAAAAACTTGCGGCCAATTGTACGGCCATTGAAAATTACCCAGATCCAACTTTGACCAACCAGGGACTCGGATTTGTTTGTAGCGTATGGATGGAGTCCCTTTTAATTCACGGAAATGCCAAACGTCTGAAAATTGATCATGGAGGAAAAATTAATAAATGTTCTTTGTGCCTGACTGGATTTATGGGTGGCAATGGCTCAGGCAGTTGAGCTGGTTGTCCAATGACCGGAGGGTCGGCGGGTTGCTCCCTCCAGTCAATTGTCATTGTGTCTTTGGGAAAGAATCTTCACCCTCCTTGCCTCCAGTGTGGCTCCCCTGGTGTCTGAATGCGTTTGAATGTCCCGGTGATGGTCAGAGGGCGCGAACTGGCAACCACGCCTCTGTCAGTCTGCCCCAGGGCAGCTGTGGCTACATCAGTAGCTATCATCACCAAGTATGAATGAGGAGTGAATGGATTGGATTTATCTGTGCTTTGAGTGTCTGGAAAAGCACAGATAAATCCAATTCATTATTATACTATACCAACTCTTTAATATATCGGAACAGAGCTGAGAATGAAAAGCCTGGAGCGAGATTTACAGCACTTCGACATTTTGCACCAAGCCTGTCCCCCTGTAGGTGGCGGACATGTGCTGGTAAACAGTAGAAAAAGAAGAAGAAGCCCCTCCCTGCTTGTCCAGTGTGAACACTATCCTCTAAATGTGCGTTCATGCCCAGTGTGAACGTAGAATCATAGAAATATAAGACAAAATCTAAAAAATACTGCAAAATAATTTATTTTCTCTTCTTTTTTGTGTTTCTGCTTCCACCTAAAGTAAAAGGAAACAGGAAGCATGTTTAAAATGCAAATCCGGAATACAGTTTGTGGGAAAGTCTTCACACAAACTGTATTCTGTTCGTGTGTTTTTTCCTCATCAAAAACAAAAAAATAATAAATAATCTGCTATACAGCGGTCAACATTTTTATAGTTTCAGTAGTATTTAATCTATATTACATGCAAATGGAAAAACATCACCCGGTCTTTTTATGTATTTCAATAAACTAATTTGTTTATTATATAAAATGACTTAAATGTATTTCCAAAACAACTGCTATGATCAACTGTGGTGAGTTGCTTGTGCCAGAGATGTTTTTTTGTCATGTTTTTCCCTTCAACAATTTGTACTGTCATGTTTGAGCCACGTGTACTTCCCTGATTTGATCTGTACATGGGGAAAAAAATCCTCGTGGGTGGAGGCACAGCCTGTGTTCAGGCGTTCATGCTGAACACATCATATGTTTAAAAGCAGCAGGTTGTTCAATGTGCTCTATTCCAAAAGCATCAATTTACACTGAAGGTGTCAGAGCTGGTTTTGGACCAGAGTGTGGATCTGTGTTTTATTTTTTTAACTTCATTCCTAATTTAGTGGAAAATTATAAGACTT
Organism: Oryzias sinensis; assembly: GCA_037389245.1. NCBI lineage: Eukaryota > Metazoa > Chordata > Actinopteri > Beloniformes > Adrianichthyidae > Oryzias > Oryzias sinensis. The sequence continues at coordinate 23,385,236 of CM074500.1, forward strand.
TTTTTATGTTGCAATTTTCTATAAATGTCTCTACATCAGAAACAAACTTCTTTTTGTCCATGGACTGAGGTGCTTTATGCTTTTGTCACCGTTGTGTCTTTAGAAAACTTTTATTTTGAAAGTGTAGAGAGACTTCAAAGCTTACTTATAACACATCTGTCAGGCTGTGCTGTGCCACAGGGGATTGATTGATGCTGTCTCTGGCTCCACTCTTAAACCTTCTCTACCGTCAGAACACGGGCATGGCTAACACGTACACAGATACAACGAGATCAGTTATGGTTCACAGCATCACCATCCCGTTCTGGAGTCCAACGCCCATGGCACAGACGGTACCTCCTGCAGACAGAACCAGGGCGATCACAGCTACTAAAAGAGCTACTTGGGCCAGATGGACTCTGGTGTGGCGCAGCTGGTGTTCTGTGAGTAAACCCATAAAAGCGGAGTACTTATAAAAAATGTTAATGAGCTTTTCATGGAGATTAATAAACTTTATATACAAATGGAGGTAGGACCAAAAACTGGTTTTGATTTAGGCCCTTAGCCTCCTGAAGGAAAACCTATTCAATAAACTAGAACGATTCCAGCTCCAGCTGCTTCGTGTTTTGATGAATAGGTGAGCAATAAAGCCTCGCTGTAATCAATGTGTGAATAAGCGAAGAGCCCCAAGGGAAGACAAATTCTTGAATAATGATGTTTTCTGGCCGCCTGCCTCAATGCTGGGATGAAGGAAAGCCCCGCACCAGGCAAACAAACGCTGAAATGATATTTGATCAAATCAGAAGAAAGTTGCTGGCAGTTTCACTAACTTTAATGAAAAACCAGTCAAAGCTCATCTCTGTGGTGGATTTTAGGATGAATTGTTGAAGGTGTAAACTTGACAAAAGAGCCGTTACACAATCCAAGTGTCATCGCACAGGGGGAAACAAACACTTAAAGCATGACTTTAAAGAACTTTGTCATAAAGAACAGCAGAATTTTCTAAAATAAACCTAAAGACTATATGACGTACTATTAAGAGTTATGGTATATCAAACAGTTTGTTATTTAGGCGTCACCTTAGATGACATCTCTGGTGTTAAATGTTAAATTAAAAATCACCTAAGGGCCTATTGGGCTTGATTGTTTCTCATCCTTGTGTATTTGTGCTCAAAATACAAACAAGTTCATTTTCAAAATGATTTGACAAACTTTTTTTTTAAAGAAGAGGAATGGTTAAAACTAAAGCATTACCCAAAATTCCTGTTTTTTGACTCACTGTCTTTAATCCGATAATGCAATGGAGCCACCTGTAGAGATGGAAAAATCAGACCTAAAGTGGGCTTGGAATGATGACTGGAGTTTACTATGCCCTGCAGTATGTTACAAAAACAGGAAAATAGCATTGGGCGAAGTAAAATTAGTTTTTTTTTTGTCGGGTCCAACCATTCAGTCTGTCAGTTTTTAAAAGAAATCTGTGTGTTTCAGTGTTAGTTTTCAGTTCATCTTTGTCATCTGCTTTGTCGTACTTTAATCACAGCCTCATGTCATGGCTTTGTCAACATTTAGTTAGTTTATTGAAGTCCCACTTCCATCACCTTTTGATCTATTATGCTGTTTTCAGCCAAAATTTAAAAAATCTGTCATTTTCTGGGACATAGTTTCTGCTGAACAGCAGGAGTTTAGTAGAAATTCACCTCTGAATTGTAGGACTCTCTCCTGCTAGCTTACAGCCCCTCACACCCCCAACCTAACATTACCACTGCAACAAAAATGGCGAGCAATGTCAAAGCTGTTGAGCCGTGTTTAGATCCAGATTCCTGCTCAGATGAGGAAAACAAAGACATACATGGATCTGTTTGTCTGTAGGTGGATGCCTTGAAGCTGAATTTATTACAGCTGGCAGACACTTGCCGTTTTTCTGGAAACTACACTCATTGTGAATTACAGAGCTCAGGGTGGATGATAAAGCCCCTGTGCAGTACAGGTTTTGTACTCCTAACTCTTCTCCTTTTTCCATTTCCATCCCTCCATCACTCTCCATCTTCAATCACTCCCTTCTCTCCTCCTCCCTTCGTTTCTCCATCTCTGCCTCGTTTCCTGCCATCAGGCTGCCTCTGTGCCTGAGGTGCCGGTTGCTATTTGGATGATTTAGTCCAAACGGGAGAAGGGATTTCATTAGCTGTTTACCTGAGGGCCTCTGTTACCCGTTGTGCTATAAGGCTGCTTTATTACAAAATAAATAAATAAAAATAAATTTCACATTCAGCTGTGGGGGAGCATGGGGGGGGGGGGGGGGGACATTAAGCCCCATCCAGTGCATTTGGCCACAGGTTTGACTCCTCTGTGATGACAGCCACCTCTGGACCCGAGACACCTCCAGCACCAAGTGAAAGCTCTTTTTATGAGTGTTTCCCACTGACAGATACCAACACAGCATTCTAATATGACCCATTCATGCTGTGGGTTCAAATCCCATGGGTGGGTGGGATTTGTGTACCAGTTGGGATCCGCTGTAAGAGATTTTTTTTAAGAAAGTTATATTCATGTTTGAAATAAATCACTGCTATAAACTGAACTGAGTTACGTCGTAAAGTCACTATTATAAGTGAGAAGTTCCGTTTTACCAATGAGGTGAAAAAGTGTTAATTACACATAAAATTGAAATAACTTTTATCTCTAACACCATCATCTATCCACAATCTATTTATCGATCGATCCATGACACATCTCTACTTAACCTTTTGCAGCTGCAATCTACCAGTCAATCAGCAAATAGTTGCCTTTTGTTGCCTTTAATCCTGGTCTTCATGTTCCCCAGACTTGAACCCTGAACTCCTCGTTGCCTCCACCCTCCTGCACGAAACCCAACTATCCCGACTGTCCCGATTTCTTTGCAGTCTCTCATCTCTGAGCGTGACGGTCTCAGGCTTTGGCTTCTGAGGATCGCGCCTGCCAGAGAGGGCGCAGAAAGGCTTTGATTTTGACAACTGAGCCTGCTGTTACCATGGAACACAGAACAAGGAAAAAAATCCCTGGTGCTCACCTTCTGACCCACAAATTTAAAGGGTAAGACTCCGTTCAATTCAAATAAATGGCATGCTTCTGATACATATAGTAGTTTCTCAATTCTTCAGTAAGTACAGACTCCAAATTATCAAGACTAGTGTTAATATTCATGTGTTTACGCCCATTCCAAATGCGGATCATGTGCCACAGATTGCAAATTTTGTCTTCATGCCCAAAAAAAATTAGTGATGAAGCGCACTTGTGGGAAGACAATTTTTTTTCCTGCAAGACCTCCTTCTAATCTTTTTTATTTTGAAAATATTCACCATCTTAGAAGCATTTTTTTCATTTTTCTGACACTACAATCACAATAAACTAAGTGGTCAATGTGTAAATTGTGTGTTTGTCTTTGGCAGTTGTCGGAAGGTACATCTTCATTTTGTGTTTGAGTTTCAACTGAAAGTTTCCCCGTACTAAAAAAAATAAATAACGGAAGGCAGTTTCTTTGTGAGGGAACAACTTGAGCAACACAAAGACCTTTGTGAGAAGCTCTAATCAAGCCTGAATTGTGCTGGAGAGTTTTTATTCCAACTGATTCATAGGAAACAAGTGAAATTTGTGCAGCTGTCAGAATGCACTGAGGAGCAGAATTAATCACCATGAACTTTGTATCCTTCAGTTTTAATCAACAATGCTTGGCATGTTCGCTGCCCTTTCATCCCCTTTGTGTGCAGAAATCAGGTCCCTGTTCACGCACAGCTGTGGATATTGTGGGTCTCAAACAAAACCACTCAAACTCCATCTTGTGTCACAAAAAAAACACACACACAAGGAAATAGTCATGTTGTGTTCTGTCATGGTTCCGCTGTCAGCTACTCTCCCCCTCCCCCGCCTGCTCTGTTTTGGAAGTGACCAGCTGCCTTCACTTACCTCATATTCGCTGCAGCCTTCTTAAGGAGCGCTTGGATCATCATTCGACGCCAGTTCGTTGTTCCCCCCATGGTGCTTATATGTCTGGCCAGCTCTTGTTACTGTATGCTGCCAAGGTTCCTATTACTCATTGTGCCTCTTGCGCTGTATCAGGAAAAATCCCCTCTGGTACTCACCTAGTCGCGGTCCTCTGGTCTCTCGCTCCTGGATTCCCTCTGCAAGACTCCTCCAGCCAGCTGACGCGCCTCATCCTGGAAAGAAGCCATTACTCACCTTCTGCTGAGTTAAACCATCTTAAACTTACCTCGTTGTCCGAGTCTCCTTCTGGGTTCCAGCATTTGGGTCATTCTGAACTTAGGTCATATCATAAGAGTGTTCATTAACTCAATTTTAAGTCTTAATGAAGTTGGAAGTTACACTTTAAAAAACACAAAAAACGAAACAAAACAAAAGAAACAGGAATAGTAAAAGTTATACAGAAGGTACTTATTAAATTGATTTAAAGAAAATAAAGATAAAACACTTAGAACTGGTTAAGGTGGTCGGCTCTGTCCTGGCCTGCACACTGGAGTCCATCAAGGAGCTGGTTGGACAGGAGGATGTTGGCTAAGCTAACATTAATCATGCATACCCCCCCCCCCACCCCCTGCACCAAACTGTGTAGGCGCTGAACAGCTCCTTCACAGCCATCAGACTGTACAACACTGTACTACAGTGACTCACTATGTGCCTACACGGTGTATTACATTTGTTGTTGCTGTTGTTTCTGACGTTTTTCTTTTGCTGTGTATTTTGATTTTCATTGTATTTACTTACGTTCTTCTATTCTTTTATAATGTTGCACTGTTCTGAATGTCACTTTTGCCGCTGCAGACAAAAGAATTTCCCCATCGTGGGATAATTAAAGTCTTTAAGTCTTAATTAAAGCTTGTATAGTATAAAAGAGCTTCTCTGGGTTTTTGTATGTGTGTTATTTTTGTCTCCTATGGGAAAGTTGCATGAGACCCGCTTTCCTAAGTAGCCCAGTGTTTTTCTGATCTGTACCAGAGTACGATTGAGCTTTAACCATTTTAACGGTACAGCTTTAGTACCAGTGTGTCATGTCTCGTCAAGTTCCTGTCAGTCTCTGTGGTCTCGTGTTTAACTTTCTGTTTTATTTTGTAGGTTTTACTCACCTCTCGTTTCAGTCCTTCCTCTCCCTTCCCCTTGTCTGTTCCCCCACAGCTGAGCCTGCCTCATCATCCCTGATCGTTTCCACCTGTGCTTCCCCTCCTCATTGTATTTATAATAGAGTTTCCTGTGTTCTGTGCCTGATTGTCTTGTTTTCTCCTTGACAAAGCCAAGCCAAGTTTATCAAGGTCTAAGAAATTAAAACAATCTAAAACTCTGCATCTGAGTCCAGTCCTGTGTCCTGCCTTGTGTCAGTACAATCAGGCCAGAATGGACTCAGCAGCCTGTGATTGCTTCAGTTCTGCAATGCCTGGAGGCCCGCCTTTCTCAGCAGGAGGACTTCCAGAAGGCCCTGGCATCTCATATGGTGCAGGTCTCCACCCATGTTCAGGATCTCCGCCAGGGTCCGCCCTGGATCACCACACCTCCGGGTGCTTCTGCATCCATCCTGTTCCTCCCTCCCACCATGCCTGCGGGATTCAGGAAATCAAGATAGCCCCCGGTCGTTGCTGGGAGCAGGGTTTATGTAAGCTCTTTCTAAAGACTGTTCCATCCATTTTGAACATTCCCCCCATGACTTTGTGTCAGACCAAGCTCGGATCGCCTTCATGATCTCCATTTGTCGGGAGGGCTGGGTGTAGGCCATGGCAGTGGGCTCGCGACTCTCGCTCTGTTAGTCTCTATATTTGCATTCCAGGAGGCTCTTCAGATCACGTTAGATCCAGTGTCTACCGGCCGGGACAAAGCGCGGGAGCTGACCAGCATACGCCAAGGTGGGGACTCCGTCTGTGATTACGCCATTCGATTTCGCACCTTAGCGGCTGAGAGCGGGTGGAACTCGGTGGCGCTGTATGACGTATTCCTCAAGGGTTTGGCTCCGCACATCCAGGAAGCAGCTCTGTACCTTTGGACTTACCTCCGGGTCTGGACTCCTGATCGGTCTGGCCATCGAACGAACAGCGGGATCCGTGAGCTGGCTTCCCGACGCAGCAGCGGACCCTCAGGGGGCGGGTCTTCTCACAGGGCTGAGTTCACGGACAGGAGGGATTTCCCTCGTTTCATGGCTGATCCGCATCGCTCCTCAGCGGACCGCAGTGACGAACCCATGCAGGTGGGGCGTGCGTTTACGGCAGAGAAGGCAGCGGCGCCGCCAGCGAGAGGTTTATTGCTTTTACTGCCCGGAAACCGCGGCCCATTCGGTTTTTCTCCTGCCCCTTGAAGAAACCTGCGGCGGTGAGTCATCGCTGCAGACAAACGCCTACGAGCCTCCCGCCCCTAATGGTGACCCACCACGGCGTCACCAGCCTCTCAGCACTCATAGACTCCAGGAGCTGACGTCGGCTTAATGTGGACACAGTAGCAGGGTTTAGGACTAAACCTCATCTCCTGAACAGACCTATCAGGCCGTGGTCTTCACGGAAGAGGTCTTTTTAACATCACTCACGTCTCTGAACCTCTCCGACTGTCCATAAATAACCATACTGAATTCATGTCATTCACTATTCGAGAGTGCTCCTCAAGGCAGCTGGTCTGGGACTGCTTGGTTGTGTGAGCTGGCCCAGTGGACTGGTCAGCGGGGAAAATTCTGGAATGGGGCAGATTGACAAACACCAAGGTTCAAGACCCAGGTAGCGAAATATGAACCTCAGCCTGTTCCTGTTCATCCTGCTTCAGGTCCAGAACCGGACCTGAAGAAGGTACCTGCGTCAGCCACCATCATCTACGTGGAGGTCTTCTAAGTAGTCCAGGGCTCTGAGTCTTCCACCCCTCACTTCGCTCGTTGTGCCATTAACCTGGTTCCAGGTTCCACCATTCCAAAAGGGCGTCTGTATCCAGTCTCAGCTTCCGAACGTCAGGCTCTGGATAAGTACATCGATGACTCTCTGGCAGCAGGCCTCATCCGTCCTTCCTCATCCGCAGCTGCAGCAGGCTTCTTCTTCGTCGGCAAGAAGGATGGGACCCTCAGACCCTGCATGAACTACAGCGCTCTCAATAATATAACAATTAAAAACAGATATCCATTACCACTTATGTCCTCTGTTTTTGACCAGCTCAAGCAGGCCAAGGTGTTTACCAAACTAGATCTCCGTAATGCCTATCATCTGGTCAGGATCAGGGAAGGAGACGGAAGTGGAAGGCCGGTTTAGATACGCAGAGGACATTATGAATACCCGGTCTGTACGCGCTGGGCTCACCAATGCTCCACGCCGTGTTCCGAGCCATGATTAAATGGCGTGCTCAGAGACTTCTTGGACCGATTCGTGTACGTCTATTTAGACGACATCCTTATTTACTCCCCCGACCAAGACTCTCACGTCTCCCATGTCTCTGCGGTTCTTCAGCGGCTACTGGAGAATCATCTCTATGTTAAGGCAGAAAATTGAGTTCCCATGTCTCCACACGTTGCCTTTCACCAGGGTTCATAGTGTCTGCAGGAACAGTGGAGATGGATCCAGCCAGGTCAGCGCCGTGATGGACTGGCGTCTCCTGACAACCGTAGAAGCTCAGCAGTTTTCTGGGGTTTGCAGAACTTTTATCGGCCTTTATCGGGGGCTGGCTCCATTGCTGCGCCCTCCGCCTCCGTCTGCTCCCACGTATGCAGTTCCCAATGGACGCCCGGCGGCGAGCATGCCGAGCTCCTGAAGCGGCGCTTCATCGGCTCCTTCTGCTTACCCTGCCCCCTGACCCACACCGACGGTCGTGGTGGAAGTAGATCTGTCCAATGAGGATCGAACCGTCCCTGTCTAGGTCTGACAGGATGGGAAGATGCACCCCTATCGCGTTCCTGTCTCGGCGTCTCATCAGCGAGCATAATTATGATATCGACAACCGAGGTTGCTGGCGGTCAAAGTGGCTCTGGAGGTGGCATTGGTTGGAGGGCGATCGCGCGCTGCATCGTCTGGAGCGGACCGCAAAAATGTAAGGAGTATACCGGGCGGCTAAAGGGCTGCCTTCGCCAAGCCCGTTGGCGACTGTTCTTTGACCGCTTTTCTTTTACCCTCTCTTACAGGCCGGGGTCCAAGAACGTCAAGCCGGATGCCCTGTCTCGCCGATTCGACCCCGCGCCTGTTGCCAAAGAACCGGAACCTCTCCTTCCGCTGACTTGTGTGGTTGGAGCAGTGTCTTGGCAGATAGAATCAGAGTGGAGAGCTAACGGTGGGTGCTGACACCCAGTGGGTGCCCGAGGAATCGCCTGTTCGTTTCCCCGAACCTACGCTCAAGGGTGATTCACTGGGCCCACGCCTCACTGCTTTCCTGTCATCCGGGAGTGCGGCGGACTATGCACGCCATCTCCCGGAGGGTTCTATGCATGGAGCAGAGTCGGAGGAGTACGTTCCGCTTGTTCAGTCTGTGCGGATTAGGGTCTGGCTCTCGGCCAAGAATCTAATCTACATGTCAGTGAGCTTGGCCCAGCGAGTTTGTCAGGGCCATTTTATCCTGAGTCATCAATCCTATGCGGTTAAATCTTGATCTGCCGGTCCCTCCAGAGTCCATCCCACGTTCCACGTTAGCAACATCAAGCCGGTGGTGGACAGTTCCCTGGTGCCTCCCGCGGAGCCTCCTCCTCCGCCCAGAATGGTGGGAGGTGGTCCGGTGTACCTGATCCGAGAGAAAATGTGCAACCGTCCAGGAAGAGGGCGAGAGTGCGCCAGTTTCTGGTGGACTTCAGGAGGTTACGATCCGGAAGCGGCAGTGGATCGGGCGCTTCATGGTAGACAGGTCTCTCCTGGCGGTTCTTCAGGTCGGGGGCTCCTGACCTGACCATTTAGCGGTACGCTTTAGTACCAGTGTGTCATGTCTCGTCAAGTTCCTGTCAGTCTCTGTGGTCTCGTGTTTAACTTTCTGTTTTATTTTGTAGGTTTTACTCACCTCTCGTTTCAGTCCTTCCTCTCCCTTCCATGTCTGTTTCCCCACAGCTGACCTGCCTCATCGCTCTGATCGTTTCCACCTGTTAACCTCTCTCATGTATTTATAGCCAGAGTTACCTGTTCTGTGCTTGATTGTGCTATTTTTCTCCTTGACAAAGAAGCCAGCCAAGTTTATCAAGGTCCAAGTTCAAACAAAATCTAAAACTCTGTCTGAGTCCAGTCCTGTATCCTGTGTATATGCAGTGTTCGTGGGATGGGTACAGAGCCCGATTGAGCGAACCGGGGCAACATTCTTCAAGTCTGCAATCGGTAGTGGAGAAGTCGCTTTTTTTTGTGTCCCATAAGATATAAACGTTATCTGCCATATTTAACTCACCAAGTCAGTCCATTTTCTGTTAATTAATGATATTAATTCCACTATTCTCGCGCTTAGAAGGAGGAGTCTGTCTGGTTATTTATTGTACACTGAGGGGCAGGGTTGTTTTTTCAGACCAAGCAGCGCATACACAGAATACTATCAAAAAGTGTGCGATGGCGGAAAGAGCTAAACGGTCCAAAATGCGGCTCTTTCCTCCCTGTGCAGCTCTCTGTGGTTTAGTAAAATAACTATCATGTACTCAGATGACCATTGGTGCCTTTAACACCCGTCAGAAGCGGGCAGGAGGAAAGACCAGCGTGAGCAGCGAGGAAGAGCGTGTCTGCAACTGTGAGCATGAACCAGTCATTTATGGAGAAGGTTTTCAGTGGTGAAGGATTTTCAGTGGCGATGTCGTTGGGGGATAAGCGCCCCCAAAAAAATTCCTTTTTTGGAGCCAAAACCACCCATTTCGCCTCAAATTAATTAGAATTTGCGTTAGGCACCTACTATCCTGCCAACTATCACTAACTCACGATAACTGTATGTTGCACTGTCTGTGTAGAGAGACATGCTGGAGGATTACCATCTGGGAGAAAAACAACGAACAGGTAGAGAGGCGGGGGCGGAGCTTAAACTCACCCCAGCTGCTTCCTAATAAAACATAGTTGTCATCCATGAAATTAATACACTTTATTGGAGTTTGCAGTTTAAAGAAAAAAATAGAAAGGTGTCTGCATCAAAGAAATTTGTTTCCATCATCACTCTCTCTGGTTGTTAGCAGACAGAAAAAATCTATTCAAGGTTGTGGAAAATGGACAAAAGATCGAAACATCAGCTCATAAAGAGTAAAATTTATTAATGAAAAATATTTAGAAATAAATATCTGACAGCATTTTTGAATCAGCCTAAGTATTGCCAAATGAAATATCGCGATATATCTAACACCCAGTGTTGCGGCTCCTGTGCTTTCATCTCAGTAGGAAACTGATCCAAATGTCTCTTTGAAATAGGTTGCAACCCTGGTCTAGCACATCTACGTGCATTCTGGTTTGCATTGTAGAATTTAATGTATAAAGCAAATTGTTTTGTTTGAAAACAATGTTGTTGTATAATGAGGAAATAAAATACTTTTATGTTCTAAATTTGTTATTTATTTATTTATTTTTAAGTCCTCAAAATGTTTAGATATACTTTTAGAGTAAGTACTATACTTTTAAGAAGTAATACAATAAGAGTTAGTAGTACCGTTAAAACCTTGAGATACCCATCCTAGCCTGTTCACATTCTTTTAAACTACCGTAACTTTTCACTTCAGTTTATGCAATTAACTAAATTCCAGTGGATTCTGAAGCAGTCTTTCGTTGACAGGCATCACTTTACAGTAGTGAAGCTTTTATGCAAAAAATGTGGCTTTGCGCCGTTATGTGCCTTGTCTGAACTGTCACCTTTGTGTTTTTTCTTTTTATGTTTGTCACTGTGTCCATTTTTTTAATGTATTTTAAATTATCATTTATTGTAAATGTACTGTATATTTTCTATTAATGTATTTAACTGATGCTTTGATGTTTTCAGGTTAACAATTTTAACACCTGTCCGGGGACTACTGAGGAAAAATAGCCTTTGGGCTAATTCTGGCACATTGCAGCCATGCTTTTGATGTGCACTGTCCCTGTTAAATAAATCAATAAATAAATGCAACACGATACGTATCATGTTGCATATCAGATATGAAAAACTGCCTCTCTCTACGTCAGAATCACCAGATTCACACTAATGGCTTAAACAGTTGCAGTTACGCATGTCAAAAAACATGTGGTACCTCTGGTGTCAAAGGGTTAACAACTGCCAAAAGATGTGGATCGCTGGAGGAAACAAATTCTGGTGGGAATCCAAACTGCCAGTGTAAATGTGCTCTTCAGGCTTGATTTACTAAATGTTTGCATATGCAAAACTAGTTTCTTTTGATTTACTAACTGGATTGCATGTGTAACAGGGGAAAATTGTATATGCAATGTCTTTTGTGTTAGCCATCACTATGCAAATCATGTAAAGTAGGCATATCTGGCAGAATGTGAAAACAATAGGGAAGAGTCGATGCAAATAGATTAATTTACTTCACACAATAGTATTCATCAAACATGAAACAGATGTGCAGGTGGTGTTAGGCATCCCGTTTTGCATGTCTACAGGGCATGTTGTATAACCTAATGTACTGTATGACAGCTGCATTCATTGTTTTGAGGAGGATGCCACAAACAGCTGGAAAGAGAGTGCTCATGGGAATACTTTGGCGTGGTGAATGCCGACACTAACTCAGGAGTGTATGGAGAAAAGTTAGAGGTAACCAAGGACACACAGTGGTAGAGGGGGGCACCAATATCCCTGACTCTCCCAGCCACTGAAGACAAAGTAGACAAGGTGAGTGTTACAGATGAAAGAGGATTTATCCATCCATCCGTTTTCTTCAGCTCATCTGTATCTGCATTGTGGGGACAGCAGTTAAACAAAAGATGCCTCTCGTATCTTTTGGGGGAATACGGGCGTTCCCAGGTCAGCTGGAAGACTACGTTTCTCCAACGTGTCCTGAGTCTTTCCTAGGGTCTCTGTCCGGTGAGGTTAAAAGACTGCAGCTTTTAACCTCACTGTAGGAGAAGTCAACATAGCGACGTCTCATATATTTATTGATATCCACATCTGTCAAACAGCATGCACCTCACTCCTGTTCACAAGTTCCTCAGTTATGTTTTTTTTACTTATTTTTTTTTACTTATTGACAATCTATCATACATAAAAGCACAAACAGTAACCATATAATCAACTTTACATCCCTCAGTTATGATGAGGAAATTTACATCCGCGATTCCCTAATTCCCATTAGTCTTTGGGGCTTAAGCCAGGGCTAACCACGCTGTTGTCAGTGTTTTTTCGAATAAGCAAGGAGCAGCGGTGGTGGAAGGGGGAGCGGGAGAGTATATCTCCTTCCGCTTGTGTCGCGGCAGCATTATTGTAGAAACAGGGCTGGTTGAAAATACACACCAGTAAAATAAAGCAGCGGTGACTGAAAAGCGCGCGCCTCAGCGCGTTGGGCGCGCCGCAGTGCGGCGCCCGGTCGCTGCGCGCAGCTGCCGGTGGACGGAGCGAATCGTGTCTGTGCAGAGCAATCGGACTTAATACTGAACGTTTTGTGGATGAGGGGCGAGAGAGGATGCGTTGTTACGTGTGGGAGCCTTCAGACTACCATCTGTTCCGCAGCTCAAAGTGAACGAGCAGCAGGAGAACCAGTCTTCAGCTCACAGGGCGGCTCTGGGGCGTGGATTTGTGTTTCCAGTCATGTCCTGACAAAATAAAGGTTGATGTTATTCCCACATATTTACGTGCAGCCAAGCTGCAGATTGCTGGATTTGCCGCATGGATTCATGTTCATCCAGGCTAAATGTTGTTAGTGCCTGTTAGCCTTCACCTAACCGTACTTCCGGCTTAAAAATAAAATGAGCGAACAGGCGCTTCATAATAACCATAACATAACAATAATAAAAGCACGTTTAAAAGATCATCTCGTATATTACGGAGCTGCTAATAGATGGGCTAGTGTCACTGTGACTAAGAGGTAAATTCACTCCTGAGCATGCACTGTTCTCTCCGTCACTTAGCTGACCGGCTTTTCCAAACCCGTTGGTGATGGTGGATTTTTTCACGCTGCTTTCAACGATTGCTTTTAACTTGAAAGCTGCATCATATTGTAGTGGCGATCACGTGCACGTTGGGTCTAATGGCACCAAAGGATTCTGGGATGCGGCTGGGCATGCGTGTTTCTTTTTGTTGAACAATGTCTGAAGTGCCTAAGACCTGAAGTGAGGTCCATGCTGTTAGGCTGCTTAGAGTTGTGTCGAAAACTAAATGGCTTGCTGCTTGGAGTTGTATTATGCAGTCAAACCCAGCTCCAAAATCAGAAGTATGTTCATGACGGCCGTCAAATAAATCGTCAAAAAAAATACACAAATTAGCCGCGTAGGTGAATAAGCCGCAGGGCTGTAAGCGCATGACAAAAGTAGCGGCTTATAGTCCGGAAATTACGGTAAGTTATGTAATTTGATCTACTTACAACACTTTTGTGTTTTAACTTTGTAATATCAACTAATCCCCACTCTAACCCCTTATCTCCCATCTCTGACATCCCACTCTGTTTCTTTCTCTCCTCTCTTGTTTTATTTTTTCCGTCCGGTCCAACAAGGAATGCATACAAATATAATTTTCATAAATAAAGCTTAGCCTCAAATACAAAAGGGGTTTATAAAATATACACTCTGTCTGTATGAAGATCCATAAACCCAGATTGTAACAATAAAATCAGTCCAATAGAAGAGGCACTCAGCTCTGATCTGCTTGCTCAGCTGTTGGACAGGACAAGTTAAAAAAATAATTTAAATAAACGGTAAAAAAAGTTTTAAAAATAAGCCCCTCCCTGACGTCCAGCGCAAACACTGTATGCTGTACACATTTTAAGCTTGTTCTTGAACGTGCCTCACATGCAAAATGTGAACGTAGCATAAGGAAGTGACCAGCACCCTGTGAAGGAAACTATTTTCAACCACCTGTATCCAGAACCAAAGAGTATCAAAAACCAAAAACATGAAACTGAAATATTCTCTGTTGTCCTACTTCGCCTTGATACGACTGCAGGTTGGAAAACGTCTTTCTGAATGTTTTGGCTTCAGTCAATGATTACATCTGTCTGACAGGAAGCTGACTGACAAAGCGGTTGCCGGTGGGTGGGGGGGGGGGGGGGGGTGATGTATCACAAGTAGGAGGGGCTTCTGAGCTATGCAGCAACTGGAAACTCTGGGGATGTAGTAGTGAAGGCATCATGGGAGGCTCCTCTGTATCTGCCTCACACACATACAAAAGACGAATCAGAGAGCTGAAGAGAGGAAATCACAGAGGGGAGCAAAGTCACAGCTGGGTGGAGCCTCATTCCTGTGATGCTTTTTTTCTCCATTTCTCTCTGTCATTGTTTCCTTCTCCCCCCTGACCTTTCCCTGTAACCTTTCCTTGCAACCTCCTGTTAAATCCCACCTGCTATTTCATTGCAAACTGGCTCCTTGCCTCTAGCTTCTTCCCACATCTCTCCTCTTTGCAGCTACCCCCCTGTAGCCCCCTGCTGTCATCTTCTACCCCACTCAACCTTATCCACTCTTGTCACCCCAAACTATTCCCGTCACATCTCCTTTTCCCAGCTTTCACCCCACAACTTCTCTTTTCCGCTCTTATAACAGACATAAAAATCTCTGTATGTCACCCAACACCCCTACCTCCCTTTTCCACACCTTTCCCCCCACCACCTTCAGCCTGTTTGCCTTATTACATGACCCACATACAGTTTTTTTTCCTTTTACAAGATCTAATCTGTCACTGCTGTAAACGTCCCTGACACACACACCTGTCCTACTTTCGTACAATAAATCAGTGATTGTGTTAAAGATGACAGCTGTAAGACAGCCCAGCTAAATCTGCGTTTTAAACATTTGTTGTTTTCATAATAATATGAGTGCAAGATTTGACTTTGATGTTATCAGTCAAAGATTATATTATTTAGATAAATTAATTGATGAGTAATAAAAATATTTGTGGGAGTTTGAATGAGATAAAAAAATTCTGTAGCTTTGGAAGTAAAAAAAACTACAATGTCTGTAAATGAAGAAAAGTTAGAAAATTGCAGAACTTTCCCTGGAGTGACCAATGACTCCAAAAGCACAACAAGGCTCATCCAGGAGATCATAATAGAAGCAGAAGAACTGCAGACCTCTCAGAGTCGACTGAGCCGATGCTTGAAGAAGAAAGAGGGGAGAAAGGCAATGGGCTTTTATCTTGTAAAAGCACTATGAGAACCAATAAAGTACAATCCAAGTGCAGATTATTTACCATCTATCTACACTGCTGTGCAAAAAGAACACGAAGACTTGAGAAACATATTATGGAATCTTTCTTTTGAGACAGAAGAAGGACCCTGTGGAAGGTGTGTCCTATAACATCTGTCATCAAACTGCACATCAGAACCGTAGTCAAAGATTTTTATCTACAGTGTTCAGAATCAGAGAGACTGTAAGTCTGTCAGTCAGGCTTTATTAACAGCATTCACTGTAGTTTCTAGACTTGTTTGATATGCTACACGATAGCCTCATTAGTCTTTTTACAATACTCGTAAGTCCCAGCATTGTTTGCAACAGGTCAAAAAACAGACTGATAGCGCTAAACAAATATTACTGTGGCCATGCTAACTTTCAACCTTGTTAGTAACATGTAAAAAAACACAGTCTAACATTGCCAAAATCAGCCACATTTGAAGCGTTCGTCAGCCAAATTAGCGTATTTAAAATACCTGGTTGCAACACGTAAAAAAATCATCAGTAAATAACCAAAATAAATCCAGATATAGACAGAGGCTGTGTCCGAATTTCCACCCTAATCCCTAAACCAGTGGTGATCATTACGTCGATCGCGATCGATCTTCAAGGACATGAGGGTAGTTTGTTGATTGACATGCAGAACGGCCAATCGAACATCCTCTGATACATACGTCACTGCACATGCGTGTTTAAATTCAGTGAGGGCAAATTCTGTCTGTCAAACATCACCCCAGTGAGGGTCCTTGATCCAAGACCCTTAACGCGACTGTCTAACTCACAACATGAGAGAGAATGAACCACATGTCATGCCGGCTCAGACGTCGCCCGGCCAAACAAGGTCTGCGTCAGGTGCTGGGAACCAAAGCACCCTGATGGAAAGAAAGTGGGCTACTGGTACAAGACGGAAATGAACTAGATGTGTCATGGTGTCTCTGTCAGTTCTCCTCCCCCTCCCCCTCTGCTCCTGACTCCACCAGCTGTGACCACTCACTTCATCAAGCCTCTGACCTACTTAAGGAGACCCAGCTCCACTATTCAATGACAGTTTGTTGCCCCTTATGGTGACTATACCTGGTCGAGTCTAGCTCATGTTTTGCTCTCTCGATCCTTGTGGCACGCTAATCTTGTTTTCCCTGTCTCAGGACTTCATTCTACGAGTGTCCCCCCAGTGGATGTTAACACGAGCAGTCTCAGCATTCCTGAAGTGTTCCTGAGTGCTTCAGCCACGCCACGTCTATACCTCCAGCCACGCCGCGTCTATACCTCCAGCCACGCCGTGTCAAGACCTCCAGCCACGCCGCGTCAAGATCACCGGCCACGCCAAGACCTGCCTCTTGCCACAAACCCACATCGGAAAATAAACCATTACTTTCCTATCAACTTACCTGTGTGTTCCTTCTGGGTTCCAGCATCTGGATCTGTCTCGCATCAGAAACATGAAAAAATGTGAGAACAAGGTTCTGTTAGAATGTTACTACTCAAGTAACCCCACCCAGAGGGGTTACACACAGAGAATGTGGGATGAATGGATGGTTCGAAACCCACTATCAAGGCTAACTGCCAAACCACTGGTAGCCCAATGCTATAACATCCACAAACAGCAACTCCTATCACAACTTGAGATTGAAGCGGTACAATACAATTGCAATACCAGCATGGGAGAGCCAGAACAGCTGGTCAGAGAGAATGCTTGGAGCAGAAACCCCCCACGGAGGGTGAGAGGGGCGTTGTTTATATATATATACACATATGTATATAATGACCCAAAACATACAGCCAAAGCAGAAGTTTGTTAAAGCAAAGGAGTGGAATGTTCTTGAAAGTCAGTCACCTGAT
The DNA here is from genome assembly GCA_037389245.1 of Oryzias sinensis. Classification (NCBI taxonomy): domain Eukaryota; kingdom Metazoa; phylum Chordata; class Actinopteri; order Beloniformes; family Adrianichthyidae; genus Oryzias; species Oryzias sinensis. The sequence goes on from CM074500.1 coordinate 23,402,290, forward strand.
CTTAAACCAATTGAGCAGCATTTCACTTGTTGAAGACTAAACTTCAGACAGAAAGGCCCACAAACAAACAGCAACTGAAAGCTGCTGCAGTAAAGGCCTGGCAGAGCATTCAGAAGGAGAAAACCCAGCATCTGCTGACGTCCATGAGTTCAAGACTTCAGGCTGTCATTGCCAACAAAAGGTTTTCAACCAATTATTAGTAATTTTGTTTTCAGTTATTTCATTTGTCCAATTACTTACGAGTCCATGAAATGAAGGGATTGTGTTCAAAAAATGCTTTAGTTTTTCACATTTTTATGCAATATTTTTGTTCAACCCATGGAATTAAAGCGGAAAGTCTGCACTTCAATGGCATTTGAGTTGTTTTATTTAAAATTCACTGTGGTAATGTACAGAAACTAAATTAGAAAGAATGTGTCTCTGTCCAAATATTTATGGTCCTGATTGTAGATCTTTAAGACATTGTCGTCTCAAAAGTAGCTCACATGCCAAAAAAGGTCTGGGCACCCCTGCCCTAAACTATGTAGTGCCCTGGATTTCAAAAGAATTTGTGACACCCCCCTCACTACTTTGTTTTTCCTTATAAAGCAAAAATGACATCACAGATTTTACAAAGTGGAAATCTAATTGATATGAGCGTTTTAGGGATGACTATTTATGAATCCACTCTGCTGTAATGACGAAAACGTTGATGGTTTATTAAAAACATACATTTAATCACATATCTTACATCTTACATATCTTAAATCACTGTCTTTCTCTTTAGTTTTTTTTTATATTTGCAAAACATTTATGTCTTAATTTATACCATGCAGCTCTTTAAACCCAAACAAAGAAAAAAAGAGAAACCTATCTAAATGGTTATTTCCAGTCTTTGAGTGTTTTTGACAGCAGAAAAGATGATAGCATGGAGAGCAGCTAGAGGGGTTACTACGTGCTTCATATACCTCAAGAAATGTGACCCATAAAAAAGAATCCTTATTTTCATTTTGCAGAACTGACACCATACCTAAAAAAGTCACTTGATTCAAAATCAAATATAGTTAATAATAATAAGTGTTTTAACATGAACTTTTTCTTTAAGCTGCAGTTCTTCATTTTGTTCAGGGTCATATTGGGGAACCTGGATGAGTGGGTGGAGGGAGGAATCTGGTGATTGTCCTGTGTTTTTTGTTTTAAATCCTTTTTCTTTTTTATTTGCTTTAATGTAAAGCACTTTGTGTTTTCGGTCAAAATGAAACGCCCTATGCAAATAAATAAAGTTTGAGGTTCTTTAACTTTATGTTAGCCATGCACACAGCACTGTAGTCTAAAAATAAGAAGGATTGCTCTTTGCATTAAAGACAGCATCCTCTGGTTGGAAACAAAACAAGTCAAGCCTGACGACTTCATGAGCTTTCAGATGAGCTAAAGTAAAATGTGAGATCTTAGTTTTGACTTCCTGGTCAAATGAGAAGACAACAGATTGTGTTTCACTGATAACACTTGCAGCTGTGCCTGCTGTGATTCACACTCACACTAAGCCAACATATACAGTAAGAAGCTAATTGAAATGATCAAAGGGAAACATAATAAAAAAGCTATACTCTACAGTGAAGTGGAACAATATCATAGCTAGATAAGTGTGTTTACAGATAAAAGTGTGACAGACATTTGAAAAAAAGAAGTAAGGCTGAAGTTCCCGGTGCGGCATGTAAGGCAACTGATGCATGCATTCATTTAAATGCGAATGATAGGCATGTCGAGCACATCAGCAGTACTTTTTTGGAGTTTGTATGCAGCATCATGTCTCCCCTCAGCCTGACGTGCAGCCTGCAGCTCGCTCAGCTCTCATTTTTCTGGATACATCCAGCATTTCCCAGGCCATTTTCATGCTGTGCCGGTTTCTCAGCATGCCTGTCTTCATGCATACTAAAATGCATTTGTGTTCATCTAGCATGAGCGGACTCCTCATAGAGACAAAACTGCTTACATATTTCTCTCCCTTTTGGCCCTGTTTGAGTTTTTTCTTCTGTTCGGATGCTTGCTTCTTAAAGTCCATCTGTCTATATGTCTGTGGTATAATATGTTCAGGACTTTACAACTGTGTCCATTAAAGGCAAGAGTTTCATAGTGACAATATTTTACAAAGAAAGCTTTAAGGATGTTGAACAGAAACCGGATTCAGATAGCAAAGAGGCAAAATGCAAAATAAGATCAAATCCACTCACAGTGATTCTCTTGGCATTTCTGCTGAAAAATTAGCTAAATGATTTTGGAAATGGACACAATTTAAAACATAAAAAAGTGGATTCACTCGAAATTTCCAATAAATAAATCTGTTTTTCTGAATTTGGGGCTGTAAGCAGAAAGATCCAAAGACGACTTTAGACTCTTCAGAAGCGGCCTGGACACGTGATTTCAACCCATATTTACGGTGGCCCAGAAGGGTCATAATACATGAACTTACAACACAATAACTCACAGCACAACACATTAACTTACCACACAACACAATAACTCACAACACAATAATTCACAACACAATAACTTACACACAACAGATTGACTTACAACACAATAACTCACAGCACAACACATTAACTTACCACACAACACAATAACTCACAGCACAACACAATAACTTACCACACAACACATTAACTTACAACACAATAACTCACAGCACAACACAATAACTCACAACACAATAACTTACCACACAACACATTAACTTACAACACATTAACTCACAGCACAACACAATAACTTACCACACAACACATTAACTTACAACACAATAACTCACAGCACAACACAATAACTTACCACACAACACATTAACTCACAACACAATAACTCACAGCACAACACATTAACTTACCACACAACACAATAACTCACAACACAACACATTAACTTACCACACAACACATTAACTCACAACACATTAACTCACAACACAACACAATAACTCACAACACCACACAATAACTTACTTCACAACACATTAACTCACAGCACAACACAATAACTTACCACACAACACATTAACTTACAACACAATAACTCACAGCACAACACATTAACTTACCACACAACACATTAATTAACAACACAACACATTAACTCACAACACAACACAATAACTCACAACACCACACAATAACTTACTTCACAACACATTAACTCACAACACGACGCATTAACTTACCTCACAACACAATAAGTTACAACACAACACATTAATTCACAACACAATAACTCACAACACAATAACTTACCACACAACACATTAACTTACAACACAATAACTCACAACACAACACAATAACTCACAACACATTAACTTACCACACAACACATTAACTCAAAACACATTAACTCACAACACCACACAATAACTTACTTCACAACACATTAACTCACAACACAACACGTTAACTTACCACACAACATAATAACTTCCAACACATTAACGTACAACACAATAACTCACAGCACAACACAATAACTCACAACACATTAACTTACCACACAACACATTTACTCACAACACCACACAATAACTTACTTCACAACACATTAACTCACAACACAATAACTTACCACACAACACATTAACTTACAACACAATAACTCACAGCACAACACAATAACTCACAACACATTAACTTACCACACAACACATTAACTCACAACACATTAACTCACAACACCACACAATAACTTACTTCACAACACATTAACTCACAACACAACACGTTAACTTACCACACAACACATTGACTCATAATACAACACATTAACTTATAACACAACACATTAACTCACAACACGACACATTAACGTACCTCACAACACAATAAGTTACAACACAACACATTAATTCACAACACAAAAACTCACAACACAACACAATAACTCACAACACAATAACTTACCACACAACACATTAACGTACAACACAATAACTCAACACAAAACTATAACTCACAACGGAAGTAAAGCTGCAATAGAAGTGGTTTTATTCTGAAATTTCCACTGGACTGAGCGTCTAACTACCTAACAGAGAGTAACATCACAGTGAGCTGCGGAGGGAGCCTCTGCTGGATAATGTTGACAGGAAGGAAAAAAAGCACATCTCTTGGGGAAAACAGCAGGTCAGATTGATTTTGTTTTTTTGCTTTTAAACAAAGTCAGTATAGACAGGAGTGCCCTTCAAACAAATTATAAGCGAGCAGAACATGTCAGAGGTCAGACAGTGCTGTAAGGATGTCTTGTTGTCTCTCTCTAACAGAACCGGTAACACATTAACTGCCTTCTGAAAGCCGGTTTAAAAACATAAGTGACTGACGAAAGCTCAGCATCGGCAATAGGCTTCCAGAAGGTTTGTAAAGGAGTGAAGCTTCGGTGTAAATCTTACTGATTCTCACACAGAATTTCTCTGATTGGAGCACTCAAGAATGGCCCTTTTATAGACAGACAAATAAATGTCACATGGCTTTATTTTGTAGAGGAACCAAGCAGGGGATGTGTGAAGAGCTGACATCCTGTTGATTTCAGCTCATCCTGTACAGTTTCAAGGACACTGTTTTTCAGGTGACTTGTTCTCAGTGAGTCATAGATAAGAATCCAAGGCACTGATAAAATCATATTAAAGACATATTTTTCTTTATTTTTATTATTATGAGCACTGGTGGTAAAATTGATCATGTAAACACAACTTCTTTTGATTTTCATTGCATCTTTTCATACCATACTCTGCATCTGCAGTCCACAGTTCATCACAGAATTCAGCATCTGCATTGGATCTTTGGTGAGGTGTAATAAAATTCACCAACCATTGTGGACACGCCACCCACAGAAGCTGCTAACGGATATAAATCTGACCCACTCTGCATCTCAACTGAACATTAGTCCTACATCTCTTCTTTTGTCCCTTTAAGTGGTCTGACTGACTGTTTTTTTTCACAATATTCTTAAACTTGCATGTTTCCATTCCTAACAGCATCCTCCTTGTCCCAATCCATGGAAACAAAAAACAACACCTTTGTTTCTGTACGCTATAACTTAGGGATATTTAGGATGTCTGTTCTCCAAACTGCCTCACATGAATTAAATAATCCTTTTAAAGCTCTAAACTCTGCATCTGAGTCCAGCCCTGAGTTCTGTCCTGACATCCGTAGAGCCTAGTGACATGTTTCTGTCCTTGAATTAAAATGGTGTGTTGAATTTATGTCCTACTGATCACTCTTACAATATTTCAGGTCCCCCCAAAGGTCAGAGCTTTTTCACTTACATCATTTAACACTAGAACGTCCGTAGGGCAGCCATTTGGCTTTTCTACCTACAATGTCCGATAATGGCTATTGCTGTGGTACAGGTCTGTACTGTAAATGACAGGAAGTCGTGTTGAAGGACCCATAATACAGGAGGTTAGGCCTGACGACAGGTAAGTACATTTTGAATAAACTCAAATTATGACTGAACCACGAATCAAAGGGAGCACCTCAAAGATGACACTCCAGATGACCTGACAAATATGAACTAAAAACCAGACACTTGAACACACTGATGGTGATCAACACAAATCACCTCAGCTGTGCAGGATTTTCGACTGTAACCTAGTGTGACTGACAGGGGGAAAGACATAAAACATGGAAAAAAATCAAAGGAACATGACAGAAAAGAAACTAAAAGGGTACAATTCTCACAAAAATAGTATTTTCATTTCAAAGGAGGGAGAAATAATGGCCTGAGATGGAGGGGTGCACCCAGGGGAGGCCTCTGCACTCCTGCAGAGTGTCTGATTCAGAAAGGCACTCGATCAATACAGCTATGAAGGACGTGGGGATGTGGAAAAAAAGAAATGACTTATTTTTAATGCTTGTGAAACACAAGTGAATTATGACTAGCAATTGTCACCCTTGTACATACATGTCAATTTGTTCCATTTCAAGATTGGGCTATTTAATTTGGGTAACAATGCCACATATTTAGAATTTAACAATAGTAGCAAAAGCAAAAGAGTGACAGTGGGAAAGAAAATTACATATAAATGGAAGAATAGGGGGAAATGCCCTGCACAGCCAGACTCAATAGAGACTACTAAAGGCTTTAATCAGTTTGAATCTGAGGGACTAGGAAAGAGAGAAAAACACAGAAATACTGGAACATACCTTATAAGACAAAACAGGTAAGTTAGTACCTGTAAAATGGAGAATCACTGGAACATTTCTTCAAACATTTTGAACAAAACCAAAATGTTACCTTATCCGAAGGTGTAGAGATGCCAGGAAGTGTATAGCAAAGATGCAGACAGTATAATGAATTCTTACAGAGCATATGGTGAGGTTCTTGAATGGATGGAGTCACTCAATATATATTCCACATATTGTCTGTGCTCTAACCAATGGTGTATGAGACTAAAGCGTACAGGCTATACATGGGATAGACACAAACATGAATCATGCATACTAGAATTTACTTTGAAAAGAACAGACAAAAGCTGCTCAGACATGTAAATACCCAAACATTCCTTTTTTTTAACCCAATGAAAATATCTAAAAGATAATAAGTGAAACATCCAAGAAAGAAAAACTAGTCGAGGCTAAAAATGGTCATTTTACATGTAGCAGGAGTATCTGACACATTTTCCATAAATAGCATGCATTATTTTAGATGCAGGAGCAGTTTGTGGTATAAAGTAGTTACCCAGAAAGCAAAACCTCCAACTGAGCGTAGTTTAAGTTGAGAAGTACATTACAGAGGAGAAACGAAAAAGCTGCTCCACAGTTTCTGAGGTCAGGACTCAACTGTCCATCTGCATCTAAAGGACGGAGGACACTCTGTGGACTGAAATGTTCATATTCAAGACATAGATGACAGATGTTTTGGGAGAGCACTGAAGTATTTCAGCCTATAAAGCTGGCTTTTCCCTACCAGTCACTTCGAAGCAAAAAAGCCTTTTGGATGAAAGCTCAAAGATCTTCAAAAAACTTGAAACTTCAAGTCAAGCTGACCTTCTTTTAAGCACTTTGGAAGGCCAGCAAAGAGTAATAACCAAAGTCCCACAGAAAGCCTTTGGAGGGGGCGGAACTCCCATGATACCATGGTTTGGAATTTTGACCCACAATGTGATGTTGTGTGCTTTAAATGGCTCTGGCTTTTTTGTGAAGAGCCTCTGTGCCCAACAGCAGCAGGTGGAGGAAATGGTGGTCTGAAATGATCAGCTACCTTAAGAATTATACAGCTACTACTAAAAGTAAACAGTGAAACAAAAGTGGGCAAATGTGAAGCATGGGCAACAAAGAAAAGGGGAAAAGAAGCTGAGGCAAGAAACCCCATCACCAACAAAATAAACAGCAAATGTAAAATCTGTTTTACATGTAGTGAGTGACTAATACTTTTTCCTTTATTCTGTCATTTCTTTTTTACCCATATACATTGTGTACTCCCGTCAGGCTATTATTTGGTAAGTATATTTAACATTAATTTGGTTTCACAAAGGGAGTGTATGTGTCAGAGATCAGGGCCAGAATACTACAGTCTACTAGTTAAGACATAGTAACACTCACACACAGAACAGGCTAAAAACACAGCGTTGTGACAGATATCATTGGCATTCGACGTATTGTTCTTTGACCTCTTTGTATCTTGGGATTTGTTTGTTTTGTTTGCTGTGTTCATTTTGTTTATGCCAACAATCTTGTTAGTCATATGTGATTGATTCATGGTTTTTGTAGTGGCAAAGAACTTCGCTGTGCAACTCTCTGTTCAAAAAATGAAAAAAACTGCCAGTATCTCTCAGGTTGTGCCTGTATTTCTTTTCTTTGATATTTTTTGTACCTCAAAGGTCTCTTTCCGACCTTTCAATGGTGATATTTGTGGTCAGTTTAGTGAAATTTAACTTAAAATGTTTTCCATTTTTATGTTTTTATTCTCCACTTTTAACAAAGACATTTTGAGAAAATGATATGCTCTGCTTTTTTTCTGCCAACATTCTTAGTTGGGGCGGCCATGTTGCAGTGGTAGCCGCGGTCAACCTCCAATCGGAAGTTTGTGGGTTTGATTCTCTGGTGGAAGGTTGGCGCCAGTGTTCGGCAGCGGAGTCGCCACCAGTGTGTGAATGGGTCTGTGACTGTAAAGCACTTCGAAGAAGGTAGAATAGTGCTATATAAGTATACGTCATTTAGTTTTTAACTTCTAAGCATTACTAGTACAATTTTGCAGAACATTGTAAAAAATTGGCTTTTAGTTTCAACAATGTAAACACTGCAGATATTGGGCAAAAATGACAAACATTGAAAGCTAATTTCTCAATGAACAGTGTCAAATTTAATAGTGGTGTAGGATGCACAGGAGTTAATTGTAAATAGTATGCAATTTTGTGAAAATCGCGTACACAAAAGTGTCGTTTTCCCATATTGTCAAAAAATACGAAAATCGTCATTACTCTGAGTTCGCCACAAAATGGCCGCAAAAAGCGGTAGGTTGTGTGGCCATCCCATAATGATTTCAAAACTTCTTTGGGATATCTTCAACATGCATGTTTCGGTTTCGTTGCTCTAATTTGAAATTTTGTTTTTTGGCCCCATAAGCGATTTTCGGCCCATTCATTTCTTTTTACGGGAACGCTCGCTGTGATGTCATCATGGTGGTGGTGGTGGTGGGGGGGGTGACGTTCTCTTTGCCGAAAATTTTATTTTTAATTTATCCTAGGTGTGTGCCAATCTTGGTGAGTTTTCGGGTATGTGGCGGGGGTCAAATCAAATTTGAGCTCAACGGATCCGTTAGAAAGAAGAAAAATAATAATTATGATAGATAGATAGATAGATAGATAGATAGATAGATAGATAGATAGATAGATAGATAGATAGAATTTATTCCAGACTCATGGTCCAATCAGTAAAAAGGAGTACACATACCCACCATATTTAAAAAGAAATACACAGTGTCAAGAATACACGAGCTGAGGTACAGTGTAAAGTTACAATTAATACAAAAGTTAATAAAAAAATACTTAAAAAATAAATAAATTAATTAACAAGGATAAGAATAAATACCAGGATAAAAAGATTACATATACCACACTATAAAATCTTAATTACAAAGACAGGTAAAAAGACAGTCCCTCCAGTGTTTCCATAGATTTGACCGGAAACGTATTGCACTAAATCTAATGTTGCTTATGGCCAAGATGACAGTATTCTCTGAAGCGCTTAATCTGCAGATAAATTTGAACATAAGCGAGCGCATGCAAGCCCAGAGAGTGTTAATTCTGAGTGAAACGAAAAGCTCACTAGCACTCGTCCTCCTTGGCTTATTTAAAAGCACTCTTAGAGCATCATTGTACGCCACCTGCAGCTTTCTCATACTGGCACTTTTATAGTTCGCCCAAAGATGAGCTGTGTACAGAGGAGTACAAAAAGCTTTAAATAATGTCGCCTTGACTCCTTCTGTACACATACCAAACTTTCGAGAAAGAGTGTTGGCTTGGCCATACACCACACGACACTGCCTGTAGATGTCGGCGTCATCTGACAAGTCCTCCGAAATGATATGCCCAAGATACTTGATCTTATTAGTACACACAAGCACAGCATTTGACAGGTAAAAATCAGGGAATTTTTGGTTTTTGTCTTCTTTTGTCCGAGAGATCATAATCAGACTTTTTTGTGCATTAAAAATGATGTCATTATCAAGCCCATAGGCTGAACAGATGTTAAGCAGTTGTTGAAGACCAGCAGTACTCGGACTCAACACAACTATATCGTCAGCATACATCAAATGGTTGATAATTAGATCTCCAGCCACACAGCCAGTGCGACAGGAATTAAGTTTAAGAGACAATTCATCCAAATATAAATTAAACAGAATAGGAGAGAGAATGCCCCCTTGCCTCACCCCGTTGGTGGATTTAAAAGGTTCTGACACCTGGTTTCCCCATTTAACCTGTATTGTTTGTTGAGCATACCAATACGCCAGAATACGCACAACACATTTGGGTACACCTCTCTTCGTCAGTTTCATAAATAATTTCTTATGATTTACCCTGTCAAATGCTTTAGAGGCATCTAATAAACACAGAAAAACAGAGGAATTTAGACTCCTATATTTGTAAATCATTTCTTTAAGAGCATATATACACATGTCAGTACCAAGCTTTTCTTTAAACCCAAATTGATTGTGAGTTGTTTTCACAAACTCTGTAATCATGTCCAGCAGGATTATCTCAAAGAGTTTAGATAGTATACTAGCCAGAGCAATTGGTCTGTAGTTTTCAGTGCAACCAATCTTTCCAGCTTTGTTTTTTATCACTGGTACTAACATTACAGCTATCATAGAGTCTGGTAAAAATCCATGAACAAGAAAAGCTGTAAAACACATGGCAAGTAGTGGAGTTACCCTTGTACTGGCAAACTTCACATGCTCAGAAGATACCCCATCAAGTCCAGTAGCTTTGTTATTAGAAAGTCTGGAGATGGCTTGGTGAACATTATGTGTTGTGATTATACCAGTGGTATCAGCATCATTGGCAACATACATATCACTCTGGACACAGTTAAATATTCTTATGTAGTGTTGTCGCCATAGCTCTAAAATATTTTCAGTGCCAGAGGCCCTGTCTACCACAGATGGAATTGTTTTTATGCCAGCAGTATTAACTTTCACTTCTTTCCAGAAGTTTCGACTGTTGTATATGAAACATTCGAAAAACAATTAGAAGTTTTTGCGGTAGGTGGCCTATGTATTTCAATGCGGCCTGTCTTTTACTATAGGCTGGGCATGTCTTTTTGGCTTTAAACCCTTCCTTTGAGGGCTTTTTGGGGCTTTTTTGTGTTTTTGTCATCATTTTTGCGACTACAATTTTGACGTTTTTGCGATGGTGTTGTGCCTGTGTGTGATGCGTTTTATTGACGTTTTGAACCTTTTTGAGTGTTCGACCCTCATAGCAATTACAATATGGTCCTTCCAGTCGGTGACTGCTGTGGGCCATAAAAAAAATGTCAAAGTGTCAAATTATTCAAGGCAAGGCAAGGCAAGTTTATTTGTATAGCACAATTCGTACACAAAAAAATTCAAGGTGCTTCAAGTAATTCAAGGTGCTTCAACACTTAGTGCTAAAGTTGTACAGATAGCGTCAATCAGTAACACCCAAAAGAGTTATGTTAACTCTGAAAATTCTACACTGTGTTCAGTGTCATTTTAACACTGTGTAGATAAGGACCATATGCTATCTGGCTCAGAGTTAAAACCAACTCTTTAAGTGTTGAATTTACATTTCTGTTGTTACTGTGATCACTCTCCTTCAACACAGCTGTGACCAACACCAGACCTCAGAAACACCAATTCCAAAACCCATGGTCATAGAGCCTTCCCATTATAAATACTCAAAAACAACAGCAGCACGCATAAAAAAGGCAGAATCTGAATTTACTCCCTACCTCTATGGTTTCTCCCCACCCCTACATCTATCCATCCAAGCAGAGAGATACGAAAAGAAAAGATCTGTTTAAATTCGAACGTTACTACCACTTGATGATGTCACCGATAGTCGCCGGTCATCTAAGTTAGCGTGTAGCTGCCAGTGCTCAGAAAATACATAGCAACATTGGCTTTATAATTTCAAAAAAATCATGCTAAAGAAAAGTCATTTACATTTAAATATAATGTCAGACCTTATGACAGGTTAAAGCAAGTAGGGAGGACGTAATTGTATACAAGGTTCAGACAACCTCTCAACAATCTGAACACAGTCATGGAACAGAGACGGAAAAGGTTCGGGAAGCTTTGAGGTGGAAGCACAAAATGTTCAGAAAGTTTTACTCTTGCCAAAAATTCACGAGTCAAAGCCTTTCAATACTCAAGAACAAGCTACATAATACTAAAAATACTTAATTTAATTTGTTCTGCAAAAAGTCTTTAAAGCAAAACAACACCAGATTTTTACCAATTATAGCTTCAAAACCTTTGCCTGATGTCCCAGTAAACAACAGTTGCGCTTACATTAAGCATATGTTCAGCAGCTGCAGGGAAAAAAAGGAGGAGAAGAAACAGATCATTTGGCTGCAAAACAAGCAGGCAGACGTTTGGCGGTAAGTTAGTAGAAAGCATCAAACTTCAGTTTCCGGAGGTGATCGTTTTGCATGTCTGCAAAAAGATACATACCATGCTTTCCACACTATAGGGATTATACAGCACACCATCAATGATTGGTCTATCTTTGAACTTGTTATATATAAGATGGACCAAATTAGACGCCACATCAAGAAAAATCATTAGTCAGAGATAAGTCTGTCAGTCAGTCAGACTTCATCAACTGCGTTCACAGTAAATACCTGTAACTTCCAACTTTGCTTGCAGCTCGTAAAATAACAGACTGATGCAGCTAAAACAAACGTTACTGTAATTATGCTAACTCTCGACCTTTATAGAAACACATAAAAAACAGTCTTGACACATTACGTTAGCCACATTAGCATATATACAATAACACCTGTTGCCAGAGCGCCGTGTAGCTCTCAAAATCTCTTCATTAATCACAACTACAATTAATTCATATATTAGGCGCTCCAGATTATAAGGCACACTGTTGTTTTTTGAACAAAATTAAGGCTTTTAACCTCTTAAGACCTGGCTTCCGCATTCGGGGAATCACATTTTGGGTTATGTCATCGCACTAGCTGCGGTAACATGTGCAAAATATCTTTAATTGGATCAAAGATTGGATCAGAATTGTACTGTTTTCCGGTTATAACAAACGTTTATATACACCACACTTTAGGCTGTAATAAATCATTTGGACATGCGCAGAACTTTCAAAAATACCAGAAACGACCGTAGAAGAACTACTGAGCTCTTTTGTAAACAAAGAAACCTGACGCATAGAGCAAGATGAGCTAAACGTGCTTCTACTATTGTTATGATTATTATTAAGTGCATGTTCACTCATGATTTTTTTAAATCCGTGCTTTCTGGGTGGAACAGAGCTGGAAGAAGGGCCAAAAACAACATTTAACCGTGGATGCAGTTAAAATCCATGCAGGAAATGCCGCAATGTGCATCTTGACTGTACGTAAATTTGTGGGAATAACATCAGCCTTTATTTTGTCTGGGCATGATTGGAAACGTGAATTCACATGATTGTCAACACGGTTTCTCAGCGGCATATCTCCATTCAAAAGCCACCTCTGTTAGCTCTCACACCATCCCAGAGCCGCTCCTCTGCTTGGGGACATGGTTCCACTGGGAAACACGGTTCTCCTGAGTTCTGCAGCTCGCTCACGCAGAGCGGCTGGACAGATGGCGGTCCGAAGCAAAGTCCCCTCCCCCGCCCGCAAACACGAAGCTATGAGTCCGGCTGCTGTGCTCAGACATGCTTCGAATGGGTGCAACAGGCTACCGGTCCTGTTCGGGTTCCAAAGCTTCCTCTGGAGCGCCAGAGCGCGCATGACGTAAAGCCAGCGCAGTAGTGACCCACAACTGGAATTAACTGTTTATTTGCACCACGAGTGGATCAACAATCGGCATAACCACCTATCTCGATCACAAAGAAATTTTGAGTGAAGGAGTCTGATCGGGGCGGATTGGCTGATCGGGGATCTTTGTTCTAATCAGGCGTTCATTCCGATTACTTTTGTCCATGTAACCGCAGCTAATAGTTACCTCTGCTTAATGGAGTCATGTGACTACATATGTAAAGGGTAAACTCAAATATTAGCTCAGATGTTAAGAGGTTAAGTGCAACTTGTAGTGTGGAAAATACTTTAGTAAGGAGTGATATGTTCATAGAGCAAAATGTCTTTGTCAGCTGACTGTTCAGAAATAAAACAAAAAAGACATAAGAACTCAATTCCTCTTTCTATTCTCCTGCAACACATGCTGTTGAGCTGATGTGTTTTTCTACAGGGTTCCATGTCTGAGGCATTTTTTCGTCCTTTGCGTTCACCTCCCTCCTTCTGTAGGTCCTTGGTTTTGTGTGCACTGATGTATACAATGCATTCCACTACAGTTAAAGGTTCCCTGTCTGAGCCCAGCCTTCCTCCAGCTCTCCTCATCCCTCCTCTGCTCCCAGGTGTGTTATTTATGAGTCAGCTTGCTGGCCTGTGAATGTCTCTGCCTCCATTTTACGCGCAGCTCCTTCAGAAGTCATTAGAGTGTGAAGGGGAAGCTCCCCACCGCAGAAGGAAAGGGAAAGTGACAGTTTTTCTTTTATGCCTTACAACCCTTAGAAATACATACAAATGTTGTTTTTTAATAATATATGTGGAGATCTGGTTCAGTAACACAAATTTAATTAAAAATAAATAAATATCTTTGTAAGCTGAATAATTCTGACATTTTTTAATGTGATCCTTTAAGGCACGTTTTTTTTACTGCACCATTGTTAAAAAAAATAGTTGGCAGCTGAAACTAAAGAAAATGCTGATAAAGTTGTCAGACATCGACATGTAAAAAACAACAAACGAGTGAGAAGGTTGGTGTTTGAAAATAATTCAAAAGCCAAGCTAAGGTGAAGAACACTGTGCTGGTGAAGGCAAAGTGTATTTGTATTCACATCCTTTTTGTGCTTTCATATTCATGTATGCAGATGATAATTTTTAGCAAAGTCGTAGGAAAGTATTTCCAGATGCCACCAAATTCTGCTCTGCACTTAGTTTGACAGTTTTTCTGTTCTCTTTTTTAAACTTGTTTTTTTGTCTCAGTCTCACCTGGTTTCATTTGGTAAATACCCACAGCTGACTGCATTTTAGTGTGGCCCTTAAGTCAGGTCACGTGCACGTTTTGCAGCTCTCTTGGTTATGGTTTTGTCATGTTCAAGTTTATTTATTACATGTTTCAGTTTCTACCACAAGCCTGGTCTCCTATATTTCATCCACTGGATCCTGACAGCACCTGTGTGACATTCGGACCGGAGAACCTTAGCAGCTGACTAACTGACTCATTCTGAGCGTTTGCTCTAAAATGCAGATCCACAGCTTTCATTAGTGCTACTAGCGAGGATGTCTTCAGTACACTCCATTGGGTCACAGCGCTGCCCCCATGTCTTGGGGACATTTTAAATGTCCATTTAGACTTATGTACTGCAAATAGCACTGCGGGGTGTTCATAATCATGGTTTTGAAAGGGGCTGCAGGCTAAATGAATTTGGACCTCAAGGTGTTCTTGGCCCATGGGCCAAACTCAAGCCTACAAAGGCAGAACATAGTGCCACCTATTGCATGACAGTGTGTAATATAGAAGCATCCGGGTGAGGGTCCAGTGTGGCTGGGTCAATATTCTAGCCCTCTTTGAGGAAACATCCCATAGTTGAATTCCATCCATCCATCTTCAGAACCTGCTGTATCCCTTTTGGGGGGGGATAGCAGTTTGTTGCATGGCCACTCACTCACATTCACACCTGAGGGCTATTTAGAGACACCAATTACCATAAAAGGCATGTTGTTTTGACTGTGGGAGGAAACTGGTGTGCCTGGAGAAACCACACAGGAGATCAGGCAGACTCTATACAAAAAGGTCTCAGCCAGGATTTGAACCAGCGCCTTCTCTCTATGACACGAGAGCGCCAACCTCTATACCACTGAGCGGCCCATAAACACAGTTATTTGGCAATTTAAGCACGTTTGAGGGCTTTGTTTTTGTTGCTACAATAATGCTCCATCCTTTCAATCCAACAGAGGACTTCTCTTGAAAAATCAAAATAGTCCTATTTTTTTTCCCTAAGATATCCTTATTCACGCCCACACCTCCTCGTTTTTCCCCTCTCTCCCTGTTTGCGTTCCTCGTCTCTGCTTTCGTCTTCCATCACGGCTCTCCTGTGATTATGCTGTCCTGTTTATATATATTTTTTCCTCTCTTATCTTCTGTCAGGCAGGAAAACAGCCATTTGGGGTCCTGCCGACACCAATTTCCACTACCAGAGTGACACACACACATGCACATACGAACACACAAACGCCAATTTCCCCCTGCTGTATAGTCAGTCGCTCTGCTCTTATATAGCTCTCAACACAGTCTCACATCATCTTCTCCCTCCTCCCTCCCTGCATCCACTTCTGATCCTAACTGTTCCTCCAAGTCTGGTTGTGTTACCTTCCTTCTTATTTTCTCTAACCTCGTTCAGAGCCTCTTTGTCTTACTTGCATTCCTCCTTCTCCCTTTTCCGTTTAGTTGCTAACCCCTATTAGCCTGCACACCTCCTTGCCTCCTCCTCCATCTCTCCAGCAGTAATGAGAAAGCAGGGACTGCTCAGCTGGCCTTGCACATGTGTGTGTGTTCCCGCATATGAGGCCGCTGGGATTGCATTTCAGATTGGTTCATCTGCCTTGGCACGGTTCTGCCCTGCCTTATGTCAATCTGTGTGCATCTGCAGCTTTTCCATCGCGTCGGTGATGTTTAATGTCACAGTGCCTTCCTTCCCTTATCCAATCGATCCCTGTCAGTGTGTGTGCGTGCAAACATCTCCTTTAGGCACATTTGACAGACAACCTAAAAGACTTCACTCTCTGCACAAGTCCCTCTAAGCAGGTGATATAGATTGTGTTTGTGTGTGCATAGTTGTGCAAACCTTTTCTACTTGAGAGATGCCAGCCTTCTTTAATGAATGAGTGTTTTTGCGTGACTGTGAGTGCCTGAGCTGGTGTGATTAAATGTCAGTTTGGACTAAAAAAACATAGGTTCTGTCATCAGTGACTATTGTTAGCTTATTTGTGTGTCAGACGTCCAGGGAAGTGTTTCAACTCTTACCATAGCTGCTTGATTATATTGCCACACATGTTTTTTTTTCCGTTAATGTAACCTAAATCAAGCTATATTTACTGTACAGTCCTCACTGTCAAGCTCTTCCCACCACAAACCTTCAAACCAAGGATTTGTACACATCATCAAGCGTATCAAATCACACCCACAAACAGGATGTGACTTCAAATTTTATTCCCCAGTCTAAATTATTTTTATCTTTGGAAAAAAAGCATGTTTTTGTTAAAATACCATTTTTTATGTTTAAGAATTTCTAAATTGTATTTGTAAAGCAAATGTAGGAATTTGTTTGATTAAAATGTTTGGTCAATTGGCCTGTGGAAGGGCTAAAAGTGAACTTTTCCATTATGGGGAGAGTAGTCTTGGTTTTAGCGGCGGTAACAAGCACTCCTAGAAACTATTGATGCATACTTTGCTTTGTTTGAGACCAATAAAGTCCCATTGTTATTCATTTGCTAGATTTCTGGCTGTGCCATTTTATTTTTGAGCTTCTTTTTTCAAGAAGAACCACAACAAACTTTGGTTCTTGAAATCACTAATTCTGGACGATTTCCAGTAAAAAGAGATAAGATTAGATTAGATTAGATTTATTATTGTCATTGTCTCAAGTACAATTACATTAAAAATGGTCTCTTGTAAGTGCATCATCTATTCAGTCTCTAAAATAAAATAATATAAAATAAAATACATAAAAACTAAGTAAAAAATACAAGTCATACAACAGCCACCTTAGCATACTTAGAGCCAATCACACAAACAGACATAAATCCACACACATTTCTCTATCAGTATATGGATTATTGAAAAGTACCTTTCATTGTGCATTTCATTTCATCGTCACGATTGATTTGTTGCATACTCTGATCTTAAGTAGCTCATGCCGGCTGTAGATGTTATTCGCCCGACAGACTGTGCATAAAGCAAAACAAAGCACATCCAAAAACATCCAAAAGCATCAATTAATGGAGCACTCAGCTGCAGCAAGTGTGTCCGTCATGAAAAGGGCCCTGTTGCACTGAACACACATTATGTTGCTCAGTAGCATAGACTCATAGCAGTGCAGCTTACAACTTCAAATGTTATCCATAAGCATTTTAAGAAAATGCCATTTCACATTTTTCAGGGCAGTTAAAGATAAATAGAAAATATTGTGAATTTCTCTGCACTGAAAGAAATTCTGGACTTAATTTTTTAAAAATAAAACTACCATACATTAAATTTTAAAATAAAAAATAAGAGTGACAGAAAAATGATATAAGGTAAAGAAATAAAAGACATACGTCACAAAAAGCCTTGATCCGGTTATGGGATCCTGTGCTGCCGTGACACACTGGCTTCAGGAATAGTGAAGAACGGGGCTTTATTCCCTCCCATATAATGAACTGGGGCCATGTTCCTCTCCTGCTGTATTACGTCATCCAAAATCTCTGATGTACCTGCAAAATGCAAGAAGTTGTGGAGGATAGATGCTGCCAACCCCAATCTGACTGCATCTTCTGATAGGGGGTCCGGTATCTAAAGGCTAAAATGCCAAATGTATTTTCCCCAACCCTCCTTGCCCT
The DNA here is from genome assembly GCA_037389245.1 of Oryzias sinensis. Classification (NCBI taxonomy): domain Eukaryota; kingdom Metazoa; phylum Chordata; class Actinopteri; order Beloniformes; family Adrianichthyidae; genus Oryzias; species Oryzias sinensis. Next base: position 23,420,595 of record CM074500.1, read on the forward strand.
TGACAGTTGGTCGATGAAGATCCTCCTTTGATATGTCAGATCCTGTCATGGATAAGGCTTCATGAAGTATGGCTTCAGTGGAAATGCAGCATCACTCACCATGACATGTGGCACTTCTCCAAGAGGAGTTGCTTCTAGGAGGGGATTGTTGGGTGGCACTTGAAGAGTGCCATTTTCCATTTCTCTGCCCAAATTAGATCATGTGAACATCCCCCGCATTGCCCACCCAGCCCCTGATTTAATGACCCTGAATTGTGGAGGTAAATATGTGGCTTTAAGGTGTGCTGTACCACACACCCGCATTGTGAAAGTAACACTTATGTGTCTCTATTTCAAAGTCACAAAGGCTGAGTTTTATGTAGTCACATGATGTTGTGTCAAACTCACAGATGCTGAGTCATGGGGATGTAGTTTTAAAGTCACACATGTGTCATTTTCATTCACAGTGATATATACTTTAAAAACTTGCACACATACTGATGTCTGCCCCTGCAGGTAAAAAGATTTTTATATGCGGAGAAATTTTTATGTGCCCCCAAAAACAGCTTGTGCCCTGCAACACACCGTCGACCTGTCCAGGTTGTACCCTGCCTTTGCCCAAAAGTAGCTGGGACAGGCTCCGGCGACCCCATGACCCCGAAAGGGATATAACAGGTTGAGAGAAAAGATAGATGGATAGATGTTAAAAGCTTTGCTTTTGCTTCAAACTTCTGAAGTGATAACCTAACCTGTAAACCGAACAGTTGGGAGGATTCATTTTCCTCAAACCTCGCCTTACCATTTCTTCCAACTTTTTTCTCATCTGACTTCAAAGGAAAGTGTCCATTGTTACCCTTTGTAAAGCTGCACAGACCATATGGGTGGAAGCTTTTACTGTGATGTCCCCCAATCGATGGCTGAAGGCAAGACATGCCATGAAATCCCCTGATTTTAGGTATGTGTGTAATGTAGAAATAATCCTAGGATATATGCCTATCTGCTATTTTTGCTCTACTAAGTTCAAGATGTCCTGCTAAAGCAATTAAGTTCAACCTCAGAGGACTTAAAGTCGATGCTGACAGTAGAAGGTCATTACCATTGAACATTTCAGATTCCAGTGGACTTTGCAGAACACCTGGTTTTCCAAAAGAGCCACCAGCGCCCTTTGGGTAGAACCCAGAAGGTCATGAAACCCAATGGAGCGTGCTAAACCATCTACATTCAAAGAACAAGCCTCCAGACCTAGAAAGAAAACATACAGAGTACCAGGTAATGATACTGAAATGGGACTGTTTCACATAGGATTACATCATTGCAGTAAATGTACTAGAAGATAATGTCAGCAGTGTGCAATAAAACACAGCTTATTTTACAGTTTGTGATGAAACTCTGCCAGAAATTTGTAAGGCTCACTGACAAAATTAAATCCCTCTCACTGTTGAGGGTCAGTGGGATTAAATGACACTTAACGGGTTTTTATGAACCATAAGGCACACTTTGAATCCTTGAATTGGTTCAAAAATAGAAAATGCGTTAAGTATGAATTCTGGTTGTGCTTACTGATGTTCTTTGATTCACAGCGCACAAAAATCTGTCTAAATTTTTTAGTGCGAGTATAAAACCAAGCTGTTGGATTGGTTTTGGAGCATTATGGGTACTGCAGTCAGGAGCCTCTCAAAGTGAAACATACTGCCTTTCAACTCTTTGTGAATGACTTAAATAAAATCTGAGTTACTTTACTAATTTTTTTTCTGTCTACAAAATACTTTTTACTTTACAGTAACTTTTTAAAATAAAAAAATCTTCATTTGTCTTCAAACCCAGAGTGCCACAAAAGAGGAGCAAAAGAGCCACATATCTCCAGGGCCCCAGGCTGTAGATCCCTGTTCCAAACTGTCTAATGTGTTCAGGGCCAGAAACTCATCCATCTTGATGGTATTGACTCATTCTGAGGTACTGATGATGGGTTTGGCTATCCAGCCTCAGTTGGACTTTCTGAAAAAGAAACAGGGAAAGGTTCTTTCTCCTGCTAATGCGAACTAAACAATGGAACCATTTGCCTTAGTTTTTTTATTTGTCTCTCATAGTTGAGAAATACATATGTTAAAAATTACAGGCCTCTCTCATCTTTTTAGGTGGGAGAACTTGGACAATTCGTGGCTGACTAAATACTTTTTTGCCCCACTGTATATTGTTTACAGTTTTCTCTTTAGCAATATTGGCTCAGACAAATAAAAATACTATGCTGTTGCACAGATACACTTCAGTGTGGTACAAACTTAGGGTGTATTCAGACTGGAAAAGTCTGTTGGTTCAAAACAAGTCAGCTTAATTTGGTCCTGATCGAGTCCTGAACCTTGCATTTGGTCTGTATTCAGACGGCATTAAAGCAGACTTTCCTGGTCCGGACCAAAGCTTATAAACAAAAGCTTTTTACTAAATATGTGTAGCCCACTTATAAAACTGATTTATTTGTCCTACAGGTTTTTAAAGGGTTCATTTTCCTATTGGCAATTAAAGGGTTCATTTTTCCTTTGCGGTAGAGATGGTTTGGCCCTCCAGGCATACCATGCAGGGCTCTGTGGAGGGTTCCATCTTGTGTTTGCGTGTTTTTTTCTTGCAAGCACGAGGCAGAGAAGGAGCTGCGTGACCAGCAGAGAAAGATCGGCAGTGTTATAGAAGGAATAAGAAAAATAAGTTGAAGAATTAAAAGAAGCTACTTTTTGTTTTTTTGAGATGGGTTACGTTGTGTGCCGAAAGAACATTTTTTCAGAGCGGCTACGTTGTGAACGTGTCGTGTTTAAGAATTCTTGGAAACTCCGGTGAGTAGGAAAGAGTTGTATATGGAGTTGACGGTTATGTTTTAAATTAAATTCTGTTAAAAAAGGGAACAAAACAATTCGGAGTATGTAGAAAAATGTTAATTTGTGCATTAACTGTGTTATATATGTTCACTTTATTTGATTTCTTTCTGGTATACATATACGTGTAATTTTTGAAAAGTTAATTGAAAAGGTGGTTGAAGTTTTCATTGTTCAAAAAGAATTGTATTACACCATGGTTATAATAATTTTATTTGTTAAAACTTTACTCATACAGTTATTTTTTCAGATTTGTGGAAAGGGAAATTCCTTTTAATAATAGTAAATACTTAAAAGGATTACTGAATTTTTTGTTTGTAAATTGGTTTTGGTGAACTACTAAAACAAAAAGAAAACCATAAAAAAAAATAAAACAATTTCCAAATTACAGGGAAAAGATATTGTGTTTACTGAAAGAGATCTCACTTGAAATATAGATTATATTCTGTCTGATTTATTCTGTACTATGTGCAGAATTGTTTTGATGACCCTCAATTGTAGCTCGGACTACAATTCTTCGTTGGAAGTCGATGGCGAGCCAGGCGTAGAGCGAGAGTATCCTGTTGAAGATTGACGTACAGTGTGGCCAGCTGTTACTGATTCCCATCAACAGGATTGAACCCAATCTGACAGGATAAGAGATAAGGAATATTCCTATACACATTCATTTATCCTACCCGGGTAAAGAACAAATTCAGTGCACAAACGAAACGAAGAACAATTTATTTATTTATTTATTTTTATAAAGCTGATTTTTTTTGTAAAAGAAATTCAGTTTAGGAAGAAATTATTGTTTATGTTGTTGTTCTATTTTGTGTTGTGAAAGGTAATGTAATAAACCTGCCCTCTGTTATTTAAACACATATAGAACATAGTAACTTTGTGTAGCTTTTGCTGGTTAAGTTGACACAAGTGCTACATATGTCTTCATTCACTTGCCAGGAATTATGACGGCGGGGCAAAGCAATCAAAGAACGAATAATGGAAGTCCTGTGTTTTGCAATCCTTGTTTGCAATCTGATAGTGATCTCTAAACATCCTCCGTGTCTTCAATGCAATGTAATGAGACACACAGACAGAAATGTGAAGGTATCTGCTGTAAATCCAAATATTGCCCACATCCGTGTTCATGAATGACTTATGACGTGAATAATTATTTCGTTCGCGCAACTTAATTATTGTGTGGGAATAAGATATTAATTTGTGGGAACAAGATATTTATTTTTTTAACCCCGGGCTCCATAGCATTCCCATCAGATTTGGTTAAAAAACAAATCAAATGCAAATTTTCCACATTTCCATCTTGTCTGTAAATTTTTTTACCAAGAACAGTCCGTGCCTAATAATTCATGTAGGTATCCCATCATGCAGCAGCAATGTGATGCATTTAATCGTGAAGATGCAGGTCAGGAGTGTGGGTTTACATCCAACACCAGCGTGTGAAAAACCTGACCTCTGTGACGCTGAGTCTGGTGTGACAGATGGGCTGGTTTGAGTGCTTCGAAAAATGCACTACTCCAGGGAGATTCTACAACAACAGTTGACTCAAACCGGGAAAAATGTGTAGAAAAAAAAACACATAAAGGGAGTTGGACAGGAGTTGGACAGATTGGATGAAGCTGTCCAAAAGCTAGACTAGCCGGGTTAAAAGAAATGTAGGTGTCTCAGAATAAACATTCACATTTCACAACCAAAACGAAAATCAAAGTGAACTGAAGTTAACAGCAAAAGTGCTCAGCATGTTTCATGAACAAAAAAGGGACTTTTGGAATCTGTAGTAAACCATTGGGAGGAAGTTGAGTGAAGCATCTGCAATCTTAATGTGCAGCCGGTAACGTTACTAAGGAGAAATTGTTGATAAATTGTTCAGTTAGTGCATGAAAACTGTATTTTTGTGCACTCAAGACATCTTCGAAACAGCTTTTAAAGTGCTTTGGCAATAGAGAACAAAAACACAGCTAAATTGCTTTAATGCTTTAAAGAGGTTGAAGACCATGTAAACTGGTAAAAACATAGAAATAACCAAAAATGCTAAAGTTCAAGGCAATAATGTTAAAAGAGCTGTTTACTTCTGTCTTAAAGTCTCCTATATCTCTAGTTTACACAAGGAAAAGCAGTGGGAGAACATGAGTAGCTGTCAGGGACAGGACCCATAATGCAGATGATGGCAAAAACTGAAACATTTAATAAATAAACTCATCACTAAAACCATAGAAAAACAAAAAGGGTGGCACAGCAGAACAGATGACCAGAAAAGGTAGATTTGACAGAAATAAAAACACAACTTTGAATGTTCAACATGAACCTTGACTGACTGATAGGGGAGCAACTCAAAACATAAGAAGAACTAGTGATGGGCAGATGAAGCTTCATGAAGCATTGAAGTCTTTCATCCAATAATTGGATGAAAGACTTCAATGCTTCATGAAGCTTCAATTGCTTTAGCAGGATATCTAGTTGACGCAAAAAATATCAGTTGAATTTGAAGTACAGCATTTTGAAAAAAAAAGCCTATGAACAAACATGTCAACAAAATAAAGACGTTAAAAAACAGGTACATTTCCGTTTACTTTCATTGTGTGTTTTTATTTCTGTATTTCTACAAATAAATACATCAATTATTTTTCCTTAACCACAAAGAAAAATTAGGAAATGATGAAAATGATCATTTACAGTGAGATGAAAGTAAGAATGGATTTAGATTTTATGGTGAGGAGCTGGGGGTGGGTCTGGGCAAGGGGTGGGGGTGACCCTATCTTTAAACAAATTTGCGTGTTTTATAATATTTTTCTTGGTGTACAGGACTTTTTGGGTCACCAAGTATGAAAAGTGCTACATAATTAAAGATTGATGATTGACTAAAACACTACCGGTCTGTAAAGAGTGGAAGAGGTGTTTCAAAAATGAAAAAACACACAAAAAAAAACATGCATGTTTTTACCAAAAGCAGCGTCACAGTGTAAAGGAGAACACAGTCACTACAGCTTTGCATTTCCATCTTCACACAGACAGAAGAAAGCACGCATTTTACCGCTCACTTTCCTTTGCTTCACCCATTTGGTCTAAAGGTCTGCGCACCCTCACTGCTTCACCCATTCTTACATGACCCTGCCCACAATGGCTGGAAAGGTACATGATTGGCTAGAATTGTACAGCAAAACTAAATGAAAACTAGTGATTGACACGTCCAAAACAAAGCACCAAAATCCGAGAGAGGCAAGCTGAATGCTTCATGGGACATTCCCTGTAAATTTTCCAGTTTCTCCTGTAATTGCCCCACTTGCTTGTGTGTTACCAGGAATCTGTCCTTCTAGATGTCCCAATGGAAGGACAAAGTTTGCTTTTGCATGCAGGTGGCCTGGAGGTCTCTGTGTGGCTTCCTTTTTGTGTCAATCAGCTAACACCTATCTGAATACATTTTTAAAGCCCACACTCACTTTTGTTCTCCAAAACAACATAATGCATTTCATAGCACTGGCTCTCAGTGTCTAGACTTATTTTACTTTTGCATTTTTAGCAGTAAAATCAATTTAAATCCATCATGTCTTGTCCCATGTTAGGTTAAATATTCACCCAGTTCACACATTTTTTTTCAGGGAAGTCTAATTGACAAATAAGACATAATCCACATTTTAACAACTTTGGTTTTAATGGAAAGACAGGTAAGACAAGAGAAGCAAACAGTGATGAAGACTTTATGTCACGATTGTGTTAACAGATTTTTCTTACAAATCAAAAAACAATAATAGAACGGAGATTAATAAAGGTTGTAAAAAAACTTTTTTTAAACAGACAGGCTATTATAATGATTCTACATTTAGGCTCATTTGTGATTATAAATTTACAATTCTGACATTTCTCATAGAATCAAACCTAATCACAAAGACGACCTTTTGCTTTATATAACTGTGAGATAACTTCAGGTGTAAAATTTTAGCTTAAAAGTATTGAAATCAGTAAGAGCAAGCAGCTTTATTCGATAAGGTTTGCATTCATCCACATGATGTTGTCTTAAAGTAGAATCATGATGTCTGGACTGAGTCATTTTTCTTTGAACATTTTACCAATCACACAAGTGACAACTGATGAAGCTTTCTGTTCTGGCGCTGCTGGATCTTAGCCTTTGATACGGTAGATCAACTGATTTTATTAGACAGACTTAGTAGTCGGGTTGGCCTCTCAGGAACTGCTCTTAACTGGTTTCACTCCTATCTCACAGATCGACACTTTTTGGTAAGTTAGGATGCTCAGTCCTCAAGAATACATGAAATAAGTTGTGGGGTTCCCCAGGGATCAATTTTGGGTCCAATACTTTTTAATTTGTATATGTTGCCTCTTGGGGATGTTATCAGGAGACACGGTGTTGACTTTCACAGCTATGCTGATGATACACAGCTGTACATCGCTGTGTCTCCTGATGACCTTGAACATATAGACAATCTTAAAATGCATTTTAGATATAAAGTTAAGGATGGCAGAAAACTTCTTGCAGCTCAACCAGGACAAAACTGAAGTTTTGATCGTTGGTCCTGAAGACAAGAGGGAGATGATTTTACCCAAACTTAGGAATTTTAAACCTCCTAATGTGTGAGAAACCTGGGCATTCTTTTTGACTCTGAGTTTTATTCCTCACATCAGAAAGGTTGTGAAAACAGGATTTTATCATCTTAAAAACATTGCCAGAGTTCGCCCATTTCTCTCTCTTGCCAGCACAGAGGTGCTGATGCATGCTTTTTTTTTTAGTCGTTTAGATTACTGTAATGCCCTGCTCTCTGGTTTACCAAAAAAGTCGCTTTCAAACTTATAACTTCTACAGAACTCAGCGGCACAAGTTTTGTCAAGGACCAGAGGGCGGAAACACATTACACCTAATTTAAAATAGCTGCATTGGCTCCCTGTGAATTTCAGGATTGATTTTAAGATTATTTTAATGGATTATAAATGTTTTAATGGTCCTGGGCCTTCTTATTCAAATGATGTTATTTTAAAGTTTAAGCCCTCGCGGACCCTGAGGTCCTCTGACACTGGCCTCTAGTTGTTCCTAAAGTGAGGACCAAAACACAGGGTGAGGCCTTGTTCCACCATTTGGGTCCTCGCCTGTGGAACAGCTGGGCAGGCAAGAAACACTCAAAAAACTTGAGACACTAGAAAGGCACTGAAATAGGGAACATCAAAACGACAAACTATGGACCAGCATAGGAGGAAGGGAAAGACAGGACTTTAATACAAGCAAGACAACGAGACACAGGTGGAAACAATCAGGACAGGGGAGAACCAAAGTAAAACCCACAACCAAGGTCTAACACAGGAACCTTTCAAAATAAAACAGGAAGTGAACTGAAAACATGCCAGAACAAAAGGAAACCAAACACAAAGGTAAAGAAACAGAAACCGTAACAGCCAGAGATCCTCAGGGCTGCAGAGTCTGTAGAGGTTTTTAAGAAGAGGCTCAAGACCCACCTTTTTAGTCTGGCTTTTACCTGACTTTGGTAAATGCTTAGTTATTTTACTCATTATCTATTTATTGATTTATCTATTTTCTCTACTTAATATATTTTTTTAATTGTATAAGGACTATTATCATGATTTTTTTTGTTTTTAATATACTACCCTTTTTATTGTTATTATATTTATGATATTTTAGGTTACATTTGGATCATTTTACTTATATACTTATATTTATTTATTTATTTTAATTTGATTTATTTATTTTTTTAAATTACTAGTATTTATAACAAACAAATTCTTTAAAAATCAGACAATGTAATTTTCTAGATTTCTTTTTCTTATTTTGTCTCTCATAGTTGAGGTATACCTATGATGAAAATTACAGGCCTCTGTTATCTTTTTCAGTAAGAGAATTTGCATAATTGGTGGCAGATTAAATACATTTTTGCCCCACTGTGCACAGACACCAATCCATCAGGCTAAAAACATTTGGCGGTAGCTCCTCCCACCTGCCTCAGGTGGGTAAAGTTTATGAAAACATTGTTGAAGAAGTGTCTAGTGGCAAATTCGCTGTGCGTCCAAATAGAGGCGGCCAACGTATCATTTGTGGGAAAGGGGTTTGGTGTGAATGCAGCTTAAGAGAGACATTGCTTTGTTCCAGTGCACATTGCAGGTAGTTATTCACCATATAACCAACATTTTTATATTTGATACTTATTATATTTTGTTTAGCTTAATCTTCTCCCTAAAAGACTGGGAGTTGGTACATGTTCTAAGATATTTTATAAACTGTAACAAACCTTATTCTCAATAATCCAGAAAGTTGGAGACTTACTGCCCTGTTTAATACCTCCTTCATTTCCACAGTGAAACCAGCACATTGTCTTGCTTCACCTTTTCCAGAGCAACCAGATGCATGATGGTCCGAGGGAGCATTTGTGTGTAGAATTCCATCAAAAGATCACGTTATTATAGCTATCTGAGTATTAGTTTTACACACAAGGGTCTGTGAATCAGTGAATGCAACCTTCAGCAGACTTTGATGTAAAAATGAACAACACCGCACAACTGGGAGTATCATCACTAAGGAGGCAGAGAACAGTTAAAGCAGGTTTAAATAAGGATGTAGGCGGGATAAACTGAATCATTGGAATAGGAGCAGAGGAACAGAGTGTACAAAGATGGAGGGAGAGAAAGAGTAGGCCAGACTGAGTGGTATTTAGGGGAGACAGGAAGGCCTTTGATCATATGCAATAATACCCTGCTGTGTGCAGTGGGATAATGTTGCCTCAGCTTTGCTCTGTGAAAGATATGAGCTCAATACATGTTGACATTTTTGTCAAGATGCAATTACAACATAGACAATCCTGGAAAGATAATCTTCATGTTAACATGCATTGATTTTCAATCATTCAGAAAAACAATAATGCTTTAATCATTTGACTCACACTAAACCAAAAAGAAAATATATGAACATAACATCAGGGTTTGGCTCCAGACAGGCCTCCGTTTTGAGATCTGGAGTTACTTTTGTGAATTTTGTGAGTCTGTCTGACCACTTTATAAAACCTCTAACCATTCACTATCTTTTGGAATTCTAACCCTTCAGATTTCAAGCAAAAGTAGTGGAACAATTTAGCTTTTATCACAGAAAAAAAAAGAAATTTTAGATTTTGAAACTCACAATGTCAATTATAGCATGTCAAAACAATTTTCTGCATAAAGGAAAATTATGTTGTGAAACCCCAAAAATACTGAAATGTTCATAGTATACAATTATGTTTTTAACTTGTTCCGCTCAACATCTGGGCAAACACAAACAGATGAGAGCTGAAGGCCTCTTGTGTTGGACATATTTTACTTTAACAAATCTTTTGACACACTAGGTGTATATTTGAATTAACCCCTTTTGTATTTATCCTAAACTCTACTAATCTTACTTATATTTGTAACATTTTTGTGTTGGACCAGACTCGAAAAAGAAGAGGAAGGGATGCCAAAGAGAGAGAGAATGAGGGGCAGGTGGGAGGGTAGATTATAGAGGGGGTAAAACCATGAAGCAGCATTGAGGAACAAGTTTCTGGATGTTTATAATCAGTACGGTTAGGTTCAGATGCAATGCAAATCTAGAAGGGGCGGGGCCTGTCCACACACACATGCTAATTTTATATACATACCTGTTGGCTCCAAAAATGTTCACATACAGACAAGTCCGCATGTACACTGTCATGTGCCTGTCGGCTACTCCCCCCCCTCTTCCTGTTTTGGACCAGCTGCTTTCACTTACCTCATCACCACCGCCTTCTTAAACTCCCCCTGGATCATCAGCCGGTGCCAGTTCGTTGTTCCTCCTATGGTGCATAGTCTGGTCAACTCCCATGACACAAACTACTGTCTCGTTGCTCTATTGGTGTGACCTCAGCTCTGCTTTGAAACTACCTTTTGGAAATGCCTGATCGCGCAGTCCACGGGCCGCCACAGTCACTCCTCTCTGGGAAGTCCGCAGCAAGATCCCTCCAGCCAGCCGTCGCTCCTCGCCTAGGAAGAAGTCCTCACTTCAACTCTTCATTAAATCTCCTACACTTACCTCTGAGTCCGAGTCTCTTTCCGGGTTCCAGCATTTGGGTCATTCCGAACTCACGTCGTACCATGACATACACCGTACCTTTCATGTTGCATTTATGCCTTCAAGGCCAATGCAAACATTTCAAATCTGATCACACAAACGGCCTGTGCAATGGTGAGAGCTAACACCTGTGCTCGAGCAGTCTTCATTCTTCTAAGGTGGATAATGAATGTAAAAGGAGAGGAGAGTGCCCAGTCATCCCCACACCAAGACCCCCACTGCAGGGGCGGCAGGACCCCAACACCCCCACGGTGGCAGATAGAATGTGCCAATAATGTCTAAAAATGGTAGACCCTGTGGCTGGATGGCACTCAAGTTAAACAAATTGCAAATGGCAGGGAAATGCAATGAGAGAGGCCTGTAATGCAACAGACAAAGAAAGGGTGATGAGGTTGCTCCAATGTCCCCGTCCACAACTCAGAGGTGAATTTCTGATAAACTACTACTCTTCTGCAGAAACTATGTCCTAAAAGGCAATACAGGTTTTTGGATTTTGGTTGCGCTACTGAATCCAATTAAGAAGCCGCATAAGCGCTTTGAAAAGCCGATTAAAAGTAGTTAGGTAGAAACTTTGTAACCTTTAATCTGAATTTAAACCACTAATCCGGTTCTAATACATGATGTAACAAATTACCAAGTTAAAAATCTGTTCAAAAAAGAGGAACAAACAAGACAGAGGAAGCAATGTCACATCTGTTAGTCTGCAGATAACTGTTGGTGCTTTAGAAAACTTATATAAGCTAAAGCTAAAACGAAACCAATGTGAACCAGATGTAAAGTGCAAAATCTGATGGCTCTGATGTCAGTTTCAGAACAATAACAGATCAATCAAGTTATGCGAGTAGTTCAGCACGTTTATTGGCCGCGCACTCTGAGTACAGGGATATATAACACAAATGCAGTTGGAATAAGAGTCCAAAACGTCAAAAAAACGCGTCAAAACATAAGAAGCCTAGGGTCCAAAATTAGCGCCCAAAGCACCGGCGACCGATAAAGTTGTGTCATAACAAAATACACACACGCTGCTTTAGCGCAAAGCGTAAAATTGTAGACCATAAAATGGCGACAAAACTTCAAAAACGCCCAAAAAGCCACTCAAAGAGGGACATTAAAGCCAAAGAGCCATGCCTTACCGTAAAAGACAGGCCGCGTTGAAATGCGCAAATCCTAACATAAGAACTTCTATCTTTGCGCGCTTTTGTTTCATTAATATTCTTCCGTTTCTAACGGATCATTGAATCAATTAGCATAGCTAGCATAGTTCGCATAATTAGCATTTTAAGTAATGTGTTTTTCTGAGTCAGTTGATGATGCTGATCGCTATGCTGCACTTTTGCTTCTTCAATACCACTTTAGCTAGCATAATTGCATAATTGGCATTTTTAGGTAATGTGTTTTTCTGAGTCAGTTGATGATGCTGATGTTTATGCTACTTGCTTTGCTATATTCAAGCATAACTAGCATAGTTAGCATAATTAGCATTTTAGGTAATGTGTTTTTCAGAGAGAGTTGATAATGCTGATTGCTAGGCTAGCACTTTTAGCCAAATTAGCATAGTTAGCATAATTATAAAATCAGCCTTATTGGTTTGGTATTAGTGCGGTGAGACCGTGGCGACGAAGCGGTGGGTGCGTAGGAGTTGGGCATAGGGATTTTGCGTCTGCGAACCATAGCGCCGCTAAGCTTATTGGACTTGATTTTGACAGTAAGCTCAGAACACGAAAAATCTGATGATTAGCTTTTTCAATCTGGTTCATAATGAGTAAAGTTAACTAAAAATGATTTTAAACTCATTGAAATAAATTTGTTGTTTGATCTCATTTTTCCTCTTGTCTATATTAACACAACTGTTTCGGCTGTTTGAAATGCGATTTACCTGGTTTTATTTAGTTTTGAGCTTATTAGTATTGTAGTTTTATTATTTTTCTTTGGTTTAACCAGTGAACTTTGGAGTATATTACAATTAATTCTAAATAGTTTAAATATATCACGTGTTGATCAAATGTATATTATAGATTGGCAAAAAATCAGTATCAGATCTCTATTTCATCCTGCTTACAGCCCTGGATAAAACTACTTATCAATTACCGAGGATCATCAGTTTGCAGATGTTTTAAAAAATCACAGCCTTTAAAACCTGTAACATTCAAAAAATTATGTAAGTCAGAACAGGGTTTGTACACTTTTTAGCAATGGATTTTACTCTTTTACATAGCATTACTCTAATTTCAAAAGTACAAATAAACAGATTTGGAACCGACTATTGCTTGATCAGTGCCCCTAAATCAAACCAAGACACATATTGGTAGATCCAAGTTTGTCTGCCTTGCTGTTAAAATTCCAGCTGCCGAATCGACGGCTGTTTCTTTTGGAGTGGAGGAAACTGCTAAAATGTATGGAAGTGTATCATTAAATAAATGGGGTGATCTCCGTTTCTGTAGTTTAAATCAAAAGACTTTGCTGATTTGTGACTGATAGTTTCATCAATTGACTGCAAACAAAATAAAGAAACAGTTCCTGCTAGTTACTTCAGTTCAATACTTCAATACTACATGAGAATCACCTGTTTTGTTTTTCTTTTTAAATTGAATGCAACACTTTTCCATAGTAACAGCCATCATTACATGGCTGTAACAATGCTATTTGCGATGACCCACCTTACGCTGTGTGTTCTCCCTACATGACAAAGATGGATAAAGGTAAGGAAAAGATTTCTGTAATCCATGGACACAGTGAAGATCACCAAATCATTAGAAAAAAGGTTCGGCACTGTCACAGTGCAGGAGTCTCAAACTCGCGGCCCGCGAGCTGTTTGCAACCCCAAGAGAGAATATTTTTGCATTGCCTCTCTGAAAATCTAATGTTAATGCGGTCCGCCAGTCTGTGAATGACGCCTTTCCCGTGTTAAATGGGCGACAACCAACCAATCACCGTAAAGATGGTAAGCTGTAGGGGCGGGACATTTTGCGAGCTTGAAGCAGAAGCATTTAAGACAAAAACCTGACAGCCTCCCGGACCACATTAGGAGTTCCTTACTTTCCTTATTAGAACGTATTTATTCGCTTGTAATTTTCTAGATCCATGCAGCGATTTGCTTTGAACTTGTTTTCTAGATTACGGCGAACGCAGAAGAGGGTTATATAGTTCACGGTTAGGCACGTGAAGCATTCAGCTGACCAGGCGGTCTCTCGCTCCACAGGAGAGTATCGGGTCAGCTCTGAAAAATGTCTCCCCTGCGTACATGCGTGACACTATGATTTCCTGGGTCTAAAATTAAAGCGTCTTGAGAAAACGACACGATTAGTCTGAACACACTAGAAAATACGTGTGGCGTGTGGAAAATACGGCCTAGAGACGTATTTGAGATGGAAACAGCTGCACTTTATAGTGGGAGGCCCAGCTTTTTGAGGTCTTGGTGATCTGATGAGACTGAGAGAGACGGAAGTTGGAGTTGTCGCCAAGATTCAATTTGTTTTAATACTGCCTCTCCCCTCAGTATAATCTGTGTTATATCTTTTATATTGATTTAGATGTTTTGTATGTATATAGCCTTTTTTTCAATCAATAGGTATTTTAAATGATTTTAATTGATCACTCAACTACAAAAACCGTCAGGAGACATTTCCCACAATGCATTGTTTTGTAGTCAATTGGCGGCTTGCAGTCAGTACAGTATTACATTTCCAGCTGTGTTCGCTCAGGTTGGGGCCTTTGCTCCGCCCCTTTCTCCTGATATTTTTGTGATGATTGACAGGTGATGTTGGAGGAAAAGCAAAAACATCCGTCACACACCAGGTGATCTGTTGCGTTTGTACCTGGGTGATCTCAAACAGGCTTATTGCTGTCTACTGCACATAAGTGTCACCAAAATGAATTTTAATAGTTTTTATAGAAATATAGAATTGGCACGACCAGCCGCTCTACAATAACAACTTTAAATTTGCAAAAGGTAATAGATGAAAATCCAAAAATGGACATGAATTTTCTTCTCCTTTACTGATTTGTGGTTTAAAGAGTAAACTTAAAAAAATAAAAAATTTAGCACACGGACTCAGAACTGGGAGCACATCTCTCTGGCGTCTCACCTTCAATTTCAATAAGTCAGTCAGACTTAATGAAAATCATCTTCAACTTGAATTTGGGGTCTCAGTTTGGGAGGAAGTGCTGCCGATATCATATTAGAAGGCAGAGAAGCCGTGTTCAGAGAAGCATTGATGGATTTACAGAGCTGTAGAATTTAAGTCTTCTTTGTGTTTAAAGTTATAATTCAACAGTATTCAACTGATTCTTATTATAAGGATGTTTTAGAATAAACAGCAGATATAGAAGACTTAAATAAACAGAAATGTATTACTGATTGATTTACGCCTTATTGACTTTTTATTTACATATTTTATTGAGAGTTTTATATTAAATTTTGTATGAAGAAAACAGTAAATAATGATGTCAGTAACTGGTATAGTACATTTCCATACAAATTTGGCTCTAGACACTCTGATTCAATTATTGTGTGGCCAATGGCGTTGTTCATTGCGGCCCTCCTCAGCTGCATTTGCCTTCCAGTGGCTAGGCAAACTGAGTTTGAGACCCCTGAGATCTAGTGGGTCTAGATGACCCAACTCCCAATGTCAAAGTGCCTAGGATAGCACAAGGGTTATCAACGTCTGGCTTCTGCAGACTTGGAGCAAAGTCTGCGGTTTATGTTTCTAGTAAGGTTTTTATTAGCAACATTGGTTTACACATTTGCAGCATTTCAAAATCCATGTCCAATACCAAGTTTGAAAGCGAAATGCAGCTTAACTGATAAAAACACAACCTACTTTACGGCAACGTAAACTCCACTCATCAGCGTGAGGTTGCCGGATCTGCCACAATTTAAATTTAATCTTAAGTATTTCATTTTTTTAAATGTTTTTGCATCAAACTATTACAATTTCATAAACTTTTAAAAACTTTCCATATAAGACATAATTTTTCTCAATCTTTT
Source organism: Oryzias sinensis (assembly GCA_037389245.1). NCBI lineage: Eukaryota > Metazoa > Chordata > Actinopteri > Beloniformes > Adrianichthyidae > Oryzias > Oryzias sinensis. The sequence goes on from CM074500.1 coordinate 23,436,496, forward strand.
CAAGGACCTAGAATTGAAATTTTAAGTTCCAAAACTTTTATAGGTTTTTCATGATCTTATAAACCCTGCATAATGATAAGCTATAGACAGGTTTCAAAAGAGAAAACAGTAGGTTTAATCTATTTCTTGATGACAGCTGCCTTATACTCAAATCTGGTCTGTGCTGAAGTCCAACTGCCCAGTTGTGTATCTACTAAATAGTTGATAATCACACAAAATCAAATCATATTTCTTCCTGTGCAACCATCTTCACACAACAGCCTGGTGACTCTACAGGACTAGAAGAAAGGTGATTTATCTCACTCTCCATAACCCACTTTTTTCTCCCCATGAAATTTCTTTCCTCTGTCTTCAGGGGTCCTTTTTCATCTTGACCTTTTAGCCGGTTAATCTCAGGTCATTAGATTGTCATTTATCAATACTGAGACACAGATGATTGTGAGGTCTCCCCTTGTGATGGTCTCACTTTCCTTTCCTTTCCTCAGGTTTTTCTCTATCTTTTTTTTCCATTTTGCCTCTATACTTCTCAGCCGGCAGGCTCCAAGGTCTAGCCCTCACTTCCTCTCAAATTTGCCCTTTCTTGTTTTCCCCAAAGTGCTGATGGACAGAAAACTACAAGCTATGCCTGAGGGACTCAGAGGCAGGAGACAGGCACTGAGACGCTCAATGAAAGGTGGATTGGAATAGTCTTTAAAAGATTGATGAAAGGACAAAAACAGGAGGTTAAAAACAAACAAACTGGTTTCCATCCATACCAATATGGAATCAGTACTTGATAGTGAATGGGATATAACAGCTACTATTCAACCAGGCAGTATTATTCAGTGATCAAGAGGGAATCCAGAACATGGAGTGGTGGTGCTGTCAGGTGATGAGCTGGAGAGTTTCAAACAGAGGCAGCAGGTATTCCCTGACTGTAACCCATGTGGACCAGAATGACAAAGATGAAAGTCCTTGCCAGTGAGAGCAGTCATGGATCTGGCAGTTGAGAACCCAGCAACTATCCTAAGGGGTGAAGGATTGGAACAAGAGTGAATGCGTGGCATTTATTTGATCTGTGTATTGTTGGAGGCAAGAGACCAGGATAATTAATGAATAATTACCAGGTGCATGCTAACACCTCATGCATCGGGATGCATCTGTGTCAACAAGAGAGGGTAGAAAAATCATTTCCATTCAGTTTTATACCTGATTGCCTTCCTGATGCAACAAAGCTTTGACTGTATCTATAGACTGAAACAGCGAACTACTCATTGTGATCTTAATGTCTTGCAACTGTTCCATAGCCCAGAATTGAGGATAGATAGTTGTTACTGAGTTTGAAGTATGCTGCTCAGTGTCCAAGTCAGTTGTGGCATGATAGCACAGAGCTAATAGCTGGGAACTGACATGATCCAAAACTATGAGGTGTTCTTGTATGTGCTACTTCATGTGTTTCACTTGACACACTCCAAACATACACTACAGAAATCTTTAAGCTACTATGTGCTTATTTAAACTATGCTGTTCTTTCATCTTGTCAGTTTTTGGTTCCAATTGTTGGTTGTCCTGCAGGCTGTCTGTGTCATTGACTTAAAAAAAAACTACTGTTGAGTTCTGAAAACTTCCTGTAATGATAACTGCCTTTATAGCTCTTCTATCTGGCAACAATCACCTCCTAACCGACTCAAGGTCAAAGCAGCACATTTTTTGCTTTTTGCAAATTGGTGCACAGAAAGGCAGCTCTTAGACTTTATCTGGTTATCAACACAGACCATAGCTGGAACAAATATCTGTGGTTTGTGTGATTCTTTAATGAATGTGTCAAGACAACTAAGTCTTTTGTTTCACCACTCCTTTGTATAGAAATGTTATGTAAACCAACCCAGCTATAGACAAAAAAAGCTAAGAAAACAATCAGTAGATACCTTCACTGAGAGTTTGGAGAGCTTTCAACCTTTAGTTCCACGGACCTACAGTAGGTTCGTTGATAAAAGAAAGACACTTAACAACAGCAGAGATTTATTTGAACAAATCCATGTTTATTTCAGTATCCACAAATTTTATCGTGAATTGCTCGTGAGCCACCAAAATGCCACCAAAAGGACAACATTTTGTTCTCTCAGGAATTCCTCTGCCTGCATAGGACAAAATTGAGTTCATGAGCATATAACAATTTACATACATTGCTTCAGGGTGTTGCTTGTGAAATTGGGCCTGCACACCAACTGCTCTTTCAGATGTGTGTGTCACACATTTCAACCCTTCAACACCTTTTTTCAGATAATTGATCCTTAGTTGCAGAGGTTATTGATGTAGCATCAAATGTCAACATCTCTGAAAGAGCCAGGAACTTTTTCTCAAGTTACCATCAGTGACATCTCACACAGGTTGCAAACTGTTTCGTTTTTCCATTTCTGGCTTCATCTACCATGATGACGTACATCTTGAAATCCCTCATTTGTCTAACACTACCTCCTGTAAACAACTCTGAATCATTTCATTCTGACTGGCAGATGAGGAAAAGAGAAGGGAAGCATGCACTACAAAAAGACACAAAGAGTATCTTTCAAAAAATTGTCTTATAGCTCTGTCAGCAGACTGCAGTCTTTTCGTCAGATTGCTAAGTTTGACACAAACTCAGTGCTTTTTCAGTTTTTTACAATACACAAAGCATATACACTACTCTTTTTTACCAATTGTAATCAACTTTATGTATCTAGACCTTTTTCATTTAAATACCAAACTAATTGATACACTTAGCACTAAAGTCTTATACAAATTCAACAAAGAATGAACAGAGAAGCATGATACATGAAAAATGAAACTATATATATATAATTATACTATATGTATATATATATATACTCTGCTGATAATAACAATGTAACTTCTATGAGGAACCTACTCATTTGTGCTGCAAAGTACAACCACACAATAAAATATCTCAACCTTAATGGCATACAGAAAAACAACCAAAACCAACACAACCTTTTCAAAACCAGAATCTTTAGCAAAAACACAAAAATTGTACTACCCACAATGCAAAGGATCAAGGCATCTGCCACCTATCGTGTTTGCAATCTAAACACATCACAGTTAAGTTAAGTTGGCAACAGGTCTATTAGTAAATGGTTACGTTGATACATAAACATCCATCGATCCATCCATCCATCCATCCATCCATCCATCCATCCATCCATCCGTCCATCCATCGTCCTATACTCATCCGGGGGCCGGGTCGCAGGGCAGCAGTCTGAGCAAAGATGCCCAGACTTCCCTCGCCCTGGCCACTCCCTCCAGCTCCATAAACATAATTTCCAAATGTTAAGCCACAAATCATAAACTAAAAAAGAAATTGCAAAGATTTAGGTTGATGTGACAAACATCCAATTTGCTTTTTTGAGTGTTGTAACACAGAATACAACATCAAATCGGATCTTACTCATCCAGTAAATTGCAATTCTTTGACTGAGAGAGTTGATGGAGTGCAATTCCGATGTTACTTTTACCAAGGTTACTTCGTCTGAGGCCAGTCAGTTAATTTGTGGGAAGTAAAATCTTAACTTTAGTGGATAGAGACTTACAATAATCAGAAGCAGAACTATCAAAGAGACAAAGCGGAATAACTAAATAGATCACCACAGCACACCGAAGATATCAAGTGTGGAGAATGTAAAAGTCAAACGTGCAAAGGGGCTAAAACAGAGTCCATCAAGGAACTTTACAAAACTGATTAAAGTGACACTTAAACAGGTGATGATTTTTAACAGACACAGAGGGGGAGATCCCAGGAATGGAGTTAGCTACTTGTAAAACCAGGAAGAGGTCATAAGTTAATCATGACATGTCTGCTGGTTTAGCCGTGCTTGTAAAATAAATACATTTCTTCCCAAGAGTGGAAAAAGAGGCATACCTGTGCTCATAAAGCCGTCAATGAACTCCACTATTACACACATAGTGAATTGCTGTGAGTTGTTTTGTGCACAGTGCATTAACTGCATACAGATTAGAAGGGCAGCATCCAAATTCTTTCCTAAAAAAAATAAAAAAGAATGAGAACATGATGTAAAAATGCAGATGTCTTATGAGGCACAGTATCAATATGGTGTATGTACTTAGTCTTCAGGCAAATGAAGCAGATAAACGTGCTAATTTTTTGAAAGTAGCAGCTGTGTGTGCAAGCAGTGTAACCGACAGCTCAAGATACAATTGAGCTTGTAAAATGGAAGAAAGTGCTATTTTCAGTGAAGAAGGAGACTCTGGCACATTTAATACTCTTGAAGATGACTGTGAAAGTATGAGTTATCAAATTAAATCAAACTTTAGTTATGAAGCACTTTTCATATAAAAGCATCTAACAAAGTGCTTTACATTAAACAAAATATATAATATAAAGACAAGCATGAAAATTAAAATAAACAAGCACAAAAAAAGGGCTCCCCTCCCCTTACCTACACACAGCCCCTGACCCCTTTCACCTTTACCTAAATTAGGAAAGACAACGAGAAATAGGCTGAGCATGAAAACAAGATGCTGGAAACGCTAATAATTGGAACCTCTCTTTCTGTGAACAGCTGCATAACCAGACACAAGTATTGCTCACAAACTTTCGTTTTGGATTTGGAAATGTTTTTTTCCAGCAATAAAACCATAATAGCCTAAAACAAGACAAACAGGAATTTATATCTGAACCTGATATATCAAACATCGGATAGTTCGTCATAAAAATAAATTGTAAAATAAGCATACATCCATATACACTGGTAAAATTTTAAATTATTACTCTTAATTATAAGTACTCATATGAGCTCTGTTACATATAGTACAAGACAAATGAAACTATTAATATTACGACTTTTAAAAGGAGTTCAATAGATCATCGAAAGGGACTGGGAGAATGAAAACTCATATAAGTCTACTGCTGATTTGCTTTGCTTAACTTTTCATTTGTTTTATATTCTACACTGACTGCTGACACTAAACGTCATTTTTAAGTGATCGCAGGGTTTAGACAGAAATTTGGTTACTTTTACTTTAGAAAAAGCAATTTAGTAATCAAACTTAAAAAGGGAGCCTGTAATTTTTTTATTTTAGTTAACATTTTTTCAGACCTTTTCCAATGATGATGACGTTTCAAAAAAGCATGGTAGTCACAGTCATGGGTTTTTACTCAACTAGAAGAGACAGTATTCAGGAACCAGAGGATGCAGACATTATTGCTGAAGTTAGCAGAGATCAAGATACTGAGGTTTGGGGAGTGATGAAGATGGAGAGGATCAGCACTGCATCGAACAGCTCATGGTGAATCTTTTGGAGATAAATGCTGGGAAGCAGATTTAGATGGTTAGGACATGCTGAGAGGAGGGACAGGGATGGTGAAAGGATGCTGAGGTTGGAGCTACCAGGAAAGAGGAAGACCGAAGAGGATGTTTATGCATGTAGTTATGGAGTACATGAGGGTGGTTGGTGTAAGCAAGGACAGAGATAGATCATTAACCATTATGACCCCTAAATGTACCAACCAAGTGGTGTAAGTCTAAACTAAGCCTAACTCTTGAGAGGATAAAGACAATGTATGCGTTTATTTAAAATGTATTTTCTGGATATTACTTTTAAGATGTGTTGTGGTAAAAGAAAAGTACAGCAGCCTCTTCTTCAGTTTACCCATGTGTGTATAGACTAGCACCCCAAAGTGGACAAAAAAAGTCTTTGTCCCTAACCTCAAGTTAAAAAAATTTAATAAAAAAAAAAAGTTGATTCAAAGTAAATTCTCATGTGATTTTGAAGTTCTTTGGGCTAGAGGAAATACAACTTGCCTGGGAGTGTTTCTCTAAGTTATCAAAACATGGTATCCCAAGTGAGTGTACAGAAGTACCCCAAAGGGCACAGTGAGAATAATATTATTGACATTAATAGTGAAGATCTATTATGTCAAACTTTACAAAAAAAGAGCGTACATTCATGTCTTTGTATACTTTCTAACCCAATCTGAGCCTGTGCTTATTTTCCTCTTCCTCCTTTATACTTATCTCGGTCATTAAATCCTTTTGTTATTTTTTACCAACACTCACACATCTACATACCCATTATTTCTCAGTCCTTCATCAATCTGTCCTCCTGTCTGTCAGCCCACCCATGAATCTCTTCCTTAAATCTTACTTACAGGTGTCGTCTCGCTCCAATTGTTCTCTGTGTGTTTTCTTTGTGTCCACCCAAGTGATAAATTCTGTAGCAGGGCACTAATCAGTGTTAATTCTAGGAGCACTGCTGTTTGGGTTGAACAGAAGTTAAAAAGTGATGATGTGAGAAAAGTCAGAGGTAAGGAGTCAGTAATGACAATTGAAAGGAAAAACAGTTAGTATAATTGTGTCAGTAGAATTCTGACATAAGTCCCTCTGATAACAAGTCATTCAGCTGACATCGGTGAATCACGGGTGTTGTGGTCACTTCAGTCAAGCATTCAATGCAATTACTTTTGACTGCTAAATCAGGAGAAATTTGCTGAACACATGCTGTTGTATGACTGAAGAGACATTAACCTGCAGGTCTGCTGCTGTTTCAGTCTTACGTTTGGGAGAAAGTATTTCTTGAAGTACCTAAGCAAGTTAGAAATTCTACACCTTCTCCCCCATATCTTTATTCCTCTTAATGAGGCCACTAAATTGCAGGAATATGGAAACCAACCTGGAGTATATATGGGGCTTGAACCGGAAACCACTTAGACTGATTAAGACACTTGGATGTGTGGTGAAACGTTTCAATAAAGGAGAAATGCCATGACACCACTTCAAGACCATTTCAGCTGGATAAAGAGAACCGTCACTGACACTCTCTATGTAAATAAAACTAAAAAAAAAAAAAAAAACCTACATTTAGTTATTCTATCTGTACTTTGAGACATTTGAGCCTAAAATTTTAAGATGGTTTTGTTCTAAATAGTTTAAGTGAGTTTTAAACTTCCACCTTCTTTCAGAAAAGTTACACTTTTGTTTACATATAAACTGATGTCGTTAATACATTCGTAGTGTTTTGTCATGTGTATATATCATGGCAATAAAACCTGGGTTCAATTCCGGGCTGTCCTATTTATACTCATATTTGCCCGGTCCAAGCCCGGTCGGATTGAGAGGTTTGAGTCAGGAAGGGCATCCGGCGAAAAACATTGCCAAGTTAATCATGTGACTCATCCTCAAGGGAGGGTTGTTTCGCTGTGGCGACCCCTGATGGGAGAAGCCGAAAATGAATGAAGATATATCATGGCAATAAAGTCGTTCAGATTTTCCGGGCCTAAAGGATCCGGCTGCTAAAATTTTCTTATTCTTTGGGATCCGCAGTTGGCTGTTATGACTCAAATCATGAAACATAATAAATTAAACATCTGCTAACTACTTCCAGACTGTTCTGTCTCCTCTCCATTCCAAAGTTAATGTTCTAAAATACCTAACTTTTCAGTGGAGTCTATTTTACTTAATTGTTTTGGAGTTTTTGTTGCTCCAACAGCTTAGACTTCTTGTTTCATGATTTCTGTTTGTATTTTGAAAAATACCCTATCGGTGTTATTTTTTTCCACAAAAGTAGTTTTGTCTTAACCCCTGTTAACTATCTATAGAGTCCAGTGACACACATTGACGTGTTCTCCCTACCATGATAAAATTGGATAAAGGTGGAAAGATTTCATGTAAATCCATGGACACCAGTGAAGATCACAAATCATTGAAGATAAATTGTTCAGCGCACTGTCTAGTGGGTCTAGATGACCCAACTCCCAACCTTAAAGTGCCTAGGATAGCACAAGGGTTAATGGTTCTAATAGTGTTTTAGACTTTTTGTCCCCCAGGTTCCTCTCAGTTTCTGCTTAAATTTAGCAGAATACAATTTCTTCAAACTGACTCTTATTTGAAATGAAACTGTATGTCTTGTAAGTTAATTGTCACATTTGTTCAGCAAAACTGTCAAACTCAAAAGTGTTTACTCAATGCTGGAGCATTACAGAGTGAGGCATAGGAATGAGGAAGCCACAACTACAATTATAAATATTGTGCCCACTAGTTTATTTAATCAGTACTTAAGTGGAGTTTCTTTACTTGGTTGCCTGCAATGATGTTTTCGGTCCAGCAGTTGTCAGTAGTGATGAGTCCGGCAACACCGACGTGTCGTGTCCGAGAGCTCATAAAGTGAAATCCCGTGTTGGTGCACGTACAGTATTGTTCCAGGAAAAGTCACGTCACTAATACAAGAAGGTTGGGTTCTTGGGTTCGAAGAATGACAAGTTGGATACCAAATAAAGTGCATTTTACAAAGCAAAAGTTTCCTCTCCTAAAAAATAAAGAGACCAAGAGATATTTCAATGTTTAGCCCCATTTAAGTAACTTGTTTAATTAATTATAATAATTTGGCAAATAAACAAAATCATAAAAGAAGCCCCACTCCAATTAAGTAAAGTGTGCTGTATAGACCACCAGTCATTCAAAATAAACACAAACTGTCCCCTTTTTAGCCTGTAACTAAACAAATTGAAACACTGGTATCCAACACAATTTGTGAAATTGATCTCACACAATAAAACTATTTATCTATCTATATACCCAGGCTGCGTCCCACCAAAGTTGGGTAGCGTAGACAGGGCACACATTCTTAACTCCCTTCTTCTATATCCCAAACCCTCCTCCTTCAGTGGCGTGTGTGTGTGCGTGCGAGTGTGTGACTGGTCTAAGGCTGGTCTAAGACACACCACACTGCACCAGGGTCAGCTGCACAGCCCAGTGTGGGCACCTCCATGGGAGCCTCAGTAAAGGCTGGTTCCCTCCACAGCTAGACCAAGACCAGACCTCTACCACCTCCATTTGTTTCCTTACACAAACTCTCTCCACCTCCACTGCCTGAAACAGCCTTTCTCCCCTGCACCACAGTCATCCCTCTTGCATTTAGTGCCTTTAGCGTCTCTGTCCATCCCATTCGCGGTCTTCCTCTCATTCTCACATCAGATTTATACCTTTTTCACCAATCGCTCCCTTTCCATTCTTTCAATACGGACACAATAAAACATTCCCAGATATTACCACCCCTTAGTTTATAACACATGCAATGCACAGAATTCAAAACAATACAGACAGTTTATTAGAAATCATTTTCAGACACTCTCTGTGCACATGCGCCCTCCACACAGTCCAGTTTACTCACGGTATTGGCACCTTAAAAGCGAAAAAACATTGCAGGCCTTGTGTAAAAGATCAGGGGTTCCATTATATTTTCATGTTCTTTGATTATAGGTTTACTTGATTGAATATACAAGCATGAACATTGTATTGTGAACTGTGCTTGCTTGCTGCAAAGTGAACAGTGAAACCTGTGTGCATCACTAGATCAGAAGTGATGGTGTCAGTGGCAGGGCAGTCTGTGCTTCCTGGTCTGTATTTTCTTTTCTGTGCTCAGTTGTTCATGGGAGACAGACACCTGTGGATTGTGGACTAGACTTAGGGACGTGATCGTCTTTGACTGGCGTGGAAATGTCTGCCTGCTTGCACGAACAGACACAGAATCTATCTAGTCACATATTTTACGTGTTTACATGGTCTGTTGGAAAATAAAAAAGCTGTCTGCTGTGACGAGAAACGACCTTAAACTTTAGGTTGGTGGTGTCTGAGTGCATGCACCCCTTTGCAAAGTGTGAACTTTTATGCTGACTCTAGTGTGATTTATTTTTTTCCCCACTGCAAATTCGATTTTTGGTGTCCTGAACCGTCTGAATCTACACAGGAGACTGTAAATCCACAACAGCCTGTTGCTGTCCCTGCAATACATTTAGTGCAATAATTCGAACAGATCCAGCGAGAAGAAAAACGACTAAAACTCGCTTGATCTGTCTGGCGTGATGCACATTATAGCTTTGCAGCCTTCGCTCGACTCCAGTAACCTTTTAAGATCCAGAAAACAGCTTTCCGGCTTTCAAGCTCACCCACAGTTTTACTACTACGAATTTGCAGCTATTGCCCAGAACTTCCTGTTCAAGGTGCCGTTCTGTCAGTTGTTTTCTCTTAAAAACAAAAACAAAACAAGCCTTCTCCTCTCCCGCAGGTCCAGAGGGAAAGTCACCATGTGCTGTCGTCTAGAACTTTCTGTCAGTTTCCCCCTTTCTTCCTCAGCTGTCCCCCACCCTCTAACGTATCGGGAACCAAACACAATTGGCTAGATAGAGGGACTTACAAATTAACCAATAAATATATTCATAGAAGAAATAATGAAATAAACTAAATGAGATTAACCCCTTCTTTTCTTTTTACTTGTGCTTATACTATTTAACTAAATAATGTAAACTATTATAATCGAGTTAAATAATCTTCTACTTCATATATTTATGTTTTTTTTAATTACCATGCAAAATTCTTTACCATCTTCTTAAAAAAAACAACATAACAACAAATCAGCACCCTTCTCCTGTGAGCAGCTGATCAGTGTGCCACCTCTTCCTAGCCCATCGGATTATAAACTGATACCCATTTTAAGATTATGCTCTTTTCTCCTAATTGTATTTTGTTGCTAAAACAATAAATTTGTCTTACTGTTTATATGTTAGCAACCCCCATCTGTCTAGATGTTTCGTCCACCTGCTCCTGCTCTCATCTCCCAGTGTCATTTTACCAAACATCATTATAACAAAATGCCACAAGAACGAGTTAAAAACGCCAAAAAGACGTTTTTCATTGGAGTGGTACTTTAACAACAAATGGAATTGAAGCCCTATTTTCTAGACAAAGGTCTCTGCTTCCCACCAGGAGACGATTCTGATTTCTTTGTCATGCAAATTATACTTTGGGCGATGCTTTGAATTTTAATGTAATTGTCATCCCAGTTGCTGTTTATCTGACATAGTAAGATTGCTAAAGTTGCCTCTGTGTGATCTAAATGTAAATGTCTATTACCAATCTATCCTTTCACTCTGCAAATGCTGACCATTCGGCAAACACACATCCTCATTCATGAAACAATCAGAGGAGTCCCAGAATTTTGTCTGCAGTCACACCTGAGATAGTTTTGCATACAAATGAAATATAGGAGAAAATACTGATTGCAGAAGACCCACAGATACATCATAATCCAGGTTATATGAATATAAGATCATTAAGTCATTCAGAATGGACAACTTTAGGAAATAACGCAATGATGCGCCATTTGTATCGTTCACTAACCCTTATAGAGTTCATACTTTGTCAGATTTTTAACATATCAGACAAGTTCAAATCCCAACTACTTGAAGTTTGTGGCGATTTTCTGTGAGCACTCTGGCTTTCTCCTACAGTCCAAAGACATGCTTCCTAAGTAAATTCAAAATTGTCACCATTTGTGTGTGTGTGGCCCAGCAACCCCATGACCCCAAAAGGGACTAAGTGGGTTTGAAAATGGGTGGACAGTCTGAATGCATCAACAACATGATTGAAGTCTAAATATGGTCACAGAACAGGTAGCAAAGTGGCACTCTGATGCTCTCAGTGTGAGTACCATCAGACCAAGAATAAAGTTTCCAGCAGATAAAGGGAGAGGATCAACTTGACCCAAAACAGGGATCTGGATTGGATCAGCACACAATGGTTTACCACTTTGACAGTTCAACAAATACCTACTGATCACATTAAATCTGGTCCTGCATAAAAAAAAGTGCAGGTTACATGCACTTTTTGGTTATCTTTAACTTTAACTCAGATAAAGGTGTATTTTTCAGATCATAAGGGGCATAGATTAAAAACAAAACAGTCAGATGTTGTGTATTCTACCCAGAATGCTGGAGGGGCAAGGCAGGCAATTTGTCAGGTGTTCCCACCTTTAATGGAAGTTTTGCAGATAAAACGACGATTAATAAACCTTTATTTGCTTATTCACAAACTTGATCTACTTTGTTCGGACAAAGCACATAAAATACAAAACAACACACTCACTTTTTTTTGACTGCTTTTATATTAAGGGTGTGAAGTATCACTCAGGAGCTCAATCAGAGTAATCATAATCCACCAACAATCCAATGTGACTTGAAAGTTTATTGAAGTCATACAAAAACATTTGGATGGGTTTTATAGCGTCATCTCTTTTCTGATTTCATTTTGAGGTCAGTGGACTTCACCAGAATTCATGCATAAAGCTGATCCCATTTTGTTTTTGAGTAAATTAAATGATTTTAAGAGTGCTTTGTTGTCAGAAAATGCAGTATTTGAGGCAACAAACTCTGGTGGGAATCTTTTCTGCCAATTTGAAGGAACGGGATAGTTGGGAGCTCTACATGAGGTTAACATTTTTGAGTAGACAAAGTACCTAGTCCTAATTTCAATTAGTACTAGCTTGCAAGCAATCTTCAACAAAAAGTAAAAAAAAAGCCCTTTCTACTTTTTAACCTTTTTTTTATAGTAATACCTTCTTGTGATATACAATTTTGGTTAAGATCTCTTCATTCTTTCCTTATATTATATCCAATATCTCAAAGTGACACACTGTCAAACACACCTGGCTTCTTAGAAGATGGCATTTCCTCACACGGTAAAGGAGTTCCAAGGAAGCTAGTCATACTGCTTTGAAGTGTTGCATCAGTTTTACAGTAGAAGGAGGAATGGGGGTGAGGAAGGAAGGGCATACTTATGCTTGTCAGGTCACAGACTCAGAAGGGCCTTCGCTGGGTTCTCAGACACAGGTAGCAAAAAAAAAAAAAAATTTTTTTTTGTTATGGGAATTTGAAATGCTTCAGGTGGATGGAAAATCAGAACGGGTTTCTTTAATTTGATTTTTAAACCTTATATTTTCCCTACTTTAGACATACCCTTCTCTGATGGTGTCTGAAAAAAGTTGGAAGAAACTTGTCAGTGATGAATGATTGTGTGCTTGCAGGAGAGTGTGACAGTGAAACTGCGTGGAAAAATGGGTTTAAACAATCCATGAGAGGTCATACTCTTGTCTATTGTTTCCTCTCTCTTAAGACAGTCAGAAGATTTAAATGGGTAGACAGACATGTGGCAGAGAACTTGCTACAGTGACTAATCCACATGTATTTGATTATTTTTAAAGTATGCCTAAGCTGATGAAAAATATACAGCTGTTAGGAAATGTGGATGTGGCTGAGCATGCTCTTGCATTCTTTATCATTCTTGCAGTGAATTAAAAACACAGTCTCATACAGTCTGACATATTGAGCTATTGCCAGTCCTTGATTTGACATGATGTCAGACCTCAATTTCCACCCTCCAGCTTTAGTGTTTGTCATTGCAAAATCCTTTATTTGTGTGCGTATGAGTGTTTGTTGGAGCTCTGGTGGCAATTCAGTTGGACGTGTGCCTAAAAATTTCGTGTGTCTGTCTGTGATAGTCGAGGTGGAATGAGGGCAGTGAAGAGGAATGGATGAGGAGCTGACAGCAGTTTGATGGAGGAGAAATACATCTGAAGGTGTCAGACGAAAAGGAGACAGCGAGGTTTTCTGAAGCTCAAAAGTCATTTTGAAGTGACACGTGGCTAACCTCTCATCCTTGTATGTCTGCAGGCATTTTTGTCCTTGATTTTAGTGATTATGTAGATAGAATCTACTGGGCCGGGGAAATGAATGCATGTTTGCAAATTCTAGAAACCGATGATGACATTTCTGTGCATGATATCACAACCTTGGATGTAATCCTAAAGCCATAAAACTACATAAACTACATAGACATAAATCATAAGAATAATTGGAATAGATGAATTTATTCGTAATTTAATTCAAATAAGCTGAATGGATGACTCATCAAAAGAAACTAAATATTTATCACTGGAGTTAGTTTCATAAGAATAATCCCTAGGTGAAATCCTTAAAATGTTTTAAGGTTGTAAAACTCATTGCTACACAATTCATACACTTTTCTCAGACATTAACATTTTCACACTTTTCTGTCTTGTTTATCTGCCCGACCTCAAAGTTCCGTCTTCATTAAGATAGATCAGTTTATAGAATGAAAAGCAGAATGGAAAAGTTAACTGAAGATTTATGTAATCATGTCAAACTAACTGCATTCTGTACGGGAGACATGGCACAGAGGAGGTTGATTGATGAGATCAACAGCCAATCAGGATGTAGTACATTGTGCAGCATTTGAAAAAACAGACATACTTTACTGCACTGAAGAAGATGTGCAAAACAGTGAGATTGTGAAAGGAGAGTCCAGATATGGTGAGGAAATACTATATTTAATATAGTCAGCTGGGCCTTTGCCTTTTCTATTGTTATTTAGCTGCAGTAGCGAACATGGAAGAGACCAAAACTACAGGATCAAAAGAAAATTTTGTAAAAAAAATAATAAATAAAATGGTTTTAAATGATGAAACCAAACTGTGAAAAGTGAGAAGACAAGTTAAATCTGGCCGGACTCTGATTTGGTAGTGAAATGTGGACGGGGTCCTTTTAAAATACATGGAAGTGTCAACTGTTGTAAACACAATCATGCATGAACGGAATTATATGACACCAAGTCTTTCATGTATCCGGACAGAGCTTTGAAAGAAAAATCCTGCAGCATGATTCATAAGATTTCCATAACCTTTAACCCAAACCCTCTACCAACATAGTTGGCAGACATGCGCTGGTAAACAGTAGAAAAAGAAGAAGAAGCTCCTCTGATGGTCTGGTGTGAACACCACGGGCTGATTGCACGATCATGAAACTGAGTACAGTGCAATCTTTAATGTGCAACACATGCAACGTAGCTTTAGACTGCCATGAAAACAGGTCTGAAAACAAGGTTTTTTAATGCAATCAGATCTAAACATATCCAAATACACTGCCAACAAAATAAAAAAAAAAAAATAGATGTCATTTTTAATAATCCACCACACTGCAATACTTTCATGTTTTTAAAGCAACAGAAGAAAATCTTCACATTGAATCAGAAAATAAAAATATTATGTTTGTTCATAAATAAAAATAAAGATAGTGTTGAATGGAATTTTGACATTGTTAAAATACAAACAGGAGTTCAGTGAACAGGACAAGTACATATTAAAGTGGGCTACGTTAAAAAAGTAATATCAAGGGTCAATGGAACCTCTGTGAGAAAAGCAGAAGAATCAAAACTAAACAGGAAGCTTCATTTGTTGATGGATCCATTGATTTATGGTCATTTTCCTTTCAGAATTGATTTCTGAAATATCTTTTTTAAACATTTTCCTCTTTTTTATGTAAAAAGACTTAATTGTCACCTTTGCTGTTTTTATATGTGTTTTACAGTGCTATCTCATGAGCCTCATATTTAGTTTTATTTTTGGTCTTCATCAGACTTCCCACTCATCACTTAGTCGCCACACCTGTGCTTACCTGTTATTATTTCTTCCTCAGAGCAGCACTCACTGCTGAAAGATCACAGCCATCAGCTTGACTACAGCCTTTTTTGCCTCCGCTATCATGCTCATGAACCTGTTTTTCACTGTTTCAAAGCTTCCATCATAACAAAGTATTACATAAAATTCTCATTGAATTGACTGAGCCTAAAATATGACTTTTAAAGATCTGTTTCTATGTGTTAGAAAATGTGTGATCTATTCTTAGGTCTTACTTTAAAGTTTATGACAAAAAGAGTTCTTCTCATTTCTTTTGTGATATTTTCTTTCTATTTTTACCAACTCTCTTTTCATCATAAGCGTTACGTGGTTAGCATGCTGTTTCGCCAGATAAAAACCCTGTGTCGTTTTCTAGGACAGTGTTAACTTAATTTTAAGCACTGAAAAACCCTCCAAAAAAATAAAACTTAAATAGTCACCCCATATTGTGATACAACCTCTGCCTTGCTTTTCCTTAATAACATAGTATGTAGTACAATTTTCATAACTAAAAGAAAAACAACAAAGGTTCACCAAACAGAGAATAAATGATAGTTGTGCTAAACCAGCAGAACTCCCACTACCCCTGAAAAACAACTATTGATACCATTTGACTTGAACATTTACACCTGAAAAGGTTATAAAAGATGCAACAATTCCATGTGTGTCCATTTCCTTAGCTTGCAAAAATTCCTAAATAACACAGATGGCCATTCCACTTTTTGCCCTCTTCTGGTCTAAAGATACTCCCAGTATGGTCAGAAAGGAACAACTTTTGATAACTGATCGAGAGAAAAAGACGGTCTTTCCAGCACAATACAAAAATGTTTTAATGCACAGCCCTGTTTTTAAAAGTAAAAAAGAGTGGACTATAAAGAAAAAAGGATAAAGCTGAAAGGAGGTGGAGAAGGAAAGGCTGAATGAGAAATGAGGTGTAGATGGAGGAAGGTTTAAGGAGACATACAGCTGAGAGGCGGTAACAGAGTGGACTTCTGCTCAATACTGCATTACGTTTCTGAGTTATCTCACCTTCTCTCTTCTCAGTTCCATTCTGCTCCCTCGTCTGTCAGCGCAAATCCACCTTTTCTCCATTTCTTTCTGGGCTCACTTATTCTCTACCTTATCTCCATCTCATGGTATTGTCTAATCTCCTTTGCAGTCTGGCACTTTTTCCATTATCTCCATAGACTTTGAATTCTCAGTTTGTGTGTTTGTCTCACTCCTCCTTTTTTCTATTCACCTGCTTGCTGTGTCTCACTGAATCAACAAAAAGCTCAATTTCTCTTATTAATTTTCTTTACTGACTTTTTCATTTACTTCCTTTCTGTCCACTGACTTCCATTCTTACCCAGCTTTCTCACCATTTATGTCCCACAGTCTGTGCACTCACCCAGCTCATGTAGCCTTTGGATTGTTAAATAAAGACTTTTACAATGTTTTCTTTGGTCTCACAGTACCAGTTTTCATTGCACTTGTGTTCCCTTGTCCTATCTCAGTCCTGAAGTCCCTCCTCAAACGTTTTTAGACCAGCATCTTATACTCCAACAGTTCCCTAGCTCATTTAACAACTTCAAAAGTGTTTCATTGGCACTTAAACTTATTACCGCTAAATTAGCTTTTCCAAATTCATAATCTCACCGCACACATGAATAATCTTTTAGAAAACGTGCAATAATGGTAGAGAGACGAATCCTTGCTCCACAACTGATTGATTACCTCTCAGATGTGATGTAAAAGCTGCTTCATCCTCAAACTCTCCTCACATGATTTTGATTTTTTTTTTATATGACCTTTGATTGGGAGCTGACTCAAAGAAAACCACACTGTGAGGTGGAACCTTAACAGTTTTAAGAGGAAAATATATACCCAAGAGTAGACAAAGAAGGCTAATTATATCCTGGACTTCTGGTAGATGGATGGATTAAATTTTTGATTTTTTTGATTTGAAATAATGGTTGTTTCAACAATCAAATAGAATGGCATACACACAAAAGCAATACAATCATCAATTATACATTCATATAGTGATATTAATAATCAAACTTGAGATAGTAGACATAATTAATAAAAATTGCTTGAAGAGTGGAAAGAAGGCGAACTTATAAAATCCCACCCGTTATACTATAACCATTTTGTACATGATTTATCAATATCCGGTTCCTGCGGTTTTATCAGACAATTAGAATCATAAGGTATCAATAAGCATGTGCAAGGTAGTCATAAGTACTACGTCAGAAATAACTTTAAAATCATATAGCAGAAGTAGCATCTGAAATATATTACAGAATTATGTTTTACTTTTCAAAGTCATTCATATGCTTTAAAACATAATACTATACCATTAAATAGACTATATGTTTCAGGAGTTATCATAGCAAAATTCATCAGTATCAAAAGTTAAACATGTACAAAGTTATTTTCATTAGGAAAGATTTTTGAATCATTTATCAATTTTGGAGCTAGTGATAATATCATCAAAATGTAATCAATTTAAAAATTTTCAATAGTGTGATTAATCCATTTGTTTACTTTTTAAATTTTTTTTTTTATAATAAAAGGTAATGCTGTAGGGAAAAATAAAGGGTCCATAAAACTGTTGATTGTCAGAGTTGGTATTTCTTCTTTGCGTAGCCGTTCTTCTGGGTTTACTGATTAGCCAGTTCTCTTCTATTATGTCTGCAGACATTAGTTCAGTCATATAATATTCAGCTGATGATATAAATGCGGTGAAAGTTAGTCAAGTTGTCTGCAGGTCAGAACTCTCTGCTGTTTATTCAGGCGACGTCAGACTTGAAGAAAATGATAGGATTCAGGTGTCATATTTCTTGAAATTATTGGGCTCTTTGATTTATTACTCCCGTTGATTCAGGCGACTGTTGATCAAACCTTCTCAAAGTCAACCATGGTGTTGTGACAGAACCTTGGCTCTGTCCAGTGCGTGGATGGCGGACTGGCGTAGATCCTGCAGCGCTGGCAAGTGTTCTCAAATCTGCTTCGCTTCTGAAGCGTGCAGCGGTACGAGGCCTAAGCATTCCCTTCTGGTCAGGTGGTCGTTCAGATAAGCAGCGAACCTTTCCAGGTTCTTCCTTTGGGTCATCAGAGCTAGCTTGTGTTTGTAGTTCTGCAAACCTGATGAGGATCGCTGGATTTTCATTCTTTCTCACCAGGAGCGGTGGCGAATCTCGATGGTGTGAGATCCAGGGGAAATCCCTTTAGGCGTGAGAAATGAATGTATTTGCTGTTTCCAGAGACTCTGCACGATCTCCGTGTATTAGCACTGCTAGCGCTCGCTAAGCGCCAGCTGCTGGCCCTTCAGCTCCTCTGCATTCAATAACTCGAGGCTTGATTGGTACTCCAGTGAGAATAACATTATTCATCACTTACTTGTTGTTCCACATCGTCCAGTCTTTTCGCCATAAATTCTCGACCAGTTTTCCTACCGCTCTTTCGTTTTGAGCCAGAATCTTGAACTCACTTCCATCATCTCCCAGAGTGGCATTGGTTAGCGACACTTGATCATAACTTTCTGAATTTCTTGATAATATCAAAGAATTTTGAGCTCTTCCTTGACCTGGGTTTCTTGAAACGTTAATCTCTTTTGGAAAATCAACTTCTTAAGTAATTTTGAAAGATGGTATCGCGAGAGCAGCGACCGCAGCGTCCTGCATAACGGAACAGGAAAGTTGACTATATATAATAAGCGATTACACAAAGAAAGATCTCATAACATGAGCCAATACAAATATAGAAAATATGTAATAATGTTTATGATAGGATTCCTTAATAATCTTGTCTTAAGTGTTAATTTGCTGCCTCTAAAAACCCCAATAGGATCTGTAAAGCCTTTACAAGACAATAAGAATACATTTATTAGGAGTTAATAGGCTCCTAATATAGACATTTATCAGCACAGTTTGAAGTTTAAAAAGTGCCTTATAGGTGGTAAAATGATGCTTATAAAGACATTGGTTGCTGTTGTGTAGAGGTAGAGTGGTTAACCTATATTCGTATTATCGCAGGTTTGATTCCCGTCAGCTAACATGTAAAGTGTGTTGGGCATTAAAACCTCCATTCTTCTGTTGGATGGTTGGCAATCACACATCAGTGTGACTGTGTGTGTGTGTGTGTGTGTGTGTGTGTGTGTGTGTGTGTGTGGCGAATGAGTGTAAACTCAAAGTGCTTGTATAAATCCATTAATCTAAATCATTGTTGATATCCTCTTGTTCAGTGTTATTTACAAAATACATAAATGAATTAAATATTGTGCTAATCTTGTTTTTTAATTGGTTTTTCACAAAAAATCATATTATTTCGTATGGGGTGCAATGCATTGTCATGGTAACTGCTACAGATCCTGCACCGATCTCGCTATGCAGCAGGGGAGGACAGTTAACACGCTGAACGTCATGATAAGTTAAAAAGAGCATCATTTCAGATGAAATACCTTCTTACATGTTTTGTTTTGTCCATATGATGAAGAAATAAAGTCCACAAGTCTAAAATGTTCAATTCCTCCAGTGTCACCTCTTTGTGTCTTAGATTCTCTTGTCTTCTGCTGCATCCCAGTCTTTAAAATTATAATTCACCAATCAGGTTAAACAAAAACTACCAAAACAATCTTTTCTACTGTATTGTTGTTGGGATAAACTTGATGGAAGGTATGTCAACATAAGTTTCTGTTGCTCTGGGTACCAACTGGTGAACATTTGGGCTATGTAACCCTGCAGCCAATCAGAGTACAGTATTCAGATGGATTATGGATTATAATAATGAATCCTGATTTTTTTTAATACTTTTTCTCTAAATTAGCAAAATTCTGTTGGAGGCTGGCAATCCACAGGCGTGGTTTTTTTGTTGGCAAATTCTCTGTCACCTCACCCGAATTCTTCATGGTTTTCTCTATGACCCATTGTGCACAGCTGAGTGCACAACACCAATCGACTGTTTTACTTTACGGTTGAGGTCTGGAATGGTTTTCATGTTTGCGCAGTAATAGCAACATGAAAAGACCCTATGGACTGATGCTTCACATGTTCAACCAGAAGGTTTTGAGTAATGCATTACAGCTGAACAAAGAGCAAAGGGGCGGGGTTTACCCTTATCGCACTTTTAGCTTTTATGGTTTGCAGACTGAAAAATAAATTAAGCTTTGGAGTTTTGCAGAAGTTATAGTGACAAATAAAATTGCAAGCCAGAGATCTTCCTCCGGTAAACAACAGGAGTGAAACTGTTTTCCCAACTCTTCCACAGAGTTGATCGCCTCAATTGTCTCTCGGAAAAGGAGAAAAAAACAATATTTTCTGGAGATCCAGAGCATTACTTTTGTCATGATCAGAACCGGCGGTTAAGTGCTGGGCCCAAGAAGGAAAAACGAATTGAGCGGTTGGTAAGTAGATTTATTGCTGATCAGGCGGGCATGGTGGTGGGCATGACGCGGTGGAATGATGGAGGTAGCTGGTGTAACTGACGGGCGTAAGTTATTTGCGGGCGGCTGACTCTTGGTGGCGTGGCTGGGACTGCGGCAGTAGCGTGCTGAGTTCTTGACGCTGAACTGGATCTTGAGGCAGAAGGCGTCAACTGGAGATGAACAACATACTGCTCTGGTGGTATGACTAAGGGACTCGTAACCGAGATTAGCACAGAGGCAGAGGAGACAAAGTTCAGTGGCAATTACCGAACCACAGAACTGACGTGAATCCTGGCATTGACTAAGCACCATCAAGGTTTATGGGCTGGCGATGAATGCCGACTGCGGTCTCCTTATGAAGAACAGAGGCTTGGTGCAGAAGATAGGTTGCGGCTGAGTCAGGAGCAGAGCGAGGCTGGGAGAGGGAAGAAGTCAGGCGAGGCACACCGGTGTGCCCCCTCAGCGACTAACCTCGAGAGTCGGATGCAAATCAGGGTGAGCTCGATAAGTCGTGGTGAGAAAGATCGAGGATGAAACGAGAACCAGGAGCGTTCACCGGGACGTACCGCCAGTCTCAAAATACACAGTGGCCGCGGCCACGACGGCCGAGCATCAGATCGAAGACACAGCCAACGCGAACACCGTGTCTGAGCGGAGAAACGGATGGCCGAGCTGCGACATCGAGCAGGCTTAGATAAAGCCATGAACATGGGGTGCACCTTGGGGGCATGAAGTCGAAGCGGGCGCGGAAAAGATTGATGATCTCGACCGATGACGTAGGACCGATGAATCTGAGGTAACAATGGCGCAGCAGAATGTTTGAGGAAAGCCACGCTGCAACCAACGACCGTGGTGCCCCACAGCCTGCGGTGGCACATACGGCGTTGCTCTCCTTAGTTCGAAGTAGAGCAGCCTGGTCTCAGATCACGCGGCGTTGGCAGCATCTGGAATTGGTGTTGCACCAGGGGCACTGCCAATCCAAAGCTCTTGAAGAACAGAATTGGAGGAAGTAACCAAGAGAGGCTTCAAAGGGAAGTCCGTGGCAGATAGAGTGGGAGTTATCGCCTCTTCATTGACCAGATACTTGGCCCAGTCAGCGGGATTCTGAGCTGGGCAGCGAGAAACCACTCAGCTCTGATTTGCCAGTTCTGTGGCCACCATTAGATTGGGGGTGACAACAGGAGAAAGGCTGACAGTGGCCAGAGCTGAACAGAAAGTAACTATGCCAGGATGCAGACTGAGGCCCCTATGGGAAGCGATGTGGCGGAGACCTCCCATGGTGACGAAAACATAGTGGACCTCAGGACTCATGGTCTCGGTGGCAGTTGGTAGCTGGGAAGTGGCACAAACTGAGCCGCTTTGAGAGGGCTTTCGTCGATGATAGTAAAGAAATAACTGCTATTGCTAGAGAGGTGAACTGGCTTGGTAACAAATCACAGCAATGTGGGACCAGACCTGTGAGAGTGACGTGGTGAAGTAGGCCCAGGAGGAGAGTTAGATGATTTGGACCTACTTTGGTGGTTTTGGCGACCGCGTCTCCACGCACATCCCTCTCCATGGTGGGCCAGCAGAATCTTTTCCGGATTAGATTGAGTGTGCGGAAAACCCCTCCATGGCAGGCGATACGAGAGTTGTGACCCCATGAGAGAACGTCGGATCTGAGGTGGGGCGTGGGGACACCGTCCAGGACAGAGGATCATGGTTGGAAACACTCCTCACCTTGGGCATTCTTGGCCTTGGTTCTCAATGTCTAAATGATTCCACGATGCAGGTAGGAGGGATGATCATGGTAACAGCCAGTCGTCGGGGCTGTTCAGGAAGCGTCGGTTTGGTGTTTTACGACTTGCTGGTCTGTAAGTAATGTTAAATCAAACCTGTCAAGAATAGGACACACCGAGCCGTGAAATTGCCTCTTGGCAGATCTTAGTAGGCCTGGGTTTTGTGATCGGTCACACAATGAAAGGTTAGCGGCTAGCTCCTCCAGCCAATGACGCCACTCCTCCAGAGCCAACTTGATGGCGAGTAACTTGCAGTTGCCCACGTCATAGTTACGTTCAGCTAGAAGACTCAGGAGAAGAAGAGCGCAGGGTTTGAGTTTTCCTACTGATCTTTTCTCTTTGTAGAGAGGAACACTTTCAACACAAGTGTCCAGGCATCAGCCTCAACAATAAATAAATTGTCTTGAGGTCAGGTTGGATGAGAATGAGAGCCGTGACAAACAGAGACTTGAGAGAGTCAAAGCAGTCTGGGCCTCAGAACTCCGCTTTATAGGGCTTGGAGATGGAGGTTGGTGGTGAGGGTGCTGCACTTAATGCTGCTGTAGTTCTTATGAATCTCGGTAAAGTTGGCAAAACCAGAAATTGTTGTAGCTTTTGCGGGTTCAGGTTCCTGAGGCCGCTGAGTTTAGCTGGAGTGCAGACCCGGATACTGCCTGACTCAAGGAATATACCCGAGAACTGGATAGAGAGGCATGAGCTGACATTTCTCAGCACCTTAACAAAAGCTGGTTTCAAAGGAGTCGGGACAGGACTTTGCGACGTGGTTTCATGCTGAATGGGGTCCTGAGAAAATCAAAATATCATCAAGGATAGCGAGAGCGAACAGTTAATGAAATCCCGGAGGGCGTGGTTGGCGAGCCTCTGGAAAAACAGCGAGGCGTTAGTGAGGCGAAAGGCGTGGCCAGGTATTCGTAGTGGCCCAGGGGAGTATTAAATGCGGTTTTCCACTCTTCGCCCTCCTTCACGCGGACTAGGTGGTAGGCGTTGCGAAGGTCGAGTTTGGAGAAAATGTGAGCGCCTTGAACGGAGTCGAATACAGAACTAATAAGAGGAGAGTATCTTTGATAATGGTGGTTGACTCACGATGCTCATAATTTTCAGTGATGGGATCTTGTCACCTCAACAAAAATTTGCTACCAGCTGAGCGAGCAACAGTAAGTAGATGTTGACGCGAAGTGCTCATAAGTTATCAGACTCCACGCATTTCTTTGATGGTGATGCGTTACAGGCAGTGCCTAGTTGTGTAATAAGAATTGCAATGGGTGTGGGTTGCCTGGTTTACGCAAGTCTGCCGAATGATGCTAAGTAGCAGCATCAGTCAGCTCTCTCTCAGATGCTAAGTGCAGTGCGATGGACTCAGGTGTGCAAAATGAAAGCCTCCCAAGTGCCACGCTAGCAGTGCTAGTTGTGGGTTTTACAAAGCAAGTAGCCTATCTCCCCAGGGTTTACAAATGGGTGCAAAGTGATATCTCAATGTTCTGTACGAAACGTTTAGTATTAAATCGATGGTGTAGCGATCTTGAGCCGGCTGCTGTGGTTCGTGAACATGAGAGGGATTTAATCAGATCAAGATCAATGAGGCTTTGTTCGGCCCGAATCAACCAGAGCATGAGTTTCAGTAACAACGGTTCCAAAACATAACTTGACAGGGATGTAAAAAAAATCCTTAGAAGTGGGAGCGACAAACTTACCGCCAGCGGCCTGTCATCTAGCGGGGTTGGGAGTTTAGCGGAGGCGGACACTGGAAACCTGATGGCCGTGTTTACGCGAGCTGACTAGCCCCTACATCTCTACGTTTCTGCCGCTCTTCTGCAGACAGCTTGGAATGGCCGACCTGCATAGGCTCCACTGGGGGTTCGCGTGGTCTGAGTGGAGAAAAATCAGCAAGGTGGACTGGGAACTGAGACAGATTAGCGGATGGCTGTTTGCGGCGCGAGTTCACGTTCGCCGATTAAGTTCTCTGAGGTGAATGACCGGGCGTAAAGCGTAAAAACTAGTTCTTCCGATAGTGAAGCTTCCAGGCTGTGAGCACAAATGATCTTTTATGTTTCATTTAGACTGATAAAAAAATACACTTAAATGGGTCAAACGTCAACTCCACTGCTAGGATCGAGTGATATAGTGCGGCTGACAGATCGATTGCGTTGTGAGGCTCAGCAAACGTCTGATGGCTTCTTCCTGCTTTCTAGGCTGATCAAAAACGAGTCGAAACTCACCAATGAATCTTTCGAAGGGGAGGTGGGAGATGGGATTGGCCGCCAGGAAGGCTGTTTGCAGTGCTTTACTCCTGAGGCATTGACAATGAGTAATTTTGCAGTGGTCGGTGGTAGAAGCGGGGGCCTGCTGGAAGAGGAGTTGACACTGCAATAAGAAACCCCCGCGTACCTCTACATCACCATGAAATACTCTGAGCTATAATCTGTAGTTTTGCAGGCCGGCGGAAACAGAAGCAGTCAGGTCGGTGGGGAGGCGGAAGTGGGGCTGGAGCTGCGAACTGGATTGTTGTCTAGTTAGCTAACGGGGTCTGTCGCGCTATCAGGCGGCGGGAAGTAAATCCTGCTGGGCGGAGGCCATTTGCGGGTCAATGTGTCGGCAGCGTCGCGCGACCCTGCTGGTGAACTGCCAGGCCGAGTCCTTCTGGGTCAGCTGGGTCGAGGTGATGGCCAGTCCGTTCTGTCGCTTGATCCAGAACACGGCGGACCAAGTGCTGGAACAGAAGGAAAAACAGGTGAGAGCGGTTGGTAAGTAGGATTGCTGAGTCCAGACAGGCAGTGAGCAGACGGCGTTAAGATGTGGAGAATTAGCTGGTGTAACTGACGAGGAGCGTGTGGCTCTTGGGTGGACGGATCTGGGCGGATGCATGGCTGGAGTTCTTGGCGAGTGGCGTGGCTGGAGTTCTTGAGGCTGAGACTGTGGATCTTGGTGGGGAAATCGGCTGGAGATAGGAACAACCGCTGCTCTGGGTGATTGACAGGAGACTCTCGTGGCAGAGATTAACCTGAGGCAGAGGAGACAAGGTTCAATTAGCGAGAGTACAAGACTAGGGAGCCAGGCGTGAATCCTGGCGTATTCGCTTCATATCAGGTTTACTAACGGACTGGCGATGAATGCTGGAGCTAGGTCTCCTTATGAAGAACAGAGGCTTGATGAGAAGATAGGTTGCAGCTGAGAGTCAGGAGCAGAGCAGAGCTGGGAGGGGGAGGAGTCAGGCCGAGGCACCATGACAACTTTTAGCTCTTGAAGTTTTTAATTTCTTAAAATAAAAAACAAAAATTGGTGTGTATTTAGTCATATCTAGGGGGAATCTGAGTTGAAATATCGGATTGGGCAACTATACATTAGGACTTAAACACTGTCCATATAACACTAACCTGACAGAATCAAATTTAGAGAAACTTGTTTATGCTAGAGTAACAAGCAAATGCTGTGGCTTTTCATGCAGCTGTAATTGTCACTTTTAAAATGTTATAAACAATAATATGAGTTATTTAACATTAGGAGTAGACACATTTATTTTTCATTACATTTATTTACATGTATAGTTATATCTGGAACTTTGAGGACAGCCTCTATGCTGATGTGGCCCTTGGTGAAAATGAGTTTGACCCCCCTGTGCTAAATTGTCAGTCGGGACTTTGCTTACTTTGGCATGACATCCGTCGCAAAGCAGTTTGATCTGGAGACAGAGCAAAACGCAAACCTGCTCCAAGCCTGATCCAGCAGCAGGTGCACTTCCCGGTGCTCTGTGTCCAAAATGTAGAGGAGACCCAGGAATCCAAGCCTTTCAGTGAAACCATCTGGACTCAGAGACTCTTGAGGTATCAGAGGAGAATTCTAGCAAGCTCCCAGAACCTAAAAAGAGGTCCTTCTGGGAAAGAGGGCCAGACACTTTTCTGTTATGAGGAAAACAAAAAGATGACCTCAACAGGCACCAAGCCCTGATATTTTTGTGTCAGTCTCAACCCACATATTAAACATATTTTGGGCTTTCTAGTCTAAGTTTTGAGCTTTTCAACGATAGTCCTATGGCTCTCATCTATAGTTTGGTCGTTAAGCCAAATTACATGAGTGTGTAGTTTTAAGCATTTGATCTTATTTTTCTCTCTGTTAAAAGTGTACTTTTAGCGATATTACTGTAGTTTCATTCTTTCCTGTAGATGAAGCAAGCTTCATCTGCCTTCATCCTGAGGATGGTCATTGGATTCGCTGGCAAAATACACGGTCAAGGGGGTGTTGTAGCTCTTTTGGGACTTTCAGGGGTCCTTTAATGATGAGGACATCAGTTTTTGTCATTTGACTGAAGCAAGCACTCAATTTCCTTATCCTTTACCTCCTTTTTTTCTTGGGTGATTGTGACAATCAGTTTGTGTAGCCCCTGTTTTATTACGGTAGATTTTGAGACAGTGGCCGTCCAAACGGGCTTTACAAAGTTGTTCCTTGCTAAAGTGACAAACACTGTTGGAGCTCCAGAATCTGTGTATTTGTGAGGTATTTTTCCTGCCATCTTGACTTTTTCTCGCTATGAGCTTCCATGGTCTTTTGCACAACCTGTGGTAGTTACACACCGTCACAGCATATATATATATATATATATATATATATATATATATATATATATATATATATATATATATATACATATATATATATATATATGCAGTATATATTCTTACTGTAGAAGTAAAAATGATTAGTTTGAGCCCTAATCACTTTTGTCCTCTTATTTTCTGACAGAGGGTGCTTCGTTACAGTTGAGTCTTTTGAAATATTGTTTTCTGTCCTTGTCCTGTTGTTTTTTTTTCTTTACAAAGGACACAGCAACAGGATTATTATTCCTGGTGCATTTAATTTGTCAGCAACTTTTTTGCTTCCCCTCCTGCCTCCTTTGTGCTTCTGTTCAGCATTTCCTTTAAAACTAATCATTTCACTGAATTCCTCATGTTTCAGTAACATGCTGAGGTAAAAATGTTCAGCTTCTCTTTTCTCTTTCCTTCAGTTACTGATTACAATTTTCATCATAAATATGTATTTTCCCAATGATAAACAGCAGAGACCCTTTTCCCAGATGACTGAATCCATACTCCTTAAATTCAGATGGGTTCAAACAGAGCCTTGTAGAAACTGGGTATCCACAGTTTAAACATGGACCTTCTTTTTCCCCAAAAGGCCCTGATAAATTCCTTCATCTCCCCTCAAACCCCAAGTCTGGAGACTTGATAACTGTCTGGGCTTTGCCCTGATGTCAAACGTTTCACTTCAGAGTCTTATTATTGCTACATAAACTGCAAAAGTGTTTGGAATTGTACCTCTAATCGCCTCTTGTTCAAGAACAGCAGCCAGAATGCACAGTTTGAAGCACTTCTTGTGAGACCTGTGCCCTTTAGCTTGGTTTGTTTTCAGTCGTGTTTTCTAATTTGTTTTTTTTCTTTTTTTGTTTCCCCCTGTCACAGTCACACCAGCTTCAAAGGTGTTCTCCTTTAAATTATTCATCTTGAATGTATTCAGTGTCTGCTTTTCAGTTCATGCTTGTCAACTTTTCTGCTTAGTCACACTTTTTATCTCTTCCCTCGTTTAACAGTTTGTTTAAAGTTTATTTAATGAAGTCCCACTCCGATCATCTTTTGATCTATTGTAAAAGCGTTCCAAGTGGTCTTTTAATTATGATGGTGCAGTTTTTAGCCCGCATCAAAGAACCTGTGTCGGTTTTTATGACATAGTTTCTGCAGGGCGGCAGATTAGAAAACCACCTCTGACTTATGTGGGGACTATTGGCAGGGAGTAAAGGCGGATTTACACTGGTCGTCTGCGGTGCGTCTCCATTGGGTTGACACAAAAAATAGTTCATTTATTAATCAACCAGAATGTTTACATCACCTCCATCATGTCTGCGTCTGATGTCTGTTTCTCCACTACACAACAAGAGCTTTAAGCAAGATTTCTAGTTCCAGTCTGTTGACAAGTCAATGTCGAGGCAAAAAAAGACAAGAAAAGAGATTAAAGAATGGAAGAACCGCAACACCCAAGAGTGGCCTGACCTTTTGGACCCCTGGATCGTCGACGACTTCAGCAGCAGAAACAGTTCTTTTAAGAACTTGCAGTTTCCTTGGGAGCGATCCTCAGCTCCTCATCGCAGCTCTCTGCTTCAACCACTCACCACAGACCCAGAAGAAAGCCGTGTCTTCAGGGAAACTTGGGCTGGCTAGTAACCTAACGGTGCCAACTCCTAGCCAGTAAGGAACTGAGTTTCCGGTGAGTTCTGCAGCCTCCTAGGTCCAGACTAGAGGGGCAGCACGCTAGTGAGGTTACCCTGGATTGATGGGGTATTAAATCGCTTTCCAGTTTTCTAGAGGATTAGCCTCATGCATTCACGAACATTCGCACCACACACACATAACTTTGGGAAAGGTGACGTAAACCTTGGATGGTAACAAGGACCACACGGACCCAGAAACCAACGATTTTTTGTAAGGACCCTAGATTTAGCAGTTATTCTAAAACCAATCTCTTAAGATAATATTAAAGCAAAAAAAATAAAACTAAATATTCGATTAACCACACAATTGGACATTGGACTGACCATAGGATTTGATCACCGTGTGGGGCCACCACGGTGAGGGCGTCTGGGAGATAAACGGCTGAAACGCCTGCTGACCCATTGGTATCACCACTGAAGAACAGTCCAACAATTTAGTTGCAATTAACTATCATAATAGTGCTTTCGGATTAATCTCCGGATACACTATTATGCATTAAATAGTCTTAAAACTATTTTTACTTCCAAATTCTAAATTTAATCCAATCCATCACGTGGTAGAACAACGGAGAGAAAAATCATCTAAACGATATAAATGGAACCACCATGGACAACCCACAACCTCAAATTTGCCTGCAAATTCCTAAGGAACGGAGATCAGCGATGCTAACTGCAACCACCCAGGAAGCCAGAAAACCAATTCCAGGAATCAAAAATAAATCCCTCCAAACAGCAAGGTAAAATCAATCTGGACAGAAGTTCATTCCCACCCACAGAAGCCAAAGAGGGGACCTTCGATAAGACCCTGGACCCACACTTGTCACCTTGTTTCCAATATAAGGTGACGCGCTTCATATGAGGACCAAGTAACAACCCTAGGTCCTCATTTGAGAGCCAGGCCAAAATAATTGTGCGCCCCTGGTCAAGACTTAATATTTACATGAAAAAAGCAAATGCTCACTGGATGACAATGTGAGGATTCTTCACTTTCATTTTTGTGATATTTCTTTATCCCCCCTCTTTTTTTTGCCATGGGTTTTTGTCATGTTTCAGTTTATATATTAAATGTTTGAGTTTCTATGCTGTAACTCACAGCCTTATGTCTGTATTTGACTGGACTGTAGACTCCAATGGAAAGTAAAAATATTTTTTAGGATGGCGTCTGGAAGCAAAATTTCCCCTCTCTAGATATTTTGAATATCAGACGTGGAAAAACTGTTTCCTGTTATCATTGCTATAATGTGTCAGTTTGCACTTACCTTTCTGAAGTGCAAAATATAATGCAATCCTGCTTCTTGTGTCACGTTATACTAAAAGGATTCATAGTCATCAATGGCAAACCTGCAAAATGGACTGCACCCATGGTTCTGCCCATTTATAAGAGACAATTCGGTTAGATAATCACATGCAACTTTTTCTGCTCCCACTTTCAAGTGTGCCCATCAAATGCCCAACCAAGTCTAAATGTGATCAGTAAACAGGTGCTTCAGAATGTTCAGAGAGGGCCCCGAATGGATAAAGATTCATTCAATCTGCATTCGTCATGTTGTCTGAGCTCCAAAGCAGTGGTCCCCGACCTGCCTAGGCCACGGACCGGTTTAACGTCAGACAATATTTTCAGAGACTGGCCTTTACAAGGCTGAATTTGGAGTTTAATTGTTTTAAGCTTCCAGTTCACGCAATATCGATATATTTTAAATTAAAATACTACTACGTAAAGTTTGGTTTTAAAAAGACCATTTGAAAATGCTGTAGATATTTTAGCAAATGTAGATTCAGTGAAACAACAATGTTGAGAGGTTATTTCTTATTTATAAATATTCAATAAAGGAACCATAAGTTGTTGTTTTTTTGGTTTGTTTGTTTTCAATTGAATTATGAAAACCGAGAACTCAAGTCAGGCTCAGATTATCTTTCAGGGCACAGAAGATTAATCATATTTTGTTTTCAAATATTGATTCCTTTTTATATTTATTTTTAACACAGATGAGTCATTTATGCTCTAAATTTTCTTATGAGATGTCTGCCTGAGCTTTGTCGTAGGAAAAATTCTTAAATGTCCTCACAAATCTGAAACATTTTTTAATTCGATCTTTACTCTGTAAAATATTTACAGCCGGTTTAAACTTAGACTTTGTGTTGGACCTATTAAAATGTGATGTAGACTTTCCCTCAACAGCCTAAGTGAAGGCTAACAACTGGAGATCGCATCCAACTTTCAAGGTGTGACGAATAAATAGAGCAAAATAAGATACAAGACACAACTCTTATAAACCAGTATTTTCTAAAGATAATACGAATCCACTGTGTAATATGAGTCAACTAACTAATTTCAAGCAGTTTCCCCATCAGTTCACAAGTAACATTTATGAGAGTCAGTCTGTAACAAGAACAGGCAGACGGCTGGATCCAAATGCAGCAGGTTTATTAGCTCAGTTTAAAGTCCACAAAGCTAAATCAGGGGCAGGCAGGCAGGAGCCGATAACAGACATAGGTTCGTCCGAGGAGAGACAGTATGGTCAAAATCCAGAGTCGGGGCGAGCGGGCGGGCGGGTAGGCGAACAGAGTCAGGAAACAGAAGATCGGGTCCAGATATAATACTCGTTGATAAAGGGCGACTGGCACAAATAATACCCCGCACTTCGCTCATCTCAGTGCAGAGCTTAAGTATGCTGTGGTTCACATGTGTCAAACTCAAGGCCCGGAGGCCAAATGTGGCCCTCCATGTCATTTTATGTGGCACACGAGAGCATAAAAGAAGAAATTGTGTCAGAAATTTCCAGTCCATGTAGGAGGAGGAGGCTTCTTCCTAATCCTTGTTTTTTCTATTTCTGTTGTTGCTCGCGTTTTGGAGTGTACCACCCCCAAAAAGTTGTAACTGGATGATACTAAGTCATTTCTCAAGAGTGTATAGTAAGAAGTGAACTAGGATGGGATTTTTTTCTGTATTTTTTGTTCTCTTGGCTTTGTTTGTCCGAATTTTCTGATCTGAAATCATCCTTTGTTTATGACTTCAAGTTCCAAGTTCTTTTATGCCAAACTTTATTACCAACCCCTCACCCCCCATTTAATTTAGTAAATCTGAGTGCCATTTCCAGTTTTTGTCTTTTTTTCAGTCATTTCTCTCTATACTGCATCTAAAAGTCTTTAGTTCCTCTACACCAGACTGTTGTTGTGTCTTCCTGCTTTGGGGCCTGCTTATTGTCTTGATTAAGCTCTGGAGTCTAGACCAGTGTTTTTCAACAGGTGTGCCGCGGCACACTAGTGTGCCGTGGGAGATGGTCAAGTGTGCCGTGGGAAATTGCCCTCATTAACTGAAAAATTAAACATTTCCCATCTCCAGGATTTCAGCTCTCTGTTCATCCAAACAGGCCCTGATAAAACACTGAGGAGTTAGGAATATAAAAGATCGTAAAATACTTTTTCTTTGCGTTTATTTTATTTTATTAAAGACATTTTGATAAGAATGACGTACCGCGATTCAGCTGCAACTCCGGCTGTATTTAGGAAAAGTCCCGCCCTTTAACTGTCTCAATCAATCATTCTTGGGGAGCTTCATCACATGTCATCAGTCTGACCAATAAGAAGTGGTTAAAGTCTTCACTTCCTTGTCCCGATTTAGCTCGTAAAGTCGCTCAGTTCTAACAAAAATACCAGCTAAAGCTCGTCTTTATCGGTGCAGCTTTCCACAGAATCCGATGTCAGACCGTGGAACAAGTGAACAAAACAAGGAAGCTCAGAGACGCGATCTCCGCCGGCCGTTTAATGCACTACATCTCCCATGATGCATTGGGTTGTGAGAGTGACAGCGCTCAAGGAGATCTGTTGTTAAATGTCTTGAAATCAACGAACACACATCAAACTGATTTTACATCTTCTAACTTAACTTTTATTGCATCTTTTAGAAAAAAAACAGCTGCAGTTTCAAGCTTTTTCTGCAACAATTATCTCAAAAATGCATGTGAGATTGTGGAGGGGCTGTAGATCAATACAGACTATGAGTTTCTCCGTTTTTTTTTTCGTTTTTTTTTTTTTCATTTTTGGATGCTGGTGTGCCGCGGGATTTTTTTTAAGGTTAAAGTGTGCCGTGGCTCAGAAAAGGTTGAAAAACACTGGTCTAGCGGCACCTTTTTTCCATTTTCTGCTAGAAGTACAAGTAAAAGGCTTTGCAGTTTGGTGCCGCTTCCTGCTCTCTTCTGTTCGACACTTGGGCCCTGTTTCTCTTCCTGACCAGATTGTGACATTTTTCTTGTTGTTTTCACTCACGTTTTCACCATGAATCAGCATGTGTGGATCCCTCCAAGCTGTGCAATGAAATAAATAAACCTCAGCTGAACAGATAAAACTATTTAACATGTGTTGCTTCATTATTTGCACTCCATCCATCTGAAAACTCATCTTCCATCTAAGTTTTTGTCCTGAAAGTAGCAATGATCATTATCATCCCACTTGATTGCACAGAGTTAAAAAAAAAACATTTAAAGTTTCTCCTTTTTTGTTAAAAAGTCACCGTGTTTTTTAACATTCATTAAAAGTATTATGAGTTTAATTCAATCACTTTGGATTTCCACCCTCACATGCCTCATATGATTGTTCGAGAGCCATATCAAATAATTTCCCACCATAATTACCACCTTTTGTTCATCCCATTAGCTCTTTAAGCTCCATTTCCTCAGAAGATTGCATTTCAGATACAGATAGTTTATTGTGGGTTTGGGATGGATTTTGTTCTTAAAATTGCCCCCCCCCCCCCGTATTCTACATTTATTGAGGCACAGAAAGTTGGAATTAATTATTTGAATTCCAAAACTTATATAATACACTCACTGGCCACTTTATTAGGCGCTCCTGCCCAACTGCTCATTAATGCAAATTGAGCAGCAACTCAAGTGTATTTAGACCACCCCCAGCCGCAGAGGAGCATCCCATCACCACCCGGGAGCTCCAGGCTCCAGGTCTCCCTCCTCCCCAAGCCAGGGCCCCCCAAGAGAGAACCGCTCCAGGCAAGCTCCCACCCACCTCTGCTGCTGTTTAAACCAGGCATGAGAATGGAGAAGAAATGTGTTTGAAGGGACTTTGAACGTGACGTGGTTGTTGACGCTGGTCTGAGGATTTCAGAAACTCCTGATCTAATGGGATTTTCACCCACAACCATCTGTAGGGTTTATAGAGAATGGTCCAAAAAGAGAAAATATCCAGTGAGAAGCAGTTCTGTGGGAGGAAATGCCTTGTTGATGCCAGAGGTCAGGGGAGAATGACCAGACTGGTCCCGGCTGATAGAAAAACAATAGGAACTAACCGCTGGTTAAAACTGGGGTCTGCAGAAGAGCATCTCTGAACGCACAATACAACTAAGCCTGAGGGAGATGGGCTACACCAGCACAAGACCACATCGGGTACCACTCCTGTCAACTGAGAACAGGAAACTGAGGCTACAATTCACACAGACTCACCAAAAATGCATGGTCTGATAAGTCTCCAATTCTGCTCCCACAATCAAATGGAAGGGTCAGAATTTGACGTCAACAACATGAAAGCATGGATCTTCCCTGCCTTTTATCAATGGTTCAGGCTGGTGGTGGTGGTGTAGTGGTATGGGGGATATTTCTTGGCTCATTTTGAGCCCCTTAGTACCAGTCAAGCATGGTAAAATGCCACAGCCTTTCTCAGTATTGTTGCTGAAGATGTCCGTCCGTTTACGACCACAGTATACCATCTTTTTCCAGCAGGATAAAGCGCCATGTCATAAAGCTGGAATCATCTCAGAGTGGTATCTTAAACATGACAATGGTCACCAGAGCTCAGGCCAATACAGTACCTTTGGGATGTGGTGGAACCTGAGAATGGCATCATGGATTTGCAGCCGACAAATCTAGAGCAACTGTGTGATCATGTCAATATGGACCAAACTCGCTGAGGAATGTTTCCAATTGATGCCAGCAAGGATTATGGCAGTTGTGAAGGCAAAAGGGGGTCCAACCCGGTAGCAAGGTGTACCTAATAAAGTGGTCGGTGAGTGTAGATCAAATTTAGCCATTTTTTCAGTGAATTACTTTAGTTAAACTACCCTTAGTTATGTCTTTGAGCCTAAACATCTTACAGCACCATTGGGTCTCAACTTCAGTTCCAGAAACTTTCTTCTTCAGAACCTTTGTTCTCACTTCTGTCATTGATTTCTTCAGTTCAGTTGAGGCGTGTCTGCATAGGCCACAGCTTACAATTCAACTTCCAATGCAACTAGCCATTCTACAACCCCCTGTTCTCCCTGCATGAATGCACGGCTCAGAAAAGGCATGTCCCATTAGGTAAAAAAATCTTTAATTCATAAAAAGATGTATTGATTTGCAGTAACCTTTCTGCGTAAATGAGATATGAAGAAAAAAAATCATATTTCCAGCCAGGATACATGCACTCCTTATCAAACAGAGAATGTGACAAAGGATAAGCACATCACTTTTTTGTGCTGGTTGTCAACATAAAAAATTAACTCTTTTGATCTTGATAAAAAAGCATGAACATATATTTTTGATTTATACAGTTATTGTTGTCTAAAAGTAATCCCTTACCCTGTCTCAGAACTGAAATGTGCTGTGTAACCTTTCATCCTTTCTTTAAAATACATGCTGAAGTTGAACTTTACCGGACAAAGTGACAAACGAAATGCAACGTACACTGAACATAAATACAAAAAGCAACAGTTTTGTTTTTGCCCCCATTTGCCATGAGACACTCTGCAACATTTTTTACATACACAAAATAATCGTTTCCTTTGAATATTGTCTAAATCTGTGACAGTGGGCACTTCTCCTTTACTGAGATAATCCATCCCACCTAACAGGATTGCCAAACCATAATGCTGATTAGACAGCATGATTACTGCACACGTGTGCCTTAGACTTTAAAACTTCAGTCTTTACTTTCTGCTTACAAAATTAAACCTTCCAATTCAGAGAGTTACACTGTAGCCACAAGACTATTTTTGACTCTCATCATAAGCATAAACTCATTTAAACTATATTATGTTAATGAAAAAATGAGGCCAATTTGAACCATATTGCGGTTAATCTGATATTTTAAGTTCTTCCAAAAACAGTAAATTCTGTTCGGGTTTTTTTCTACTTTTGATTATAAATCACTGTTTTGCAGGAGGGAGAGGTCTTTCAAAAAAATCCTTTATCCCTTCTTAAAAAACATAATAATTTTTTTTATGTTGGTGAATCTTGATATCAGTTTCGTGATCGCCTGCATCCATTGGTGTCAGAAGTAAGAGCTCTGTCTCCCCGCGGTCACCTAGAGCCGTCTCCAGAGTTCTAGCCGCACTACAACTCCCAGCAACCCCCAGCGCACACTTCCTGGATGCCTCACACCTGACTCTCATTCAGTCACTTTGTGGCAGCAGTGGCTCAGGTGGTTGAGCAGGTCTTCCAATGATCAAGGGATCAACCTTGCTGCACTGGTGTGCGAATGCGTATGAACGTCTCAGGTCAGAGGGGCTGTAGGCACACACTGGCTGCCACGCCTCTGTCAGCTTGCCCCAGGGTAGCTATGAAAGTAGCTTACCATCACCAAGAAGGAATGAGGAGTGAATGAATAATGGACACATTGTAAGCACTTTGGGTGTCTTGAAAAGTGCAAATAGATCTGATCCATTATTGTTATTATACTTAAGCACTGCCCTGAGCTGAGCTCACTGCGAAGTATTGTTTGTGCCATTCTGCCTTCTTTACCGACCATTATATTTGGACCTGATATTCTATCTCCTGATCCTGTTTCTGACTCTGTTTGCCTTCCGCCTGGCCCGACTCTCACCTGGATTTTGACTACCCTGTCTCTCCTCGGATGATCTTATGCCTGTTATCAATTCCTGTCTGCCTGACCCTGATTTAGCTTTGTGGACTTTTACCTGAGCTAATAAACCTGCTGCACTTAGAACCAGCTGTCTGCCTGTTCTTGTGACAATTCAAGTCCATTAAGTTTCAATATTTTCACATTTTGGTAGTTTCATATTTGCACCAGTTTACTTCCAAATTACGGTAACTTGTTTAGTAATTTAGGGGGAAATTGTTTTTAGATGGCTTTTACTACATTCAATACTTTTCTACATTTGCATTATCATCCATGCTTTTTAATAAAATGGAGGGAATACAAGTTATTTTTTATCAATTAATTTTCAGATAAATTGCCCCGAGTAATGTCTTTAAACGTGCTCACATTTCAGCACCATGTAGCACACAACAGTAGGACATTTATACTGTGAAATCATATATGATGCATATGTAAAGTGGGCCAAAAGGCAGTCACCCATTGAAGTTCTCCTGTTATAAATAAAAAAGTAATTTTTATCATAGATACAATTAATATGGTCAATAAACATAATACTCAGTCCAGCCTTGTTTCATTCTCAATGTTCTCTCAGACTGAAGGAGATTTTTGCCAAAAAAGCATTGTGTTTCCACCCCCGTGCTTCACAGTAGGTATGATGTTCTTAGGATGAAACTCAACATTCTTCCCTCCAAACATGGCGAGTGTCGTTTTTACAAAAGAGTTCCATTGTGGTCTCATCTGACCATCTGACATTCTCCCAACCCTCCTCTGGATGGTCCAGACGGTCTCTGGAGAACTCTAGACTTACATGTAATGGCTTAAAGCAGTGGTCCCCAATCCCCGGGCCACGGACAGGTACCGGTTCGTGGGTCATTTGGTCCCGGGCCGCACAGAAAAAATAAAATAACTTACATGACTTCCGTTTTATTTATTTCGGAAGATGTTTTATTTTGAAAAATTTCCCGATTCTCTGTTCCATCCGTCTATGTCACTCTTGACGCAGGCCATGGCGCTCTTCTCAATCATGTGATACGTTACTGCCAAAATAAAACCCAGGAACTAGCAAAATGAATTAAAAAAAAAAAAAAACGCCTTTGGAATGATTCTTTGCCAAGTGGAAAAGGCCCAGCCAGGAGACAGAAGAGGAGCCTTCCACTTCCAAAAAAAGAAAGCTATATTTAATAGACCAGTGTTTTTCAACCTTCTCTGAGCCATGGCACACTTTAACCTTGACAAAAATCCCGCGGCCCACCATCATCCAAAAAAAAAAAAAAAAAAAGCAGAAATTCATAGTCTGTATTGATCTACAGCCCTCCTCAATCTCACGTGCATTTTTGTGATAATTGTGTCAGAAAAAGCTGGAAGTTGCAGCTGTTTTTTTCTAAAAGATGAAATAAAAGTTAAGTTAGAAAATTTAAAAACTGTTTGATGCGTGTTCATTGTGGCTTCAAGACGTTTAACAAGGACGACTCATTGTGCGCTGAGATGCTGTCACTTTAACCCAAGGCATCATGGGAGATGTAGTGTGCAATCTGCCGCAAAAGGGCAGATAGACTAGCGTCTCTGAGCTTCATTGTTTGTTCACTTGTTCCACGGTCTGATACCGGATTCTGTGCTACACCACTAAAGACGAGCTTTAGCTGGTATTTTTGATAGAACTGAGCGACTTTTTGAGCTACATTGGAACAAAGAAGTTAAGACTTTAACCACTTCTGATTGGTCAGACTGCTGACATGTGATTAAGCTTTCAAGAATGATTGGTGGAGACAGTTAAAGGGGCGGGACTTTTCCGCAAACAGCTTTAGTTGCAGGTAAATCGTGGTACCGTCATTCTTATCAAAATGTCTTTAATAGAATCAA
The DNA here is from genome assembly GCA_037389245.1 of Oryzias sinensis. Lineage (NCBI taxonomy): Eukaryota > Metazoa > Chordata > Actinopteri > Beloniformes > Adrianichthyidae > Oryzias > Oryzias sinensis. The sequence continues at coordinate 23,474,915 of CM074500.1, forward strand.
ATAAACACAAAGAAAAAATAATTTTATGATCTTTTATATTCCTAACTACTCAGTGTTTTATCAGGGCCTGTTTGGATGAACAACGAGCTGATTTCCTGGAGATGGAAAATGTTTTTAGATCAGTGAATGAGGGCAATTTCCCACGGCACACTTGACCAGCACACTGGTTGAAAAACACTGTAACAGACAGTATCAGGAGTCCTACTCAAAATACCGATTTGTCCCAATGGGAGATTCCCTCGAACCATTCAGCATTGTGGTGTATCGGATTTTCCATGCACTTGTTTTGAACGCATGTTCAAATGTTATAATAATAGCGACCAGGGAGTGTTGCAGGCAGAGAGGACGTTGCTCATGTCATAATTTGTGTATATTGTTATGTTTAGAAAATACCACAGTTTTAATGCAAGCCATATTATTTTGTTGTATTGTAGTGTCGGTCATGTGCACGTTTGGTCTGCTGTCGGAGTTCCGCAGGCTGAGGAACTCAGCTCAAATAGGGTTGAGCACGGGTGTTTCTTTTTGCCTATGTGTCCTTCCATCTGGCAGTTATGTTGTTTCAGCCTTAGTCATTTCTTCCTTTTGTGTTTACTTCTTTTTAGCACCATGAGTGTGGGAAGGGGAGAGGATGATGACACCTGTGCGATGTACAATGCTTAGCATGTCAAAATAAAAGCGCAGAGCACGTCTTATTACGTGTCTCTGCCTTTATTGCAGCGTTGCAGCAGCGTGTGTCCGCCACATATAACATACCGATCCGTGAGAATTTTGCCAGATTAAACTGGGCCGTGGCACAATAAAGGTTGGGGACCGCTGGCTTAAAGAACCTTCAAAGCACTGCTTTGTATCCATGACAATGCTGTGTGTTACCAACAGTTGAAACAGGTGGCTTTATTACAGGTAAGGAATTCAGGATAGCAGAACGTCTTAAAGAAGAAATAACAGGTCTGTGGGGGACAGAATTCTTGCTTTTGTTCGTAGGAGCAAGGTAATTGTCTGCATCATTATACAAATACATTCTTTAAAATTCAAAATGATTTCCTGGATTCTTTTTTTTTCATTCAATCAAATCAAATCAAACTTTATTTATAAAATAGCGGTTCTCATGCATTTGTGCAGCTCGAAGCACTTTAACATTAAAAACAGAACACACACAACATTACAGTAAAAACCCAACCCACCCTTCACCCTTCCCTCTCCCCACCGTTAAAACATATGATCCATGGCCCCCACGTACAAAGAATGATGTCTATGTAGCTTAAAGAAAATAAATAAATAAATAAGCAAACAAACAAACAAGTAAGGCTTGGCTCTGCTGTGAGGAAACAGTATTTGGGAATCCTTTCATGCCAAGAGCCGGCCCGGCCATGGGAGCATCGCCACAGCGCCAACCCATACCGGGACAACACTGGGGTCCACTTCACAGCCTTACAAGTGAGATGTATCAATGATGAGCATTAAAGAACTCTCAACCTTTTGAAAGAGGGCAACTTTTAGAAAGCCCAATCTTTCATTTGTCCCCTGTACATTAAAAAAACATATTTTCTGAATTTAAAATCTATCCATCCATTTTCTTATGTCCCCCATATTCCAGTTTCTGACCTTGTTCAGGATTTCAGGGTTGCTGGAGTCTACCCAACAACTGCAGGACAAAGGTAGAGTACACCCTGGATGAACAGTACAAAAGTCAGAAGTTTTTGTCTCAATTTTTCCTTCACTTTTTTTTTAAATTAAACTCTACACAATCTGTTACATTTATTATTCTTGTTCTAAAATGCAATCAAATTATTTTTTGTTTTCAACAACATCAGAATAACTGACAGTATGACTTCTTCACCTCTAAAATCTTGTCATATGGTAACTTTTTTGGCCACACAGATGTTTAGACAAAATTAAAAGTATAATCATATTTGTGAGTCCAGTTTTCACTTAATGAGGTCACTTGCTTCTTTCCAGGAGATAGATCTGCCCTTCTCGCCTAAGAGCCAACATTTTCCTGCACCAACTATTTCTCCACCTTTTCCATCATTCTAATCGATTCTGGCCAAAATCTCATAACTTGCTTCAGTGAAGCCATGTTGCTCGGCTGAGCACGGCTCTCCATTTCACTGCTAAAAGAGTGAGGGGGACTCAAATCCTCAAAAGCATATTGATTACTCACTCTGTAATTAAAGACGTTAGTGATATGCCTAGGAAATGTGACCCAGTAATCCTGCTGAAAAAGATTTTACTCTGACTTAAAATCTATTTTCTTAATTCATAAGGATTTTTTTCATCCTTTTTTCCCCTAATTTATCCTGTCCAACAGCTAACCAAAAAAATAAGAGCTGAAGGCCTCTTGTGTTTCACATATTTTACTGTGAAACACAAGTATACACAAACCCTTTTGTAATTTAAACTAAACTTTATTTATCCCTTGTGCTATCCTAGGCACTTTAACATCGGGAGTTGGGTCATCTAGACCCACTAGACCAGGGGTGTCAAACTCATTTTTACCGAGGGCCACATCAGCATAGCGGCTGTCCTCAAAGGGCCAGATATAACTCATACATGTAACTAAATGTAATGAAAAACAAATGTAACTACTCCTGAATGTTAAATAACTCATTATTTATTTATTATAACTTTTTAAAGTGACAATCACAGTTGTATAGAAAACATGTTTGCTTGTTGCTCTAGCATAAATCCTTTTAAATTTGATTGTGTCAGGTTTGGTTATATGGACAGTGTTTACGTCCTAATATATAGTTGCCCAAGCTGATATTTCAAGTCTGATTCTCCCTAGATATGGTAAATACACACCAATTTTTATTTTTTATTTTAAGAAATCAAAAACTTTTATGCTCTCGCGGGCCACATAAAATGACATGGAGGGCCACAATTGGCCCCCGGGCCTTGGGTTTGACACATGTGCACTAGACAGTGCTCTGAACCTTTTTTCTTCAATGATTTGTGATCTTCACTGGTGTCCATGGATTACATGAAATCTTTCCACCTTTATCCACCTTTATCATGGTAGGGAGAACACATCACTGTAAGGGTGAGGTCATCTAAGATAGCACAAGGGTTATATTGATCACACACCTCAGCCTTCCTGGGAAAGTCTATGCCAGGGTACTGGAGAGGAGAGTCCGTCCGATAGTCGGACCTCATATCCAGGAACAACAGTGCGGGTTCCGTCCTGGTTGTGGAAGAGTGGACCAGCTCTTCACCCTCTTTAGGGTGCTGGAGGGTTCGTGGGAGTTCGCTATCCTGTGGAAGGTTCTCTGGAAGTATGGGGTTCGGGGAGCCTTACTGAGGGCTCTCGGGTCTCTGTATGCCTGGAGTAGGAGTTTGTTACGCATAGCCGGCAGTAAGTTAGACCTGTTCCCGGTGCATGTTGGACTCCAGCAGGGCTGCCCTTTATCAGTGGTTCTGTTCATAGTTTTTATGGACAGAATTTCTAGGCGCAGCCAGGGGCCGTAGGGGGTCTGGTGTGGGGACCACAGGATTTCCTCTCTGCTCTTTGCAGATGATGTTGTCCTGTTGGCTTCATCGAGCCGGGACCTCCAGCGTGCATTAGGGTGGTTTGTGGCCGAGTGAGAAGTGACTGGGATGAGGGTCAACACCGCTAAATATGAAGCCATGGTTCTCGAAGAGAAGCGGAGAAAGGTAGCTTGCCATCTCTCTGTGGGTGGAGTCCCTGCCCCAGGTGGACTAGTTTAAATATCTTATGGTCTTATTCACAAGTGAGGGAAGTATGAGGTTGACAGGCGGATCGGAGCAGTGTCCGTGGTTATGCGGTCGCTGATGAGGAAAAAGGGGGGTTAAGGAAATAGAACCCCCTGCTTGCCAAGCTGGGAAGTGTAACATTCATTTGTTTATAAGGATGATTGGGTTGTTCCAGATGGATGTCATTTTTCACAGTAAACGTGAGGAGTTTGCGATCCTTCCACATAATGCCTGTTCCAAGTCCAACCAAGAGTTGGATTTTATTCATTCTAAAGGGCAGATCATTTCAGTGTTACCTTATTTTGGTGGGTGTATGAGTCTGAGAAAGTAAGATTTTCTTTTAGGGTTGTTAAAGGAAAATGGGTGCATCCTGGTAGAATCGCACAAAGGAACAGAAATAAATGGTAAGAAGCTTCAGCTGTGATGAATGAAACCGACTTGCCAGGTCTCACTCAGAGAAAATGGGCCACTCCTCTGCATTATAGCCACCATTTAGTCCAGAATGAAAGCAGTCCTTGCACACAAAGGCCTTCTCTATGGCAGCTTCAATACTGAATGGTTACAGCTCACTGGGCATTAATGCCTTTTTGCTGGCAAGGTTAAAGACTGCATTCACAGATAGCCACCGAGCATCCAAATATCCGTCACATTCAAGTTCACAAAAATTAATGCAGGCTCTTTCAGTCAAGTAATGAGCTATAGGGAAACTTAGCATAGCTGTTGTTAATTAATTTCTTATCATACGTCTCAGTTTATACTCAAAGTTATATGTCCTTCAAAAAATGTTTTATCAATGTTAGTGAGTTTTATCTGCTTTTTTATAGCGGAGTGTCTCAAGTCACACCTTAAAACTATGAAGAATTGTATTTTGTTGAAAAAATATATAGTGACTTGACGAGGTGTACACAGTTTAACTTCCCTTAGGATAATGCATGTTTGATACAGAATGTTGTCTAATTTCTGGATGGATTTTTGGACAAAGCTTGAGTTTATTTATTGATTAGACTGCTTTTGCAAGCTTTAAAATATGTGCTAATGCAAGTTCAACATAGATCAATTAAATTTACCCTCTAAGTCTTTATTACCAGATTTTTAGCACTAAACAGAGCACTGAATAGCCCTTTTTTTTAAGAACCCTTTTTTTTTTAAAGAAAAACTATGTTTTATAATCCGGAGCATCTGCACAACCATGGTTGTGCGCTCTGACAAAATGTTCGGTTGGGTGTATTTGTGAATATGATATAAACTGACCATTCACCCTTAAAGGTTCCTCTTCTTCCTCTTTATTGTTTATTTTTTCTCAAACTTTAAATGTAAATGTATTGCTAAGGGTCGTATTTCTCATGTTGCAGATGGTGTATTATTTTGTGATAAGATCAACAAAAGTAATTTGGTTGGTCAAATGTGGAGACTAAGTAGTTCTATGGTTAACTTCTACATGTGGCGTGATTACATGTTAAGAAATAATTTGATTTTTATAGCAAGACAGAAAACATGCAGCACAGGAATGAACTAGAAGGGATCTCAGTTCTCTGACCATGGACCATGCCTCATGGATGGTGGATGGTGGGTCTCGAGGACCTTCGCCTCATGTTTCCTCCATTCCCCAAACCATCCCTTACTGCATCAGCTCCTGAAAACCCCTCAAGTGCAGCTGGTGGATGGAGGCTTCCTGAAGACTCTGCTTTAAATACGAGCTTCATTAAATTATTTCATTTGGCCTGTCTGTGCATTATGTGTTCTCCATCTGTTCTTGACACCCAGCAGCAATAAGGTGCTACATCAGTCAAGTGAAGGCCTTGTGTTGGCACTACTGGAAGTTTGCAGGTTCCAGCTCTGTGGGAAACCTGTTATAAGTTAATGAGGACCCAAGTTAAGGCACGCACAGGGTATAAATAAAGTTTATTTGTAGAGTTCTTTGAATCCAAAAAACAACGTCCAAAGTCCAAAAGAAGGAGACTGCTAGGTCCTGTGGAGCTTGAGACGCAGCGTGACGTCACCGCCGAGGGGGAATTCCGTGAGGGGCGAAGACGGCAAGATCCGTGCAGACAGCAGGCTCCGAGGGAGGAGAGAAGCAGACAGTCTTAAAGAGCGTAGGGAGTTGGGAGGGGCGACTCCTTACGTGACAGTAGCAACAGGTTCCGTGTGAGCGACGAGAGGACCAGATTCACAGTGAGCGGTGCCGAAGCGGAGCGTGATGCGTGATCCGTGATGCGTGATCCGTGGCCTGAGGTTCATCAGGGTGAAGAATCTCGAACTGGCAAAGAGTGAGCAGACACACCCACCTCATATACCCCACGTCACAGCTGGAGCCATTCAGAAATCAGGGAGCAGGTGAGAGGAGAACGGCAGAAATGGCGAGACAGGACCGAAATCCTGACAAAACCACTGTGCATTAAAATAACACTGAAAGACAGCAAAACAACAAAAATATTCAGGTTTAGGCTTTCTAAAGTCCTAATCCTAATTCGGTCTTTGATCATTATTTCCAGAGTCCATCTCATCTAATTCATGAATGTCATCGTCTTCACAGTGAGATGAGAATCATTTGTTGTGGGATATCTCAAACCAATCACATGATCATAAATCAAGCATAATTAACCAAGGTTTGGGGTAAAAAATCTCTTTTTTTTAAGGAAGGATCAACAACTGTAAAGATACTAAGGCTAAAGTCACCAAACTTTCACACATGACTAAATAGTTATAGTTGATTGTTTTTTTCAAATTAATAGCTGGATTGTTTTTTGCAACTCTTTAAGTGTTAAATGATAAAATAAGGTTAATAAGTAAAAATAGAGGACAACCAGAATCTATTTATTACATTTGTCCATTTTTCTATGTGTACAATACAAACGTGCCGGATCGGGACTCGGTATAGGCAGATACTCAAAATCAAATGACAGAATCTGATCTGCAACCAGATAAAATTATCACTTCATGATCTACATAAACTTTAGCCTTTTTTCTAATTAACCCCTTTAGAACAACTGAATTATAGAAAGATCAAGTGTCATACTGATTTTGAGGTCTTACAGTGAATACTCTACTTGGTTTTATATATATTCTTTTGTATTTCTAATTCTGCTTCATTATTTTGTAGTGTATTGTACTTTTTAATGTGTTGCATTGTAAAACTCCGAAATCCAGCTCTCATGATTTTGTTCTGCCATCATCTTTCATGCATTGTTCTGCTTTTCTCACACCAGACTTTTCATTTCTCTCGGCTCTCCTTTCACAGTTTTGTCATTCATTGAAATTCAGACTGCAGACAAACTTGCATCTCTGGAATCTTATTACAACCATAATCATTATTTCTGCTAATCCTGCTTTTCATCTCTTCTTCATTCCCTCCTCCTGCCCCTCCTTTACTCAAGTTCTTTCCTTGAACTGCAAATTCACATCAAGGCCATATTTAGCCTAACATGACTGACAAATAGAATCTAATTTATTCCTCCATCCAGTGTAATCTCAGATAATGGCAAACAAAGTCAGCTTTATCACTCAGCATGATCTGTGGACATTAATTAGCTCCCCCTCCTCCACATCTTAAATTAAATATTGTGATCTTGAAAAGCTTAGTTAAGTTCCTCCCATATTGCAGTTTCTCTTTCTGTTCAGATTTCAAAAGACTTACAGGCAGTCATGATTTGGTCAGGTTGCCTTTATTGTTGTTTTACACATTTGCCACTCAAGAATGAACCAAAAAACTGAAAAAAAAAGGTCTTGCAGTCCCCAAAACTGACGGTTTGAATACATTCTGATTAGAACAAGGAAGAAGGGGCAAAGAAGAACAGCAGCTACTCCTGCTAGACTTCTGATTATATGTTTATTTGCACATGCAGCCTCTCACTGTCTTAGGTTTTGTAAAGTTAAATTACTATTATTGTTTTTTCTTACCACCTCCATAGAACTCATTTACCTTTTGATCTGTTTTTTATCCTGAGATTTTACATGTTTTTTAAATTTCATTTATTTATTTATTTTCAAGAACATGAACAGCAGAATTGGACCATGTCATTGTTTTGCTAATCACCACTTTCAAGTTTTTGTCCTCAAGTCCGAGTTGAGTCCCAAGTCAAAGAAAGTCAAGTCTCAAGTCGAGTCCAAGTCCAACCGTTGAATATTCCAAGTCCTTTCAACAACAGATTTATTATTTACACAGACCAGGTAAATTGCCTCTGAGCTCATGTATTCCCACTTAAAAAAATCCAAACTCATTTCTCTATAACAAAATCCCAGTTTATCACGTTTGGAATTGTGAGACAGTAAGAGAACCACAGTAATGTCTGGATATTAAATCCCCTCACTACGGAGCTGTTATGTGCTGTTGAGTTGGGGTTGAGGAGGCACTGACTATTGTTGCCTCATGTTGGAGCCAGATGACAGGGATTGTCCCGACTAAACGTTTCTATTGCAAATACTGTTGCCAATCAGGAGTGAGCGTGTTCAAAGTCCACACCCCTTACACTGAAAATGGGCTCAGGAGACTCTGACAATCAAATGTGCAACACATGTTTTTACTGAGGCATCTGGTTATTTAGTTTATATCTGGAATTATTCTTTCACTTTCGGCTTCTCCCATCAGGGGTTGCCACAGCGAAACAACCCCCCCACAAGGATGAGTCACATGGTTAACTTGGCAATGTTTTTACGCTGGATGCCCTTCCTGATGCAACCCTCTCAATCCAACCGGGCTTGGGACTGGCGCAGCAGAGAAGGGAACAGGGAGCAGCCCGGATTCGAGCCCTGGTTTCATGGACGGAAGGCGCCGCAAACCAGCACGAGCTAAACCAGCCCCCCGTTTTTTTCTGGAATACCTTGTCATAAAGAAAGAATATCATGAAAAAAATTTGGATGGATGTTAAAAAATGTATCAGAACAAGAATGATTATTCTGACCAAAATAATTACTGAGAAATAGTTTTTTTTTTCCACAGAAATATTCCAAACAACTTTCTATTGAAGCTGTTTGGAATGCCAGGGGGGGGATTCCTCAGTCCAGTTTTCATATACAGTTAATGGTCCTGCTGTGAGTCAATGATAGTCAATGTTCGCGTCCCACACGTTGACAGTATATGAGATACTTACCTGTTGCAATGGAGGTACTACACGGCTCAGTAAAAGAAATACTGATGTACAGTTACATCCAAATAGCTGTACACTAATGCAGTGTTTTTCATGGACACACACTAGTGTGCCGTGGGAGATGGTCAGGTGTATCGTAGCAAATTACTCATTCACAGATCTAAAAACATTTCCCATCTCCAGGATATCAGCTCTTTATTCAAACAAACAAGCCCTGATAAAACACTGAGTAGTTATATGAAAGAACATAAAATACTTTTTTCTTTGTGTTTATTTGATTCTATTAAAGACATTTTGATAAGAATGACGGGACCGCGATTTAGCCGCAGCTTCAGCTAAGTTTTTGGAAAAGTCCCGCCCTTTAACTGTCTCAATCAATCATTCTTGGAGGCTTACTCACACACGTCATCAGTCTGACCAATCAGAAGTGGTTAAAGTCTTCACTTCTTGTTCCAATTCTGCTCATAAAGTCTCTCAGTTCCAACAAAAATACCAGCTAAAGCTCGTCTTTAGCGGTGTAGGTTTACACAGAATCCAGTGTCAGACCGTGGAACAAGTGAACAAAACAATGAAGCTCAGAGAAGTGAGTCTGTCTGCCATCGCACTACATCTCCCATGATGCATCGGGTTAAAGTGACAGCATCTCAGCGTACAATGAGTCTTCCCTGTCAAACACCTTGAAACCACAACAAACACACTTCAAACAGTTTTTAAATCTTCTTGATGAAATCAGAGGTCAACAGTTTAGTTCTCCTTCAAAGTTTGTGTTTATTAACAGCCAAACATCCCAGAGTTTGGTCCAAGTCATCTTTCTAACTGAAACACTTTTCTAATAACATCTTGATTATTTTACATGTTAAACTTAAGAAGAAGTAATAACAACATTTAAGAAACAGGATTAAGGAGAAGTGGCCAACAGACACAATTAAACTAGATAAAAACAATTTAATCATTTAAAAAGAAATAATAGGTTTTGTTAAAGTTTTTAAAGATGTCATCTTTGATTAAGACGAGAGAAAAACTAATAAAACTTCAACATGTTCACTTTTTGTGTAGCTACAGAAAACGTAAATATAATATTAGCCTTTTTGTGTGAATTTTATCAAACATATTGTGATCATACAATTGCACAAAAAATTACAGTTGCCTTTGCGTTAACATTGAAAAAAAAATCATCATTCAGAAAGAATATATTTGTTTTTTTGTGATGTTACATAAAATTGCATGTTAATAAACTGGAGGAAAGAACAACTACCACAGTAAAATTTCAAATAATTAGTTGAAAGTTATTACGGAAAACTAACTTAACCTTTATTGTAACTTTTAGAAAAAACAGCTGCATCTTCCAGCTTTTTCTGATTATCTGCCACAATTATCACAGAAATGCACATGAGACTGCAGAGGGACTGTACATTAATACAGACTATAGAGTTTCTCCTTTTTTCAATTTTTGGATGCTGGTGTGCCGTAAGATTTCCGTCAAGGATAAAGTGTGCCTTGGCTCAAAAAAAGTTGAAAAAGACTGCACTAATGTTGTTTCTCTTTCGGCTTTCCCATCAGGGGTCGCCACAGCGATCGAGTCGCATGGTAAACTTGGCAATGTTTTTACGCCGGATGCCCTTCCTGACGCAACCCTCTCAAAGCAACCGGACTTGGGACCAGCACAGAAGTAGAGAAGGGAACAGGGAGCAGCCTGGATTTGAACCTGGGTTTCACGGACGGAAGGCGCCGCAAACCAGCACGAGCTAAACCGGCTCCCGAAAAAGACTGCACTAATGTAGTGACAAAATACAAAAAATCAAAATAATAAAATTATTAGTAGGGGAAAAAGCTCAATGGAAATGGCTGACCACGAACTTTTGATCTTATAGTGTGTTGAGGTTTTTTTTTTTTAACTTTTTTAGCTGGATCTGATTTGTCCCTGTGACACACACAGGGAGCTTATAAATTTGTGTGATTTGTGTCCTTTTGAATCAATATCAAAAAAAGTAATGTGACATAAAAACTGCTGCCTAAAAATTATTGAAAAACATGTGTTGTGTTTTTTTCTTAGTTTTGATTATTCATCTTCTTCTTCTTAACCGTTTTATTCCCTTTCGGGACCACAGAGTTGCCGGAGCCTATCCCAGCCACTTGGGCGAAGGCAAGGGATGCCCTGGACTGGTCGCCAGTCTGTCGCAGGGTAGATATCCTCAATCACACATCCATTCACTCTCACATTCACACCTATGGACAATTTAGAGTTGCCAATTAACCTATGAAGCATGTTTTTGGACGGTGGGAGGAAGCCGGAGATCCCAGAGAAAACCCACGCATACATGGGGAGAACATGCAAACTCCACACAGAAAGGTCCTGTCATGGCTGGCTAAGCTAGGCAGACCCAGATGCTGGAACCCGGAAGGATGACAGGAGGTGAGTTATGGTAAGAAGTGGGTTTATTGATACGGCTGGTGATGTAGTCTTGGTATGGCAGGGAGACGACGTGGCTGGAGGGAGTCCGTGGATCCGAGACCGGACGAGGACAGGAGGCACCGCTTGAGGAACCGGACCGTGGCGTGAGAGGAACTGTGAATTCCAAACAGCGTTCCACTGCAGACGGTGAGTGTGGATGGGAGTTTCCTTGACTCGTCCGCTTGACCGCTCACTCGTGGATGTGGGTTTTCCTGGAACAGGACAAAAGGCATGAGACGAAAGGCCGAGGATAGTTTAGACAAGATTCACTTGAGGCTTGAACATGCACCATTAGGGGCAACGAACTCGCGTTGGATGTTGGTCCTGGAGCTCCTTATGAAGGTCTGGCAGTCTGATGAGATGAGTGGCGGCAGCTGCGGAGAATTAGGCCAAGCAGAGAGGGGAGGGGGGAGGAACCTGACAGAGGCACCGTGACAGGTCCCTTATTAGTCAGTGGCCTCCTGTACAAACTTGTAGTAGGGGTGGGCGATACTGGGAATCTGGGTATCAATCCGATGCCAAATAATTGCAGGTCTAGTATCGCTCATTTAGATATCGCGATATTTTTCTTGAAATGTTGTATTATGGAAAAATTTAAGAAATACACTGTTTTTTTATTAATTTAGATTAAAACACAGGAAACAGACTTTCGAAAATAAGAATGATAATTATCTAATTACAATCTCAACTGAACATAAATTAAATATAGAACATGCATAGTAAACATAGCAAAATACAACAATAATAAGAAAAAAGTAACCAGTGCAGTACAACAGCATCACAAACATATATTTAACAAAAAAATAAAGGTAGTAATAAAATATTAAGGTCACTAGTGAAAAAGGTAATCAAAAGCAACACTGTAAGAAATATAAAAATATAAACTACACAATGTTGGTCGGTGTGTTGGACTGGTCCAACAACATGGATGCTCTGTACAAGAAGGGTCAGAGTCGCCTCCACCTGCTGAGGAGACTGAGGTCTTTTGGGGTGTGCAGACAGCTGCTAAGGACCTTTTACGACAGTGGTCCCCAACGTTTTTGTCACCGCGGACCGGTAAAACGCAAGACACATTTACCGCGGACCGGTGTGTGTGTGTTTGTGTGTGTGTGTGTGTGGGGGGGGGGGCTGTTGCTGGTCTCCTCAGCAAAGTCATACTAATGAGCCCCTGAATGCGCTGATGGCTAATGGTGGATGTTAGCTTTGGTTTGGTTTTGTTACCATAAAAGTGTGAGCAAAATTAATACTGGAATGAACTAAAACTTTCATGTTTATTACAATAGCAGAGTACAAAGAGAGAAATTAAACTCATTTCACTATTGCCTTCCGTTAGATAGCAGTTCAGTATCAGGGAGGTGTGGGGATTAATCTCCCATTACACACAGAGACTGATAAGAGAAAATGAGGAGGAAGCAAATAACAGATGACTGTTAAAGATACAACATATGATTGAGTAAACAAATGTCATTATGTTTGTTTGACTCAAAAGGATAAAGTTGGATGGGCAGCGGGAGGGAAAAAACATTATCAAGAACTGAACATTCGTCTTAGGAGATAAACATAATTGCATATGCCAACTTTGAAACCCTGACAGTTCAATGTTCACCTAATTTTTCTTTTAAATCTCCTTTGAGTACAAAATATCTGCCACAGCTTGGGGATCAAAACAGCTCACTGCAAAAAAACATCTCTATTAAATTCAGATTACAACCTTAAAGAATCTCTTGACATTCACCAAACTTCACGACTGTTTTTATTTAAGTTGTGTTTCTTTGCAGTAACTAACTGTGTCATTGTTTCTCTCAATATTTTAATGAAATCAGTTAAAATAAAACTAAGGATGTATTCAGACTGGAAAAGTCCTTTGGTCTAAATCAAGTCCTTTGAATTTGGTCCAGATCCCATTCTGAACCTAGCAGATGGACTGTAATCAGACTGCCGTCAAGGGGACTTGTTTCGAACCAAAGCTTGTACACGCATGACTATAGATCTCTTCAGTCATTGGCAAGGACTTAAGAGGGCGGGGCAAAGCAACTAGAGGCAGAAATTGTGAAAGTCCTGTGCTTTGCCGTCCTTGTCGGGATAGTTTGCTTACACAAACTTTATATCCGTCTATTCGCACAATCCAGAGTTGCACAACACATACAGTAAGTGAACAAGAAAGAAAAAAACGAGTCTTCATGTATGTCTGGGCCCACTGCAGCCGTTTCTGGTTGTGAGTGTTGTTTAGGGGGGTTGAATAAAAGGTTTACATCGAACTGCAAGCCTCTGGAGAATCCTACACCTTGATGTTTGGGGGATCTTCAAATACAGTTATGTGCTTGCTGCTTTGTAATGGTATTTTAGCGGCTGCTCTTTTAAGCCGATGTATTTGTCTGGCAGAAACAATTTGCAAAATAATTTGGAACGCACTGCATAGCTAGATTTTAAGTCAGTCTTGTGTGTGTGTATCTGATTTCTCCATTTTTCTAATGAAGAAAACCGTAAACATTTACTTTTGGGTTGGAGTCGTTTTTCTGTGTCCTTGCTCAAACGGTTTTTGTTTTATTTTTTAAAATAGAGTGCTTGTTGACTATCGTAGCTTCTTAATAACATTTTTTAATTTCAAATTTAATATTCCAAGACTAAAGACCAAATTCTTGAAAACAAATCTATTCACAGTTTTTTTTATCTGAAGGTTATTTGTCAGGAAAGTGGAAAAAGCTGTAAAACTAACACAATAACTTATTGGAATTGTACGTTTGTATTCAAGTTAATATTGTCTTTCACAGTAATGAGAAAAAGCAAACCAGCCTAAACCTTCTGTTTTTATGTAATTCTGTGCATATTTTTTGAGCACTATTTTCTTTCTTCATCTGGAAGAAAATGCGATTTAACTGTAGATGTGGAGAAATTCCATCAGAGCATTGCAGACTGATTCTGAGGAAAACTGGGATTATTATTTGGACTATCACTGCTCACAATTTCTGGAGCTTTTTTAATTCTTTCTCTGTTTTAATGCAACAAACCCTCAAATTTTTGAGTTAGACTTTTCATCCTCATGGGTAAGAAAATCAATCAACAATCCAAACCGTTATTTCTTACCAGAAAATACATTTATTTTTTCTTGTCATACTTTTATAACTTTTAATTGACCCACAATTTATCAATGCAAATGTGAAAAGGGCAAATCTATTTATTCATTTCACTTACCTGCAACAGCCTTGATTTGTGGAAAAAAACTTATTGCTAAAACACAACCTTTTTATACTTTAATTTTGGCTAAATGCAAACTTAGAACATTGCAAAAAAAAAAAATTTTTGTATTTGGTTTAAAGAAGCAACAAAAAGTTCCCAGGGGAGCAAGAAATTCAAATAAAAGATTGATTTGAAATACTTAAAAATGGCACTGCATCAATTCATAACCTCATATAGTCATTAATGAATTGTGAGCCACCCTTACATCAACTTATCCATCCATAAGTCTCATCCAGAGATAGATCACTGGGGCACCAGTCTCAGTAGAGACACTCCGACCTCTCTATTCACTGAAACCTCCTCCAGTTCTGTTGGGAAATCCACAAGGTGCTCCTGGGCCAGCCGAGAGACTCAGTCCCTCCATTGTATCCTGTGTATTCCCGTGGCTCTCTGCCTCTCAAGCATCTGAGATGTCTGAGGTCCCTCAACTGGCCTCTCCTGATTTGGAGGAGCAGCGGCTCTACTCCAAGCTCTTCCTGGATGACTAAGCTCCTCACCCTATGTCTTTGGGATTGGGGGTTGATAACCCCTCGTTTGACCTTCTTAATGAACTCACAATTATGTTTGTTAAGGCCTTTCCACCTTCCTCCACTAGTAAATCAAAATCACTGCTAGGTGGTAAGCAATGAGCACACTTGTGTTCCAATATGGTGTTTGTTGTGAAATAAAAAACTGCTACTGGGACAGAAGTTAAATAAAAAGACACCACTTAGGTTCAGATAAAAGAGGCTGTTCCTCCAGGTCACGCCCTGTTCCAGTAGAACTGTAGTGTCCTCATCTGAGTACCAAGTGTCATGTGTACAGTTAACAGAGCATGAGAACAAACTGAGCAAGATTTGAATCATGGATTTAACTGAGAAATATTTTTTGTCAATTTATTTTTGTCAACAACAGACCTGTATGATGTACAGTATATTTCAGACCATATTGTAAGCAAAACCTATTTACAACAAATAGTCCCCCTCAGTGTGCTTTGCTTCCTGTCTTCTCACCAGCAGGGAGGGATCATATTCAGGTGCATTGTCAGCTACTGCAGAAATACACCAGGAAGAGGAAAAGAGACAGTTTTGAAATAAAACTGTATCAAACAAGTCATTGTAACTGTCATCATCAGTGTATATCATTGACGAATAAAATCATCATTAAGTCACAGTGAAAATTGTTATTAGTTCAACTTATCTTTTTATATTTACTGGAGTTGGATTTGGGAAAGCTGTTTCCAGTTGGCCACGAGTCCTCCGATGTCTGGCTTCATTACAGTTGTTGCAAAGAAAATTGTGTAGATGTCCATCTGTCAGCCCGGCTCGGCTTGAATTTATTTGATGGCCATGTTGGAGAAGGTTTTCTCACAAATGTATGTGCTTCCAAATAGAGAGACCATCCTGATTGCGTGCTGCCAAAGTGCAGGATTTGAAGATGGGGAAAGTCCAATGTAGAACTCAATGAGGTCATAATATGCTGCTCTGGCTTTGGAGCTTTCCTGCAGGTCGATGAGCTTAAACTGCATCTTTCCAGACTTTTCTTCAGGGAAAAGAGAGAAAGGATTTTGGAAGAGATTAAAGGACTTATCACGGTTCTTGAAGTCAGAGAAGAAGTGCTCAGAATTCTCTCTCAGTTTTTGTATCAGATCATAGTTTTTTTGTGAACACAGGTGACATAAAATATCTCTGTCAGTCTCTTCTACCAGCACCTTGCAGGCAAGAAAATGGGTCAAATCTCCCTTTTCATGCTGTCCCTGCAGCAGATGAAGTTTTCTCAGGAAAGCTTCTACGTTGTCAAACAAGTTGGAAATGAGCTTCCCACGGCCCTGCATCTTCACATTAAGATCACAGAGGAAAGTACTCAGATCAAATCACACAGCCATTGTGTGTCACTTAACTGTGTCACATCTTGGCCTTTTGACTCCATTAACCCTCCTGTTATGTTGTGGGTCAAATTGACCCGTTTTAAAGTTTGAACATCTAGGAAAAATAGTTAACAGTATTTTTTTCAGCATGAAACTTCTTCTGCTTGCCTTAATTAGTGTAATCAACATATATTATGAAAATGGTTCATCTCACATATATGCAACCCCCCCTGCATGTTTATATCACATAGATACTGTTCGGGTCAATTTGACCCGGCAGTCAAACTGGAGGTACAAAGCTGTCTAATCATTATTAGTATTATTTTATTTGCAGCTTTGAGACATATTTCACCCCAATCACACACATAGACACACACACACACACACATGCACACAGGTGCATAGGTGTTATAACTTTTGAAAGTAACCATTTATGTTCTCGCAGGAAAACTCAACCCACAATCAGTGGACACTCAACAGGGGAGGGGCAAAACATAAAAAAGATTCTCTGCATGGGAGTCTTTCCAAAATTACACATGCAGACCTTTAGAAAATGAGCAACCAAAGCAGAACAATGACAGGTGTCATGGTGCCTCTGTCAGCTATCTTCCCCCTCCCCTCTCTCTTGGCCACTGATTCCTTCCAGCTGCGTCCACTCATCTTATCAACCCGCCAGATCTACTTAAGGAGCGCCAGGACCAGAATTCAACGCCAGTTCGTTGCCTATGATGGTGCTAGTCTGATCTCTTTCAAGTTTTCTTGTTATGTATCTTTGCTCTCGCCAAAACTCAAGTCTTTCTATGTCCAGGACCTTCGTACCCCACAAGTGGACGCCCGAATCTACTTCTGCCCAAGCAGGGTTTTCCCGGAGTTACCTACCTCCAGCCACGGCACGGGCAACAGTCAAATCTCCTGCAACATCTAGATCCACCATCTCGTCAGGAGCTGAACCGTCCGACTCTTCCGGAATCATCAACTAGTCCAAAGACTCGCGTTGGATCGCCGACGGTCCTTCGTTCTCGCCGACCCCTGCCACAACAGGACAATTCAGCCACCGCAACAATAAACCCCATTACTTACCTTTACTCACCTCCTGTCTTCCTTACGGGTTTCAGCGTCTGGGTCTGTGTAGCATTGCCGAGTCATGACAACAGGCTCTGGAAGTCATCACTGATCATGATCAGAAGAAGACTATCTTGAGCTAAATTCGGATTCTAATGATTCTGATTTTGAACCAGATGAGGGTGAAATACATTGGTCTTCATCCTCAAATATGCCTCAGACAAACTTGTCTGCAGAAAACATAATAAAGACAATGCCAGGGCCCACTAGGATGGCAGTGACTCATGTGACCATGTCAATTCAATTCAATTTTGTATAGCCCAAATTCACAACAACAGTTGTCTCGATGGGCTTCATATCGGTAATTGAAAATGTAAAACATAAAATCAAAAGGATCATGAATACATAGAATTTAATAGGAAAATACTAAATTGAGCTAACTAAACAGACTAAACATCCCTGCCCTTAGACACTCTGTCGCGGTAAGGAAAAACTCCTTATAAAATAACGGATACCGGAAAAAAATGAAAAAACCTCAGGGGTGCCACATGAAGGAGGGATCCTCCCCCAGGATGGACAGGCGATTTACCAGATTTCATAGAGAATAATTAACTTATCTTACTCTACAACTACATATTTAAAGTCCAGCAGTCGAGCTTCATCCAGCCGGAGTTGGGGGGACGGCCGGGGGCGCGAGTCGAGCCGGAGACAGGATCTAGGTCAAGACAAGCATGACCTTTGCGAAATGTGCAAAATTAATTTTCACAAAGAACAGTGTGTTGACTGGTCACTCTTGTGCTGTGTATATGTACAGACACACACACAACTTCATATTGAAATATCTTGTCTGTTGTATTATGATTTGTTTTTTTCTGGTTCACATTGCATGTATGTAAAACAAAATTTCAAGATTATGTTCCAATGTTGTATAACTATTGTATTTTATAAGTTAGTCTTTCAAAAGTAATACAGTAATGAAAAATTAAAAAAAAGTTTAAACATGTACATTTTTAAGAAAAACGAGTGAATTATCTAATAATTGAACCACTACCTGTTAGAGGTAAGGAACACCATTTCACTAAGTTTTGATAGAATAATTAGTAATGGAGTTAGTAATGAAATATTCACGCTGCTTGTTTGGATTTTTTGGGTTTCAGACAATTTTTTATTAAAAAAACATGCACCGAGTCAAATTGACCCGGGAACATCATCTCTGTTCCTCACAAATGAACATAACAGGAGGGTTAAAAAAGTGTGTTAGTGTGGCACCTCTGCTCAGTACGACGGATTATTAGGGCCACGGTGAGAAAGAAAATCGGGAGGATAATTCTTTTCTCTCCTCACTCAAGTCGAAATGGCGAGATTAAAGTCGAAATAAAGTTTTTCGAGAAAAAAGACGCAATGTTGTTTGAGAGAAGTAAAGCCGCGTTTTTAAGAATGATTCAGTCTGTCATGATGTGTTCGGAGAACAGACCCAAACGCTGGAATCCAGAAAGAGACGCACAGATCTTGGTGAAAAGAGATTTATTTGTGAAGAGTTTGTGATGACTTCACTGGAGATTAGGCAAGACGTGGTTGAGCAGGTAAGTCTCTTTGTTTTTGAGCGGCGGATGTGGAAGTCGTAGCTTGGCTTTGTAGTGACTTAGGCTGGAATCTTGGCTCGGCTGGTGTTGTGTTTTGGCAGGAATCGTGACTTGCCAGGAGTCATGGCTTGGCAGGAGTAAAGAACCCAGGTCAGCAGTGGTGTATGGATCCTGCAGGCAGATCGAAAACATGGATAAATAGCTAGTTACGATTGACCAGGAAATGCACCATTGAGGGCAACGAACTGGCGATGAATTCTGGAAAGCAGCCACCTTAAATACTGGAGCAGAGGATGAGGTGATAGCTGACAGCTGGGTTCAATCTGTGAATGAAGGATAGAATGGAGGGGGGGGGGACTCCCTGTGATACCATGACAGTACCCCCCCCACCCCCAACGACCGCCTCCAGGCGGTCCAGGACGCCGGTTGGGGTGGGCCAGATAGAAATCCTCGATGAGGGAGGGGTCGAGGATGAGGGAACGGGAGACCCAGGAACGTTCCTTTGGCCCATAACCCTCTCAATCCACCAAAAACTGTCCTTCTTCTCGACAAAGAAAAACCCCGCTCCAACTTGAGAAGAGGATGGGCAAACATGACCAATAGAGAGTGCTTCTTGAATATATTTTTCCATCGCCTCTTTTTCAGAAGCAGACAGGTTAAATAATCTGCCCTTAGGTAAACTAGCTCCTGCGAGAAGGTTGATGGCACAGTCATAAGGTCTGTGGGGAGGTAAAGAATTAGCCTGAGCTCAGGGGTGGGCAATTCCAGGCCTCGAGGGCCGGTGTGTCTGCATGATTTCCAGATAGTCTTGCCCTACTCATGGCTGATTACCTGGTTCAGATGTGTCCAGCCAATAATCTTGCCCTACTCATGGCTGATTACCTGGTTCAGGTGTGTCCAGCCAATTAGAACATGCCAGAGCAGGGTATGCTGGAAAACATGCAGGAATGCGACCCTCAGTGCCCACCTCTGCCTTAGCTAATGGGCTTATCACCCCCCTATTATCACCCTCTTACCCCCCCCCCCCCTCTTTAACATCCCTCTCTCTTCTTCCCTCCTTTCCTTTTCCGTCCGGTCCAACACCAAAGATTTTCAAACATGATTGAAATTAATAAAGTTTGGCCTCAATTACAAAAGGGGATTATTCAGACATACTTTTGGTTTGTCTGAAGATTAATAACCCCTGTTGTTAAAGTAAAATATGTCCAAAACAAGAGGCCCCTCAGTTCTCATCTGCCTGCCCAGCTGTTGGACAGGACAAGTTAAAAAAATAAATAAAGAATTAGCCTTAGCTTTACTGAAAACGGTTTGGAGATCATGATAACAGTCAGGAACATTGGATAAGTCTACCTCCTCCTGGTGAACGGACGGGGCTACGACGGAGGAAATGGCAGACTGGAGACAATTAGGCATGCAAAAAATCCATTTGTCAATATTATTTTGAGCCCAACTGAACTGTGGGTTATGTAATTTTAACCAGGGGAAACCCAGAACAATGGGAGTTTGAGAGGTATTAGTGATATAAAACTGAATGTGTTCATGGTGATTACCGGAGGTGATGAGTTGGATGGGTCTGGTGCGGTGAGTTATTTGGGACAGATGTTGGCCTCCTAGTCCAGCAGCTTCTAGAGGGTTATCCAATAGTTCAGTGGGAATAGAAAGTTTCAAGACCAGATCATGATCTATGAAACTCTGCTCGGCCCCTGAGTCCACCAGTGCTTGAAATTCATGAAACTCAGTCCGTAATAGTACTTTGACAGGTAGGAATGAAAGGTTAATCTGAGACGGGTTTATGTTGTTGCCCCCCGCGACCTGTCGTTTAGTGGGGGGTTCTGCAGTTTAAACGCAAGCGGCATTGCGATACAAAATGGTCCGTCTTCCCACAGTAGAAGCAAGCTCACTCATCCCATCTTTTTTGACGTTCCTCCGGGCTGAGTTTGGAGTGTCCAATTTGCACAGGTTGCTCCAAAACTTTCCGAGATGAGTCCTGTTTACCTTTTCGCAAACGTCACGTTTCAACATAAAAAAATAAATATGAATGAAAATAGTCTGTTATATTAGCATTAGAACGTTGAAGATGCCAGAAAGTGCTCGTCCTCAGACGGAAGCATCACACAGACGTGGAAATCTTGTCTTTGGTGGAGGAAGAAAGAATTGGAAGTGGACAGCTGCAGGGACACCGATGGCTTCATCAACGGGCTGCAGAGATCCTGCAAGCCACCCATCAATAAATAAAACATTAATAAATTGTAAATAAAGACTCTGCTTTACTTCTCTTGACTTTGATCTCGCCATTTCAAGTAAGTGAGGAAAAAGAAAATATTATCCTCCATAATTTGTTTTCTCACCGTGGCCCTAAAACTCTGTCGTAGCTCATCCACCTAATGGCAGTGAGGTAAAGGGCATCAGCCTAATCTGCCTCCGATTGCTCCCAAAAAGTTTTTATTTGGCGGTGATTTAGAGCTCTGGACTTCAGGAAATTAACTGTCTTCACAATGATGCCCATGAGATGTTTTATTTCAGGATTTTGAGCACCAAGGGCTTCTTGGTGTAGTATACAATGATAGGTTTCTCACCACCGCTCTTGACCACTTTCTCAGAGAGTAGTGATGCGGAACCTGTCTTTCTTGTGATCATTGCCGAAGCTCCATCTGTTGTAACACCAACCATAGACAGCTTTATTTTGTGTGCATCCACTCTATGACACACAGCACCACAAAAATCTATTCCTCCTCTTCGATCTTTCATATTTTGCATATTTAGCAGCTCCTCGCTTATTTCAAAGTTTTCTGTGAGTGCCCAAACAAAATATTATAGCTGTGCTGTGTCAGAGACGTCCGTGGTCTTGTCTAGTGCCACAAAAAAAACTCCCCTCCCCAGGCCCTCCAGATTTTGTCCCAGTTGCTGTCAGAGGTTGCTGCCCAGATCTTCTACTCATTTAGTAATTGTATCATTTGACAAATTTATTTCCTCAAACTTTTTCTTTTGCTCTGGACAAACAATCTCAGCTACTTTCAGAATACATTCTTTTACAAAATCTCTTTCACTGCAGGGCTTGCTAAGCTGGGCCATTTCCAAAGCCACAACGTAGCTAGCTTCTATCACAGGTTTACTGGACTTAGCCATTTTTGTAAACATTATCTGCTGTGCAGCATAGCCTCGCTGTAGTTGTTGTAGCTTGTTGTGCTCCTCGCCTGTAAATTTGTCATAGTTGTCATTAATAATAGATAATTGAATTCTTTGAGCATTGCATTTACTTGCTTGCAAATCAGGCACATGACTGTGTTCAGGCCCTGAGGTATGACAAAGTAAGCATTTGTCCA
The DNA here is from genome assembly GCA_037389245.1 of Oryzias sinensis. Lineage (NCBI taxonomy): Eukaryota > Metazoa > Chordata > Actinopteri > Beloniformes > Adrianichthyidae > Oryzias > Oryzias sinensis. Next base: position 23,497,213 of record CM074500.1, read on the forward strand.
CTTGGCTTGAAAGCGCCTTTTCTCCTCGCCAACAAGTTTTTTTTAATCAGAAGTACCAGCTCTGGCTCTCTCTCCGAATCCCACTCATCCTCCCACTCCCACTGACTTCATTTTTACCGCAGTCGTCTGTCCTTTCTCAGCAGAACCAGTTACATTGGGGCGGGTCTCCCTTGGGGCGCCGTGGCCCATTCTTGGGGTCGGGTGGGGGGAGGCTCAGAACTCCTGAGTGGTGGGGTTGGGGTTGCTCTCCTGAGGCAGTGCCCTATGTTGGGCCCTCCCGGCGCGGTGGGGGGGTCTTCTCTTCTGCTTGGGCTGAAGCTTGCACTCCCTGTCCCTCTCTGGCTTTTGGGGCCCCTGTGGCGGTCCTGCTGGCCCTGGCCTGGGTGGCGGTTGTTCTCTATCTGCTATAGCGTGCAGGTGTTGGGGGGTTCTGGCTGCTGCAGCTGCTATGGGGGGGTCTTGGTGTGGGGATGACTGCGCACTCTCCCTCCTTCTTTTTACATTCCATCATCCACCTTAGAAGAACATAAACAATCACTTGAGCACAGGTGTTAGCTCACCTTTGCACAAATACTTTGCGTGATTGAATGAAATATTTCACACTATTTGGTTTGAAGGCATAAGTATGCGTGTGTGAATATTAGTTGTATTGTGTACATGTTGACATGTTTATCCATTGTGCTATCTTAGATGACCCTACCCTTACATTGACGTGTTCTCCCTACCATGACAAAGGTGGATAAAGGCTTTCAGCTCTCACAAGTAAAAAAAAAATGAAAATGTTGTCTGCCCTACATTTGTGAAATTATTACACTGTACCATAGACACCTGGCTGTAAAAACCCATTTCCATGCAGTTGTCACCAGAAACCACGAAAGAAAGGAAACAGTTCCAAGAAATGTACAGCTAGTTTAATAATCAGGATTTATTGAGGGTCACAAAAATTCTGGTGACCCACAGGCCATACTTTGAGAACCCCAGCTCTAGCCTGTATATCGCTCAGCCTGCCGCACTAGCTCAGGTGCACTTTGAACCCACTTAATGAGGTGACGCTCCAAGTCCCAAGACTTAGTCTGTTTCCCCGGATAAGGCTGTCAGTGGACCAAACCTTGACTGCCACCCAATCACACACCATCACGCATGAATAATGAGTTACCTTTGCATTTATCAGTGCAATAACATTTTGACTCATCATCCTGGTTACTACTCACAAAGTCGGTCTCCTGTTTGACCTCCAGGAAAGTAAGGAAGAACTCCTTATAGTTTGTGTGTTGCAGCAGCAATAAATCCACAAGCCACAAACATTTACAACCCTTTCTTTTCCTTCAAAGAGCATGCAGCTAGAAGAGATAACTGTCATTTATACTACATAGCATGTAGAGAACAAGATGGATTTCAGCTCATGGTGGGGGTTTCCACTCTAACTAAAATCCTTTCAGAATACAAAGTAGATTCCTAATGTGTTTTACAAAAATATCATCTGAAACAAAAAACAATATGTTTCTGTTAAAGACCATCTAAAGAACAGATGTGACGTGCTTATGGAATACCTATGGTCTCAGATTTCTCATTTATTCAAAATGTCAAATATGCATTTTTCACAAAAATATTGAGATTTTTTTTTACATGCATAGTCTATGAAAAATGGTAAATGGCGTATACTTATATAGCGCTTTCTACCTTCTTACGAAGGCCCAAAGCGCTTTACAGTCACAGTCCCATTCACCCAGTCACACACACATTCACACACTGATGGCGGCTCCGCTGCCGAGCACTGGCGCCAACCTCCCACCAGAGGCAAGATGGGGTTCAGTGTCTTGCCCAAGGACACTTCGACACATGGGCGTGCAAGGCGGGAATCGAACCTGCAATCTTATGATCATGGGTCGACCGCCCTACCGCTGCACCACGGCCGCGAAAAACTGCATCTCATCCAGGCTTGTACTGTGGAATGACCTGTTTCTGAATGTTTAAAAAGTGTTTACATTTTTATTCAAGCTAAGTACTCACTTGTGCACTTATTGGAAGAGGTCACTGTGCTTGCTCCTTGTGAGCTTGATCACTAAACTTAACAGGCTCATCACCAACATGCATCTCAATGATCAAGCTCTTCACAACCTAAATAATTGTACTGAACTTTTTCTCCTACAGAAAGCCTTAGATCAGCCAAAACGCCTGTTTATTTAAATCCAGGTTTAAGACCCATCTGTTCACAGCTGCAATTGATGAGTTTGCATTTAAAAGTTTACATCCACACTTGTATGTTTAATTTAAATTCAGTTCTTTTTTCAATGATCACTTGTTGTCTACAGAATGCAGGCTTCTTCCTAACCCTCAGATTTCCTCTCCTGTAATACCAGATCCCAGTTTTAGGATTCAATCTGGTCTGCTATTTAAGCTTAGGTTCGTAGGCCATTGGGACTGTGGGTTAAAAAAAAACACACCCATGTAATATTTCTGATTTTCACCCAAGTGTTATTATTTTTCAGTATTTGACAACTTCTACTGCTGAACTGTAACTGATAAGAGGCAAAAATAAGAAACTTAGTGTCACATGTTTTTCCTATTATTTCCCAGTATTTATATGATAGTCTGATTTCAAGTAAAAACGACTAATTATGTTCATGATTTCTCCCACATTTTTGTGAATTGGAGAATAGTGGATATGTTTAACCCTTGAGAACCTTTAGAAAATAAGTTGGCTTTTTTTGTACGTTTTAACATTGTCATTTTTGTAAACAATGAAAAAAAGGAAATGTATGAAACATTTGTATTTGCATCTGAGGAAAAAAAGACAATCTTTTTTACATGCAAAAAACACGCCAACATTTTAACACATCATCCAAAACATTCTTATTTCAGCACTGAAATAAGGTAGACATCACTGAAATATCAATCTAAGTTTGAAAATGATGTTTCATGGCTTCATCAATTGCAGGTTCTTGCAGCGTCTGAGACTCAGCTGCTCACTCAGAGCCCATAATACACATGTACAGCCCTATTTTAAGGAGTAATCTTTCAGAGGCAATTGACCCTATCCGGCAAGCCGCCACATCCCATGCCACCCGGTAACAGCTTTCCCAGGCTTCTCATAGGCTACAGCGCCAGATGGATAACGATGACGGATAGTTTATTTACTGAGCTAAAACAAGGTTGTGGAAAGAATGGGGGGGAGGGGGACAAAGAATTAAACGCAACAAAAAACAACCTTTTTTCAAGCAGGGTGGTGGTGACTTTGGATTATTTATTGTACTGTGGTATTTGTGTGGCTTTATGTTCATATTACCTAGTCAAATGATCCTTTCTTTCTCAGGCTTCTTTTTGGAATTGTTTATATCAAGTCATCTTAAAAATAATTAACTCATGAATAATTGCTTATTTTTAAACTATTTAATTTCATCCTCTAATTTCTTTTACAAAAAAGCACAGTACACAAATCTGTATTAATGTAGAAACAGCTATGTTTTTTACGGCATCTATTTGAAGGTATTGTAAACTTTTTTAAGGATATTCTAGCCATGTTATAAAGACGTTTCCTCGGTCACACAAGACTCTATAAGTAAATTGTTTTCTTTATAGGAAACAAAAACATTGTTTAAGAAATGATTTCTGCTTTGTTTTTAGAGATTGGCCCTGTTTAAGACCCCATAATCGTTCCCAAATTTGAAATAGACCCAGTATGATATTACTGAATGTTACAGTTCCTCAAATGACCACTGTAGTCATAAGCGAGCAAATTTCTATCAACCTCCACATTAAAAGTCCAACCTAACACTCAAAAAACAACGTAGGCAAAGCCTGTTGACAAAAACATTTTTTGGTTTTTATTGATTTATTTTCAAATTAGGATAAATGTAGATTGGGCTGATTTCATTAGAAATTTGTTCAATGCAAGGGATGCAATTCAATTTGATTGTCAAGTGGGTGAATCCATAGACATGTTCTTGTTGCATTTTTCTGATAATGGGAGACACATATAGAGAAAGTTTAGCTTAAACTGCATTTCTGAGTATTTCTTTGTGTAAATCATTGTAAATCAGGGGCAGAAAAATTAAGGCTGTTCAAGAAAAAAAGGGGATTTGTAAGATTCCTGCTCTGCTCCATTCTGATGCATCCACTTGTAGATCTATCTTTGTTTTCCTCATCTGAGCTGGCATCTGGATCAGAAATGTACAACTGGATAGCTCCAATATTGCTTGCCCTTTTAGTTGCAACTGTAATGTTTGGTTGGAGGTCTTAGTTGGTTTGGATTGGCTAGCAGGAGAGCGTGTAAACAGAGAGCTCTCACCAGTGGGAAGGGGAAGGGGGACAGGCAAATTTCTTTTTTTTTTCTTCTTTTTTTTTAACTTGTCCTGTCCAACAGCTGGGCAGACAGATGAGAGCTGACGGCCTCTTGTGTTGGACATATTTTACTTTAACAACAGGGGTTATTAATCTTCAGACAAACCAAAGGTATGTCTGAATAAACCCCTTTTGTAATTGAGGCCAAACTTTATTAAGTTCAATCATGTTTGAAAATCTTTAGTGTTGGACTGGACGGAAAAGGAAAGAAGGGAAGAAGAGAGAGGGATGTTAGAGAGGGGGGGGTACGAGGGTGATAATAGGAGGGGAAGGGGGATAAGACCATGAAGCAGCATAAAACAACAAGTTTACTGGTTGTTTATCATTACGGTAAGGTTCAAATGTAGTACAAAAAGGGCGGGGCCTGTCCACACACACACTCAAATGTTATCAACACACCTGCTAGCTGCAAAAATGTCCACATGTCAACATGTACACAAAACAGATAGTGTTCACACACGCATACTTATGCCTTTAAACCAACTAGTGTGAAATATTTCAGTTATTCAATCATGCAAACTATTAGTGCAAAGGTGAGCTAACACCTATGCTCAGGTGAGTGTTTATGTTTTTCTAAAATGGATGGTGGAATGTGAAAAGAAGGAAGGAGAGTGCCCAGCCATCCCCACACCAAGACCCCCACCGCAGCAGCAGCGGCACCCGGAACCCCCAACGCCACACGGCTGCAGGCAGGGAACAACCGCCACCTGGGCGACCCAGCCCGCCCCACAGGCCAGGGCCAGCAGGACCGCTGCGAGGCCCCCAGAGCCAGAGAGCAGGGAGGCACGGAGGGAAAGGGAGCGCCGCCCCAGCCCAACCAGGAGGGCAGGCACCCGCCGCGCCGGAAGAGCCCAAAGCAGGGCCCCACCCGAGAAGGGCGCCCATAGCCCCAGACGAGCAACTCACCACCCCCCAGGAGTTCCGGGCATCCCCCCGCCCCAACCCCAGGTATGAGCCGGTACCCCCCAAGGGAGACCCGCCCCACACTCCAGGCAGCCAACCACCCGGCCCACGGTTGGTCCAGGGAGGAACAAGGCAGGGGCCAGCCTCCCCTGCCCAGGAGGGGAGCTACCCGGGGAGAAAGGGGGCCCACCAAGGGTGTTGTTAACTTGGCCCGACCAGGCTCGGCCACAGTTGGAGATTTGGCGGGGCCCAGCACCCAGGGGCAAGGACCAGGACCCACCCCCCAGGGATACGGACACCCCCGGCTCAGGTGTAATGTGAACCCCCCCCCCACGCGCGGAGAGAGCACCGCCGGGCCCAGGAAGCCGGCACCCAGGGGACACGGCCGCCGTTGCCAAGGACCCTGTCCAAGGACAGGCAAATTTCTAATGAACTCCTGCTGCTCTGCAGAAACTATGTCCTAGAAAATGACAGGTTTTTTTATTTTAGCAAATAATGGCATAATACAATAGATCAAAAGAGGATTGGAGTCTGTCTTTAACCACCTTTGTTTTCAGAAGCTTGTTAAAGTAGGAAAAACAAAAAGAAACTCAATATGCCTGACCTACTTTAAGCTTTTTTTGACATTCAGAATCCCTTAGGTAATGCCAAAGTCTATAAATCTTGTGTATCGATGTCTTTGGCCCCAACGAAAGAGTAGCCAACCTGTGCAGCTACCCTCTCTAACCAAACATGCTTCTTCAGCGCAGATCTCTTGCTGATAAAAACCTCAAAACGACCTTGTTCTTTGAGAGAGACAAGTGTTAATGCAAAATCACTTCAGGTGAAAGAACGAAGACAGACAAAGAAAAGCACACTGCTGTCCTGCTGAGCCCTAGGTACGAAACGAAAAACGTGATTACCCCTCACCAACATGCACAAAGTCGCATGTCCCAGTGCAGGGGACCACAGATGACAAAGACGCTGCTAAAATGCGCTTATAGTCTGCTGAGAGTGATATGAAAGCTCCAGCATGTCAACCTATCTCTCACCTACACACACACACACATCTGTGCTCTCATGCTAGCACACACCAGTCGGTGAGATTTAATTGGGTCCTTTCAGTTTACCACAGAGCTGGCGGCTCAAAGCAATTACAGACACAGACAGTCCCCGGCACACTGCTGAGGAGCGTCTGATTTTCAGACAGCCACACCTGAGGTGCACTTGTCATCTGTAACCTGCTTATTTTGTTGACAAGCACCGCTGTTGAGCTCTTGTTTTACAGGACCCTGTCTGCCTGTGTG